>CAWUFW010011272.1:0-627368 GCA_963921515.1 Calotriton arnoldi
GATATAAATATTGCTAGGAAAGGAATAAAAACTTTATTTAAGGACTTAAAAGGTTGGTTTTGATAAATGCAACAACTTCCCACTGTTGAATTTATCATAACTAGTACGGAAGAAAAGTTCTCGAACTTCCTCTCCTGTCAGTCATAATCCAGCCTTCTAGTGGGCTCTGCCTATTGGTCAGCCTTAACAGGCTTAGCCAGGCTGCTTTGATTAGGTTAAGTGGCCTGGCAGGAATAGAGGTTATCTGATGGAGACAGCTCTGCAATTGGGAAGGGTGGGTCCTGCAGATAGGGATAGGTTAATCAAACTGAGCTCAAAGAGAGAGCAGATCAGTAAGGAATGCCAGGCCAACCTTCCCCCTCATTTTGTGCCCCATCCAGATGGCAGGTTTAGAGCAGGAATTTACAGAGGTCAGGAAGATGAGAGCTAATGGAAATTAGCCACACTGTGGGTTGGTTTAGCTAGCTCTTACTCCTCTGGAGAGATTTCATCCATGTTGGATTTTGGAAGTGCAGTACTTTGTGGGACAAGAAGATGCCACACTTTGGAGGAAGTTGCCATACTTTTGGGAGACACCCAGCATCTCATTGGATAGAGGTGCCCCCTGCTTGTCACCAGAGAATACTGAATAAATATCTGAGAGCTGCATAGTCAGTCATATCTGCTGCCTGAAACTACAAGGAAAAGAAGGACTGCCCTGCTGGAATCTGAATTTGCACCCAAAGGCCTGCACTCTGAATGCCTGTGCCTGCTTTACAATTTGGTACTGCAGCCCTGGGGACTGTACCCTGCTTCAAGAAGGATTAAGGAATGGATTCCCTGCAGTTATAGGTTAACAGAGCTCACCTGCATCATCTGCACCAAGAGTCCTCATCCTGGAGTGCGCTCAGGAGACTTTTAAGGATTTGTCAAGGTGCATTGTGGAAATTGTAGTCCAGAGTTTCCAGATACCATCCAGGAGAATTCAGACCTCTGGATTTGTGTTTTGGACCCTTTGAACCTACAAGGAGACCTCTAGGAAGCATCTCCTGAAGTTTGGAGAACTTTTGGGTAAAAACTCCATAAGGTGACCGACCGGACTGCGAGAGCCAAGCCGGCCACCTTCAACCACGACCCGGCCAAGATTTCAGGTTCATTTTGCTGAAGGCTCCGTATTTCCAGGATTTGACCAGGGCCTCACAGAAAGTCAAGCTGGTGAACCCTCTCCAATTCTCCTAATGCTAACAAAGACCCGACTGCCTGAAAAGTATTAGGAAAAAATGCTAACCGTCACTGATACAAAACCAAAACAGCAATACAGTGTGCTACAGGCCGAGATGGCCACACATATGTCAAAATACTAACAAACTTCAAACATATTTTTTGAAAATGGTAATATCAAATTTATTGTATCAAATCTCAAAAAAGCTATAATACATACAGTTGATAAATATTCAATAATATACAATACAGTATAAGAAAAGCCCAGGCGCATCACTCACACTACAAACCACTCATTCTCTCAGACCAATTCATACTCATTCATTCGCACATACATAAAAATCATACATGTCCTACAGTCTCCAAATCCCATCTGTTGGTCACCCCCCACACAAAACTAAAGACAATGTGATGACTGTCTTGGACCACAATAAACAATGTGGTAGAATGGTAACAACATCAAATCAATATCATTTCTTTAGATGAAGCAAGATATTGACATAATTTGTTTAAACATTTCCATAAATGCCACAAATAGAAAATCTTAGGGAGAGATGTAGAGAACAGAGGACTCCAGAGCCGACGCACGTTTCGGTGTGCGACCCCAATAGTGGGTCTCACCTTCTTCAGGGCGCAGTAAGATGTGATGGCAAGTTGAGACAAAAAGGAGTGCTTGGGAAATATAAAAACAGCAACTATTCAGATACATCACCATAATGGCTAATATACATCATTCGATGCCAGCAAAGGCAGAAGCAGGACGCTCCCGTCTGCACAGCTCCAGGCTCCCATTTAAAGGCCCTGCAGTTCGTTTTCTAAAAAATACAAAACCAATCATCCCGGCCGGCTGCCTTTCCATCCCGGGTTCCCTCCAAATAAGCAAACACGAGTCCTGGACAGACATTCCCACTCAGTTCTTTGGCGCCATTAATTCACGCCTTCAGCCCATTTTAAAAATCAGTACCAGCTGCCCACATCATTAACAGACGAATGGGCCTAGGATGATTTTCCTTTCTTCTAATTCAGCTTGCTCACCCTTGTCCTGAAGATGAACCCCACTTATTGGGTTCGAACGCCGTCGACCACCATACAACATGAACTCCTATTACTCCTTGTAAAATAACTGTGGAGCTCATTATACTGTTGTCAATGCGATGCCTTTTAAACCTCACTATCACCCTGCATGTCACGCTTCCTTTCACCTAAATGTATGTGAGCACCTGAATACTATACAAAAAATTGTAAAATAAATGTCTATCATTTATCTGACCTACATGACCTTCCTCTGATCTTTCCTTTGCTCCCTCATGAATTAATTTCAAAATCTTAGAACCAAGTGTTCCCTGCTGGGTCACTTTCTCGCTTTGAACCATTTAGGCCACACCTGAACCACTGTTTCCTAGATATATATATAATATATAAACTGAAGCCACACTGTAGAAAAAATGATAAGGGGAGGGGGGTTGGACGCTAAAGAAAGAAAGAACGATGCCAAATATAGGAATCGGAGTCATGCATGGAACACAGTGAAGTCAAAGAAGAAAGAGAACCAAGAATGCCCATAGGTTATAGAATAGTAAGCTGTGAACCTACACCTTATCCAAAGTGGTTGGAATAAGAAATGTGCATAAGAAACCTTGCCCTTTCAGCTCTTCACCGAAAAGTGAGTAAAAACCTAGGAGGCACTAGACTATACCTGAGTTTACACAAAATCAATCCCACGCACTACGGATCCAGGGACATCCAGATATGAAGTGAAGTGGACAGATGTCCTTTCAGGGAAAACATACACAAAAACAAAACATGTTTTTAAACAAACCAGTTCTACATAAAGGTCCATAAGGTCAACCAGCAGATAGCCAGGCATAGACACCCTCTCACCAACTATGCCACACTTTACCGTGTAGGGTGAAAGCGGAGAGCAGCCACGCTGTAAAATACGAAAGAAGGTCTGTCACAAATGACCGCCAGTGTCAGCCAAACAGGTAGATTAGAAGACCTTGTTCTGGTCTGAAGCACCCAGCATTCCGGGGTGCAGGCAGGGATACTCCTATCGAGAGACGTCTTTAAACGATACACCCTAGAATGAAAATAACATGCGCTATTGGCGACTAGCAAGGCGATGAAGGAGGCCAAAAGGATTAAGAACAGGCAAGATTTGGTAAAAAAATATATATTGGGCCTTCCACGACATGGCAAGGTATATAGATTACTAGTAGTGGTGAGTAGTCCAAAGAATAATAGGGACAAACATGGCAAATAACCACAGAAAGCTGCCAAAGGCCCTTCCCACTCGTGCGCCCCGTGCTACAAACCAACAAGATGAAAAACTCTAAGTCGCTCCAGCGAGTTCAGGTAAAGACAGTCCTCGAGCGCGGGCAAGATCGCAGGCAGCTTGGGCCAGATGGGCTAAGCTGTTCCTGCTAATGTTGGATTCAGTCGAATGACTGAATCACCTATGGCCTGGGTTAGCGCGCAAGTCCAGGTATATATATAGAGTGACAGGTCCCAGGGGCCTCACAAGAAATAGACTAAGGCATCCCAGGGACAGAAGGCCTAATGCCCCTCCCTGGCTATAGGGGCGGGCATGTAGCTCTAATTAACGCGGCCCAGCCCTTACCTCCGATGAAGCTGTCGAACGATGAAAGCATTTCCCGCACTGGTACTCGGGAAACAAAACCACCAGGAGGTCGCGGGATAACCTCCCTCAGCGTGCAAACGCCTGACCAAGCGCAAGCCCTATATAGCGCCGGGCATGTTGGGACGGTGGAGGATCCACCGTCTGACACAAAACAAGGGCGCCATGTTGGAATGGTTTGCAAAAAATAAAAAAACTATACAGATAAAGAAAAATTCACACCCCGATCATGATCGGAACACAAAAATGATCGTAAGGAGTAGAGCACTAAAACACAGGCAGAAAGGCTGCCTTCATAGATACAACCAAAGTAAATCTGAAAAAATTGTCGAATCGTGTGGAAAAATGTTAGAAACGTCGCCAGTGAGCTAACAATTTTACAAAGTAAGAAACGCTCACCCCTGATCGCGGTCACAACACAGTATGGACCGTGAAAGATAAAAACTACACAAGGGAAAAGAACTTCCTACACTAATGCAGCCAAATTAGATCTGCCAGGACAGTCAAATAGTCATGTGATATCCAAATGGGCCGAGGGGTGCGGCCATCTTGAAAGGGTGACCGTCAAAAACAGGTATCTAGCTATCAAGGCAAAGCAAGGCATAAGGTGCTGGTTAATAGAGCCCCACACAGACTGCATATCTCCAGAGTAACGGAAAAAGAGAAACCTATCAAAAAAGGATAGCTATAACAGCAAATGCTCAGGGATGAAGATCAGGGCAGGAAGGTCCTACACGTAATAAACGAAATGCCAGACAGAAAGGCAGTAATCAGAAGTCAAGATCTTAATCAAAAAGGAGGGCAGAATCCCGACCGGAGGGTAAGGGCCTCTACCCCAGCACAGTGACATACACTACAGGATAGAATAACCAAAGGCATAGAGACACTCAGGTGTCAGCCACAGACCCTGTATCAGGAGGGCGAACAGGCAGGTTCAAGCAAAGGTTAAAGGCAGTAGCCCCGGATCTAGGGGGGGAAGACTACTAGAGAATCGCGTTTTCCCATGGAATTTGTTTGTTCAATCCCTTAACCTTAGTTTGGAGTGTGAAAATCCAAAAGACTTCCCTTTTCCTACGGATGGCGGTGGTGTCTCTACCCTGCTGGGGTATTATCTTTTCCAAGACAATCCACCTCAGCTCACCCTCTGTGTGGTTGGCTTCCTTCCAATGACGGACTAAAGGAGCGGAATGTCTTGCAATCCGAATGTTAGATTTATGTTTGCCAATTCTCTTCCTGCATTCGCGGCCAGTTTCGCCGACATAGGCCAAGCCACACGGGCATAGGATAAGATAAATGATGTTAGAAGAACGGCAGTTGGTCATGTCCTTAAGGAACACAGTTCTATTATTTATCCTGATGTTGTCAGCCATGATGGCATTGGGGCAGGCTTGACAGGAACCACATCTGTGGCTAACTTTAATGGGGTCGCCCCCCGTGATGGATTGTTGGCAAAAGTTCTCCTTATCGGTTCTCTTCGCCCTGACTAAGAGATTCCGTAAATTCTTGTTTCTCTTGAAGGCAAAGAGAGGTCTGGGCAATTTATGATCACTGTCATTGATGTTGAGTAGGTGCCATTGCATATTGATGATTTGGCGGATTTTGCTGTTGATGTTAGAGTGTTTAGTCACGCAGACCAATTTATCCTGCTGTTGTTTGTTATTGGGTCTGAACATGCTCTTATGGTCATAGTATCTCGCTCTCTTCAAGGAGTCTTTAATCAATTTGGCTGGATATCCTCTGGCAATAAGTTTGTGCTTGAGGGTCTCTGCTTGGATCATGAAATCCGTGATGGTGGTACAATTTCTTCTCAGTCGGAGAAATTGACTGAATGGGATTCCATCCTTCTGGCATCGAGGGTGAAAGCTACTAAAATGTAGTAGTGTGTTCCTGGCTGTGGGTTTGGTATATAATGACACCAACAGATGGGAATTGTGGTGTTCTACCCACACATTCAGGAATTCAACTTTCACATTGCTGGTGTGTGCGGTAAATTTAAGGTTTAGGTCACACGCATTTATCCATAGTATGAATTCAGCCAGAGTTTCCTGATCCCCCCTCCAAATGAAAAAAATTTCATCAATAAAGCGTGACCAATGAAGGACGTTTTCGAAAAATGGTGCTACTTCATTATATATATGATGGGATTCAAAGTGGCCCATATACAGGCAGGCTACACTGGGGGCACAAGAGGCCCCCATGCTCACCCCCTGTATCTGTTGGAAAAGGTCCCCGTTAAATTCAAAAAAATTCTCACCGAGAACCAAATCCAGGCACTACAGGATAAATGTCGAGTTGGTGCAGTCGACCTCTGTTTCCAAGACTTCTCGTATGACCCTCATGGCCTCTTTTTGTGGAATATTAGTATAGAGGGCCTCCAGGTCCATGGTGACTAGGAATTCCTTCTGATCATTGAAGGGGAGGTCCTCTATTCTCGAGATGAAGTGTCCGGTGTCTTTCACATAGGATGGCAGTTTGTGAAGGATGGGCTTGAGGAATATATTCACATATTTGGATAGGGGTTCGGTGGCTGCCCAAATGGTGGAGATGATAGGTTTTAGAGGAGGATTCGTCTCATCCTTATGTGTCTTGGGGACACCATATATAATGGATATTCGTGTGTGCGCTGGAGTGAGAAATTCTGCTTCTTTATCGCAGATGGTGCCACTAGCAACCGCATTTTCTACAATGTTAGCAATCCTTCATTTTAGAGTGGGTTCCGGATTATTGATGATCCTCTTGTAGTGCCTATGCGACCCCAATAGTTCTTGCATTTTTCATTATATTGCGTCGTATCAAACATCACAATGCCTCCCCCCTTATCGCACGGCTTGATAATGACCCTGTTGTTGTCTTTGAGGGATTTCAGGGCCATGTTTTCCTCTTTAGACATATTATAAAGAGGTTTGGGGAAAAACCTGATGGCCTTTTGGACTTTACACATGACCGACTTTTCAAAGATCTCCTCCTCTGGACCAAGAAGATCTAAACTGGGGATGAAATCCGACAGTGGTTTCAGTCCAGAGAAGTTTTCATCACTGATGGTTTGTCTGGTTTGGAAGAATTTTTTAAATCTAATTCTCCGAAAAAAAGTAAACAGATCTTTAATGGGTTCAAATCTATTGATGGTGGTGGTGGGAACAAACGAAAGGCCTCTCCTGAGGAGTGTTTCAGTATTGGTGTCAATACTATCAGATGATAAATTGAATACTGGAATGGTGGTTAAGTTCTCCAATACTGTTGACTTCGGGTTTGAAGATATTTCTGTGGTTGTTACTGGTCTTGGTAATATCCTCTCTGTTGTTGGTTCCGAAATTTCAGGCGGTAATTGCCCCGTCTGTTCCCTAAAAAACAGTCATTAGGGGGAGGTTGTTTGTCTTGGTGTGGTTAACTTAATTGGGCATCCATATATCCTTAGTTTACATATTCAAACATATGGCCTTCTTCTTCGGCGAAGATATGTTGTAGGAAAGTGGCTTGGCTGATAGCTGTTGGGTTGGTGAGAAGGGCCTTAGCTGTCCGATTCGGTGGTATCCAAGAACGTAGTCACTTGTCTGTTACCCCAATTAGATTGTCCCTGACCAACTGAGCTGTCACTGTTAGTTGTATAATAGTTTTCTGTAAGATATGGGTAGGTTTGTTCCTGGGAAAACAAACGTATATCTTTTCTTAGTTTTTCAGTTTTTCTTTTCAAACGAATCTAACTCCAGATTGATTTCCTCTAGCTTCTTCTTGCTCTCATCGATACTGCTGTTCTGTTTTAATTTGTCCTCTAGGTCCTGGATTTCCTTATTGAGAATGGAGACCACTTCTCTAGCTGTTTCAATTATAAGGATCATCCAGTCCCTAGAGCATCTATTAGACATGAGTGCCCACTTCTCCACTATCTGGCCTGATTTCAATGAATAGGCCAGATATGTTTCTCACCCTAAGGCCGATCGGAATGATACCTGCCTTTAAGTATTCTAACATAAAGTTAACATGAGATTCTATTCTTTTAAATTTTTTTTCCAGGTTATGTAATTTTATCCATTCCTCATTCAGGCCTTTTGATAGAGTAAAGGGTCGATCTCCACCGGGTGTTTGACCTAATAATCTGGTGAAATCCTCATCCGAAAAACTAAACGTTTTAATGCTGTCCATCGGTGAGTAAAAACCAGAAGCTGGCAATAAAGGCTGCCTACAAGGGGCAGCTAAGGTAGACAAAGATGAGAAATGTAAATAAGGTACCGATCATGCCACAACGCACCTAAAGAATAAGAGGACAGGAATCAACATAATTCAAAAAAAGAAGAAGAACAGAAAGAGTGCAATACGTATATACTAATGTGTCCATATAGATAATGAAACAGAGATAAAGAAGACTGTTCCTATGCACGACTCCACGGGGGTGGGGGGGAAGGGGACGAACGTACCCCTACAGCAATGGGCTGGAACAATACAGAAAAATCACACGGAAGGGGGCCCCTGAACAAATACATAGGCAGGGGAAGCAGGGGAAAGGACATCTAATGCTAACAAATACCCCACTGCCTGAAAAGTATTAGGAAAAAATGCTAACCGTCACTGATACAAAACCAAAACAGCAATGTCACATACCCCCAGGGAGGCAATTCAGTGTGCTACAGGCCGAGATGGCCACATATGTAAAAATACTAACAAACTTCAAACATATTATTTGAAAATTCTCACGTGCTGTGGAGGGTCAAAGGCCATCGGAAGAAAACGCTCGAGAAAAGTTTCTAAGTGTGAAAGTACAATTTTGACCTGGGCCTCCCACTTAGTGTATCCGACCAGGGCTCCATCACGGTTGGCCTCAACCTTTGACTTTGTCCCAGTCAAGCATGACCAGATGTACCAGAGTGGTGCTATAGATTTTTAAGCACTATAAAGTGGTTAATCTTTAAAAATTCATATCTCCGGTTCCCTATATTGGATTTTTGTCGTTTTGCTCATAAAAGTATTTCCTATTATTATAAATTGGTGTGGGATTTTTCATTGTGTGTTTTGTCTTACTTATTTGATGTATTGGTGTTTTTAAATGCTTTACAACTCCTGTCTCCTAAGGTAGACCTGATTGCTCGTTGTCAGCTACCCACGGTTGAGCAAGGGGCTAATTTACTGAGACCTTTACTGGACCCTATACCGTGTTAGTGGATTTATTACTGGTGGTAGGTGCATACTTAGCTCTATCAATAACCCACTTTCCAACATAGGGGCAGAGCCCAAACGCTCCATTGAAGCAGCTCACTCTGGCACTCATGTATGGGCAGACATTTTGGAATAATAAAGCAAAAGGAAAGGCATTCCAAGATGTCTGCCATGCATGTGTAAATCACAGATCTGAGGGGTCTGAAAGTGGCATTCCCCTCATATTTGTCAGGCTTGAAGAGATGTATCAAATGTTTGTGATCGTAGTTGTGGCAGCAAACCGTTGATTTATTACTGACTCCGAAGCTAGGCTGATACCTAATTTACAAATGAGAATCTGTGAAGAGGTTTGGTGACATTCTTTGAATCCGGATTTTGTGATGGGACTGCACATCAGTCGCATCACAGAAGGAACGTCAGTTCACAATACCACCAACTGTATTGCAACCTGGGTATTAGTACTACATGACACAAGTTGGAATAATGGAATGGGCAGTTCAATGTAGGTGACTTTCAGAAGTTTTTTTTCCACTTTGCCTATATAGCTGGTTTTCATCAACAGTCCCAAAAGTCCAATGTCCTTGAAAATGGTGAATCTAAATTTTTCAACTGTTACCCAAAAGTAGGTAACATACCCAGAATGAGAGTGAATAGACAGGACCCACTCTTAGAGAACATTTTCCGGGCTAGTGGTTTAAAAAGCAATCATACTGCATTGCTTGCTTCTGGTCTGTTAGAGGGAGAATAATGTTATACTTGGAAATTGGCAACAGTAACTTTTGATTGGTTAATTTATATAAGGGATAACTTGAACCCATTACAATATAAAACCAAATAATAAAATGAAGAACCTAATTAAAATTGGCCTTGTAAAAAGGAACTAAAATGTGTTAGTTGCAGTGGAGGGGCTGACAATTCAATTAATGACTAAAAAGTGGAAAGAAAAATACATTACCTGGTCTGCGGTAACATATCAACTGCAGCATTGACAAAATCAAAATTAGTACATCACCTAGTTGAAATCATCATAAAATGGCAACAAACTAGGTAGAATCAATTACAGCACATAGGTTCTTAAAAGTGCTGTAAAAATATAATGCTCACAATTGACTTTGGGCCCCATGCATCATCCGAAAATCGGGTCGCAAAGGGGCAGATTCGCAGAATCTGCCCCTTTGCGACCTGTATTTTTACATTTGGGATGCATCATCCCAAATGCACAAATCGCAATTTAAGGAATCGCCAAATTGCGATTACTTAATTGCGATTGCATTTAAGGAATCGCAAATTGCTATTCCTTAAATGCAATGCATTAAACTGAAAAACATAGCGATTTCGCTAATAGGGGTCGCAAATTACCATCAATCTGAACTTGATGGTAATTTGTAAAAACTTTGAAAAATGCACAAAGTGCATTTTTCAAGTAACATGTGGCGCGCACATATGCCCTTACGGCATATGTGTGCGCCACATGAGCCCAGATGCCAAATTTGGGGGTGCAGCAGGGTGGCCTTTAAGGCCCCTAGCACTCCTTCAAATTGCATTCGCAATTTGCGAGTACCTATTTGGTACTCGCAAATTGCGAATGGCTTCCCATTCATTCCTATGGGCCTCTAGGCCCATAGGAATGAATGGAAAGGCATTCCTTAATTGCGAATCGCAATTTGCGATTCGCAATTAAGGAATTTGTAGGAATCGCAAATATTTTTGCAAAACCTACATGCATAGGCAATTGTGATTCCTTAATAACGATTCCTTAATAATCGCTATTAAGGAATCGCAATTGCCTAGCTTGATGCATGTGCCCCATTGATGCCAGAACTTAAAAGTGCAAAAAATACTTAGATACTATTTATATGTCAGCCAAAATTAACTAATAGTTGTAATATTGACCTTATTCATAATTGACATATATTTACAAAACCTCATAATGTGTGGTCTATGTGCAAAGTAATTTTTTTAGTACGTTTAGTAGTCCTGCAGTAGGACTACTAGCGTGCTACAAAAGGCTATTAACAAACCTACATGTGCGGGTCTCCACCTCTGCCTCTTCAATCAATCAATCAGGGAATTGTAAGCGCGCTACTCACCCGTGAGGGTCTCAAGGTGCTGAGGGGGGGGTCCGCAGATCTGTTTAGCCGAAGAGCCAGGTCTTGAGGGTCTTCCTGAAGGTGTTCAGGGAGGGGGCGCATCTGATGTCTGCCGGTAGCTCGTTCCAGGTCTTGGCTGCAATGTGAGAGAAGGATCTTCCGCCTGCTCTGGCTCTGTGGATGCGCGGGGTTTCGGCCAGTGCGAGGTTGGAAGATCGGAGGTTTCTTTTGGGTACGTGGAAATTGATTCTGTCGTTGAGGTATTTGGGTCCATTGTTGTGTAGGCATTTGTTGGCGTGAGTGAGGATTTTGAAAGTGACTCTTTTCTCCATGAGGAGCCAGTGGAGACTTCGCAGGTGTTGGCTGATGTGTTCGTGTCGGGGGATGCCGAGGACGAGTTTGGCGGCGGTGTTCTGTATTGTCTGGAGTTTACAGAGTAGGGACTTGTTGATACCGGCATAGAGTGCGTTTCCATAGTCCAGTCTGCTGGTGATGAGTGCGTGGGTGACTGTCTTCCTTGACTCAGGGGGGATCCACTTGAAGGGTATTGAAGCAGCTGGAGGTGACGGCGTTGACCTGTCGGTTCATGGTGAGTGATGAGTCGAGTACTATCTCGAGGTTCTTGGCATGGTCTGAGGGGGTAGGTGGGCTTCCGAGGGCGGTCGGCCACCAGGTGCTGTCCCATGCAGAAGGGGTGGTACCGAGGAGGATGACGAGGACTTCTGTCTTCTCGGCGTTGAGCTTCAGGCAGCTGTTGGTCATCCAGACTGCGACGTCTTGCATTCATTTCTGGAAGTTGAGTTTGGCAGTGGTGGGGTCTTTGGTGAGGGAGAGGATGAGCTGGGTGTCGGCGGCGTAGGATATGATGTTGAGGCCGTGTTGTCGGACGATGGCTGCGAGGGGGCCATGTAGATGTTGAAGAGGGTGGGGCTCAGTGATGAACCCTGTGGGACTCCGCAGGTGATTTTCGTGGGGTCAGAGAGGAAGGGTGGGAGTCTGATCCTTTGGCTTCTTCCGGTGAGGAATGATCGGATCCAGTCCAGGGCTGTTCCTTGTATGCCTGCGTCATGTAGTCTGGCGACTAGTGTGCGGTGGGAGACAGTGGCGAAGGCCGCTGATAGGTCGAGTAGGATGAGGGCTGCGGAGTGGCCTTGGTCCAGGAGGGTGCGGATGTCGTCTGTGGCGGCGAGTAGGGCGGTCTCTGTGCTGTGGTTGCTTCGTAATCCGGATTGGGACGGGTCGAGGACGGAGTTCTCTTCAATGAATCGTGTCAGTTTCCTGTTGACTGTTTTCTCTGCAACTTTGGCTGCGAAGGGGAGGAGCGAGATGGGCCGATAGTTCTTGAGGTCGGTGGGGTCAGCTGTGGGCTTCTTGAGCAGGGGTCTGACTTCTGCGCGCCTCCAGGGGGAAGGTGCCTGTTTTGAAGGTGGTGTTGATGGTGCGTTGTAGTTTGGGTGCGATGGCGGCCGTGGCTCTGTGGTAGATGTGAGGGGGCAGGGGTCGGTGGGGGCCCCCGAGTGGATGCTTTTCATGGTCGAGGTGGTGTCCGCAGCCGTGATCGGTGTCCAGTTGGTGATGGTTGGCTGGCTGGTGTTTCTGGGGGGCGGGGGGCCATCTGTGGCGCCTGGTGGATGGTCGATGAAGTTGTCATAGAGGTTTTTGATCTTGAGATGGAAATAGGTTTCAAGCTTGTCGCAGAGGTCTTGGAATGGGGTGATGTCTGTGGCTTCGCTGAGTGGGTTCCTTGGAGTTGGTGGAGTTGGCCATGATTTTGTTGTGGATTAAGTTCCTCTTGGTGGCTCTGATCTGGTTGTGGTAGTCGGTCATGGCGTCCTTGTAGGTGGTGTGGTTTTCGGTTGTCTTGGTGTTTCTCCAGTTCTTCTCCAGGCGTCTGCAGGTGCGTCTGGCTTTTTGGAGAGCGGTGGTGAACCAGGCGGCTTTCCTGGGGCGTTGTCTATCGGGGTTGCGCAGCGGTGCGAGCTCGTCTGCGCAGTTGGAGATCCAGGTGTGGAGTTCTCTGGCTGCATCGTTTGCGTCTGGTGCCCAGGTGTGGTTGTCTCAGGTGAGGGTGAAGTTAAGTTGCTCGTTGGTAACCTTGCTCCAGTTCCTTCGAGGTGGGTGTGGGGCTGGTTTGGGTGCCTTGGGTTTGTTGATGGCGAAGTGTATGCAGTGGTGGTCGGTCCATGGCGGCTGTGTTGTGTGGCTGAATTGGACGCTGTTTCCTGCCGCGAAGATGGGGTCGAGGGTGTGTCCTGCTCTGTGGGTTGGTGTGTTGACGAGTTGTTTAAGTCCGATGCTGGCGAGGTTGTCACGAAGGATAGTGGAGTTGGGGTCACTGGGGTTGTCGAGGTGGAAGTTCAGGTCTCCAATGAGTATGTAGTTTGTTGAGGCGATGGCGTGGGGTGCGATGAAGTCGGTGATGGTGGTGGCAAAGGGTGTTCGGGGGCCGGGGGGTCTGTAGATGAGGGTTCCTTGGAGTGTGGCTTTGGGGGTGGTCTGGATCTGGAAGTGCAGGTGTTCAGCGGAGGGGAAGGTTTAGCTGGAAGTGGTGAGGCGGAGGGTGCTCTTGTGGGCGATGGCAAGGCCGCCTCCTGGGTGGTTAGGGCGGTCTTTCCTCTGGATCTTGTATCCGTCTGGGATGGTGGTGCTGATGTCGGGGGCGGAGGATGCGTTGGTCCAGGTCTCTGTGAAGAAGGCGATGTCAGGCGAGAGAGAGTCGAGTAGGTTCCAGATTTCCTAGGCGTGTTTGTGTATGGAGCGTACGTTGAGGAGGATGCATTTTAGGGTGTCGCCGGTGCTGGCGTCGGCGGTGTTGGAGGCCGGGGTGGCGGTGAGGGTCTGGCGGCAGTGGAGGCAGGAGAACTGGCCGTGGGTCATGTTTGGCGAGGCCTGTTGGCATTCTCTAAGTATTCCAGGGTTGAGTGCGAGGAGGGTGGTGGTGTCGTAGCATTGGGTAGTGGGAGGTCCAGGGTTCCTGGCGCTGGCCGCGGTCGGGTCACGGACGGGCGCAGATGGGCTTGCCTTTGGCGCGCCGGCAGCGCACCTGCTGCGGCTGCGCGTGGCCGCCATTAAGTAGGGGAGGTGGGAGGGAGGAGAGGCTGGGAGGCGGGAGCGGGGGAATTCCGGGGGGGGAGTTCCGGGGGGGAATTCCGGGCTGGAATTCCGGGGGGGAATTCTGGGTGGAAGGGGCCACAGGGGCAGCAGCGGCGAAAGGCGAAAAGAACAGGCAGGCATGAGAAAATAAAAACAGTGGTGGAATTAGAGCAAGACACAGATGGGCAAAATAACAGTGGCACAACAGGGAAAAATTAAGAAAAAAAACGGCTGAGAAAGGTTACGGTGGTTGCAGGCAGTCTGGTCCCAGTTGGAGCAGGCAGCAGGAGCAGGAGCGGGCAGCAGCCTCGAACCTCCCAAGGAGGAGTTCGGGGTCTGGAGGCAAGAGACGGCACAGCGGAGCTGCGGGGAGAGAGTGGACCTAGACCGAGGGTCGGAGGTCTTACTCCCTCTTCAATCTTTAATGTGCAAAGATTTCTGCCCGATTACAGAGATCTCCTCACACCTAAGTATACATTTCAGTAGGGAAAGACTGTGGGGAGGGGCTGAAAATGGTAATGCTTATTACTAGGGGGAGGGGTTTAGGGAGATTTAAGGAGAATAATGGATGGTTAGGGGGTGGTTTAAGGAGGGACATACACCCACCCTCAAAACAGTAAGCTCTTTCCTATTAACAAGTTGCCCTTCTATAGTTACTTCAGACAAATAAGACCGAAAACAGTTGTAAATGAACTCAGCTCAGAACTGGAGTAAGTCGAGCACCGCCTATGGCCTCTCAGATATACTGCAACATCTTCCCATGGAGGATAATTGAGGTAGGGATTTTAAATACACCACCATAGGAAATAATGTTAAAATTAATTAAATTATTTAGTGTTTAGATAAAAGAAATTAATGTTAAAAATAATCTAAGAATATAAATGTAATTATTTAGTTATTTAAACATGTTTAACTTTTTTAAATGTAAAAATGCAAGTTACATTAATATGTATTTAAAACAATTAAATTGCAGTTAATTCTACACATCACTTTTTATACACTATAAAACATGTATAGTTGTAAGTATATTTTTTAAATTTTAACTTGTGGTAAAAATTCTATTTTAAATTTGGTATATTCAAAATAATAACATTTTAAATGAAAAATTAAGTTAATAATGATGTAACATTTTATTATATTACTCTACATTTCAAATAAATATATACAATTAATTAACATTATTATTCAACTTAATTTTTTTATCTAATTTTCTCAAGAGTTCAATAAACCTTTGAACTTTTTCCCATAATTTACCATGTGGAGATCTCCCAACTGATAATAAAGGTCTCAGTCTAGTGTGCAGAACTTCAAATATGGTCGAAACGTCACTACTAGTGGTAGTTCTGGGGTCATAATTGATGTTTTTACTGATTAGAAACCCTATTTTAAGGGGTGGGGACATGTAAGTCTACACATTTCAGTAATTTTACACTCGAAAATGGTAAATAGCCCAGAGTAAGTTACTCAAATGTGTAACAGTAAACTTACCTGTATAAAGTTACTCATTGTAAATTTACCTTTGTGAATAGGCCGATGTCTCTTTGCAGTTTAAACAAGAAATTCTTGCAAATAAAAAGCTTCTATTCCCTAGTCTATTGAAAGGTGGTTTTAAGTACAATCCGCATTCCTTTGAAAACGTAGGGCAAGAACAGAGAATATACATAATACATTCATTCTTATAACTGTAAAATCTGCAACCTCTTGGAATGCTTGGTTCTTTCCATGATTGTCGTAGCTCTCCTGGTGAAAACAAATCAAATCTTATTCTCATGTAGTTGTTCTTACATGTCCACGGTAGCATATCAGAGAAACACATTTGTGGTACATTATACATAAGAGTTATATATTAGCCCGGTGTGTTTCCTGCGAGAAAATAATTTGTCTGATCAGTGGTGCATCAATACTATGCTTTGTTAATAACGGTTTAACAGCAATATGGCTTAACCACATTTCTCATGCTTTTGGGAAGGTCACATCTTCCTAACCATTGTGTGATCACATGATGCTTACTTCCTAAGTTGGACACTTTTGCAGAGTGAAGTGTTCTTATATCAACAATTTCTGCCTAGGGCCATATTACGCATAGTGCCTCAGAGGTGCTTCAGGCGTGTACATCCCCTTTCTGCATCCCCCTGGGCACTATGGTATTATCAAAGGGTCCGTAGATACATGTGCGTCCCCTTCAGTAATACAGATAGTGCTGATAACTTTGCAGAAGCTAAGGTAGTCCTTCATTTGCATGGCCCCATGCAAATAACGGGATAACTTTGCCTCTGTGCCAGCGCCTTGTGGGCACAGAGGGTAATCCCTCCCTTAGGAACTGCGCTTTAAGTGTGCCACAAAAATGTGGCACACTGTCAGTGCGTCCCCTGAGGGCGCCCCTTGAGAGAGGTAGAAGGGGGTACAATTGACCCCCGCCCCCTCAGTCATCCCTCTGCAGGCGGGTGCAGTCACTAAATGCACACACTTGCAAGGGGATCTCTGTACCTTCTTTAAAGTGCTTGGGGGTTGCCGTCTGCAGAGAGAAAGATGGAGCAGCTTCTAAGAAGCTGCTCCAACTTTCAGTAAATGTGTTGCCGCCGGAGCAGCTACGAGTTTATGGTGCTCTGGGAGCAGTGCATTCGTCATAATATGGCGCAATATACCAGTCCGCACCAGGCACACTTTTTGAAAGATGCGGCATGACGCAAACAGGGGCAGTGTGCTCTGTGTATAATACGGACTCTGGTGCCATTTGAAGATTAGGCCGAAGGACTATAGGGTTCTTCCTGCGCATCACCTTCCATAATTTATAATTGATTTTGATTATGGTGTTTTACTTTTTTCGTATGTTTCTGTCTCCCTTTAACTTTCTTTTTGTTTCTCTTTCTAGCTAAATTAGCTTTTGTTGAAGGTTACGACATCTAGCATATTATTTTCCCAATTTATCATCTAAGGATGTGGTGTTCTTGCAGTGTTATCTTCTCAACAGAGCGACGTTAACATAAGTGCTTATTCTGGATATGGGTCATATATAATATAGCAGCTACAATCGACCTATAATGCAAGCTCGATTATGTCTCCTTGTATATTTTGATGTACGATTATTTTTAGACCGTGTGTGATCATTTAGTTATACTGCTATTGCTCTTTTCCCTATTATTTGAACAGCCAAACAGAACTTTTGTGAACTGAAAAACTCACATCTCTTCTTCTATCTACTACACCATCAGCTTCATAGCATCTTATGAATATTATGGGGCCTATTAGCAATAACCGGCGATAATTATCGCTAAGCGCACTTAGCGCTAGGATAATTATCGCCGGCTATCGCAGGGTTCTATCGCGGAGATAGCGTGCTATCAGCAACGCTTATCTCCAATGCGATAGAAACCCCTGCTGTCGCTGGAAAACAGTGCGATTATCGCTGGAAATCCAGCGATAATCGCACTGTGACCGGCGATAGCTTGCTGATAGGGCAAGGGGATTTAGCCATGTAATCCACCTCGCATTGGATTACATGGCTAAGTCAGGTTTGGACCAGGTGTAAAAACAAGCGCTAATCGTGTTTAGCACTGGTTTCTTTATCGCCTCGCTGGCCTCCCTAATAGGCGATAGCGATGTTAGCGACTGCTTCCAGTCGCTGCCAGGTTGGGAACGCCTACTTTGCATGTCATTAGCGATAAATATCGCTGGCATGCAAAGTGGCACCCAACCCGGTCGCTATCACCTAAAAGCTGTCGCTAACAGCTGTTAGCGACAGCTTGCTAATAGGGCGGGGAAAAAAATCGCCGCTTTGGCGGCAAAAAGTGCCGCTAAAGCGGCGATAAGGCCCTTAGTAATATGCCCCTATATTTTTACGTAAATATTACCAATGTCATTGTCAAGTCAGTATTGCTATCAACAAAAAACAACTCTATCTATTCTCCTTGATGTTGCAGTGAGATCTTACCATTAAAAGCAGTGAGAAACATACAATGTTTCCATTACCGTATCTTAGCAATCTATCAAATACCGTGGGAACAGGTTATGTAAATGTCTGCGCATTCACTGCCTCTTTAAAAATGAGACAAGTGAGCAATTACTTATTAGCTCTTTCATAACACAAGAGCTGTGGTGACAAATAGTTGTATATGTAGAATGGTGCTGCTTCGCGTAGTATTTCTAAAGGCTTTTGTTTAACTTTCTCTGCAAAGCTATTTGCAAATGACCGGTCCTTTTTCCTCTTCAAAGAGGCAATGTCATTTGTAAGTCTCTCTCGTTTTAGTTCTGTTATCAGTTAAATAGAGTTATTTTTTCTTGCCGGCAGCAGTGAGCACGTGACATAGTGTGCCGGTAAAAGCATTTTTTTCTATACACCTGACTATGCACATGTGCCTTGCTACTCGCCTGATCTGCCTCATACACATATCGTGGGGCATATTTGAGCGAAAATGGCCCAGCGTGGTGCAGCAAGCAATTTTGCTGCACCGAGCTGCATCATTTTCAAAATGCAGGGATGTGCCATATTAACAAGAATATGGCGCATCCAGTAGCGGCCCGTGGTGGGAGTGCTGCCGGGCGCTGACGTGGGGCGGGGGAGGGGCAGGGCGGGGGGGTAGTAAACTACGGATTACGGCCGATTAGATGTAAGTAAACATATAAATAAATAAAACTAATTTCCATGCGCGCGCTGCATCGCCAAATGCGATGCAGCGTGCGCAACGAAATTCGTTTTATTGCTTCCCTCGCACCCATAGTACACATACCAATCTGGTCAAAAACAATGCAAACTTACCTTACATGCACAGAACATGGACAGCATCTGCAGCAGCATTCCAAGCCTGTGTGTAAACACACACACACAAAGTGCAGCATTTGGCAGCAGTGTAAGTTCATCAAGTGCAGCCCAGATAGAAGATGGTCGTTATCAGCACAAGCTAAGATGTATCAGGCATCACACTAGCAGCAGCATTTAAGCTTATGTGAGGCACAGAATACCAGAGTAAAATATAGAAGCGAGTGAGTTACTGACAGCTTGATCCACATGCCAGGTTCTGGTTCAGCTCAACGTCCTCTTGAGCCCTTAAACCGAAAATGACCTGAGGTTCCTTGTGGCTTCTGCCTGCTACCCACGTTATAACCTCATGCACCAAGAATGAAAGACAAAGCATTAAACGTTGATGTCCAACAGGTGCGAGAAAGGAATATCAGTATAGTGGCTGGATTACATACTTTGAAACAGGAAAACCTGAGATCAATCCCGGCTTGGTCATTTAACCAAATTGTGTGACCCTAGGCAATTATTTAATTTTATCGTGATGCCTATTTTTTCAGTATTGCATAAGAGAAAATCTTGAAATAATATGAGGATGTGTGCTGTACAAAGATCTCTGTCCTGTTTGACTTAATGTACCATAATGTTGCTTCATGTAAAATAAAAATATAGGCCAAATATAGGGTGACCATGACAACTAACTTGCCTCTTAATTCACCAATGATTTTGTCGATGGAGTGAGTGGAGGGGCGTGAATATTTTAAATAAACTTCTCTCAATGCAGTGATATAATCTAATGTACTAAAGTGAAATGCTTGTCAAAGAAATATGCTTTTATGAATTTTGAAGACACATTATCATGTTTGTACATAATATGCTGCACAATTCCCATGCCAAATGTTCCCATGGCTCAGCTTGTGCCTGGGCTCTAAAGCTAAAATGGGCTCTTAGAGCCAAGGCAGCCCCTTAATTCAGCTATGTTAATTTGTTGGCTCACCCACTTCTATTACAGTATTGTGTATTACAGTTACGTGAGTTCCCCCTCTATCAGTATCTCACTCTGGGGAGCATATTCTTGATTTCTGAAATTCTTTAAGTCTATGCTCTTTTACTAATGGTCATCATCTGCCCTCCATCCATCATGCAGAATGCAGGGAATTTTGTGACTGTCCTGTCTACAGAAGCTATTCAGCAGCATGGGTATAACTTCATCTTTGACTTCTGCTGGCATCAGTCTGCCACGGCTGAATGGTGCACTCTGCATTTACAAAAGTGAGCATGTGCACTGCTTGGCCATTTAGTGCAGATGCAATTAGGCCTTCGCAGTGCCTCCACAGGTGCTTTATTAGATTCTGCTCCTCGAAGTCTGACTCCTGCAGTTGAGAGAATCTGACAGAGCTAAAAACAAGCTCCCAGTGCTGTAAGAGCTCCTGAAGCCCTAATAGGCAGTGGTGCTGGAAAAAATTTCAGACTGGTGGGGCTGCCATCAATATTACAAAACTGAATTTATAGGGATTCTGAAAAATCCAAGCATCACACAATGAACGAGTGTTGCAAATGAGCCAAGCAGGAGAGTGATGAGGTTGAAGCATGTAGCTTTAGGTGCACACTGTCCCGAATATATTACTAAGATATGGTGTGATAGACACTGTCATTTACAAACAGTGCATTTTCAATTGAAATGACCACAAAATTTGCGCAAACAACGTGTGGAAATTGTGTTTCGGCCAATATTTGTTATTTGCACATCACCAAGTAAAGTGTCTCAAGTTGTTTTGACCCTATTAAAATCTTTGTTTTCATCACATTTTAGAATTCTAAAAAAGTGCTTCATTTGAGCTTTCCTGTTTATTTATTTTGAAATATTTGTACAGTTCACTTATAGGCATTTTTAATTTTGTTGTGTTAGGAGAAAACAACAACCTACAGCCTTTTTTTTTTTTTGACACCAGAATTTATTTTACCTAGTTCACTTTTCAAAATCTCCACACTTTCCAGTAAGAGAAAGAAAGAAAGTGAAAGGAAAGTAAAGACCAGTCTTCATATTAAAAGAATAAGCAGCAACATATGACATTTGACCTCTGTCTTTGAATGCACAGCAAATGGGAAAAGCTAAAAACAAAATGTAAAGTCATCTTTAATACTCCTTCACCTTCAGAACTTAAGCATGTTTATTTAGATGCCCTCTCAAGACTTAACTGGTTGTATTAGGTAGGCCCCCTTCCTACCTCTGGGCCCGGTGACTTGCACTGGCTGTACGACAGGGAGCTACTCCCCTGATCAAGTCTAATAGTGGAGCTGTCAGATTTGGTCATTATTGACCTGTTGGCGGCGATCAAATCATGATTTCTAATCTATCTACCAAAGATCAAGCATTTTAGCAATATTTCTATACACAAACAAATACAGCACCAGCCAGGTTTCCGGTCCAGGGAGGACCTGGCTTGGCAGTTCGGGCTGGACTGTTCCCATGAGGCACAGGGTCAAGACTGATTTGCATATGGCCAGGTCTAAATTCGGGTGGCATGGTGAGCAAAAGAATGATGGATTTAACCCAGATCTCTTGACTGGGGGTGAATGTTTTGATTTGTTCTGCATTCCGTCAATCAATTGTGTGTCTTTTACTCTGTGTTACTCTGCATCCAGGGAAGTCCGACCTAAGGAGATATTTCCTTTAGTTCATCCCCTAGCAGCTCACCTGCAAATGTAGACTGGTGCTAATTGAGTAAAAAGAGTACCCACAGCTCTGCTGCCATTGCTACAGGATGAACACTTTCTTATGCAGAGCCCCAGATATCACTCCTGCAAACTTCAAAACCATGCCACCATCTTGAACCTGCATTCTGCATACTCTGTCATTTGTTACTATTCCAAGGTGTGCTTGCATGAGTGTAGGATAGTCACCATGTTTTGTCAGTGCATTGTGAGGGATATGCCTATGTGAATGCAGAATTAACATTGTTTTTTTGTGAGGGCAGGGAAACTGGTCTACAGGTTGAAAGTTGTACCTATATTAGTGCAGTGAGGCATATGCCTGTGTGATGCAGCATGCGAGATGTGGATATGTGAGAGTATGTTAGACCTGACATTCTTGGCATGGTTTCCCCTGTCTTTTGCCTCTACCTTCTGTATTTTTGACTTTGTGCTGGACTTTGTTTTTGCTGGTTTATGTGCTCTGGGCACTTTACCACTGCTAATCAGTGTTAAAGTGCCAGTGCTCCCTGCGTAAATTATAATTCTTATTGGTTCTCCATGATTGGCATATCTGATTTACTGATAATTCCTTAGTAAAGTGCACTATGTGTGCCCAGGGCCTGTAAATTAAATGCTACTAGTGGGCCTACAGTACTAGTTGTGCCACACACTTGAGTAGCCCTATACACTTGTCTCAGGCCTGCCATTGTGGTGTCTGTGAGTGCAGTTTTAACCTGCCATATCTACCTGGCAAGTGCACCCACTCGCTAGGCCTTAACCTTCCCTTTTATTACATGTAAGACACCCCTAAGGTTGGTCCAAGGTATCCTCATGGGCAAGTTGCAGTGTATGTGAAAGGTAAGACATATACTGGCGTGCTGTACATGTCCTGGTAGTGAAATACTGCCAATTTTGTTTTTCACTATTGCTCAATTGGGAGCAGCTAGAGATTTGGCTTTTTTGGGCTCTAAAAACATCTTTTAGTGAAGGTGGTTTTTAATTTGTGTGCTTGAAAATGCCATTTTTTAGAAAGTGGGCCTTTTCTTGTTTAACCATCTTGTGCCTCTGCCTACCTGTGGAATCAATGTGTGATTTAGACTGACAGGGGCCTGTTTGTACATTCCCTCTAGAAAGTCACACAAAGGGAGTTGAGGTGTGCCCTGAATATCCTGATGGTCCATCACCAGTCTGATGGGCCTTTATGAGCTAGAGTGGTGGGAGGAGCTGTCACCTGCACCTGAATAGAGCTGTGCCTGGCCTTTCACAATGCTGTATCCACCCCCCTTGAATGTGTTTGGAGCCAAGACCAGGCAGGACAAGAACTTGTGCACTACAAAGACAATCCTTTGAAGAATGCCTACTTCAAAGGCCACAAGGGGTATAAGTATTGGACCTAAAACCCCAGATTGTAGAACACTTCTGGATCAAGAGGAACTCTACCGAGGAGAAGACCTGAAGAGCTGTGAAGAGGAGTACTGCCCCTTTGCTGTGTGTTGCTTTGCTGGGTTGGCCTGCAGTTGCTGAGAGGAAAAGGACTGGATTTTGCTTTGTATCCTGCTTGTGAAGTTTTTCCAAGGGCTTGTGTGTGCTTGTCTCCTGTTGGAAGCCTCAGGGCCATCAAAGACTACATCTGCAGCATCCCTAAACTCCACTGCTGGGAGTTCTGGCCTGCCTTGTGGTGACACATCCAGTTCTGGGTCCTTATAGGTTGTTCCTGCTGCAAAGACCTGCTTGAAACCATGAAAATCGACTCATTAGCCTTCCAGCACCTGTGTTTCCAACACGGCACCGACATGCAGAAGAAATTTCCATGCACCTCTGCCATGTGGCCGAAGAAATTGACACAGTGCCTGTCAGCGGGCGAAGAAGCCGCCGCAGCCCAAGTTCAGCGCATCATGTCTTCGAAGTCCGAGACACCTGCACTGACTCCGACACAGGCCCTGCGGCTGAAAGAATCCACTCATCGTCAGTTCACAGATGAAGAAATCGACGCAGCAAATGTTTGCCACCTCCGTATTGACCTCCAGCACATCCGGATTTACACATATCGCACCTGTGCGGCAAGATTTTCAGATGCATCACCCGCCGACCAGAACCGTCTTGGATTTCGAAGTCTTGATCAACGCAACACTTCTCCTGCGTACAGCAGAACTGATGCAACCCTCCTTGTGGACTCAGGAACCCACACGTTGCTGTGTTTTCCAACGCTTTTCTCCTCTGCAGCTGTTTTACCTTGTGGATTTTGACGCATCTGAGGTACTATGTGCCCATAGAGTTCTATAGACAGAATTGCTTGAAACCTTTTAAAAATCATATTTTGAGTTGTGTATGTTGGATTTTTGTCATTCTGTTCTTGTTTGGTTTAGATAAAGATACTTTATTTTTATAAACTGGTGTGGTGTCTCTTTGTAGTGTTTTTACTGTGTTACTGTGTGTGTTATGTACAAATATGTTACACATTGCCTCTGAGATAAGCCTGACTGCTCGTGCGAAGCTGCCAAAGGGGTGAACAGGGTTATCTGGGTGTGTAACTCCATTACCCTGACTAGAAGGAAGGGTCCTTACTTGGACGGTGTGTATACCACTGCCAACTTGAGACACCTATTTGTAACATCGGTGGTCAGCGGTGAGGATAGGACTTGTGTTTGTACTTTGAGATACAGTGATTAGTGTACACTATTATCGCGTACAGACCTTTACGCAACCCATACTGCTTTTTTTGAATTTTTCCTATTTTTGTGATAACCCTTGAAGTATCCACATACCATGTCTCTGTCTGGTGAGCCATGAAGTGAGCCAGCTAAATTGGTGTTTGCGATCGAGATGTTGCAGTCTTACAAAGTGGATCAGCTCAAACAGTTTTGCAAGAATTGTGGATGTCCAATTAGAAGCTCCGTTAAGAAGGAGGAGCTGCAAAAGGCGCTGAGGGCCTGGTGGGCAGTCAGAAAAGCTGGGGAGGTTAAGAATGGGAACGTGGATCTGGATGTACAGAGCCAGCAAGGGGATTTTGGAGCTCAGGATCTGCCTGTGGGAGGCAGCAGTGTGTCATCTAGGAGTGCCCCCCAGAGGAGCTGGTGGACAGACAAAGGGTCAGCGATCATGAGCTAGAGCATGAAAAGCTCAGGATGGAAAGTAAAATGTTTGAATGGCAACAAAAGTAACAATATAAGGAGAAGACCCTTGCTCTGGAAGAGAGGACCCTTGCTCTGGAGGAAACAAAAATGGATTTTAGCCCATGAGTTGAGTTTAAAGGAGCTGGACATCAAGGCCAAGCAGGCAGAGTCTAGTTCAAATGGTGGCAGCGTGCCACCAGTGCAGTCTGGGTGGAAGGTGCACATTCCAAAGCATCTGGTACAGAATTACAGGAAGGGGGATGACATAAATGCTTGTTTTTTGGCATATGAGGCAGCACTCCACATTAATGAGGTCCCTAATGCCCATTAGAGGGGAGGGGTCTGTGGAAACACTTTGAGGTAGAGGGGAGGGACACCCTAGGGGCAACTACAGGTCTCACCTACACCAACATGAAGGATGCCTTGATTACCCAGTATGGTTTCACTCCAGAGCAGTATAGGGAAAAGTTTAGATTTTTTAAGAAATCTGATTCTCATACTTGGTTGGAATTTGTTAATCATTTTTGCAGAGCACTGAATGGTTGGATAAAGTGCAGCTAGGTAACAGACTTTCAGGGTTTGTACAATTTGATTGCTTGGGAGCACTTGTACAGTCTTTGTTTGCCAGAATAGCACCAGCATCTGAGTGATAGCAAGCTGGCTGTCCCCAGCTTGCTCAGGAGGCAGACCATTAAACAAGTAGGGTCCACAAGAGGTATGTGGGAGACTCCGCCCAGGGTGGGCAGGATCCACAGCAGAAGAATAGGTGCACAAGGGTAAACAGAGGGGACTCTCTAAAGGGCCCAATCTAGTTCCCAGGGTAAAGGTTCCCAACCCCCGGTGAGAAAAAGCCATGGATCTCTACAGGGAAGCCTGCAGAGGGGGGTCCTGACATGTGTTATACATGTGGTCAGGAGGTTCACATGAGGGGAAGTCCCAAGTGTCCCTAGTGGACACCGGCACCCACTGGTGCGCCGTCATAGGGTTGGCCAGTGTAGTGCTTGGGGAGGAGTTGGTTCCAGTTGAAGGGTGGGAGCCAGTTGAGATGATCCTTGTCTCACTAAGGGACAGTCACATGGTCCAGAAGACCCTCCTGCCTGAGAACACTAAGAAATACAGGCAGTGGGTGACCATCAGTGGACAGAGGATTGATGCTCTGTGTGACTATGGTAAGGTGTCACCTGGTGTCTGAAGAGTAGGTGGTCCCCAACGTGTTTCACCAGGTGGTTGCTGTGGAGAACTCTGAGCACAAGTCAATGACAGCCCTTAAGGGTGGTCAAGAGGACCTGGAGCCTGTAAGAGTGGCCCAGGTGCCTTCCAGAAAGAGGAGGGGCAGGGGTCATGGGAAACCAGCCCCAGACGTTCCCATGGTCCAGGAGGAGGCTGACCCTGAGGGGTGCACCCCAAAACCAACAGGGGAGCAAGTGGCCGAACTGGGGGACTTGCCTGAGCTGACCCGTTAGCAGCAAGAAGGGGGTCCCACCAGGGAGGAGCAGAAATACCCTTCTCTTGTGAGTTTGTGGCAGCAGGCTGCAAACCAGGCAGCTGGTGATCAGTCTGGATCACTTTGGACCTACTGTGAGAATGGTCTCATTTATAGTGAGCCTAAGGTTGCTAACCCAGGGGCAGCCCGCTTGTTGGTGGTACCCCAGCACTTCAGAACCTTCCTACTGGGTCTGGCTCATGATGTGTATTTGGCTGGACATCTGGGGCAGAGCAAGGCCTTTGAAAGGCATGTCACCCTCTTTTACTGGCCCCAAATGCATAGGAAGTCTGACGTCTGATGAAGTCAAACTTGCCAGGCAAGTGGCAAGAGTGGGGGGAGGTGTAAGGCTCCCCACCAACCATTCCCTGTCTTGAGCACCCCTTTCGAGCAGGTGGGCATCGACATTGTGGGGCCTCTGGATCCCAAGACAGCCATGGGCAACAGGTTCATCCTGGTCTTGGTGGACCATGCTACCCGCTACAAGGAAGCTATCCCTCTCAAGACAGTGACGGCGCCCGCAGTGGCCCGGGCACTCATGGGGATCTTTACACATGTGGGTTTCCCCATGGAGGTGGTATCTGACCGGGGTACCAAATTCATGTCGCTGTACATGAAGGCCATGTAGAAGAGGCAGTGGGATACATAACTGGCGCTGTTTCCAGTAGCCCGATTAGGTAAGGGTGAACTCACCTCTAAGCTCTGGAAAAGGTTTAATAGTGCCCTCGCCAGGAAGATAATCAATGTGTTGTACCTCTTTCACATTCCATGCCACCAAATATAACGGCATGCCTTCAATGCGAGGGCCACATTATCCCAAACTGGTGCAGTACTATGAAGTAGGGGGTCAATGCCAAGCAGTTTATGAGCCACTGACCATGCCATGGCTGTGGTCGCAGGAAGTAGGTTGACCTGCCAAGAGGAATACAATGGTGGCAGGCAGCACAGAAGAAATGAGCACAAGACCCAGTGAGATGGCGTTCAATGCAGACCCAGACCAGCGCCCATGCAGGGTCGTGCAGGTAGGAGGCCAACTTGGACAGCTGGAAGGCTAGGCTGTAGGAGGAGATATTTGGCAGACGGAGGACACCTGCCAACGTATCAACTCAAAGTTTGGAGACCGCCAGTCTGCGGCGCCAGCCACTCCAAATATATATATATATATGTATGTCCACATTTATCCCCAAGAGAAGCACAGGGGATACTGTCAAGGGCAACATTCAGAGAACATAGTTGTACCTGGGCAATACCATCATCATCACGGTTTGCACCTGTCCCCAAATGGGAAGGTCCAGGGGCCAGATGTACGACCTTTTTTTGCTGTCGCAAAGGGGATTTCAGCCCCTTTGCGACCGCAAAAATGGTCAGCCCAATGTACTAACCCTATTTTGCGAGTCGCTAACCTGTTAGCGACTCGCAAAATATGGTTAGTGACTCGATATTAGGAAGGGGCATGCCAAGGGCGCCCCGTCCTAATAGCGAGTCCATACCCAATGTATGATTGTTTTGCGACCGTAATTGTGGTCGCAAAACACTTGCAGTTTGCCACCCTTCTGAGAAGGGTGGTAAGCCTCTCGCAAACAGGAAGGGGTCCCCAGGGAACCCCTTCCCCTTTGTGAATGGGTGCGCAAATATTTTTTAAGAGCAGGCAGTGGTCCCAAGGACCACTGCCTGCCCTTAAAAAAAAAAAACTGAAAAGTTTCTTTTTCTTTTTTAAATGCATTTAAATGCATTTAAGGAAAACGGGCTGCATTTAAAAAAAACCTGCTTTATTGACTAAGCAGTCCCAGACATGGTGGTCTGCTGACACCATCAGGCCACCATCCCTGGGAGTGCTAGCCAATCCCAATAGGGTCTCAAATTGCTACAGCCTCATTAATATTCATGAGGCAAGCAATTTGCGACCCCATTGGGAATCGCAAACAGTGTCTGAGACACTGTTGTACATTGAATTTTGTGAGTCGCAAATTGCGACTCGCAATTTGTCGCAATTTGCGAGGCTCAAAATTCAATGGTCGTACATCTGGCCCCAGATGTTTCACTTAATAATTAAAACCTGCACACCTAGTTCTCTGGTTTACTGAGTTAATCTGCGTGTTCCAGTTGTGTGCCCCCTAGACCGGACCTGCTCCTGTCTGGATGAAAACTATTGAAGAGGGCATACAAATCTTGTATACCCTTACAAGGTGCACCACCCAAGACCCTAGGGTTCATGTAATGTTACATTTAAAACTTTTTTAGACTCAAAATAGTATGCCAACATGCAGTTATATTCTTCTTTTTTTTAAAATTTTAATTGTTTCACCAACAATTTGCTGTTTAATCGCCATATATTCTGGCTGGTTCTACATTATCTCGACAATGTACAATGTTTACATCACATTTCTACAAAAGTGTTGCACTTGAAGGCTGAATCTCTGTGTTGCGCTCACTGTGTATACAATTAGTAAATATAATGCCAGGATCAGTCAACATTCTATGTGTATACCAACTAATGTTCAAAATCCAATTAGTAACTACCTTCTGTGCTCACCCTCGTGCTCAACTAATACCCTCAACAATATGTCATAACAAAAAAATGTGAGTTACCACATAACTGTCTCCTGCTTTTGAAGCCTTGAAAATTCTTGTCTTATGAACATTCTGGAATGACTTTCAGCTGTATCCAATTATGATACATCTTGTAACCTATAATCTTTATTTAGTCAAACCCAAGCGTGCAACAGCTGTGCTCAACACCGTGATCTCAAAGACGTGCACATGCCAATGATAAACCGACCGTAAATGTGCAAATCCATGCCCACCTGTGCAAGTAACTAAAATCATACAGAGCGAGATGTCGCTCAATCCAAGCGTGTATACTGTCTACTGTAATTTAACATAGACATCCGTTAATACTGCATAGCATTAAATGCTTGGTATTTTCCATAGTAAGTGTTCCCAGTACTTACTCTCAATCAAGTGCAGTTGTAAATGTCTCGAGACTGGTTGCTTGCTGGTATAAATCCTCCTACAAAACCAAATCAAATTACCATAAACGCAATCCAAACAAAACAATCTACTACTATTACTGTATACAACGGTACTCACTTTGTAGTCCGGACCAAGTTCAGTCTCCCAACACAACGCCGCCTGATTGACAATGTGTGTAGCCTGATAATAACGTGCACGTATGGAAATACGTGAGCGCAAATGTGCATGAATAGAAATAAAATAAAGATGAGAAAAAGCAAAACAAGAAACTCCAGCGCCACGGCTATCACGCTGATCGTAAACAGTATTCCATGGCTCTCTCAATGTTTCCACGGGATTCCCGAATGAAAAATAAATCACATCCACCTATAAAAAGAGGTTAAAAAGAAACATGAGTCCTCCGCCATAAATCGGTAACACTGAAGCCTCCCATCCTTCCGCTGATTATGGTGGTATACAACCACAAAACACCATAAATTATCAATTTCTTCTCGACTCTTCCAATTTATCCACAAAAAATCCATCATAAAAATCATGAAAAATAAATAAACAAACACCACAAACTTTCCAGTAGTGCCCAGAGTCCTAAAAGATAACCATAGAATTATTATTAGTGGTGTCCATGCATCCTGTGACCCTGTTAAAGTGATCAAAATTGTGAACAAAAGTTGCAATGCACTTTCGTGCATGCTTTAATATAATCATCTAGATGTAAAGTTTAGGTTAATACTTTAAATACACCTGCATGCTTGTAAACGCATTTAACAATACTTTTAAAGATGAATAATAGTTGCACAAGTAGCATTGAAATGCAGAGTATTGAGTTCTCAGGTGATATGCTATGTCAATCAATTCATAGTGTCAATTACACTTCCAATTACTTTTTATTTACATTACAAGGTTCATTATAGAAAACACCCTATCTCTATCTTGTCATTCAAACCATATGGTATTAGTGTATTTAACTGCTTTATCCACATTGTTTCTTTTTGAGCTAATTGTTTGTTATTGTCCCTATGAGGTGCATGTATTAATCTTTCCAGTTCTATGGATCGGAAGTGAGGTATCATGTGTTACATGTCTAGCCAGTGCACGGCTAAACATGAATTCCTGTTCTCAGTTCTTATCGTGCTTTTGTGCTCAATGATTCGAGTTCTGATTTTACGCGTTGTTCTTCCCACGTATACTTGTCCACAAGGACATTTAATGGCATAAAATAAAATTTCTTTGTTGCAATCTGACGAATGCCCCAATTTTATTTTCTTGCCCGTGTGTGGGTGAGTGAACGTGTTGCCTGTGATTACATTACTACAATGGCTAAAGTTATGACATCTCTTCATGCCCGTCTCATTATTATTCTTCAATAAAGTTCCAGTTTTCAAAAGTTCCTTAAGATTCTTGGATCGGGAATGCGCAAACATGGGTTTATTAGTGAAAAGACCCTGGAAGTCTGGGTCCTTTTCTATAACCTCCCACCTGCGTAATATACTGCGTTTAATAGCTGGAGCTTCAGTTGAGAATTTCATTACGAATACTTCCCTTTTTTGCAGTTGTGTAGTCCTTGTTTGTAATAAACCCTGCCTATCCATTCGCGGGACCCTACTCATAGCCTCATAGCCTTGTGATGCAATGTGATGTAAACACTGTAGATTGTGTATTGTTGAGATAATGTAGAACCAGCCAGAATACATTGCGATTAAACAGAAAATTGTTGGTGATACAAAGAAAGATTTTGAAAAAGAAGAATATAACTATATTTCGGCATACTGTTTTGAGTCTAAAAAAGGTTTTGAATGTAACATTACACAAACCCTAGGGTCTTGGGTGGTGCACCTTGTAAGGGTATACAAGATTTGTATGCCCTTTTCAATAGATTTTATCCGGACAGGAGCAGGTCTGGTCACAAGGGGGCACACAACTGGAACATGCAGATTAACTGGGTAAACCAGAGGACTGGATGTGCAGGTTTTAATTATTTAGTAGAAGTTTACTTTCTCTGCTCTAACCATTAAGCCAGCACCCCACACAACATAAAATGTCGGTTGAAGATATAGCACACCTCACGCCAAATCAGGCAGACACCAAAGTATACACCTCAGAAGAAGCAGAATCCATTTACTCTTTAATACAGGAAGTGAGAACATTTCAGGCTACGCCAGGTTCAGTCAGCCAACTCTTAATACAGCTGGAATACACATTACGAAAAGAGGTGAACCAGAGATTACACGCAACAACATTGATTCAATATCATAAGGTTAAACAGATCCCCAGATGTTTGAGAATTTCTCTGAAACCTGTTATTCAAATTCAATAAAAGTTTCATGACGAGATGGTACGCCATACTAAACAAGTGCTCCTGAGCTTCATGATCTTAAGACAGAACTTGAAAAAAGGATGGATGGAGACAGTTGGACTAAAACATTGAATGAGATTAATGAAAAATTAGATAACCATGCAAAGGAAGTCCATGAACTTAAACTTAGGAAATTCAAGAGGGATACAATCGATTACAAATTAGACGAAGTATACACATGTGCGGATGCATATGCTCAACGACGTGCCTTTAGAAAACCAGAAGCATCTTCATCGGAATAGAGTGTTGTTACAGACCAAGAACTATTATCATCACGTACTCCCATTCAACCAACAACCAGCACCATGGGCAAAACATCAGAACCTCAACCGACAAACACTTTGTCAAAGGATTCTTTTTTAGAATCAGGACCTACCTCCAACCATCCACCAGAAGAACAAGCATTGGCATAGCCAATAGGTCTCGCCTTTAGGACCTTATTAGTATTAAGTTATGCAGCACAATATCCTTGGTGCAATAACATCAACTGTTGCATGGCTAAACACTTATAAGGTCCCAAAGGCGAGACCTATTGGTTATGCCAATGCTTGTTAGGTCTGGCCTAAGACAGCTTTAGCTGTTTCTTAGACTCGTGATAGCAAAAACAGAGAATACAAGAGTGTTTTTGTGCACTTCAACATTAAGCATATTGCTTTTACATTGATGCAAAGGTAAAGAAAGGCTAGTTCCTTTTGCAATTCTTAACCAGTGGCACCCACAGACAGTGAGTGAAACCCCACCCCTGTCTGCCCTGCCATCAGCACCTCCTTTCGCCCCCGGGTGAATTGAGCTTTGCAGTTTTATGAATAGCCACAGTGGATGAGTGTGTAGATGTCCCACCAACGAGCCAGGAGCCCCTACAGCAACATAGATGGAAGAAACGCAGTGCATTTGGGCCTTCATCCATGGTTGCTATGGTTACATGATTTGTTGCAGCAATATTTTTTCGGCCAAGTGGTTAGAGAGGAGGTGGAGTTGCTGCTCTAGGATCACTGCTGCTCTCTTACCGATATGGAGACCAGCGCCGCCCACACCAAACATGGCACAAGACCTCCCCTCTCAATAGCTTTTCCGAAGCACAGATACAAGCTGCTTCCTCGTATGGTTCCAGCACACCTACTGTACATACACAGCAGCTCCAATGTCTGGGGACTCATGTGCTATGCCTCTCTATCAAACACATGGCAGCATAGTGTTCCCTCCTATTTTAGTCTAAGCAGTATGTATACTCTACCCTAAGCAGCACTGCCATCCATGCTACTGGTAAGCCTAGCCAATTTCCACCCATCTGTACTGCGATCATTGCCTGAGGTGGACGGTGATGAGGGCAAATGTTTTCTACAGGACACACGGACACAGGTGATAATAGGGGTGATCACTCAGGTGCTGAGTTAATGTGCAGAAAGCCTGGACTTCAGCAGTGATCAACAGCTTCAGTGGCGATATGCCTTGCATTCTTGCAGTACCACTATGCATGCACTTCTGAAACATCTCGCGTTAATGTGGTAATACGTGCAAACAGCATTTGTGCATGCCTGTCTTTACATGTGCACTTTATTGCCATGTCTATTGGCTTTACCCAATACTGGTTCATCATGTCGCAAACCTAGGAGCGAAAAGCATCTTAGAGATGAAGCAGGGCACATTGCTGCTGTTAAGGTTTTTACCGGGTACAACACATTTTTATTGGATAATGTGGCAGCATGTTTCTTTTGTTGTGACATGGGGGAAAGGCCATGGACCAGACTATGTTTCGGGTGATGTGTATGCAGGAAACCCCGGCGGGCAGCAGTGCAAATGGAGTAAGAAGGGAAAACAAGCGCGCACGTCTCGCGCTAAAAGTTTAAAAAAAAGGCATGCAGCGCGCGCTTGGGAGAGAAGTCTGCTCTTTTTTGAAGCACATACTCCTGCTCGCTCCCGCAAGGTGGATGCCGCCACAAGCACGAGTATGTGCTTCGAAAAAGAGCAGAACGACGGCTAAAGGTCTCCTACGCAGCACATGCGCGCTGCGTAGGCGAGACCTAAAAACGGCTTTCTTCCAATGTATTTTTTGCATGTTAGGCTCACTACAGCCACCAAAGAAGTCAGTATTATTGATGTCTTGAATGTATATATTCCACCTAGGTGGTCCCCTTAGGTACAGGCGATCCAGGGGACTTTTGTTGAGTATATTTAAAGTATAAGGGTGAAAGGGAGGGCAAGAGGCGGTACTTATTTAGAACTGGCATGCATGGATTTTAACACTTACCCACCAGACTATATCGTCAATGAAGAGGTGCTGGCTGAGGATTATTGGATAGGTGTCCCCAAACCAGTGATGTGCATGACAAAGGCCACCAAGAAAGGGAAGCCTTTTTCATCTTGTCTCATAAACTACTGGTTTTGTTTTTTGGATGGACGCACTTCCTCTGACAGCCCAGCTAAGGTGACTTATAAGAATGGCAGAAAGGCATCACAAATTGATTACATCCTAGTAAACTTAGAATGTTGTGGAAATGTAGAGGATATGGAAGTTACTAAGAGGGTGGAAAGTGATCATGAACCCCTTATAGCTAGTATAAAGGCCACTGCTAGAACCCAACCATGAGCTAGTATGAAAAGCCAGACTGAGTGTGGGCCTGAGACTCTCCCCTCAACAATGGGAGAAACATTCGATGGAATGAAGAGAAATAGCTCAATGAATTTCCTGTATTTAGTGCAATTATGATAGGATATGGATCTTCCTTTCTTAATTCCCCAGGCAACGCTAACCTTGATGTATTGCTTATGTATGATCTAATGATCCATTAACTAAAACTCCTGTGGTCTCAGCCAGTATTAACAATGGAGAGGAGCTTAAACATGCACAATTGCCCCAGCTGGTATGATAATTAATGCTATAACATGAAGTGCAAAGTTTTGCAGGTTTTAAACCAGCGTTGTTGTAAAATAGCTAGGGAATGGCTCATTCAGGCCCTTAGGTGAGAGTATAAGCACCTGCTATGAATAAAGGAACAAGCAGCACAGAATATCCTGTGGGTGAAGCTGAAAGAAGCGGCACATACAAAGAATACTAAAGGTTGTGGGATGTTGTTAATCATTTAGAGAGAAGAATGGCAAACAAGCAGGAGTGCCACATAGACTCAAGGGAGTGGGTTAACCTCGTAGAGACTCATACTAGGACGATAGCCTTAGCACAGGAAATTCACACCCACTGAATGAGAAACAGGTCATAAACTATCCTGCAGTGCGGCACCCACAATAAATATATATTTTCTAAACGCTAATAATAAATGAGCAGCAGGGGCTGCTCATTTATTAATCACTGCTCCTTTGAGGGAGCTCCCCATAATGCCCCACAAGGGCTTTATTTGTTATTTTTTTTAGCTTAGGGATGCCCGTAGCATAGCGAGGGGCCCCACCAAACCTTTTTTCAATGTTGTTGGGGGCTGCAGGGAGTCCAGCGGCCCCCTGGGTCATTAAATCCATGACCTAAAGTGAGTTTGCCATATTTTTTTTAAAGCACTCCTTGTTGGAGCTCAATGCTTTTCACCTGGAGTGCAAGCCCTTTTGTGGTTGTTTTTATGATTGTATTTTGTGGGCTGAAAAATGTTAAAAGAAAGACTCAGAAACATGTTGGTTTATATAAAAAAAAAAGAAAACAATATGTCTCTGAGTCTTTCTTTTAACATTTTCCAGCACACAAAATGCAATAATAAAAACAATGTTAAAAGAAAGACTCACACACATTTTATTTTATTACAACATTATGATTTTTTTATAATCACTATTATTTAACATTGCTTTGCGTGATTTACTGAACTATACACTAGATTAAAAATATTTGTGATTTTTGTAGAAAGATGATAATAGGTTTACTTATTATATTTTGGTGTTGTGACTCTTTGGCAAAGTCAGTAAGTCTACCTGAGTGCAGCCAGGACCTTTGAGATCAACTGCATGCAGTGCAGGCCAAAAGCCAGTGGTTGGCTGCTTGCAAGTGTTTGAGGGTTGCTTGGCCATTAAGTAGGTCCTGTGACGGGTGCTCGGGAGGCAGTAAGCGAGAAAACAGGAGAGCGGCATGGGAACAGTTTACGGTAACTGGCACGTGGTCCTGGAGCCTGTGGCACAGGAACCTCAAGGGCTGAGCCAAAGGCACAGGAAACTGGGCAAGGATTTAATCTATCAAAACGTCTCCCGAGATGCTTTCCGGATAGTAGGGAGTTTTGCATTGAGGCCAGCACTATTTTTGTCTTTGTGCTCCAAATTTGTTTGTCCTGATGATGACCCACTAAATCACAGTGGTCGAAATGCCGTCAACGCTCAATTGGCAGATGGGATAAAACGTTGACTGCTAGGTTCCACTAATGGTGAACCAATCAGCTGATTGTGATATCCTCTGCCTGTTTTTCTTGTTTTACACTGAATATTGCTTGTATGTGTTTGTCTGGTGTGACGTTGGAAGCCATTGTTTTATGTTTGTATAATATTACTGAATAATGACTTTGACTTTTTTTTGCCTAATTCTGTCATCTGGCACCGTTTCTTCCCTTATTTTCATTCATTTTATTTCGTTTTTGTCAATTTAGGCTGTAATTGAGTATTTCCGCCTGGAACCATTGTTGTTGTTACAAACCATAATCAACAGAGCACCACCCATACCTTTGTGAATTGCCATTTATGAGTGCATGAAGTGGTCCTGGCAGACTCCTCCTCCTCACTCATAAATGACTGTGAAGATCCCCTTGGACCCTACAATCTGGAACTCACTATCCCTTCTTCGCCTGAGAAGCATCTATCCTAGTATGCTGTGCCGAAGAGATCCGAATCCCTTTGTTTTCTCGCCCCAACTTCTGTAATGCTGGGGTTTAATTTCCCAGTCGTACTAAAATGCTTTCCCAGCATGTTTTGGCAGCGCCAAGAAACCTTGAGTGTATGCGCGCTATAAAGGCTTCGTTTGGATATTTTTCAGAGTGCGGCCGCCTTGCACCCAGCACCATGTTCCCCTGTGCTCCGGGACAAATGCCCACTGGGGCCTGCGCAGGTTCCGAGCACGTGCCCCTCTCTGGTCATTAAGAGCTGCGGCTGACGCTACCTTGCAGTGACAAGTGACATCTCTGACAACACCAGCTTTGATCTGGCTGTCTCGTGATGTCACTCAGAGCAGCTTGTTAGGGAATAGGCGTCTTCGCAGATACAAGCGCGCCTAAATTAAACATGCACTATGCGGATGGGGGCCTGGGGAGCAATGTCCCTCGTGTCCCTGACATGTGCTGTGTCCGCCACATCCCAACGGCACCCTTGCCCAATGGCTTCTGCAGAATCCCATCCTAAAAACAAAATGTAGCAAAAAGTGCAGACGATTACACCAGCTGTTTTCATGCAGGCCGAACCCGGCGCTGTATTGTGACCGACGTGACTTTACAGTAAATATATGTTTATAAGTATTTGTAAAGCAGCGCGAGCCACTTCATAGACTCTAACGAGCTGCTCCTTAAAATAGTAGAAGATTAAGGCAGTTCTGTACGTAGTACCTACAACAGCCTGAGAATGTGGCTGCTACAGAATTACTTTAATTTTCAACATGTAAGTAGCGCATACAGTCATACACCTGCGTTACTTTTCTGTTACTTGTAAGATAGCTAAGTGAGCCAAGCATTCATTTCCGGGATCTGTGCCAAGGTGTGGCTCCGAGGCGTCTACGCCACGTGAACTCGCTGACGAGGCAAGGACGCTACAACACGTGGAAGGGTTAATTGTGTTCCTGTTCACGTGGGAAGCGTCCTGACGCAGGGACTGGGCAGTTACTTTAGGCGTGGAGTCAAGGCAGGTTTGGATAAGGTCGGTCCTTGCTTGGAATGGCACAGGGAAGCTAAAAGTAACTTATTGTAAAGTGCCCAGACTAATAAGTAATTATGAGTGAGACAATCGGTACTATTTATTGGCACCAGATCATGGAACTCATTTTGACGTCAGATAGGTGGAATTCTGATAATTGTCTCCTGAAGATTACATCAAATGGACCAATGACAAGTTTTAATGTTTGCTATTTCTGTTTGATTCCCTATCCATCATCTATTCATTCGTTAATCAAAAACATCGCATGCACAATCTAATTAGTCAACAATCAACATACTCCGTTCTGAAAAGACATTATAATCGAATTTTAAAAGTACCGTTACTCAAACGTAAAATACAATAAAAACATTGAATAATTGTAACTTTATAAATGACCACCTTGCATTCCGTACTAGGACAAGAGTAAAAAAGTTAAAAGTAAACTAATGTTCAACTACGCAGAAGCTTGAAACATTATATTTGAATGTTGCGGAAATAGTTTCAGTGCAACCGTTTTGCTTTTTTTTGAATTTCGGTGCAAACACCTTTCTGCAGCAGGCGCTCAGACCACTCAGCTACCTTGCAGCACAGGATGGGCTGATTAAACACATATCAAAGCAGGGGTTTTAGCAGGGCATTTTTGCAGGAGTGAGTTCTCAAAAACAAAAACAATGTTTTTTACTCCGAGGGTCATTAATGTTCCCTGGTAGCTGCCATCTAAAACTGCAGTATTAAAGGTCAGTATGACGCTCTTGGGGGCGGGGGAGGTGGGGGGCTCTTGGAAGACCGACTCCTAAACGACGATCAGCCCCAAACCGTAGCCAGTTCATGGGTCTCAGTGCAAGGAAGTAATAGGTCCCACTGGCCGCTGTGTTAACCGTAAAATGCAGCAATAATCAGGTTTCAGGGGGCCTATCATGCCTCCATGCCCCGGCGCCACTGCACCTACTGCACCAGTGGAAGATACACCCCCGGTGAGTCTGGTGCAAGGACCAGCAAAGCTTTGAGGATGAAATATCAGGTCCAAAAGACAAGAAGGGAGAAGGACTGGCCTGTTATAAAACTGACCAGAAGGTGGCAGCAGAGCATAGCTTGTGGAATTCATTCCGTCTTTAAAAACCCCGCAGCAACACATTTTTATGCAATAAACGCATTCCATTTTTTCAATTGTTCACAGTTCCCCAGGTCTAAACTCACATGTTCAGCTAGGAAAACAAATGTTTTGTTTCTGTGCTTGCAGCTTAAGGAACGAAAAAAAAAAAGCTGGGCCAGATTTCAAGCTTGGTGAAGTGCCGAACTCAAGTACCAATACAGCGCTGCCTTTTGCAAGGCAAAAAAGCGTTTCCCTTGCGGGAGCGAGCCAGGAGCACCATGTGTTAGTAAATTAATTACAAACATATGGTGTCAAGCTCGCTCCCGCAAGGGAATCGCAAAACGTGCACGCGTGGCCATTGAAGGCAATGGAACGCGTGCACGTTTTTGGGACAAAAACCGAATCGATGGCTAAAGGTCTTTTTCCTATGCAGAGCATGCGCGCTGCGTAGGCGAGACCTAAAAAGGAGCCCCAAAAGGAGGCAAACAGGGAGGGAACAAAAGAAAAAACATAGAGAATACACGGACACTGAGTAACCTGAAGAAAACTTAGTAATGAACATCTCGGATAGGCCATTAAGCAAAATGGCATTGGTAGTACTCAACAAAGGAAAGTCATTCGTGCCTACTTATTCTACAAATCTTTTGGAAACAGAAATTTCCCTATTTAACTTAATGAGAAAACTATGGTTACAGTGGTTCTTCCACAACACTTTACAACCAGAAGGAAGGTCGACACAGGAGAGAAAACAGGAATTTAAACCTAAAAGTACATTTATGTCTCCAGTCTCACATAAATCGCTTGACACATTTGAATTATTGGTAAAAAAGGATCTACAATACCTAAGCTACCCCACCAACAGAACCAAGAACTTAACACCTAAAGAATTTGTTACTTTACGAAGACTTCGACAGGATAATACAATAATTTGTCAACCAGCAGACAAAGGTGGGGCACTGGTGGTTATGAATAGATATTAATATGAAGAAAAGGTAGAAAAGCATATGAATGATGAGGACACCTACATACGGTTGGAGACAGATCCTACAGAGACCTTCAAAAGTATCTTAAGTATTTTATTACATAAAGCTCTTGAATTGGGATGGATTAATGAGAACACCAAAAAATGTCTTACTTCAGACTACTCACAGAGACCGCACATTTACATGCTTCCAAAGATGCACAAATGTTGGATCCCCCTTTTAGACCCATCGTGGCAGGATGCGGTTCCATATATGAACCTTTAGGCAGATATTTAGATAATTTTTTGCAACAGTTGAAACAAGCATGGGTTTCATACATTCAAGACACCACAGACTGTTTGAATAAACTAGCCAAGATCCAGCAGGCAATTTCAGAAGATGTATGGCTCTGCACTATAGATGTTGCTGCCCTATATACGTCTATCCCACATGCAGAAGGTATGGAGGCTGTGGAATGGATGCTACTGAGGAGTGACTGCGATCAATCACTCAATGTTTTTCTCTTGGAGTTACTACATTTCTGTTTATGCCACAGCTATTTTGGTTGGGGAAAAAAAAATTCTACAAAGAACAGGAACCTCTATGGGTTTTCCAGGGGCACCTTTGTATGCAAATACATTTATGGCTAAATTTGAAGATACATACATTCTTCAGAAAGAAGCATGTAATGAGGATTGCATGATATACAAGAGTTTCATAGACGACATCATGTTAATATGGAAGGGCACACGCCAAAATTGGAATAAAACATACAGATCCTGAATCTGCAGAACCCACGAATACAAGTCACATATCAAATCAGTCTGAGGTCCGTAAAGTTCTTGGACATTCAGATAGACCTCATTGAAGAGGAATTACAAACAAGCGTTTTCAGGAAATCGACAGATAGGAATAATGCCTTGCATTTTACAAGCTTCCATCCACTGTCTTTGAAGAGACACTTACCGGTGTGAGGAAATGAATACGTTTTTGCTATTTTGTTCGTGCATTGTTCCATGTAAGTTAGCATTCGCGGGCACCATTTTATGTTTAGCCGCCATTTTGAATCATGCCATTAACTGCGTATTCCCTCCTCGAGAAGCAGGCTGTGGAAAGTTTCATTTCTCCAAAGTTAGGCCTTGTTCTGCTAATGAATACACTGTTCTTATTAGCGCATATCTTTCCTCTAGATAGAGGCCTTCTCCCACTAGACTAGCGGTAGGCACGGACAGAACGACCCTGGCATAGAGATAATGTGTGCCCGGCCTCAGAGTCAAAGCTCATCCTACTGTACTTCTTTGTTTTAGCTGCACCTGCTTGTAAAATTCCATTATGGGTGGGTCTTTCTTGGTTCTGAAATGTACATATTGTATCTCTATGTTTGCTGAAGTCAGTCCTCTCTGCAGCACTTCTAAGCGACTGGGCAGGCGGGGCTCCGCTCGAGTGTATCTGAATAAACATATACTTTGTTTGTATTCTCTACTGTCTGACCGACTCTTCATTTGTATGGAAGGGTGAGAGGTGGTCGCGAGTGACCCAGTTGACCCTAATCTGGTCACTTCCTTCAGGTGTCACAATTCATCAGAATTAAGAGGATCACTTCGGAATCTAACATATGTTCAGAATCCATGCAGAACACATATCAACAATATTTAAAGCGAGGTTACCCCTCCAAAGTACTGGATGAGGCTATGAACAGGATCCAGCTGATCCAGCGCGATATTAGCAAACAGCATTCATACACCAGATACTCACTTGGGCCCATGCATTCATACTACGCTAATACTTACGCTGGGTTTTATCAGTTGTTACTCTCTATCAAAATCCCTGCTACCAATTACCTTCTGATTGAAGAGTAAGGACTTACCAATGAATCCTTTGCTAATTGGGAAGTTTAAAATGAGTGACATTCATTATAGTACATAATCTTGAAATAACCACTGAGTCAGGAAGTTTTAAAATGTTTATCTAAAGATTTAGCAGAGTAAAATACAGAGCCACATGGTACTTAATTGCAATACCCAAGATTAAGCATAGAAATGATTATTGCTAATCAATGACGGTGTTTAAAGAAAAGGAGAAGATAGAGACAGCAGCGCAACTAAAGGTTGCATTATATTTACCTAAGTGCGAGAACCAAAACCCCTTAGCCAAGGAGTTGAAAGAATAGGACCCAGGAAGGATGAAGAGCAAAGACCTCCTCCAGGATCAGGACAGGACCGGTGACCTCTCTACAACGACGCCTGCGTCGTTCCCCTCTCTGATACTCGACTTCTCCTCGATTCTCCCGTGCCTTCCTTCTAATGGACTCAGCCACCCCCTCCTCAGGACCTCTTCAGGACAGGGATTCAGTCAGCAACCGATCAGCTTGGCAGTCTGGAGCTAAGAGCGCTCTGGCAGCATGGACGCCTGTTCTTCGTGAACGCATGCTCTAACTAATTAACTAATGCTATATTCTATTATACCCTTCTACGCCCATGTACCTCCCCTTAATGTTGCTAAAATATGGGACCACTACTTCTGATTGGACAGGGACAGGGGGTGGATTCTCGCACCATATCAATTTGGTCTAAATTGTAAAGCCTATTGTTTTTAAATTCCCACCCCTTCAAATTAATACATTCGCTTTATTTCCCACCCGTCTCATGACAAATGTAAACCAATTTTCATAGACAATGTATCAATGTGCAACAGGAAAGGCAAAAGTACAGCATCTTCGGCCATCAGGTCGCGGCCTTGGACGACGTCCAGATTGACTTCATTTGGCAGGCACACAGGACACATGCGCAGAACCATTTGCCTCTCGAGTTTCTGGTCACCAACCCAGGCCCAAGTTTACGAACTAATAAAAGTGCAAGAAGCAAATATTAAAATCACAAAATAAAATGTTTCACTGAATGCCCACTTTTTCTATTCTATTCCCATTTAATTATATATTCTAACCCGCGTTAGTAGCGTTAGGAAACGACAATTTAGTAATGACATGAGAGCAAGCTGAAGCATGTGAAAACATCAAGCAGCCATTTTACTACACACTGCGCAGAAGCAGAAATTTCCCACCAAGCAAAGAAAGACGTCACACCATGTGATATGGTTGCGACATGCGCATTGAGTTTTCCCGCGCATAGCGGCCATTTTGGAGTACAGACAAGCGTTATTCATTAGTAAACCACATAGGCAAGCTTCCTTCCCTTTCGTGTCGTGAATGCAAAGGTTAGTATTAACAATACAAGTTTTAATAAATTAATACTGTGAGGAGGATTGAATACAAGCAAGTTTCATTTATGAAACCTTGCTTCATCAATCCCCTCTCTGATGGCATTTCTGAGCCATCAAAACACTACCCTCAATCAGATGCCAACTTCTAGCAAATTACTTTATTCTCATCTTTACACTTTCCATTTTTACAATCTCCTTTTAATTTCTTGTATAATTCACTTCTCCACTCTTCAAGTTCGATTTCATCTACCTTTCGTTTCTTTCCTCTTCCTGTCACCTTATATGTTCCATTCTTTTTACAGCATTTGCACCATATTGTTATTGCCAATATTATTATTGCTATCCCTGCTAAGGGTACTAATATTTGACCTATAAGTCCTTTTCCTATATTAGCAAACCAGGTACCAATTGACGAGATACTATTTGTCAATCTTTCCCATACACTATCAACTTCCAGTGGTTTAAGTTCTTTCTCAAGTTTAGTTATATTCTGTATATACGTTCCAATTTCTGCACTCTTATCAGGAATATAAGTGCAACAATGTTTCGTCTTCAATAATTTACAGACTCCGCCCTCTTTTGCCAATATTATATCAAGAGCAAGTCGATTTTGCATCACCATAGATCTAATCGCAACCATTTCTGCATTAATCATTAGAAAACCTCCAGCAGTATCCGTTGATAAACGATCAACCACTGTAGACAATTTACATATTTTCCTTGAGTTCAGAATTAATCCCACTGAAGGTATCAATGCACCAAATATATCACCTACAATTTCAGAAAAACTAGCTCTTTTATTACGTATTAATTCGCTATTGTTTTCATTGCTCTACGTGTTTCTTTTTATGTGGTATATCTTTGGAAATACTATTCCAAAATAACAACTTCCATACCACCGTGCAGGAACCCTAAAGTAAGCCTTATTCCCACACACATAATAGATTCCAGGAAAAACTGAATCTGTTCCTCCTTTGAGTCCCCAACCTCCAAGAATTAAAAAATTGTTTTCACATTCACTGGTACCAATGAAAACATTGTTATAATCAGTCTTTAACCTATGAAGACAAATTTTCCCTGTCTCCTTACGAAATCCAGAGCCATAGCAGCTTGAGCCTTGCCAGGTGTGTAACTCCCTTCTTTTTCCGCCCAAGGTGGCAAATGAGCCTTATGCTCAGAAGCTTTCTTTTGAAAATCTTGTCTTCTCTCTTCTACTAAATTCAAAAATATCTTTTCTTCTTCAAGTAAAGAACATGTTAGATTGTGTCTATGTGCATGTGCTATGTCTGTTGATTTCATTGTTAAGAAAAATTCTCCCATAAACTGTGCGTCTTGACTACTAAGCACTGGGTTCATATTCTTGCGAATCGGAACCTCAGAAAATATCACATCTAGGTTTGAAAAATAATACTGAAGTCTCCCTGTTCTATAAAATAAACTAGACAAAACACTACATGATATGCCATATGTCAGTGTAAGTGATGGTATGTTAATCCTTCTGCTACTGATTCATGTAACTTCATACAGACATAACAATTACTAACTTCCATTGTGTCTACATATTGAAACAATAACCTTGTGAAAACGTTTAGACTAGTGTCGTTATCAGTTATTTCATGATGAATTTCTGGTTCACTTTCTGCCATTAGTTCTACTCTATTGCCCTTCATGTTTGCTGTCCTCTCCTTAGTTTCATTATTAATCTTTTTATCTATTATCATAAGGTAAGGAACTGCTACAATCAGGACTAACCATACTATAAGCACCATCACTAGACTACATATGCATAATGCACAGCATCTTCTACAACATTTCTGTTTTGGTCTCCCAGCAACTCTATCGTCAGGCATTTTTCGACAAGGAAGATTGCTCTTCTTATCTTTTCTTCTTTTCTTTAGCTTATTCTTTTGCTTAGTCAGGGTGGTCTTGTTTCTTTTTCGTACGTTAATTCTGCACTTGTTCCTTCGCCACCACTGTCAATTGACTCTGAGCTTTCAAAATCTTCAAGAATGATATAAGTCCATTCAGGACCCTTGAATTTGTTATTCACAAGTTTCAGTCTTTTACTTTTTCTTTTCTCTGGCTTTTTCTCTTGATCGGTTTGACTTGATACTTCAGGTACTTGATCTGGATCTTCACTTCTGGTTGTTATGTGGTACTTTACTCTTTTAATGACACTCGGCCAATGATCTCCTTTTCTTGTTTTCTTTGTTGGCACTGTCTCTTTATCTTTGTTTTCAGAAATCTCGTTAATTTCACTGCTTAGTACTAAGGCTGGGCGTAGTTCGCGTAGTAGCGCTACGCAAAGCTATGCGAAGTGCACTTCGCACTACGCGAGCTACGCATAGCTACGCGAACTGCGTAGTGCACTGTGCAAAATGCTGTTCGCACTGATTGCACAGTGCCGGATGCTTGTCCGCACTGTGCAATCATTGCAAACGATTTCTTGCACAGTGCAAGCGGTACGTGCTCTGCCGCTCGAGTAGATTTCTACCGAGCGGCAGCTTTCTCAACGCGGACTGGTAGTTTCTCATCGCGAGCGGTCGCGAGCAAACGCGACCACTCGCAATGAGAAACCTGACCTCCCGCGTTGAGAATCTCGCCGGGAGGTTTATTTTCCACGCTCGCGATCACCAACTTGATGTTGCTGATCGCGAACGAGGAAAAAGTCTCGCCGGGATGTCATTTTGCTTGCTCGCGGTCGCCAACTTGACGTTGAGGACTGCGAGCAAGCAAAAAATGACCGCTACACTACGCTACGCGTGTTTGCACTGTGCTACGTGCAATTCGCGTAGTGCGAAGTAGCGCAAACTTCGCAAACTACGCGAGCGTAGCGTAGTACTTCGCCCAGGCCTACTTAGTACTGCTTCATTTTCTTTGATTACTTTTTCTTCTGTTTGCTCTTTTTTTCAGGTCTGATTGGTTTTTCTGTAACAGCTCCGCTGTGAGTTTCCAATGACTGACCTTGTTCTTTATTTATTTCTTCAAGTTCATGTTTTTCAAGGTTTTCTTCTGTGCACTCTTCTTGATCTAACTTGTTCTGATCAGGGCTTATTGCACTGTGAACTTCTGCAGCCTGACCGGATTCTTCTAGACCTGTCTGTCCCTGCTCAAAGTTTATCAGATCTTCGTTGCTTTGAGCCCAGTTTCCTTTCCCTATCTGCTCTTGTTCAGGATTTCTTAATGTCTTTTCTTCTTGCTCCTGAACTGCTTCTTCTTCACCTATCTGATCTTCTTCAATTTCTTCCAATTTCGCTTGACTTCTTGTTCTGTGGTATATTTCAGGAACCTCTACCACCGGTATCCAATCCTGACTTGTGCTCGGTTGTTCTTCTTCAGCTTCTCCGGAATCTCGAACCTGAGATCCTTCAGCTGGGCAACCTTCAGCTTCTTCAGTGATTGGCGTTGTCTGAGGATTCTCTTCCTCGGGATCTGGTACTCTCTTGGTGTGACTTACATGAATCCAATTAGGAAATCCGGCACACTTCACTGCTGTATTCGTTGTCAGTATGACTTGACACGGTCTGCCCCATCTAGGTGATAGACACGTTTCTCTGGTGTGATTCTTCACTACCACCCAGTCACCAGGATTCAGATCATGTTCTTGCTCGGGCTGCCTGGAAACTGCGTCTTCTCCAACCTGATGAGAGACAGAACTCACTAGGTCAGCCAATCCTTTGCAATAGTCCAGAACCATATCATCAGATATATTCACCAGTTTGTTTGTGGGAACATGTGTTTGTCTCATTGCTCTTCCCATCATTATTTCATGTGGGCTCAATCCTGTGGTTCTGTCAGGTATACTTCTGAGTCCCATTAAAACGAGTGGCAATGCATCTGGCCACTCTAATGATGTTGATGCACACATTTTTCCCAGTCTTGACTTTATAGTGCCATTCAATTGTTCAACCACTCCAGAAGCTTCTGGACGATATGCACAGTGCAGTTTCTGTTTGATTTGAAATGCTTCACAGATTATTTGAATCACTTCACTGTTAAAATGTTTTCCTCTATCTGATTCCAAAGTTACTGGAAAACCAAACCTAGGAATGAGCTCTCGTAGCAACAGTTTTGCAACTGTAATGCTGTCATTTCTCCTAGTAGGGTAAGCCTCCACCCACTTTGAAAACAGATACACTATGACTAGTACATATTTCAGCCCTCTACATGGTGGTAACTGTATGAAATCAAACTGAAGTCTCATAAATGGACCCTCTGCCTTTCCAATTTTCCCAAATCCAATTACTGTCTTCCTCCCCGGATTATGCATCTGGCAAGTTAGACATCTCTGGCAAAGACTCTCTGCAACAGCCCTGAATTTAGGATTATACCAATTTTGTCTGAACAGCCTAATCATTGCATCTCTCCCTATGTGTGTGTCTCCATGATACATCCTAGCCATTTGTGAGAGTAAACAGTCTGGCATGACTGGTCTGCCATCAGCACTGATCCACACTTCATCATCTCCTCTTTGGGAACAACCCACTTTGATCCACAAATTCTTCTCACTTTCATCAACCTCATCTTGCAATTTCTTGACGTCATTCCAAGTTTCAGGTGGCATATACAGCATAAGTTGGCAGCTGATTCCCATTCTTTCCACCCTCTTATTGACTGACATTCTGGTTTTGGCACAATGTTGAGCCACCAGATCTGCATCTCTGTTGCCGACTACCACCCAGTCATCTCCTGACTGGTGTGCGGCACATTTCACCACAGCCAATTCTTTTGGTGATTGTATTGCTTCTAGCAATTCCCTTACAAATTGTCCATTTTTAATGGGGGATCCTGAAGAAGTCATGAAATCCCTCTGCATCCATAGTTGGTCAAAATCATGCACAACCCCGTAACCATATTGGCTATCTGTAAATATGGTTACTCTCTGATTCCTCCCAATTTTGCATGCTTTTATCAACGCAATCAATTCAGCTACTTGTGCAGATTTGACTCCTGATGAATAAGATGCTTCAACTATTCTAGTTAATTCACATACCGCATAGGCAGCAGTTAGTTTACCGTCTTCATGTCTTTGACATGAACCATCAACAAATAGCTCCCTGTCTGGCTTTTTAAGAGGCTGTTCCTCTATATCTGGGCGTGGTTTTGTGCATAATTCTGTAATTTGTATACAATCATGTTCATCGTCTTCATCATCTTTGATTCTCTCATGATATGGGTCTGGTAGTAAGGTCGCTGGATTTATTATAGTACACCTTACCATATTCACATTTTCAGCACCCATTATTATTCTTTCATATTTAGTCAGTCGACTAGGAGTAAGACGCTGAGTTTGGGTTCTTGTCAACAGAATGACAACTGCATGTGGAACATACACTTTTACAGGGTGTCCCATCACAATTGACTCACTTTGTTCAATGCTCAAACAAGTAGCCGCCACTGCTTTCAAGCATCCTGGCAACGCGGCTGCTACTGGGTCCAATGTAGCAGAAAAATATGCTATAGGACGTCTTTCTAATCCATGTCTCTGAGTTAAGACAGAAAGTGCACAATTTTCTCTCTCATGACAGAACAATGCAAATTCTCTTTTATAATCAGGCATGCCTAAGGCAGGTGCTGAACATAGGGCATTTCTCAATTTTACAAAGGCTTCTACACTTTCATCCTCCCACTCAACGGGGTCCTTTGCTTTCTTTTTTGTCATGTTAATTAAGGGCTTAGCCAACATGGAAAATCCTGGTATCCATTGTCGACAGTAACCTACTATTCCTAGGAACATTCTCACTTGTCTTTGTGTTACAGGCATTTGCATTTTCTTTATTAAAGCTACTCTTTCAGCTGTTACTCTTCTTTTTCCCCTCTCAATTTGATGTCCCAGATATTTAACAGCTGGTGTACAGAATTGCAATTTTACAGGTGAGACTTTATGTCTTTCTTCTGCCAAAAGATTTAATAATGCTATGGAATCAACAACACAGTCCTCTCTGGTGTTCGATGCCACCAATAAGTTGTCGATATATTGGACTAAGACTGAGCTTCCTGGCATCACTAGTTTTTCAAGGCACTTTTTTAGTATCTGGTTGAAAATAGAAGGACTTTCTGTGTACCCCTGAGGAACACGATTCCACACATAGACCTTGTTCTCAAATTTAAATGAGAAAAGATACTGGCTGTCTGGATGTAATGGTATTGAAAAGAACGCTTGACACAAATCAATTACTGTGAACCATCCTGCACTCCAAGGGATCTGGTATAGAATTACTGCAGGATTTGGCACTATGGGACAACATGGTTCCACTATTTTATTTATTTTCCTCAGGTCCTGAACAATCCTGTAATTTCCACTAGGTTTCTTTAACCCCAATATAGGTGAATTACATGGGCTACTCATTACTTCTTTTAGGATATTTTGTTCTACCATTCGATTTATTTCTTCAATGACTCCTGCTTTTACTTCTGCACTCATTTTGTACTGTCTGGTATTTGGGAAAATTGCACCTTCTTTTACAGTAATTTTAACTTGATCTATTTTAGCCATAAGTCCTACTTCCTTTCCGGTGAAATCCCATACTATGGGGTTTACTGTATCTTTTAATTCTTCTGGCAACTCATCTTTTGTTATTAACGAAAACATTTCATCCACTTCTGTACCTTGTTTTGCAATCATAATTTTATATACATGATCTTCATCTGGTGTTTGAACTGCCACACCATCCGGTGTGCAGAAAATTGTACAATTCATCTTGCACAACAAATCCCTACCTAATAAGTTTACTGGACTAGAATCACACACTACAAATTGATGCATTTCTCTGAAATTTCCGATTTTAACTTCCATGGGTTCGGTAAGAGGTGTTCTAATCCGCTGATTAGCTACCCCCACTACTTGGATATTTTCACCAGAGAGAGGAAGGTCTGGAATGTCTGCTGTTCTCACAGTAGACCGGGTAGCACCAGTGTCCAAAAGGAAAGTAATATTATTACCTTTCACATTCCCTTCAACATATGGACCTGACTGATCTACCTGTAAGGATGCGCCAAGCATGCACTCCTTCTTCCCTCTCCTAGGCACCGTCATGGACTGAATTGACAGAAATCGTCCTGCAAAAGAAATTGTGATGTCATATAATCATTGTTACCACTTCCTCCTTGATATCCGATGTCTGTACCATGCTTTGCTCTGCTTACATTACCCAGAATAGGTGCAGGTGGCAACTGACTCTGAGGATTTACACCCTGCTGTGAGTCATTCTGCGTCTGTGGATTTAAATTTTGATTTGGGCCATTATTATTCCGAATCTTTTTACATTCATCCTTACAATGTCCCAATTTTCCGCATCCATGACAAGGAAATTTCTTTTTAGCTTCTTCTCTACTCATTCGTCCTCTAAATTTTCCACCATTCCCAGTATCACCATTCGTTCCAGAATCATTTCCTTGATTTTCACTCGGATTTTCCAAATTGATTCCCTGTTTCTCAGCCATTTTCACCTGTGCCCACATTACCTTCTCCTGTAACTTCTTGTGTCTATCCTCAATATCGTCTCCACAATATTTTGCATACTTCAAAATCTCATCAATGGGCTTCCCTTGCCAACAAAGCATATGCTGTTTAATCATTTGACAAATTTCTGGCTTCAAACCGTAAACAAACCGATACACAAACTGACTCATGTTCTTGTCTCCAATGTCCTCAAATCCACTATACTGTTTAAATACCTGCAATAGACGCTCATAGTAGGAATGTACTGATTCATTAGCTTCTTGGGTAGTTCGATCTATTTTTACCCAATCTGTTTCTTTCGGGGTATTTTCCCTTTCAGGTAAGTTATCACCTGCTGATACTTTTTCATTACATCATTTGACGGGGCACCTGTCTTCGGATCTCTAGGATATTCATCACTTGGCCAATCCACTGTGATTTTGCAATCTGTCCACAAATCGGCAGGTACCACTATATCAAACAACCCATCCAAATCCTTCAACAATACCTTTGACACCTTCACAAACCTGTCAACCTGCTTGTACCATTCAATTGGTTTTTCTCTCAACTTTGGAAAATCATTCGTAAATGACAAAATATCCTGTCTGCTCCATGGGACATGTACATATCCTCCTCCCGCAACTTCTCGCATCGGATACATTTGGTCTGCTTTCCCTCTTTCCTTCATCACATATTCAGATGCTGTTCTACTTGTTCGTGCTTCTTTCTTTTTCTTGGCCCACCTAGTTTTCCATTTATCTAGGTCTCCCCATTTTTACAAAACTAACATTAATTCTCTTATTTGTAATCTTCTTCCAGAGGCATTCATATTTTCTAAATCTTTGTCTGAAAATTCTGCTCTATAGGGTTTCTGTAGTACTTTTGATCTCCCTATTTCTATTCGCCATCTGTAGTGCTAAATTGGATAATTTTTCATGGAATATCCTTACATTTCTGGTGATACTCCTGCACAGGAACAATAATTCTTCTTCATCATAGGTATTTAAGCGTTCTAGTCCTACATTTCCTGCTATTATTTCTTCTAATTCTACTTTCAATTTATGAATGTCCATTATTTTCGGAGGTGTGCACTGTTTAACTGACCCTTGTACCCATCTTTCTAGATCTTCAGGTGTTACTATGGTAGCACTTTTTTCTCCCGATGAAGTTATTAAACTTACATCTTTTGAACATCCAGGTACATCTTTTCTGGGAGTGCTATTTACAGAACCTCGAATAGGCAAGTCCATGAGTGATATTGTGGATTCACAGTCACTAAATTGATCCTCAATTATAACTGGAGCTTCAGTTTTGGGATTATTCACAGGAGTAGGTGCAAGTATCGGTGGAGGACAGCTTCCTGAGTACCATATAATGGAACTACTGGACCAATTGTTACAGGTATGGTCAATGAATCAGGATGTACTTTTATCTGGGTTATTTTCTGTATTAATTCTGCTCTGGTCTTTTCTAGGGCTTCTTTTTCTTTGTCATGAAGTATTCTACTCGTGGTGAATTTATGCATTACCTGTGGCACTAATGGAGTTTTCGGTGGTGCACTTGGGGTGCATCCACTTGTCCTATCCTGATATGGTGGGGGGTTTCTTAACATTTCCTCCATAAATTCGTCTTCAGACTCCTCATTTCTCATTAAATGTTTTGTCTTTTCTGTGCACTTACTTCCTAATTTCTCCTTTGCTGAGAACAATGGATATAATCCTTCTGTAATCATTGCCCTTCTCCATTGTTTCATCTGACCATTCCTAGACTCATGTAGGTATCTTGGAAAAAATCCTGGATAACTCCTATTACTTCTAGATCGATCCCGCTCAAATGCCTCAGTTTCCCATTCCTCTAGAGCTTCGTACTGAGTTAATCTAGGTCTGGGTTCTAAGTCATTCATCCTTAATCTCAAGTTTTGTAGAATTCGCCCATTGAACGTGCCATTCTCGGGAAATGCTAGTATTCCATCATTTTGGTATATTCTATCCAATTCTCCATCCATACACAAGTATTGTAACCTCTCTCCATCATCATGAATGAAGCGGGCGTTTTAGCTGGTGGAATAATAATTCCTTCTCTAATTTTGATTGGTTTGTCCTTTTTAAAATAATTCTTGATCTTTTGTAAAAATGACATTTTTCTCCTTTCTCCGTACATCTTGGGTAAGTACCGATGTATAAAATTATATTCTGCAAAGCCTAAATATCTCCTATCCTGACGAATTCCTGTTAAAGTCGGATCGCGTTTTAACATGCAATCCTTATCCACTAAGAATTTTGCTTCTATAATTTTGACCAATCAAATGTCTGCTATCTTTATTTCCGAGCCAATCCTTGCGCGGCCTTTTGGTGACGTTTATCTGTCAACCCTTCCTTTTCAATCTGTTCTTTTCTGTCCTTGCTGGTTTAACCAATCCCAGCGCGGCACCTGTGACGTCAGTACTACTCCTGACTACTGACCCCTCCTTTACAAGGGTCTTTCCACACCCACCGATTCAACCAATCCCAGCGCGGCGTTTTGTGATGTCAGCTCCCTCTCCGGCAACTGACCCTCCCTTTACAAAAATTTACGCAAACTTATTTTCTCTACAATTCTTAATTTCAGTAACAACATAAAACATTCGCTATCGTGCCAGTTTCTTCTAAATTCGAAAAAGATAGTTTTCTCTCACACTTAGTAAAACCTTTCCGTTTACTAAACGTACACTACGAGTAAAACACTTCCATCTACTCTTCACACAAGCTCCAGAAGTACCTGTTACTTCTCCAATGTTACCCTTTCTAGGTGATATAACATCACATTTTCACCAGCGTACTCTTTTGCTATTACTCACACGCATAGAGTCCCTAACGAGTACTGAAAGCCCTGCTTAACTTTTCAGTACTAATTCTGCCTGGCAGATAACCTCACTGCAGTATGGCTTCCACTTACCATCCGCTATTCCTTTTGCCCCGGGGATTCTGGACAACATAAAACAAAACTTTGAATACACGGATGTTAGTTCATATAAATAAAATTCTCATTACCCAATTAACAAAGAATAACCATCCTCTGATTACCAGAAAACTGATCTAGCGCGATATTAGCAAACAGCATTCATACACCAGATACTCACTTGGGCCCATACATTCATACTACGCTAATACTTACGCTGGGTTTTATCAGTTGTTACTCTCTATCAAAATCCCTGCTACCAATTACCTTCTGATTGAAGAGTAATGACTTACCAATGAATCCTTTGCTAATTGGGAAGTTTAAAATGAGTGACATTCATTATAGTACATAATCCTGAAATAACCACGGAGTCAGGAAGTTTTAAAATGTTTATCTAAAGATTTAGCAGAGTAAAATACAGAGCCACATGGTACTTAATCGCAATACCCAAGATTAAGCATAGAAATGATTATTGCTAATCAATGACGGTGTTTAAAGAAAAGGAGAAGATAGAGACAGCAGCGCAACTAAAGGTTGCATTATATTTACCTAAGTGCGAGAACCAAAACCCCTTAGCCAAGGAGTTGAAAGAATAGGACCCAGGAAGGATGAAGAGCAAAGACCTCCTCCAGGATCAGGACAGGACCGGTGACCTCTCTACAACGACGCCTGCGTCGTTCCCCTTTCAATCAATCAATCACAGAATTTGTAGAGCGCACTACTTACCCGCGAGGGTCTCAAGGCGCTGGGGAGAGGGAAGGGGGGGGGATGCTGCTACTGGTCGAACAGCCAGGTCTTGAGTAGCCTCCTGAAGGTCAGCAGGTCTTGGGTCTGTCGTAGGCTTAGTGGAAGGGTGTTCCAGGTCTTGGCAGCGAGGTGTGAGAAGGATCTGCCACCGGTGGTTGTTCTTCGAATGCGAGGGACGGTGGCGAGGGCGGAGCTGGCGGTTGGGGACGTAGAAGAAGAGTCGTCTGTTGAGGTAGGCTGGGCCAGTTTTGTGGAGTGCCTTGTGTGCGTGGATGAGGAGTTTGAAGGTGATCCTCCTGTCGACGGGGAGCCAGTGCAGGTTCCTCAAGTGGGGGGTGATGTGGCTGTGGCGTGGTACGTCGAGGATCAGTCGTGGCGGAGGCGTTTTGTATGCGTTGCAGTCGCTTGATGAGCTTGGCCGGGGCTCCCGCGTAGAGGGCGTTCCCATAGTCCAGTCTGCTACTGACGAGGGCCTGGGTGACTGTTCTTCTTGTGTCTGTCGGGATCCACCTGTAGATCTTGCGAAGCATGCGGAGGGTGTTGAAGCAGGAGGAGGAGACTGCGTTGACTTGCTTGGCCATGGAGAACGTTGAGTCGAGGATGACTCCCAGGTTGCGTGCGTGGTCGGTGGGTGCCGGGGCTGCTCCCAGCGTCGTTGGCCACCAGGAGTCGTCCCAGGCTGAGGGGTTGGAGCCGAGGATGAGGACCTCCGTTTTGTCCGTGTTCAGCTTTAGTCGGCTGATCTTCATCCAATCGGCGACGGCCTTCATTCCTTCGTGGAGATTGGCTTTGGCGGCGAGGGGGTCCTTGGTGAGGGAGAGGATCAGTTGAGTGTTGTCGGCGTAGGAGATAATGTTGAGGTCGTGTTGTCTGGCGATGCGTGCGAGCGGGCCATGTAGATGTTGAACAGTGTTGGGCTGAGGGACGATCCCTGGGGTACGCCGCAGATGATCTCGGAGGCTTCGGATCGGAAAGGTGGGAGGCGGACTCTCTGGGTTCTGCCGTCGAGGAAGGAGGTGGTCCATTCCAGGGCCTTGTCTCGGATCCCTGCGTCGTGGAGGCGTGCGCGTAGAGTGCGGTGGCAGACAGTGTCGAAGGCGGCGGAGAGGTCCAGCAGGATGAGGGCTGCGGTCTCACCATTGTCCAGCAGGATCCTGATGTCGTCGGTGGCGGCGATGAGGGCAGTCTCAGTGCTGTGGTTGCTGCGGAACCCCGATTGGGATGGGTCCAGGATGCTGTTTTCTTCGAGGTATCGGGTTAGTGGTTTGTTGACGATCTTCTCGATGACCTTGGCTGGGAACGGAAGCAGAGAGATGGGCCGGAAGTTCTTGAGGTCTCTCGGGTCCGCCTTGGGTTTTTTGAGTAGGGCGTTGATCTCTGCGTGTTTCCAGCTCTCTGGGAAGGTCGCGGTCTCGAAGGAGAGATTGATGATGTTGCACAGGTGGGGTGCGATGGAGCTGCTGGCTTTGTTGAAGCTGTGGTGCGGGAAAGGGTCTGACGGGGAGCCGGAGTGTATTGTGCTCATGGTCTTGATGGTGTCCTCGATGTTCACGCTGGTCCAGGCTGGCAGGGGGTCGTGGTCGATGGTGTGTGGCGGGTCTGGTGCATCGATCTTAGTTGGGGCTGTCAGGGTGTTGAAGCTGTCGTGGATGTCGGCGATCTTGCGGTGAAAGAAGGTGGCGAGGGAATCGCACAGGGGTTGCGACAGCGGGATGTCGTTGGTGTTGGAGCTGGGATTGGAGAGTTCCTTCACGATGTTGAAAAGCTCCTTGCTGTTGTGTGCGTTGTTGTCGAGGCGGTCTTTGAAGGAGATTCTCTTGGCGGACCTGATGAGGTGGTGGTGGTTACGGATGGCGTCTTTGTGGGCTGTGTGGCTGTCCGGTGTCTTATCACTGTGCCATTTCTTCTCTAGTTTCCGGCAGGTACGCTTGGAAGCTAGGAGTTCCGAGGTGAACCAGCTGGCTCTTTTGGTGGTGTCGCTGTAGGTGAGCTTTTTCAGCGGGGCGAGGTGTTGGCACAGTCGTCCATCCATCGTCTGAGGTTGCAGGCAGCGTCGTCGGTGTTGGATGGGTCGGAGGGAGGGCTGAGAGCGAGGTTGCCCGGAGTTGGTCTTCGGTGACTTTGCTCCAGCAGCGGCGTGGGATCTGTTGGGTGCGGTGGTGTGTGGTGGGTTTCTGGAAGGTGAAATGGATGCAGCGGTGGTCGGTCCAGAGGAGTTCCGTGGTGTGGCTGAAGGAGACGTGGGAGCTTGAGGAGAAGATGGGGTCAAGCGTGTGGCCGGCAGAGTGGGTCGGTGTTGTGACGAGCTGGCTCAGGCCGAGGTTGGCGAGGCTGTCGATCAGGGTGGTGGAGTTGCTGTCGTTGTTGTTCTCCAGGTGAAAGTTCAGGTCTCCGAGGAGGATGTAGTCGGTAGAGGTCAGGGCGTGCGTGCTGATGAAGTCGGCGATGGAGTCGCTGAACTGGGGTCGGGGCCCAGGGGGTCTGTAGACAAGGGTGCCTCTAAGGGTGGTGTTGGGGTCCGTGTGGATCTGGAAGTGCATGTGTTTGGCGGTGCTGAGAGTGTCGTCGGTGCTGGTCGAGACCCTGATGGTGTTCTTGTGGACGATGGCGATTCCTCCTCCTACTGCGTTGATGCGGTCTCTGCGGGTGATCTTATAGCCGTCTGGGATGGCTATGGCTATGGCGATGTCGGGGGCGGAGGAGTCGTTCATCCAGGTCTCTGTCAGGAAGGCGACGTCTGGTGATGATGTGTCGAGCAGGTCCCAGAGCTCGACGGCGTGTTTGCGTGCGGAGCGGGTGTTCAGTAGGATGCACCGGAGGTGGTTGAGGTCCTTCTTGGCGGGCGCCTCGGTGGCTCTGAGGCTGGTGTAGCTGCAGTTCCGGCAGGTGAAGGGACCATGGGTGTGTTTCGGGGCGGCCTTGAAGCAGTTGTGCGTCCGTCCGGGGTTGAGAGCGTGGAGTGTGGTGGCATCGTATCGGCGTCGGTCCTCGAGGCTGGTGCGGGGGGCGCGCGGCCCAGGGGTTCTGGCGCTGGGCGCGGTCCAGTCGCGGACGGGTGCAGACGGGCTTGCCTTAGGCGCGCCTTCGGCGCGCCAGCGGCGGCCGCCATATATGGGGAGGTGGGAGGGAGGAGCAGCTGGGAGGCAGGGGCAGCGAATGGGCAGTCAGGGGGGCGGGGCCGCAGGGGACGCAGCGGCGGGAATGGAGAGAGGCAGCGAGGGGCACAGAAGGCAAAAAGGGCAGAGAAAACACAAGAAATACGGGCACAGTACAAATGGGGCAGCGGGGGCACAGAAGGCAAAAAGGACCGAGAAAACACAAGAAATACGGGCACAGTACAAATGGGGCAGCGGGGGCACAGAAGGCAAAAAGGACCGAGAAAACACAAGAAATACGGGCACAGTACAAATGGGGCAGCGGGGGCACAGAAGGCAAAAAGGACCGAGAAAACACAAGAAATACGGGCACAGTACAAATGGGGCAGCGGGGGCACAGAAGGCAAAAAGAACCGAGAAAACACAAGAAATACGGGCACAGTACAAATGGGGCAGCGGGGGCACAGAAGGCAAAAAGGACCGAGAAAGCACAAGAAATACGGGCACAGTACAAATGGGGCAGCGGGGGCACAGAAGGCAAAAAGGACCGAGAAAGCACAAGAAATACGGGCACAGTACAAATGGGGCAGCGGGGGCACAGAAGGCAAAAAGGACCGAGAAAGCACAAGAAATACGGGCACAGTACAAATGGGGCAGCGGGGGCACAGAAGGCAAAAGGACCGAGAAAACACAAGAAATACGGGCACAGTACAAATGGGGCAGCGGGGGCACAGAAGGCAAAAAGGACCGAGAAAACACAAGAAATACGGGCACAGTACAAATGGGGCAGCGGGGGCACAGAAGGCAAAAAGGACCGAGAAAACACAAGAAATACGGGCACATTACAAATGGGGCAGCGGGGGCACAGAAGGCAAAAGGACCGAGAAAACACAAGAAATACGGGCACAGTACAAATGGGGCAGCGGGGGCACAGAAGGCAAAAGGACCGAGAAAACACAAAAATACGGGCACAGTACAAATGGGGCAGCGGGGGCACAGAAGGCAAAAAGGACCGAGAAAACACAAGAAATACGGGCACAGTACAAATGGGGCAGCGGGGGCACAGAAGGCAAAAAGGACCGAGAAAACACAAAAAATACGGGCACAGTACAAATGGGGCAGCGGGGGCACAGAAGGCAAAAAGGACCGAGAAAACACAAGAAATACGGGCACAGTACAAATGGGGCAGCGGGGGCACAGAAGGCAAAAAGGACCGAGAAAACACAAAAAATACGGGCACAGTACAAATGGGGCAGCGGGGGCACAGAAGGCAAAAAGGACCGAGAAAACACAAGAAATACGGGCACAGTACAAATGGGGCAGCGGGTGCACAGAAGGCAAAAGGACCGAGAAAACACAAAAAATACGGGCACAGTACAAATGGGGCAGCGGGGGCACAGAAGGCAAAAAGGACAGAGAAAACACAAGAAATGCGGGCACCGAGGCCACAAGCGGAGGGGCGAGCTTACCAGCAGCAGCGGGCGGACAGCACAGGCGGAGCTGTGTGGTGGGGGAGCAACTTCTCCTCGATTCTCCCGTGCCTTCCTTCTAATGGACTCCCGTGCCCCCTCCTCAGGACCTCTTCAGGACAGGGATTCAGTCAGCAACCGATCAGCTTGACAGTCTGGAGCTAAGAGCGCTCTGGCAGCATGGACGTCTGTTCTTCGTGAACGCATGCTCTAACTAATTAACTAATGCTATATTCTATTATACCCTTCTACGCCCATGTACCTCCCCTTAATGTTGCTAAAATATGGGACCACTACTTCTGATTGGACAGGGACAGGGGGTGGATTCTCGCACCATATCAATTTGGCCTAAATTGTAAAGCCTATTGTTTTTAAATTCCCACCCCTTCAAATTAATACATTCGCTTTATTTCCCACCCGTCTCATGACAAATGTAAACCAATTTTCATAGACAATGTATCAATGTGCAACAGGAAAGGCAAAAGTACAGCATCTTCGGCCATCAGGTCGCGGCCTTGGACGACGTCCAGATTGACTTCATTTGGCAGGCACACAGGACACATGCGCAGAACCATTTGCCTCTCGAGTTTCAGGTCACCAACCCAGGCCCAAGTTTACGAACTAATAAAAGTGCAAGAAGCAAATATTAAAATCACAAAATAAAATGTTTCACTGTATGCCCACTTTTTCTATTCTATTCCCATTTAATTATATATTCTAACCCGCGTTAGTAGCGTTAGGAAACAACAATTTAGTAATGACATGAGAGCAAGCTGAAGCATGTGAAAACATCAAGCAGCCATTTTACTACACACTGCGCAGAAGCAGAAATTTCCCACCAAGCAAAGAAAGACGTCACACCATGTGATATGGTTGCGACATGCACATTGAGTTTTCCCGCGCATAGTGGCCATTTTGGATTACAGACAAGCGTTATTCATTAGTAAAACACATAGGCAAGCTTCCTTCCCTTTCGTGTCGTGAATGCAAAGGTTAGTATTAACAATACAAGTTTTAATAAATTAATACTGTGAGGAGGATTGAATACAAGCAAGTTTCATTTATGAAACCTTGCTCCATCACAGCGAATGTATAGGCAGGTTTTATTACAAACAAGGACTACACAACCGTAACAAAGGGAAGTATTTGTATTGAAATTCTCAACTGAAACTCCAGCTATTAAACGCAGTGTATGACGCAGGTGGGAGGTTATAGAACAGGAGCCAGACTTCCAGGGTCTTTTCACTAATAAACCCATGTTTGCGCATTCCTGATCCAAGAATCTTAAGGAACTTTTGAAAACTGGGACTTTAGTGAAGAACAATAATGAGACGGGCATGAAGAGATGTCATAACTGTAGCCATTGTAGTAATGTAATCATAGGCAACACATTCACTCACCCACATACGGGCAAGAAAATAAAATTGGGGCATTCGTCAGATTGCAACACAGAAATGGTAATTTATGTCATTAAATGTCCTTATGGGCCAGTATACGTGGGAAGAACAACACGTAAAATCAGAACTCGAATCACTGAGCACAAAAGCACGATCAGAACTGAGAACAGGAACTCATGTTTAGCCGTGCACTGGCTAGACATGAAACACACTATACCTCAACTCCAATTCATAGTACTGGAAAGATTAATACATGCACCTCATAGGGACAATAACAAGCAATTAGCTCAAAAAGAAACAATGTGGATAAAGCAGTTAAACACATTAATACCATATGGTTTAAATGACAAGATAGAGATGGGGTGTTTTCTATAATGAACCTTGTAAAGTAAATAAAAAGTAATTGCAAATGTAATTGACACTATGAATTGATTGACATTGCATATCACCTGAGAACTCAATACTCTGCATTTCAATGTTATTTGTGCAACTATTGTTCATCTTTTAAAGTATTGTTAAATGCGTTTACAAGCATGCAGGTGTATTCAAAGTATTAACCTAATCTTTGCATCTACATGATTTTATTAGAGCATACACGAAACTGCATCGCAACTTTTGTTCAAAATCTCGATCACTTTAACAGGGTCCCAGGATGCATGGACACCACTATTAATGAATTCATGGTTACCTTTTAGGACTCGGGGGTCGGGGCACTACTGGAAAGTAGGTGGTGTTTGTTTATTTATTTTTCACGATTTTTATGATGGAGTTTTTGTGGATTAATTGGAAGAGTCGAGAAGGAATTGATAATTTACGGTGTTTTGTGGTTGTATACCACCATAATCAGCGGAAGGATGGGAGGCTTCAGTGTTACAGATTTATGGCAGAGGACTCATGTTTCTTTTTAACCTCTTTTTATGGGTGGATGCGATTTCTTTTTCATTCGGAAATCCCGTGGAAACATTGAGAGAGCCATGGAACACTGTTTATGATCAGCATAACAGCTGTTACGCTAGAGTTTCTTGTTTCGCTTTTTTGCGTCTTTTTTTCGTTTCTATTCACGCATGGTCACGCTCACATATTTCCATATGTGCACACGATTAACGGGCTACACACATTGTCAATCAGGTGACGTTGTGTTGGAGACTGAACTTGGTCCAGAGTACAAAGCGAGTACCGTTGTATACAGTAATGGTAGTAGATTGTTTTGTTTGGATTGCGTTTATGGTAATTTGAGCCGGTTTTGCAGGAGGATTTAAACCAGTAAGCAACCAGTCTCCAGACATTTACAACCGCACTCGATTGAGAGTAAGTACTGGGAACACTTACTATGTTATGATATGTTATGTTACATAAATTTGTAACGCGCACAGATACTCATGAGTGTCCCGGCGCGGAGCCTAGTGAAGTATGGAGAATGAAAATCAGGCAAAAAAGTGTGTTTTTAATTTCCTTTTAAAAACTACTGGGTCCTGAATAATACGCAGGGCAAGAGGAAGGGCATTCCAAGCAGCAGTAGCCTTCACAGCAAAGGAGCTGCCCTCTAACCTCTGATACTTGAAGCGGGGAATTTGGGCAAAGCGTAGAGACATTGTTCACAGAGTTTGCGATGGAACGTAAAAAGAGAAACGTCTCTGCAGATAGAGAGGACCGCACCCGTGAAGAGCACGATGGGCCAAAACCAGAGATTTAAATTTAACTCTGTCCACCACAGGAAGCCAATGGAGAGATCGCAGTTAATGGTGAACACTGTTCCTAGCCGAAATGCCCAATAGCAGTCTAGCTGCCGTATTCTGAACCACCTGTAGCTTTTTCAACAGGTAGCCCGGAGTACCAACATAAAGGGCGTTGGCATAGTCTAGTCACGACAGAATCAGTGCACACGTAACCGTTTCCCTCGCCGCCTGCGGTAGAAGAGGAAAGAATTTTCTGAGAGTTTTAAGAAGGCTGAAGCAACAACCAGCCAACTTCTTAATGTGTGTCGAGAAAGAGAGACTCTCATCAAACCAAACCCCCAGGTTTTTAACGGGTTTCCCTGTGGTGGTGGGCAATGGAAGCTTGGGAGGCCAGAGCTGCTCTCGGAAATTGGGGGGGAATTTACCAAAAAGCAGGATTTCGGACTTCTCTTCGTTGCACTTGAGCTGTGCATCCGCCAGCCATTTTAAAAATAGAAGCTAAACAATGTTGAACCAATAAAACAGAGTCCGCATCTTTGTCCCAGGTAAAAAGCAGCTGGGTATCATCCGCGTAGGCCATTACCTAAGCCCCTAGCTCCTCTGCCAGATATATCAGAGGATTGACATAGATATTAAAAAGAAGGGGGCTAAGGGAGGAACCCTGGGGGACTCCAGTTGTCACTAACTGAGGGGAGGAGGAGGACGGTGGAAGCCAGATCTGCTCGACCCGCCCCTCCAAAAAGGACCTAAGCCAGCCCCAAACGGCCCGACACGCCAATCCCGGCCAGACGCGCTAAAAGAAGTGCGTGCGGGACCGTGTCGAACGCAGCCGAGAGGTCCAGCAGAATTAATGCGGCTCTCCCACCGGCGTCCAGACCCTCCCGGATGGCCTCCGCCACCTCAGCCAGAACTGACTCTGTACTGTGAGACGTCTGAAACCCTGATTGAGCTGGGTGCAAGAGCGCCTCTCTTTCCACTAAATCTGTAAGCTGTTTATTAACCACCTTCTCACACACCTTGGCCAAAGCCGGAAGGAGGGAGATAGGCCAGTAATTCCCTGGGTGAAGGGGGTCCAAAGACGGCTTTTTCAAGAGTGGCAGGATCTTAGCCTGCTTCCACACCTGTGGTACAACAGCTTTCTGGAAAGACATGTTAATAATAATGTTCACTTCTATGTTCGTGCTCTCTGCCACTGCTGCCAGAAGCCTAGCAGGACAAGGGTCCGAGGGCGAACCAGACTTGAGACCCTTAAGAATTTTGAGAGATTCCAAAGGATCGACCGGCCTGAATACAGACAGTGAATGAGCAGGATCGGCAGATTGAGACACCGGAAATCCCCCAATGCTGACATCACAGGCTGTGAACGCCGCCTGAATAATCCGAATCTTATCCCTAAAGAAGCAGGAAAGAGTGTTACACCAAGCAGGTGAAGATGGAGACACACTCACTTGGGCCAAAGGGGACGTGAAGCTCTGAACGATGGCGAAAATTTCTTTGGAGTTGTTGCTGGCTGATTCAATACGGGCTGCATAGAATTACCCTTTAGCCAGCGTAATAGCTTCATAGTATGTTTTTCGCGTATCTCTGAGCTTCCGCTTGGCTGCCAGGCAGTATCCGCTCTTGCGCCAAGCCCGCTCAAGGATCTTACATTCATGCTTCGCAGCTTTAAGGGTTGTGTTAAACCATGGAAAATACGAAGCATTTAATGCTACGCTGTATTAACGCAGGTCTATGTTAATTTACTGTAGACCGTATACACGCTTAGATTTATCAACATCACGTGCTGTGACTGGGTATGATTTTAGTTACTTGCACAGGTGCGCATGGATTTGCACATTTACGGTCGGGTTTATCATTGGCATGTGCACGTCTTTGAGATCACGGGGTTGAGCACGGGTGTTGCATGCTAGGGTTTGACCAAATAAAGGTTACGAGATGTATCATAATTGGATACAGCTGAAAGTAATTCCAGAAGGTTCATAAGACGAGAAATCTCGAGGCTTTAAAAGCAGGAGACGGTTATGTGGTCACTCACGGTTTTTTGTTATGACATATTGTTGAGGTTATTAGTTGAGCACAAGGGTGAGCACAGAAGGTAGGTACTATTCGGATTTTGAACATTAGTTGGTATACACATAGAATGTTGACTGATTCTGGCATTATATTTACTAATTGTATACACAGGGAGCACAACTCAGAGATTCAGCCTTCAAGTGCAGCACTTTTGTAGCAATGTGATGTAAACATTGTACATTGTTGAGATAATGTAGAACCAGCCAGAATACATTGCGATTAAACAGCAAATTGTTGGTGATACAAAGAAATGTTTTAAAAAAGAGTAATAGACCTACATGTTGGCATACTATTTTGTGTCTAATAAAAGTTTTGAATGTAACATTACACGAACCCTAGGTTCTTGGGTGGTGCACCTTGTAAGGGTATACAAGATTTGTATGCCCTTTTCAATAAGGTCCAGAAGTTGCCATTTGAGAAAGTCCTGTTTGGACCTGAAGGAATAGAAGGTTATCCTCTGCTATCCACTTAAGGCCACAATTCACTTAAATTCCAGGGTATCGGAGGCCCTGAGGTACCCAGCATATGTCTCTTGTGTGGAGAAACACCCTAGTGATCCCCTTTGACAGCAGGAGATCCCCTTTGACAGCAGGAGAGCCTCTACCCAATTAATTGTATATCCCAGCAGGTGGGAGAAGTGGTATATAATTGACATTTCTGATGCCAGTGAGGAGTTGGTGTGTGAGAGGTGGAGGAGAATGTCATCCATGTGTAGGAGCACTTTCACTTCTGTGTCCCCGATAGATAATCCACACACCTCTGCTGAGAGGCGTAGGACAGCAGACAGGGGCTCCAATGCCAGGAGAAATAACAGTGGGGAAAGTAGCTACCCTTGTTGAGTGCCCCTGCGGATCTGAAATGTGTCAGACAAAAAGGCCTCACAGTTCTCCTCCACTGTGGAGGAGGTGTGAAGGAGCCGAACTTTGAAGATTAAATCTTCTCCAAGGCACATCATCATCATCACACTAAAGAGGTAAGGTCAAGCCCCCCTGTCGAACACCCTCTTGGGGTCAAGGGGAAGTGCCAGTTTCTTCCCTAGTTCATCCCTGACATACCGCAGTATATGGACAATGCCTGACCATCATTTGTGAGAGAGGGTTAAATGGAGCAGTGTCAAGAAGATGTCAATCTGTGACTGAGTGGCTGTAATTTCAAAGCGGTAAAGCACAGAGTAGAACTCAGCAAACCGCTAGACTATGTCCAGGGGATGCATCAGGAGGGTTCCAGTAGTGTCTCGAATAGCAAGGACTGCTAGCTGTGACTCGCACTGGAGCAGCTGGGTTGGAAGTAGGAGTTCAGCCTTCTCACCCTGATCATATCTACACCATTGTAATTTTTCCTATGTGACCATGTAGATGGCATTCAATCGTGTCTTGGTCAGCTCAAAGTCTTTGAACTGAGCATCTGTGGGGGATGTCATATACTGGTGGTGGAGGTCACTCTCCTCAATTCTCTGTAGACCCTGCACAGCCCAGAAGGCAGGGTGCAGTGTGTTTAAAAACATGGACATATACTTTTAAGTTTTACATGTTCTGGTAGTGAAAAACTCTTAAATTTGCTTATCACTGCTACAAGGCCTCTCTCTCCCCTAGGGTAACATTGTAGTTACCTTATCATAGTTAATAAGCTATAACTCCCAAATGGGCACAAATGACTCACTCATGTTTCGTGTCTTTGGAATTGTAATGAAAAATCCTAACTTATGGTGAAGTCGAATTTTAAATTTCAATTTTGAGAATGCCACTTTTAGAAAGTTGGCATTATCCTGCCTTAGCCATTTGGTGCCTGCAGCCTGTCTCCGTGTTACATGACTGGATGTATGTGAGGAAATTAGGTGTATTATTTGGTGTGGTTGTGTTGCCATGTTATAAACTTACCAACCCCTTTAGGACCAGTAGGTTTCGTCTGTCAAACTGTGAGCTCTACCCTGGGTAGCTGTGGCACTGAGCAGCCATGCTTACACAGAGGAACTGGTCTAAAGCATTTAAACAGCACCAAAACAATTGAAGAAGAAATGTACACAACACTCAAGAAATCCAACACCAATTTAGAAAAATAGACTGTATTTTTATCAGAATGTAAGCAATATATTGAAAAAGAACTCCCAGAGGGTTCCGAAGATATAGATTTTACAAGTAATAACAAATAAAAGCATTTTCACCGAACCACGAACACGCCTTGGCAAAATCAACAAATTTGACCCAAAGAAACTTTTTCAACAAAAACGTTGGTGAGTGTCAATGCGGGTGGGTAGAAGTACTTGGGGCGACCAACTCCAGCAGGGAGTTAGTCAGGGGGACCAGCAAGGTCCTTAGAAACAAATACCTCCACTGAAGAAGCAGTCTTCAAGCAGTTCCAGGCGCTTTATCAATGTTGCAATGGATTCCTATGGAGTGGTCCTGATGCAAGGGATGAAGGATGCTGAAGATGCTCCAAGGATGCTGTAGACGCGACGCGGTCAATGGGGGTCTTCTTGTGGGGATTCCTTGGTCCACGATGATGCCGAGGGGGTCCTGGTTGAATGGTCGAAGTCCCATGAAGTCTTCTCCGGTCTGATTAGCAGGTCTCAGTGCACTCTCAGAGTCAAAAAACCAGCAGCACAATTCAAAAAATGTTGGGGTGACTGTACAACCAGGGGCTTTTCCTTACAGTGTAGTTGCACTTGGGCTTTTTGTATTCCTCCTAGGCAACCGCACACAAAAGGGAGCTTAGGTGTGCATGGATGGGCCATCACTTGCAGGATGGGAGAGAGGAGCTGGGCACAGCCCCACTTACACTTGCCTCCATGCAAAGGGCTGCCTACCCCCTATAGTTTGTCTGGAGCCAGGGCAAGGACGGCAGGTCACCTGTGCACTTCAAATCCATGCCGCTAGAAGCTTCTTCCCATTTCAAAAGCATAACTGGTTATAAATATTGACCCTCAGACACCAACTGTTCAGTACACTTCTGGACCTGCTGGTCTGCTGCCCTGAAGGAACTGCTGCCCCTCTGTGCTGACCTGCTGGCTGCTGCACTGTTGCCTGGGTGAGAACACTGAACCTCCATCTGTTGAACTCAGGACTCAAGAGTGACTCCAGTGTCTAGTTGGCTGGCCTCCTGACTGGAGCCTCAGGGACAGAAAGCTCTAACAAACTCGACCCCAGCACCTGGACTCTGCCATCTGAGAGTCAACCCTACGAACAGGTGCCACCCCAGTCCTGGACTAGGTGCTTTGTCAGCCTCTTTGGACCCAGTGAAACCGATTCCTCTACTCCACTGCGTGGCGCAACCCTGAGCAGAACCTATGCATTGGCATTGATGCATGGGTCTGCTCTGTCGCAAAGACCCGCATTGCATGGCAGCCCACTGCTTCATTGGAATCGCCACTGCGTAACGGATTCTTGGCCCTCGCATCCTCATCGGCGATAGCCTTGACGACGGACTCCGTATTGCTACCTCGCAGCTCGTCGGAACTGACACATCGCCCTGACTGTGCGATGCATCCTCGACGCTGGACTTCACATCCCAAGCCCTTGTAAACAGGCTCCTCGACGATGACACAGGACTTCACATTGCAGCCTGCCCCATCTTGGAACCGACGCATCGCTTCGGCTTCGCAATACATTTTCAACATGGAACCTTGCAACACTCCGCACACCACGATTTAAGGTACTTTGTTCAGTTGGCTTTACTGGGTGCCTGTAGCCAGCCCACACATCATCAAGGTCCGCCTGAAATTGTGACGTTGTACCGGTCCAGCGTGACCAAATATCCACAGTTGTCGCTTTGTGCTTTAAGCCAGTTCAGGCAGCCTAAAATAAATTTTTACAAGGTTTCTTTTCTTCTTAAGTTATCAAAAATATGATTTTTCCATTGACAGATTTAAAAAAAATAACTAAGCAGAAAATAACTTAAAGCATTTTTATAACCCTTTCCAGAAGTGGAAAATAAAGATTCTACTCCCACCTATGCCTATGTAGGAAAGGTTTATCAGGCCCTACCAGTGCATTAGCTTTTAGATTTTATTTTACTGTGAGGGCATGCTAACCCCTATATGTAGTGGACCTACTGTCAGGCTCAAGGGCCACTGCGGGATGTCCCAACTTTGATGCTGCTTCATCTTGCCCACCTTGAACTGTGAATTCTTGAACGTGGTATGGATTTGTCTCATGCAATAGAACGAAGAGTCCTGAAGGGAATAAACACACGTTTACTCTTCTGAAATGAACTATCTCACATCCTCTAAAATACTGTGTATAATATACCTGTAGTAACGACAGAAAACAGCAACTGTTGGTGAGTTCTTTTATTGTATATGTCCGAAGATCCCACAGACAAAATGTCGCGGTGCGTGCAAGCGCCACGTTATTTTTCCACCAACTGCATTCCAACTGTCATCCTATACTTAGACATGACAAACGTGACTCGCGCGCCAAAGGGCAGCGCAAGACAATACCTCTTGAGTGTCCACGCGCCAGGAGAGCGCGAGGACAGAACACTACATATTTCTTTTCCTTGGAGAAGGAGAAGGGGGTACATCACGGGGGGAAAAGAGGAAGGGGAAAACAGAGAGAACTATCTGAACCTTAAGGGGTCCCTGGAACTTCTTCTAGGAAGGACAGGAGGGTCATTAGCAACATCACAAACTTTACGATTCTGAACAGACAAATGCGTTTGATCCACATCAGAACTTTGTGCGGACCTCATATCACCCAGATCCTTAACTTTCACAATCTTGTTCATATTCCACCAATTACGTCCATTAATGCGAACAGCACTACCACAGATTTTATCAATGCGGACCGGCTCTCCGAACTTGGAGTCACCTTTCCTGACAAAACCTTGTTTCTTTATTCTCACCATGTCACCCACAATACATTTCCTATTAGCAACATGTTTTCTGGTGTCAAAGTATGTTTTTTGCTTGGTTTGTACATCGCGGACTTTTCTTCTAACCATGTATTCAAGTTCAAAGGGAGGAGTTCTAGATTTGAGCCATTTAGACATCCACGCTGGTCTGAACTCTGTACTGGGCTTTCTCCCTTTAAGTAGTTCAAAGGGGGACACGCCCGTGGTCGAGTGGGGGGTGGTTCTGTAGAACCACAGCATGCTCCTGACGGCCTTAGGTATATCCTTCTTGTGAATTGTGGCCCAACGTATACAATCCCCGATGACTCTGTTAAGTCTCTCTACTAGCCCATTAGTTTGTGGGTGATAGAGAGAGCTTCTGCTGTGGGTGATGGCAGATTCTTCCAAGAACCCTTCAAATTCATTTGAAATGAATTGTACACCATTGTCAGATACCACTGTTTTGGGAAAACCCTCCCGCATGAAAACCTCTTTCATGAAATCGAGAATCTCTTTTGAGTCAACTTTGGATGCAAATTGACCTCTGGCCATTTTGAATAATAATCGACCAGCACTATAGCGTACTGCGATTGCAGAGGTAGGGAGTGGAATGGACCCATGACATCGATACCTACTTTCTCCCAGGGATTGTTTGGGAGGGGAATGGGGGTGAGCGGAGAGTTGGCTGTCTGCAGAGATTTGTCACTACTTGCACACACGGTGCAATGTTGGACGAGTGCGTCAATATCTCTGTCCATCTGAGGCCACCAGAAATATTCTCTTACTCTACGTTTGGTGAGCGTGGCACCCAGATGACCCTCATGTGCATTGGTGAGGAGTGTTTTTCTCATGTTGAAAGGTGGTACCATTTTATCTAACCGGAATATGATGTCATCTTCAACAGATAATTCTTCACTTATCTTTACAAAAGGTTGAACATCAACATTTAGACTCTTCTCTTTAGGCCACCCTTCGGTTATGTATTTCTTAACACTCTTAAGCACATCATCACTACCCATAGCGTCATACCAATCACATTCGTTAATAGCACAAACATGTTGTAATTCAATATTAGCAACTATACAGTCTTCTTGATCCTCTTCGCTGTTGGGTTTAACACCATCAACTGACTTGTCTTGCACAGATGGCAATCGTGAGAGTGCATCGGCACGAACGTTCCTACCACCAGGTATGTGTATGACTTCAAAATTGAATTGGAAAAGTTTTGAGGCAAGGCGAGCTATACGTGGTATTGTGTTGCGATGACTGGAGTTTCCTAAGATGGAGACTAAAGGTTTATGGTCAGTTTGCAGAGTGAACTTTCTTCCCCAAAGGTAACATTTGAATTTTTCAATGGCCCACCAACACGCAAGCAGTTCTTTTTCGATTACAGAATAGTGTGTCTCGGTGGTTCTCAGTACTCTAGACGCGAACCCAATGGTGTGTTCTTGTGTCCCTGCCTGCTGGGTCAAGATAGCACCCAGACCGTAACAGCTTGCATCCACAGTCAAAGTGCATTGTAGCATGTGATCAAAAGGTTTAAGCGCCTTGACAGAGGTGAGCTGAGTCTTAAGCCATTCAAATGAATCTTTGCACTCTTCATCCCATACAAAGTTAGTTTGGTTTTTAAGCAGGTTTGAAATGGGGCGTACATGTGTTGCGTAATCAGGTATGAAGCGAGAGTAAAATTCAGTCAATCCTAGAAGCGATTTCACCCCTGTTTTGTCTTTGGGTGGGGAAGCGTCTAATATGGCTTGAACAAGGCTAGGTTTAGGGGTTACTCCAGCACAAGAGATAGTGTGCCCAAGGTACTCAATGGAATCCTTAGAAAATTCACATTTATCACGTTTTAGAACCACCCCATAATCTTGGAAACGTGACAGTACTTGATTTAGAGTTTCATCATGTGATGCTTGGTCAGTACCATGAATGAGCACATCATCTTGGAAAATGGCAACATTCTTTACACCTTTGAGAAGATTTACCATTAGCCGCTGAAAACTGACGCCGCTGAAGCGAGGCCAAAGGGCATACGACAAAATTGATACATGCCAGAGGGTGAGTTGAAGGCGGTGAGGTGGCACGATTCCTTTCGAGTTCCACCTGGTGGTATGCTGAGGCCAGGTCGAGTTTTGAAAACACGTTAGCGCCGGTTACCATGGCTAACATCTCTGTGATGTTTGGAAGAGGGTGTGAATCGATCCAAATCTCTTTGTTTAGACTGCGCAAGTCAATGCATATTCTGAGTTCATTGTTCTTTTTGCACGCAATGACTAAGGGAGATGTCCAATCTGAAGATTCAACTGGCTCGATTACACCTCTTTTACACATGGACAATAGTTCTTTCTCAAGATCCTCTCTGATGCTGAATGGTACACTTCTGAGTTTGTGTTTGGTGGGTAACGCACCGTCTCTAACTTTTATTCTGTGTTTGAACCCTTTTATTTTACCCAACTCCCCCGAGAAGACTTTAGGGAACCTGTTCAGTAACTCTTCTACATGGGTGGAATCACGAATGGCTAGCACTTGTTCCTTTGCTCCGGGACACAACATCATGTCAAACAAACCTTGATGAAACCACCCAAGGATGTTCAAACCCTGTATGGCTACGTATATTTTTCCTGCGATACGCCTACCCTTAAATTCCATGATGTCCTCGAAGTACCCTAAGAGATCGATCTTGCGTCCCTCGTAGGATACAGGAGCACGATCAGCCGGAAACAACTGTCTTTCACTCCAATTGGCCTTAAAAAGTGACTCTGAAATCATGGTGATACGTGCACCTGAGTCTACTAAGAGACGAAGAATCTTACCACCTACTAGTATGTTGGCATATGGGTCAATGCATTCTGAGGGATCACCTATCCTTATTTCACCGTCAGAGACAACAAGAACCATATCTTTAAGTTCTGCTAAGATTTCTTCATTATCGCTGTCACTTGTTTCTTTGACAATGTTAATTCTGGGACTCTCTTTTTTATGGCTCTGACATACTTTATCATAATGTCCAATTTTGCCACAAGATCTGCAGGTTACGTGTTTTGCTGGACATGGTCTACCATTCCTGGAATGAGCAGTATATCAACACCTGAAGCATATGTCAGTCCTCCTAAAAAAATTGTTCTGGGAGATGTCTCTTTTCTTTTTGTAATTAGTGCGTACGGGTGCCGCAACCTCAAATGTCTTGTTTTCAAGTTCCTTTATGGAAACTTGAGAAGTCTCAATACTTTTTGCAATCCTGATGGATTCTTCTAGAGAGGGGTTCTCAAGAGAAAGCAGTTTTTGTCTTATCGCTCTATCAGAACATTGGCTTATGAACTGATCTCTTACTAGCTGCTCGCTAAAGTTCTCAAACTCACAATCTGCTATCATTTTCCTAAGAGCTGTAATGTATGCGTCTACATCCTCACCATTTTTTTGCACTCGCTTGAAGAATTTATGCCTTAATACTACAATGCTAGGCTGTATATCGTATCTCTTAGCTAATTTTCTGATGGTGGATTGATATTCGTCAAGTTCTTCATTGTCTTCAGCCACAACCTCAGGCAGATGTTTGAGAGTTGACCTACCCTCGAAACCTAATGAGTGCAGTAATAGAAATTTTTTCCTTTCCGGTCTAAATCTGTGTGCTCCTATCGCACCCAAATAAGTTTCAAAGGCATCAAACCAATGTCGCCATTTAATTGGCGGTTCGCCTGCTGCGTCTAGAAAAGGTGGTGGTGGCTGAACAGCTTGCATACTGAGAGTTGGCTCCAAACTTGGCTGGTGAAGTTACTGTAGAAGCTGAATATGTTTGAGTTATGATAAACTACACTGTGTGTGTATTTTTCCTTTGTAAAACATTACATTTTGTGGGCAAGTGACCATTCAAAGTGAAAAATACTCAGTACCCACCGTAAGATTTTAACCTAAACAACCTTTTTTTTTTTTTTATTCCACAGTGCACACTTGGGATACTACATAAAATACACAATACACGTGTCACCGTGCCATAGTCGAATAAATAATAAAGGATAAGTTGATTTTAAGCTGTGCGACTCACTGCGCTGCTGTGCTCATACCAAACTGACAGTTTAATAACAGTACAATGAGGCGAGTGATTCCCCGAATGTAACTGATAAATATATATGTAAATTTTCTGGTGTGCGAGTCACCGCTATGCTGTGCTCACACCAAACTGTTACTTTAACAAGAGTACAACAAAGTATGCTTGTCACCGATTGTAGATGAAAGATACATTTTATTTTTCAGGTGTGTGAGTCACCGCGTTGCTGTGTTCACACCAAACTGCCATTTAATTTGAAGTACAAAGAGGTGTGTGAGTCACCGTGTGTAGGTGCTCACACTGTTTAATCCCAAATAGAAGACAAATGCGAGGTACCTGTACTGATGCAGATTGCGTCTTACACCATCGTCGATTTGGATGCCAAGAGGAAAGGAAGCGTCAGTCACTCACTGTTGAATGGAGAGAGGACAGGGTGCGCAGATTTCAGCCAGCAAGCGCGTCTCCTCAGATTCCTTCAGTGACGGTGTCAGTTACGTTGTACAGATGAAGCCGTTCTGGACTTTGGTGGGCGTGTGTAGACCTCCGTCACGTGCCTATTCGTCTTCCTCTTGAAGCAGGAAACACTGCCAGGCAGGATAAGCATAGGCTGCAGACTGGTGCACTTTTCCCGACTACGATCGGCCAGGCAGGCTGTAACCCAAAACGATTTCACCACACAAATAAGCCTTAGGTTAAAGCTGTTGATCGGTTGACTGCTTCAGATTAGTCCGCCTTATTTCTCATGAATATTCCGATCCTTACGTGACACTCCAGGACCATTCCTTTCAGTCTGTTTGACGAAGTGGCTGCTGTGTGGGATCTTCACTCTCCTCGCTCGTCGCCACGAAGATGTGTAGTAACGACAGAAAACAGCAACTGTTGGTGAGTTCTTTTATTGTATATGTCCGAAGATCCCACAGACAAAATGTCGCGTTGCGTGCAAGTGCTGCGTTGTTTTTCCACCAACTGCATTCCAACTGTCATCCTATACTTAGACATGACAAACGTGACTCGCGCGCCAAAGGGCAGCGCGAGACAATACCTCTTGAGTGTCCACGCGCCAGGAGAGCGCGAGGACAGAACACTACAATACCTTTTAGATTTATTTAGCATTCTACAGCTACAATTGCTTGTGAACATAAATGGTTCACCTCCACCATATGTTGTGATATGAAATGCTAGGATAAAGTCAAACCCTTCCACTGTGTGATGGTAAATGCATGAAAAACATAATCCCTTCATTAACTTTAATCATTTCAAAACCAGTTTAGAATGCGTTCAGAAAACCACATCAAGTACGTGATTCAGAAACGTTAGAAGAAATGGGAGATTGTAAATAAACAGGAAAGCATAACTGTAGTTTAGTAGAATCCGTCATGAAATAATACTGCCTTTGAAGAAATATCCAAGTCCACAGATGGCGGAACTCCAAGAACAATTAGTTCCCTTGATGAAATTCAGCTAATATCACAAAGATGATATTCCAGAGAAGATTGTAACATTATGTAGTCTTCAATCTGAGTGAGACACGAGCAGACAATAAATGGCCATTGGAAATTGAAGTTCTCCGGGGTAATCTCCTTAGTATACTAAAGTTCAAAGACAGCAGTCACAATGCATATTGTGTGTATGTTCCTCACACTTGCAATGTACACTTTAGGGGTGAATTATAAATACATAAAAATAGGCTTTCCCTGCATGGCAAAGGCAGTTTTCCATACCATGTGTTACTGCAGTGGATTTAAACTGTAGCCTAGCTATAGCACTGTGCTGCTACAAATGTGGGTGGTGTAACTATACACTGCAGCCCACATCTGACATTTAACTTTCCATTCCCCACTTGTATTATAGGCATCATTTATAATTTATAATGGAGTTATAGGGAAGTTAAATAGGTAAAAAATGGAGTTCCAATGTACAGCACATGTTTTAGAAGGGAAGCAGTCACTTTCCTACTGTTTAACAGTGGTAATGTGCACAGTGTCCTAAAGCCAGCAAATATAAGGTCCAAAAAAATAATAAAACATCTGAGGGGACGATGCAGAAAAGGCTGATTTGCTACTCACAGACAGGGATGGGCTGATAGGAGGCATTTTCAGCCATTTTAGTAAGTTTTGATCCGATTGAGGTGGAAATAATCGTTTGTTGACGTCTAGTAATGCGGTGGAACAGTAGCAAGAGCAGCAAATTCATAGTTATGGTCTAAAACAGCTCCATATAATCAAAGATTTCATGGTTTCATTTTCCCTTGTAGGATCTAAACAGGAGAAAGATAAGGATGGAAGAGTCCCTGTTGGTAGTTTGAGGGTATAGATGTAGAGCACATACAGTTTTAGCAGGTAAACTGAAAAATAGACACAGAAGCTTTTCTCACTCCGATATTTCTCCGCATATGTTTATTCTCCCGTTCTTTCGTTTAGAGGCATGTCTTTTGTTTTTGATTATCCACTGTAGTACTTCTCTACATTTGCTTATACTTTCTAGCTGTTCTACCGATAAACTGCGAGTTCACCCCTTTTGTCAGCAACGCAGTCACAGAAGGGGAATCTGTCTTTCTGACGTCACATTATCAAATGAGACGTTTGTGATTGTCTTTGCAGATACAATACCATTTGCCTTTAATGTTCGACACTAAGGAAAATAGAAAAAATACTATTTGGGGGTCGGTGCTTTACAGTGTCTTTTTAAACTCTGTTTTACGAGTACCCTTTATTAGTTACACTTGAACAAACAGCTTTGGTTTATTATTGGTTCTTATAGAAAATCTTAACACTTTGCTCTGTGGCTAGGATACAGGGACATGAACAAAACCAGAAATATATTAGTTTAGTAGGAGAGTGACCGCACCGCACACATTCATGTTTGCTTTTAGGGAGGAGCCGTGTTTCCACCACAGTCATTCGCACAATAAACTGGGTGTATTTATCTTGGAAGCTCGAAGAACCTCGCACCAGCTGATGATTATCTGATTGTTACGTTTGGGCAAATACCACTGTGTGTGCCAATGAGCAAGAAAGCAATGCCTAGTGAGTGTCTTCTCGGCACGTCGTGGGCTCTCTTTTTAATGAATCACTTTGAGTATTATTAAAGCAAAGACTTTTTGGGGATATGTACAATGAAGTGGCGGAGCGTGTCGTTAGCCTCCTGGGCTTAACGACACGCTCCGCCACTTCGGAAACGCAAGGCTGAACCATATTTACAAGAATGTGCGCAGCCTTGCGTTTCCCCCTGCGATGGTGCTCAGTTTAACAAATTAGCGCCAACGCAGGCACCCTGGTGCCTGTGTGCAGGGGAGGATTGGTGATGTGTAGGAAGGTGTCCCTTCCTACACAAAAACAATCCTAAAATGCAATTTTGTAACTTTCATGTGTGCTGCTTCATGCAGCACACATGAAAGTTACAAAATGGCATTTTTTTAAAAAGGTTTGTTTATGTACAGGAAGGGACACCTTCCTGTACATAAACAAACCATGGCATTTTGCTTTTTCCATGTGTGCTGCACAAGGCAGCACACATGGAAAAAGCAAAAACGAGGAGAAATAATGCATTTCTCCTCGTTTCGCCAACTTAAGACCAGGATTTTCCTGGTCTTAATTTTGGCGCTGCCTCCTATGTACGCCGCCCTTGTACATAGGGGGCAGCGTCAAGTACAATGGGTGTTTCGGTGGAACGCCCACCCCAACACCCACTGCACGCCCCTTTCACGATAACCATAGCGTGAAAGGGTGCCTTATGTACAAGGCAGCGTTAAGCCACGTTAAGTGGCTTAACCCTGCCTTGTACATAAGGCAAGGCCCCTATCGCCACGGGAACGTCACAAAAAGTGACGTTCCCGTAGCAATAGGGGCTTGTACATATGCCCCATAGTGCGGAATCTTGGCAAAACAAGTGTTGGTCACCTATCAAACTTGCAACAGATACCACAGGAGATGCTTTTGTTGTTAGGCTGGATAAAATAAAACCTCCTTCATCATTTGTAATTATGTTTACTTTTTTAAGTCAGCCAGCGGTGGAAATGGGACAGTAACAGGCTAACAGCACACTGCTGCATGACTGCTCTGCTATACTCTTATTGGGAGCGCCAGTCAGACACTCACAGACACTCACTGATTCAGACACACCAATACCCTTTGGTGTCCTGCGTCTGTGAGTCAGTGCTGTAATTCACCCCTGCAGCACAGATGTGATTACAGCAATATGACCAATGCAGTCTGGGTTCTGCAACTGACATGTGTGAGATGGTGGCAGCACTGTACATTTTGCATTCAGTTGGTTTCACTGCATAGGCGATGGCTTTGTAACGTGCTTGTGAACACATCACAGTTCCAGATGCATGCAGCTAGAGATGTTCTTCTACCACGATTCACAACTCAGAAGTAACGCAGAAACCTTTTTCTTAGTCGACCGGGCAAGTTCTTAATTTGTAAAAATTAGTGGCCAGCAGTATCTAAGCTCGGGGTGCCGAATTCTAAGGCTGTGTAGTCTTTTTTCTACCTCATCCCCTTTAATCAACCAGCGGACACTTCCTGTCTCTGGATCTCACTTTTGCAGGTTCTTTTTCATCCCTGCTTTCTACCTTTGCCACGGTTTTTACAACTTTCCCTTCCTCCTTCTCCCCCCTTTTGTGTTTTTCTCTCTCTTGCTTTGGATCAAGTTGTGTTGAAAAAATCAGTGTTGGTCCCCAAAAACGAGTGCAGGTGGGCCTCTATTTAAGCTTCTCTGTCTTTCAGACTCAGCATTGCAAACTATTTCTGGAAATGGTTTGAGCTTAGAATCCCTGCTTCTCAGCCCTTCTACGTTTTGTATCCTGACACCAATCCACTTCCTCCTTTTTCATGCTTAAGCCCTTATGACTGCCGGGGATCTGTCTAAGAGTGGTAGTTTTTCTTCCTGACTGTCACTGTGTTCTTGTGGTGACACCTGCTTTGAGAATGTAAAGCTAACTCTAAGCCATTCATCTGGAAGGTGACAACTTTACAACCACTTCTCTCCCAGAAGTACACGTTAAATTTGCATTTGTCTGTGATTTCCATCAGACAGAGTGATAACATCTATATCAACATTACACTTCTTTAATAATTTCTAGTATGAAAGAAGAAGACAGACTATTTTTAAAAGGAAACTGGATAGGTTCATATTAGGTTCCTTCTTGAAACATCAGAACACAGAAACTGAGACACCATCACAATGCACACCCAGCATATGCCTAAAAAAATAACATAACAGTGTTATCATCTTCCAGCCTATCTATCCCACCAACCATTCACCCGAAACCACATAGCCCCCACTAATGATCACACTTACCTGGTATTAATACATACCTAGGAAACTGGAGTAAATGTGTTAGAACTGGGGGTCTCTGATTGGCAGAGGTGTGCACCTTTGCTCAAGTAGGGACCCTGGCTTCTAGTCAGGGTAAGGGGGATACACACTCTAGATACCCCCTGATCACCCCCTTGGTAGCTTGGCACGAGCAGACAGGCTTATCCCAAAGGTAACGTGTAAAGTATTTGTGCTCAAAACACACATTAACACAGTGATAACACTACAAATGGACACCACACCAGTTTGGAAAAATAAAGTCTCTTTATCTTAACTCAACAAGACCAAAACGACAAAAATCCAACATACAGGTAGTAAAATAGCACTCAAAAACAGTTATTTCCAAAATAAAGCATGTAGAAAACAAATAGCTCCACCTAGGGCTATTACGACATTGTGACAGCAATAAATCCAAAGTACGGCTCTGATCACGAGGTGCGTGGCATCAGGCGTGGAGTCACACAGACCCCCAAGCAACCAGTACCTTGGAAACAAAGTCTATGATGATGCGCGGCGTCGTGGAGTTGAGGAATTGGTGCTGAGGTTGAGGCTGGCTCCCTGGAGGTGAGGCGTCATGTCCGCGACGAGGCGACGTGTCGAATCCAGGACAGGGGAAGTCGGTTGCATTGGCGGTGAGGTGTTAGTTCCGGTGATGATGCGAAGTCGGCGAGTTTGTGGAGTCACCCTTGGTGGTTATCGGTGCTGCTATAACTGGATGCAGGCACTGGTGGTGATGGAGTCGGTGCGAGCGCTGGCGTCAGGCATGACCGATAACTGCAGGCGTCGGCAGGAATTGATGGGCGTTGGAGCTGCAGTGCAGGCTGGGCGGTGCGTCGTGCACTTCATGAGCGGTGCCCCTGGCCTCAGTGCTGGCTATGGCATTGCAGCGTCGTCTCTGGCTGCATCAGAGATGGGTTTTCTTGCTTCTTTCAAGTTGCTTCCAGCTCCCAACAGCAGGATCAACCTCCAGAGGCCCAAAACTGGAATAGGCACCTCCTGGCAGGTCAGAACTTTCAGCAATAGAGTTCAGGTGATCTGGGGGAGAAGTATCCGGTGGTGACAGTTAATTGAGATGCCGGAACGATGAATGGTTTTCGAGCGCAGTGCACGCATTCAGTAGTTGTGGTTATTTCCTAAACTGCTCTTCAACTGCCGGCATCTAAATTAACTGTTACCGCCGGATGCAGGTCCCGGCTGCTAAAACACAATAGACGTTAACGCCCTTGCTGGCACAGTGAGCAGCTTCTCCAGTGCTGCATCTGATATAGAAACTAAGTCCTAGCATTCCTGCCTTTAAAACAACAAAACCTGCCTCCTTCAACTACACCTTTAGCGCTGCCGATAATATCAAGAGTCATAAGCCTTTTGGTCCACAACGTGAATAAATCGGGCCAACAACAAACTTGATGAGCTTTCCAGAAATGATCAACAGAACCCAGTCACAGCCCTGAAGAGAAGCCCTTAAATAGAAAAGGGTTTTGAAACGCGTTGGCACCAATTTGACCAACAGGGGATCAGCTAGCCTTTTAAATCATATAGCAATTGAAGGAAAAACTTGATTTAAATTGTATATTTTCCTTTGCTTGAAATGATAACATCCCCATTGGATGGAGTGTGTTCAATTGGGTTGCCTTACCTCATTATTATTTTTTGTTGACTGGTAACAGCTTTAATCCATTTGTATGTGCTCTAGTCTTGTTGTTTTCAATGTATTAGTTATTTGTGAATTTTTTGTGAAATCATTTGTTGATTGTGTTACAATTGTATTTGTTGTCTTTACTTTTTTGAGCCTAACTTTCATATTGTGTAAATTGTGAAGTGTTGTCCTCCTCTATTTTGTGTAAGTGCGAAAATGTATAAGAAGTTTTCAGAAAACAGAATAATTAAATGATGTGGACCATCTTACTAGTGACTTTGGTCTCAGTCTGTTAGATAGTTGACAGCACAACAAATAGTCAGCTAGATATTTCTCTTCTTGCTACTTTCTAAAAGTGGCATTTTCAAACACACAATTTAAAAACCATCTTTACTAAAAGATGTGTTATTAAATTCTGAGTACAGATAGCCTAAACTGTATTCCTCTAGCTTGTCCTAATGGAAAGTTATACATGTAAGATGTTACAAAGTATCTCCCATGCTATCCTGTGGGACAGATAGCCTTACAATAGTGAAAAACGAAATCAGCTGTATTTCACTATCAGGACATGTCACACACACCAGTACATGTCCTACATTTCACATACAGTGCGCCCTGCCCTTGGGGGTACGTTGGCCTACCAGAAGGGTGCCTTACATGAAAGAAAAGGGAAGGTTAGGGCCTGGCAAGTGGGTGCACTTGCCTGGTTGACATGCCAGTTTAAAACTGCGCGCAGACACTGCAGTGGCAGGTCTGAGATACCTTTTCAGGGCTACTCATGTTGGTGGCACAATCAGTGCTGCAGGCCCACTACTAGTATTCGATTTACAGACCCTGGCACACACTGTGCACTTTACTAGGGGCTTACCAGTAAATCAAATATATGCCAATCATGGATAACCAATTATGTTCACAATTTACACAGAGAGCATATGCACTTTAGCACTGATTAGCAGTGGTAAAGTGCCCAGAGTCCTAGAGCCAACAAAAACAGGTCAGGAAATATAGTAGGAAGAAGCAAAAAGTTTGGGGATAGCATTGCATAAGGGCCATTTCCAACAAAATGAATGCAATTTCTCTTGAGAGCACATTAGTAATCACAATAACCAACAATAACCACTGGACTAACCACTAACCTTGGATTCGTAGTAGCGTGCTACTCACCATAAGCACTTTGACGCCTCGTCAGGGGTAGTAAGCACTATATAAATTCAATTACAACTACAATTTGTCTACAACAAAGGATGTCAATGGCAATGACACATGGTCACTCAGCCCTCGCTGCATAAAAGTAGTTGCTTTTCATCCCAGTATTTGCTTTGAGGGATGTACATAATGTTTATTAACACCTTGCCTGCGGCAGGAATTCCAGCCCGGTACTGTACATTCCAATCGCGGGCGTGGTCGTGACGGAACCATGCCGTCATGAGCACAGCCCAACAGTGACTCATGACGGCATGGTTCCGTCACAAGCATCGAAGGGGTTAATCATTCTTGCAACCAGAATCCTCAAAAAAAATATATTAGTGCTTTATGTATGTGGTATCTATATATGCCATCCTTGCCGAAGGATAGCAGAACTCTGCACATGGGCAAAGGTAAACAAACAGTTAACAAGTGGTAGGGTGGGCAGCAGGATTCTGAGAAGGGAGGATGGCAATTACTTTGACGTGATGCATTTGTGTCAATTCATCAACCCACACGTGCCAAAGCCAATGTTATTATTTCATCATCCTTTCTAAATTTAGCCATTTCAAACCCCTATTTAAAAAAATCTAGAATATTGGTCATCTTTCTCTAGCAAAGCTTGATAAACGCCACATAGGACTGGACATTCGTTACTAAGAGGGTGCAAGATATTTATTCTTTGCATGTAATGATTTGGGGCCTCCATGAAGCAAAAGAGCACTAACTATTTTATGTTAAATTATGGAAAAGAAATTTCAAACCTTGACAAAATAACCACTTGTGGCTATGTCATGTCATTTCAACACACAGTTGTGAAGAATCTCAAATGAATGGCTTTGATCATAAAGTTGCGTTTTTATTTTTTTATAGCCCACCGTTTTCATATGATAATTGTATTAACCAGCATTATAATAACCTACTACGAAATTATAATCATCCTTCCATAATTACAATCAAAGTATGTAGCAGTCTGTATTTATTTATTTATTATTTATGAGTTTTATATAGCGCTGGCCAGACCCGAAGGTATTGGAGCGCTTTACAACATTTGTCACGCGGAAAACACAGTATCACAGTATTATGTACATTGACTCGTGACGCATCACATAGTATCGCCGTAAAAAGCACCATGACTCGTGACGGGACTAGATCAGGTAGGGGAGGATAGAGGAGGGAGTCGGGAGGAGAGTGAGGTAGAAGTCTTAATGTCAAAGTGTCTGTGTGCTGCTGTGGGCAGTCTTCTATTTATTAAATGTGTACCACACCAGCATTGCTCATGTAGGTTAAGATGCATTTATTGTATAGTTTAACCCTGGGCGTAGTGGGCATAGCGGGGCTACGCGGAGGTCCACGGAGTTGCGAACAAACTCCGTGGAACTCCGCTCCGCTACGCTACGCCACCTGCCTCCACCACCCCCTATTAACAAGTAAGTCAACATTAATTAAAAGTAAATTCAAAACCACTTACCTCTGTACTGTGGCGTCCCCGGGCTGCCCTCCTCCTCTTCCTCGCCATATCGGTAATTCTTGAGAAAACTGTGCAAGCGCGCGCGCACCCCCGCATGAGCATTTATTGCGAGAAATGCGCATGCGCGGTCGCGCATGCACAGTTTTCTCATGGATCACCGATACGGCGAGGAGAGGAGGAGGGCAGCCCGGGGACGCCGCATTACAGAGGTAAGTGGTTTCAAATTTACTTTTAATTAATGTTGACTTACTTGTTAATAGGGGGGTGGAGGCAGGGGCTGGCCAACACCGCTCCGTTGCGGAGTGTGCGGAGATTTGCCTACTCCGCGTTCTCCGCAGAACGCGGAGAAGGCAAATCTCCACACACTCCGCGTGCGGAGCGGAGGTCTCCACCTGGGGTTAGTATAGTTGTTAAAGGGATCATTCCAAGTTCAAGAATTGATCTGCTAGCACAGAGATAAGTGGAGTGTTAATAACAATCACGTTTCAGATATATATACATATATATGCGTGTATTTTAGAAGGGACCCTTTGTGCGAGAAGTAGAGGAAGAATAATGTTCATATTTTGCTCAAAGGGCTCATTTAGCCCACGCCTGAATTCGGATTCTTCTTTAAAGGCCGAACAAGAAGGGATTCTTCTAGGAATGGGGCCGGGTGAGTAATTATGGCCTCTTATTTGTCACAGTAAATACAAAGCGGTTACGTCAAGTGTGCCGGGCAATTAAACTGAAACTTGCTACACAGTCCAATCCATTTGATTCGCTTCACAGTGCTGTGCGCGAGGACGATTAAACGGCCACTGGAGATGTTTAGCATCATTTCAGTTGGAAGTAAGAAAGATTTTTTTCTATGCATACTCCGCATTTTCCAGCATGTAAAGGACCATTCAAATTAGGGTTGGTCCACCACTGATTAAAGTACGTACCCTTTAGCTCCCTTTGCTTAAATATTTATAACAATTAAGTTTAACGGCTCATTGCTGGCGGTGACAGGGGAGAGGGCGCGCGCCCTTTTTTTCTTCTGGAATTTGAAGTAATTTGGTTAAAACTAGGTAGTGCCCTCGCCTGGGGCCATAGTTGCTAACTTCATCCCATCTCATCGTTTTTAGACAAAACAACACTGTAGTGGACTTAGCAGTGGCATGTGCATGCCATTAAAACACACCTTAAACCAAAATGAATATTATTGGCAAATGGAACGAGCATTCGTAAATGCATTAGGTTTCTCCTATGTGATTAATAATAAGCTGTTTTTGTTGCAGGTTGTAGCTTGCTGAGTAGTTGTACAATATAAGTTACAGAAAGTCTGTTAAAGTGTTATGACTTGTTTATGTACAAGAAGGTAATATATTGTGCTGTTACTAGGTGTATAGTTGGGGTAAGTAAGCAAAATTTTGAAAAATGAAAGGAAAGAGGGAAATGATATAATTAATAGATGTAATAGCAATATCATGTGTTTAGAGGAGTTCTGACAGCTTTTGGGCCTGGTGCCACTGCACCTGATGCACCTTTCAAATCATACTCCTGTTTAGTAGTAAAATAAAGCAGTATTTGGTGTTTAGAGGAGTAATGACAACTGTTGGCTCTGGTGCCACTGCACCTGCTACACCATTCAAATCATTACCCTATTGCCTGTAAGGTAACTAAACTTGTGACTGCTTATTTAGTAATTAAATATAGCAATATTTGATGTTTAGAGGAGTTCTGACAACTTTTGGCCCCGGTGCCACTGCACCTGCATGACCATTGAAATCATGGCCCTAGTGACTGCTAGATAACTGCACTTGTGACTGCCTGTTTAGTAGTAAAGTTTTGCAATATTCCACCTGGAAGAATTCGCTGACCCCAACCCAAAAGTACTCATCAAAGACCTTGGAAGCCTAGACCTCATTGAACAAGCAAAGGAACCTACCTACACTGCAGGTCACCTCCTGGACCCTATTTCACTAACTTCGACAACATCAGAGTCAGCAAACCCACAGCAGTCTCCTGGACAGATCACACTTTTCTCAAGTTCAGCATCCCTGTCACGGTCGAACAAACACACACAACAGTCAGACCAGCCCACCAAAACTGGAACAGCATCACTGAAAAGGACTGGAAAACCGTTTCCAACACCCACTGTCCTGAAAATAACAACAGCCTCCCCAAAGCAATCAAGAATTTCAAAAGATGGATCTCCTCCTGCACTGACTCTCTGCCACCTTTCATACACATCAATACAATAAGATCTAGACCCCAGGCTAGTTGGTATAAGGAGGAACTCAGACTGATGAAACATCACTACGAACAACTGGAGGAAAAATAGAGAAGGAGCCAGGACAATACAGATAGGAGCACATTCAAATCCTCCCTGAGACACTACCACCAAATGATCTTGACAACCAAACATGCTGCTCTGGTGAACTGCATTGATGCCAGGGCTAATAGAAGCAAATAAATCTTCACCATTGTGAAGGATTTCACTTAGCAGCTGCACGGCGTTGGGAGAGACGACTTGTTTTGGCAACAGCTCACCTTGATGAATGTGTGACTATAGGGAGCTGTCCTCGCTCCCCCGCCAGTTCAAGCACTGTTTTTAATGAAACTTGGATACTCACTGGGAGTAAGTTACTCTGCCACTAGACCTGAGCATTCACTCAGATTGTGACCATGCTCTACTCCACAAGTAAGGAGGTAGGGATAGTGTCTAAGGGATCTTTCTTAGTCCCGATGAAAGCCGGGGATTTCGCGTTAGCTGGCAGAAACATGTCGACAGTTTGCAGATTGGAGGAGTAGGTGGCTCATTAATACCCACCATACCACCATCCACTGGTCCTGGAATTACCTTCTAATTAGACCAGGGAGTCCATCATTAAAGGGTTTGGTTCGGAGATCCCGAGTTCTATTTTAAACATTGTTCTGCACCTTTCACTTGATCCCGCACAGTGTCTTTTAGTGTTTGTTTTGTCTCCCCCCACCCTATTGCTCCACCTCCAGCGTTGGTCTGCGCGGAGGTGTGTTAGCAGCCCTATTATGAAGCATGCCACAGATTTCTGTGGGTGAGGGCAGTAGTTTTAAAACACTTGTGGGTTTTTCTCCTCTTCTTCACAGCGACATTACTTGCGAAGCCCCATTTCTATGTGTGTGTGAAGGATTTCACTTCACCAGCAGCTGTCACCAACTTGATCACCCCATTGCAGAACTTCTGCAAGAATCTCTCTCAATCCTCCAGCAACAAAATCACTGCCATTTACAGCAACTTCAACCCACAATATCACTCAACAGACATCACCAAAAACCTCCCGATCTTTTCCAAAGAACTTTTGCTAACCACATGGCTCATCATCACCCCAGAAGAAACTGCCACCACCATGAAGTCCACCACACCTACTCCAGAGCACTGCAATACATCAGCCCATTCGGAATTCCTCCACCTCATATGCAACTTTCCAAAATGCTTGGAAACACACAACTGTTCTCCCAGTGCTGAGGAAACCCTCCGCAGACCCTTCGTACACACCTCTCAGGCATCATGGCCAAATTTCAGAAGGTATTACATATCTTTCAACACTTCTCCCCCAGCCTCACAAATATCTAACAAAGCTGCCTTTTTCGACCAATTGAAGGTGCAGAAATTTAAACAGGAATAATCCGACAAACTAGATAGTGAAATATCCCCAGAGGAAATAGGGCAATTGACAGCATGGCTAGTGGTAAGGCTTTAGGGGAAGATGGCTTCTCAGTACAAGTGTATAAAATTACTAACTTACTTATAGTGCACATCTGGTAGCTTTGTTCCTGGATGCATTCATTGTGGGCCATCTGAAGGAAGACTTGCTACGGGCCAGAATATCATAATACCCGAACTAGGCAAGCGCGTCTAAAGTGTTCTAGTTACAGGCCGATTTCCATTATCAACATGGTTATCAAGATACAGGCAAAAGTTCTAGTGAATTTCCTGTGGAAGGATATTGCCCACTTGGTTCACCCTGCTTAGGTCAGCTTTGTGCCAGGAAGATCATCCTCCAACCACTTACGAAGGCTTGCTCACATTATATGGCACGTGAGGAAAGATTGGAAGAGAAAATTCTCTTATCCTTAGATGCCGAAATGACTTTCAACTGAGTAGAGTAGGGATCTCTTTTTCATACGATGGAAAGGATAGGTATTGGTAAGAACTTCCTCACACTTTACTGGGGTCATGTATCACGCACCCATTGCATTAGTAAACTATGGCGGCCATAACACACCGTGCTTCAAGATACATAGAGGGACATGTCAGGAGTATCACCTGACCCAGTTGTTATTCTTGAATGCGTTGGAACCCCTTGGGATTGCTCTCCGCACCAATGCACAAATTTACGGGATTTCCACACCAGCAGGAGAAATTAAAGTGCTATGCTATGCAGATGACATTTTATTGATTCTATCTAGACCATCCGAATCTACAACCGTACTCATGGGTCAATTGGATTCTTTTTCCCATTTTTCAGGTTACAAAATTAATTGGACCAAATGAAAGGTCCTTCCACTCACCCCAACTACAACGAATGCAGCTCTAGGGGACATGCCATTCAAATGGCTTCAAAGTAGGCTGAAATACCTGGGAATCTAGATAACTAGAGGGTTACCTGGCATTGTGCACAATATCTCCCCCGTCGTCCTAAATATGAGGCAAGATTTCCATAAATGGACATCCTTTAACCTATCCATTTCGGGGGAAAGTCAAATCATTAAAATTAATATAATACTCAAATTAAACTATGCATTCAACATTTTACCTCTCCCTGTCTCACGGACTGTTTTGAAGGATATAGAACATGATATTATTTATTTTATTTGAGGGGGAGTTAGACCACGATTGAAGAGCTCTAAGCCACGTAGAGAGACTCCGCCTACAACATACAGAAAGTTACTGATTGGCACAACAACTAGCCCACTAAGTATACATGATAAAAATGACAGTTCTACTCCTTCCTGGCTTCTCATTGAATGTCATATTATCAAATCAGAGGACGACCTTGCTGTATACTATACAAAGAGCCCCAAAATGACACCCCTGACTAACACTGTTATTTTCACTTCTCAATATGTATGGCAACAGGTGCTTAAGTGATAAAGGTGTCAGGCTTTGTCTGGTCTAAATCGCCTTTACGCTGCAACACAGGGATAAGAATCGGCGTAAAAGAGATTAATTGGTCTTTTTGGGAGGCAAGTAAGAGCCGCTATATTAACGATGTCCAGTCGAAACGTTCCCTGAAATCATTCGTAGACATTCAACATAAATTTGGTCTACCTCACACACACAGATGAAAATATCTTCAGCTTTCACACACATTGTTCGGAGCGCAAGGGAAGCCTGCTGCTGCACTTGATAGATCCCTTGTGGCTCAATATGTACATACTGGAATGATTCTGGGGGAATGGTATCAGGGCTGTATGCCACACTAATGGACCACCTTTTTTATCAGACCATCTCGGCATCAGTACACGATTGGTGGTAAACACTATTAGATACCCACTTTGGGGAGTGGGAATGAAAAGCAGTACTTGCTGACTACAAAACGGGTCTTAGAGTGTCTCGACTGAAATATGGCTTTTAAGATCCTGCATCAATGGCAGTAGTCCCTGCTAAGCAGAGTAATGCAAAGCTTTGTAGAGACTGTAGGTGTTAGGGATGTGGAGAGCCAGATAGCAGTATAGTTCACATTTTGCAGGAGTGTAAACATACAGATGGATATAGGAAGCAGATATGGCAGTGCCTGAAAACTAAAATTCTTGTTTTATAGCCCTAAGTAATCATTTAGCACTGCTACACAGCACCTCAGATTTACATACCCTTACATCTCATTCAAATAGATGGTGAGCTATAGCACTGAGAATTGATAAGGTGGGGATTCTTTGTCATTGGAAGACCATTGTCGCTCCAACATTCCTGAGACAAGCTAGAAAATGTGCTTGAGATCTCAGAATTTGAAAGGGTTATATATAGATTTAATGATAAGTTGCAAGTCTTCTAGGAACCCTGTGGGAATTCCTTGTAGGCCACACCTGTTTTAGGATGGACAGAACCACATTTTCCATTTCTTATTTCTTACTGATTAATCTTTGGCCTATTGCCTATTATCGTATTGTAAATAAGAATCAGTAGATCTATCGCCCTCAAGGCAGGGGGGGTGCGACCCCACCATTTTTGTGTCTCTCATTTAGACCTGCTATTGTGGTTTAAGTGTTGCTTAGGCAGCTGGAGGAGAGCGGACGCCATGAATATATGGTATCAGGAGGGTGCCTCCCCTGCTATAGACAGGTGCTTACTGCTTATCCTAACCCTCCTTCACAGTTAGTAGGCCCGAGCAGAGCTCACAGATTTTTGCTTCTCGGAGTTCCCGAAAAACTCCGCGGAGTATTGCTCGGCCGCCCCTAATGAAGTCCCCTTGGATGCTGAGGGTCCTTAGGGGATAAGAACCACCATTGTTGCCACAAGTAAGTCCCCCAGAATGGCAGTGCTGAGATGTCGTCGTCGGCCCCGCCCTCTTTCTCAACCACTCTGTAAAGGGGCCTCCTGACGCACTACTGGTTAGGGGATGAAGTCCTCTCGGCTGCTGAGGGTCGTTGAGGGCCGAAAACCCCTATTGTTGCAACAAGTAATTCCTCCACAGCGGGACTGCTGAGTTGTTGTCAGAGGCCAGTCCCCTTTCTCAACCACTCTGCAAAGGGGCCTCCTGGCGCACTACTGGTTGGGGTTATGAAGTCCCCTTGGATGCTGAGGGTGGCTGGAGCAAAAAGAACAATTGATGGAATGCAGAACAATGTCATACATTCACCCCAGTACAGAGATCTGGGCCTAAATCCATCGTTTTTTTGCTCAGCATGCCATTCCAGTTTGGACCCAGCCATATGCAAATCAGTCTTGGCCCTGCGCCCAATGGGAACAGTCCAGCCCGAACTGCCAGGCCAGGTCCTCCCTGGACTGGAAACAAGCATCCTAGGACAGGTTTCGGGGTTTCACCGCTCATCAGCCACAATAGTTTGACTCTAGTGGCATGGAAAGCACGGGACCCACATCTGGGCATACCCATCTCACTCAGGGTGACAAATGCAAAAAGAACAATTGATGGACACAATGCAGAACAATGTCATACATTCACCCCAGTACAGAGATCTGGGCCTAAATCCATCGTTTTTTTGCTCACCATGCCATTCCAGATTGGACCCAGCCATATGCAAATCAGTCTTGACCCTGCGCCCAATGGTAACAGTCCAGCCCGAACTGCCAGGCCAGGTCCTCCCTGGACTGGAAACAAGCATCCTAAGACCGGTTTCGGGGTTTCACCCCTCGTCAGCCAGGATAGCTTGACTCCAGTGGCATGGAAAGCACGGGACCCACGTCTGGGCATACCCGTCCCACTCGGGGTGACAAATGCAAAAAGAACAATTGATGGACACAATGCAGAACAATGTCATACATTCAGGGTGGCAGGAGGCCAAGAATCCCTATTGTTGCCACATGTAAGTCCCCCACAGCGGTATTGTTTAGATATCATCAGAGGACCTGCCGCCTTTCTCAACCACTCTGCAAAGGGGCCTCTTGGTGCACTACTGGTTAGGCAATGAAGTTCCCTTGGCTGCTGAGGTTTGTTGTGGGCCAGGAACCCCTATTGTTGCAGCAAGTAAGTACCCCACAGCGGGATTGCTGAGATGTCGTCAGAGGCCCCGCCCCTTTCTCAACCACTCTGTAAAGGGGCCTTCTGGCGCGCTACTGGTTGGGGGGGGTGATGATCTCTGGGCTGCTGAGAGTCGTTGGGGGACAAGAACCCCTATTGTTGTCACAAGTAAGTCCCCCACAGCGGGATTGCTGAGACATCGTTGGAGGCCTGCCCCTTTCTCAACCACTCTGCAAAAGGGCCTCCTGGTGCGCTACTGGTTGGTGGATGAAGTTGCCTTTGCTGCTGAGGGTCGTTGAGGGCCAATAATCCCTATTGCTGCCACAAGTAAGTCCCCAACAGTGGGATTGCTGAGACGTTGTTGGAGGCCCGCCCCCTTTCACAGCCACTCTGCAAAGGGGCCTCCTGGAGCACTACTGGTTGGGGGATGAAGCCCCCTTGGCTGCTGAGGTGCACTGGGAGCCAAGAACCCCTATTGTTGCCACAAGTAAGTCCCCCACAGTGGGATTGCTGAGATGTCATTGAGACATCATCGGAGACCCAGTCCCCTTTCTCAACCACTCTGCAAAGGAGCCTCCTAGTGCACTACTGTTTGGGGATGAGGTCCCTTGCTGCTGAGGGTCGTTGAGGGCCAATAACCCCTATTGCTGCCACAAGTAAGTCCCCCACAGCGGGATTGCTGAGATGTTGTTGGAAGCCTGCCCCCTTTCTCAGCCACTCTGCAAAAGGGCCTCCTGGTGCACTACTGGTTGGGGGCTGAAGCCCCCTTGGCTGCTGAGGTGCATTGGGGGCCAAGAATCCCTATTGTTGCCACAAGTAAGTACTCCCGAGATTGCTATAGCTAGGGGTGACTGCGCTAGTTAACTCCGCTCCGCTGGCGGGTTGGCAGAATGTTTGCCAGACTCCATGGTGCAAGCAGAGTGGCAAAACTCCGTCCACGGAGCGGAGTTTACCACCCACCTCAACTGTAAGATGCTTTTGGAAGTTGATGTTCTAGTGATATTACATAACTTTCTGATTTTTTCACATAATTAATCAATACAAGTGGTGAAATTAGATATTATGGGGTTCTGTGATAGGTGGGGCTCCTTTCCCTCCTACTCTGGTCTGTGTTTTCCTTCCACCACTCACTCTTTAATGTTTCATGCTCCCTCCTTGGAGTAGGGAAATATGTTAACAGAACTATGGTTGGATATGATGATACTCGGGAGTGTTGAATGCTGCACTAACCATATCTACGATTGTGAGGTTTGATATATTACTAAAGAAATATGATTAAAAGTATAATTCTGCAAGTAGCAGAAGACCTGGCTTTTCAAGTATTTCCACTATGCCCTAGGTTTAGCTAGGCTCACACCTCTCAGTGCCAGGATACCCTTGCTGGTGATAGTGCTATCTACAAATCTGCACAACATAACATACCAAAGTCATTATGGAGTTTCCTAGTGTATTAGTTTAATTTTTGCTGATGGTAGAGATTGTTTCTTGTACTTTTTACTGAAGTCTGTTGACCAGAATATGTTTTGAAGGCAGGCTTTTTAGAATCTACCTATCTATCTATCTATCTATCTATCTATCTATCTATCTATCTATCTATCTATCTATCTATCTATCTATCTATCCTTACACCCACCCATCCATCCATCTATCCATCCATCCATCTCTACGTCTATCTATCTATCTATCTATCTATCTATCTATGTTTCTATCTATCTATCTATCTATCTATCTTAATCTAAACAAAGAATCAAAGGGGAGTTAGGATTAACGGGTAAGGGTGAGTAATAGCAGCGACAGCAAAAAAACTACAAAAGTTAAGGTCCTAACTTAATTCTAGCTTCCACACCTGTGATATTCACTTAACCTGAGCTCCAGCTTCCCTTAGAAATTGCAAAAGATGGCTATAGGAAACAACCATCTTTTGCATGATGGCCTTCCAGTTTTTTCCCAATCTGTTTATCTAACAATAAAACTCTGTGTGCTGGTGAAACGAGGCATTGTTGGATTCTGGGATGGGTGGGGCTTCTTTCCCTCCTATTCTGGTCTGTGTTTTCCTTCCACCACTCACTCTCTAATATTTCATGCTCCGTCCTTAGAGTAGGGAAATATGTTAACAGAACTATTGTTGGACATGATGATACTCTGTAGTGTTGAAAGATGCACTTACCTTATCGACGATTGTGACGTTTGCTATAATAAAGAAATATGAGCCAGCTCCAACCACAGCAAGGAAGTCTCAAACATCATCAGCATGTTCTCCTGCCCGTCAGCTACCAAGAACACAATCTCCCCTTCCCAGGAACTCTGCCACACCCTGGTGGACTACTTCCACAACAAATCCGCCATCTACAGAAACTTTGAACACCAACCCATCTACCTCTACAACCTCCTCACACCAATGGACGTCACACACAATCACCCGCTCACCGCTTGGGAATAGCTCACCACACAGAGCACCACAGCCATCATCAACTACTTCCACTCTGGAGCACCCATGGACCACTGCCCCCACCACTTCTTCAGCCTCTGGAGCAAGGAAATCAGCTGCAAACTCACCTCCATTCTCAACACATTCATCTTCACGGCCGCTTTTCCAGACGGATGGAAACACACAGAGGTCGGACCCCTGCTCAAGAAATCCTCTCCTGACCCCAGCAAGCTCAAGAACTCTACTCCCCTTTCCCACCAAAGTACTCAAGAAGATCATCAGCTACCAACTCAGTGAACACCTGAAGAGAAACAACCTGCTGGACACTTCCCAATACAGTTTCCACGCCAACTAGAGCATCGAGGCCACCCTGATACCTGCCACCGATGACAACAGAACCCTCCTTGATTAGGTAGAAACAGCAGCCCTGATCCTCCTCAATCTCTCTGCAGCATTCAATACCGTATCCCAACACACACTCATTAAAAGACTCCACCCAATGGGGATCCAGGGAGACTCCTTTAGATGGATAACATCCTTCCTCCCAGGACAAACCCAGAGAATCCACTTACCACCCTTCATCTTGGAACCCAAGAGCATCATCTGCGGCGTCCCTGAAGGTTCATCCCTCAGCCCCACTCTGTTAAACAATTATATGATGCCCCTGGCCAACACCATCAGAACCCATGGCCTCAACATCATAACCTAAGCAGACAACACCAAGCTCATTCTCTTGATCTCAGAAGAGCCCTCCACCTCTTGGACAAACTTCCACACCAAGTGGATGAAGACCAACTGCCTTAAACTCAACACGGACAAGACAGAAGAGCTAATCTTTGGGAACAACACCTCCCAATGGAACACCACCCCGACAGACCATGCCCGAAACCTGTCTTCATCCTGGACAGCAAACAGCACCATGAAACACCAGATCAGCACAGTCTCTGTGACATGCTTCCACACCCTCTACATGCTCTTTTGATGGCTCCCTGTTAACACCAGGAAAACCGTCACTCAGGCCCCTAGTTACCAGCCGGATGGACTACTGCAAAGCACTCTAAACAGGAATCACCACCAAGCTCCTGAAAAGTCTCCAAATGATAGAGAATTTAGCTGCCAGACTCATCCTCAACCTCCCCAAATGGATCTACATCACCCCCACCTCAGGAACCTCCACTGGCTCTCCATCCAGAAAAGATGCCAATTTTAGAATCTGATACATGCATACAAGGCCCTTCACGGCCAAGGACCAGCATACATCAACCACTGCCTGAACTTCCACCACCCATCCAGACACCTGCGCTCCTCCTCCCTCGCATGCACTCCCCACATCCACCGAACCTACTGTGGAGGACGCAGCTTCTCCTACCTCTCCTGCAACTTCTGGAACAATCTTCCCCTCCACCTCCGAACATCATCCTACCACCCGGAATTCAGAAAGGGACTGATCCCAGCAAGAACCTAGTGCCTGGATACCCTTGTAGGTGAGTAGCCACACTCTACAAGTGCTGATTGATTGATTGATATAGGGCCATAGTGTATGAAGGAGAAATACATCCCTGGCATAGAATGTTAGGTGCCACCAGTGGACTGCAGCATGTATTGTGCCAACCACTACGGTGTCAGTGAAAATGGATTCAGGCCTACCCTGTGTAGCTTGACAGAGGCTGTTTGAGCCTGCCTCACAGACCTGTTAAAATCACTCCATAAATAGTTAGGAAAACCAGGCATTAAATAAGTCACCCCTGCTTTCACCCTACTGCCCAGCAAGTATGGTGTAAAATATTTAGGAGTGGACATATGTGACATTAGAAATGGCATGTTCCCCCTGTGACTAGACCCAAAATAACATTGTCACTGGTCAGGCTATAGCTGGCACATACCAGAAGTTAATGTACAGATTATACACTTAAAAATATAACATTTGACCAGTATGAGCTACAAACTTAATTCAAAGACTTATGTTTATATTAAATAAAAATTCTATCTATCGGTGAAGTTGTTTTTTTATGTCCAGTATACAAAATACACCTTTCTAAAGGTAACTTTAACCTGCCTGAAGTTGCTGGAGGAAATTTGTGTTCGCTCTCTTGCATCTGACCAGCCTGTACCTCACCTAATTTAAGTGTGAAACGTCTGAAAAGTGCTTCCAGAACACATAATATGGTGTGAGAGTGGGTAGGTGTTTTCTTCCCCTGCTAGCTGCCAAACCAGCTGGAATCGGCACTGGAACTTAATTTACTTCAAAGGGACCTGCCCTGTAACAAGTAAATGTTAGGTAACACCTGGAAAGGCCCAGCCTTTGTCCGCATACTCAGGCTGATGCCATACCAAGTCTGAAGGAGCTACTCCCAGAACCAGTTTTGAATGTCCACAGGGGAGGGGACTGCTCATTATCCTGTTCACACCTCTAGGTGGGCATGCAGTCTAAATGGGAGAAGGGTTTCCCCAACTTGGATTTTGAGAGTGCGGTGAACTGTGTGGTTGCATTCATAGGTCAAACAAATCGAAGAAAAAGTAGGTAGGTTTGTGTAAAAAATTGGGTTTTTAGTAGGGGTGGGTGGAATTTTTAGTCCCGCTGGTGGAATTGAAGTACTTTAGTTATTCCGCATTACTCATGTAACGCGTAATTACTAATTAATTTTGCCGTTCCGCCAGCAGAATTAAATCAGCACTGTAATGGTTTTAAACAGGGCTGGAATAGGGAGCAGCCGTGGTATTTTAAAATCTTCAGATTAAACTGTAATCTTCAGTGATTTTTAAACATAGATGTACTGCTCCCTCTTTCAGCCCTGTATAGTACCACTGTAGTGTAGTGCACACCCCTCGGCGCCCTTACATAGCTATGTAAGGGCGCTGAGTGCTATGTACTGGAGTGGATACCCGTCGGTGCCCTTACATAAGTTTGTAAGGGCACTAAGAGGTATGCGCTTCACTGTACCCTAACATAAGTATATACTACTTATGTAAGGGCACCGAGGGTGTGCACTGGAGTGGATACACCTTGGTACCCTTAAATACTTATGTAAGGGCACAAGGGGTATGCACTTCACTTTAGTACCCCTTGGTGCCCTTACATAAATATACCCCTGCACCCATATTCTACTGAAAGCAAAAGTTGCAACCAGCACTTATCCAAGTAAAATGTTTTTGACAGGTTTATAAACCTACTTTTAAGATTAGCGAAGTCAACTAAGGAATTGGCATGTGCCTGCAGTAATGGGATTCCAATGTGCATTTACTGCAAGAGACTAAAACAGCCTTTCGATTTTAACTAAGCCTCCTTTAAGATGAAAAAACACTTTCTCATTAGTGACATCCATGTACTGACTGTAAGTAGATTTCCCCAGATCTGCTGAAAGGTGTGAAGTGGCTCTTAGTAAAGAAAAGGATCTTGGGGGGCAGATGGCCTTCTCCCAGAGCTCTGGCGGGAAGAAAATGTGAGGCTAATTACAGAAACATACACCAGTATTTATCTAGAAATGTGGTTGGATATGAAACCACAGAAAATGTATGAATGCCTGGAAAAGCCTCCGATAGTTATTATGTTTACATTAAATAGAGATATGGGGTGATTTCTTCTTAGAGGAGGGTTTCCCCACATCCAGCTTGACTCCTGTCAGTGTAGCCTATACCAGGTAGAGGGGGTTTCTTGCAGGTGGGAAGGTAAGGATATATCTTTAATAAGCCAGTCACTGGGAGGGCTCAACAGTCAAACACAGGAACTACTGAAAAAGAGTGAAGAAATGAAATGTGTGAATTTTTGTAGAATAGGTTGATGTGCCGTGATCCGTCACTATACAGTGAGTAGAAGAAACACCCCCAGCTCAGAGACTTAAGAAGACAATTGGACTTGGAGAAAAACAGAAGAGGAACAACTTGCTGTTTGTATCTGCCTCGGGAAAGAACTGAGACCTCAGCCCAGCTTTATAGAGCATTAGAACTGCTATTCAAGGGTCAGACCATCTGGCCTGATATAATCCCAAAGAGCTAAAGGTACCAACAGGCTTCTTTGGAGACGAACTAACAAATCAGTCTGATCCAGATCTCGTGCTGAAGCCCTGAATGGAGAGAGTGAGGGAGGTCATGTCCAACTGTTATCTTCTGCACAATTCTTCACAAAATATCTTTCATCACAGCCCCACGCAGCAATTGCTATATCTGGCTACCAATCCCAAATGTCTTAATAAATTAAATTGTCGTGTATTACGCAAGGCTCTGAGCCTCCTTTGATACACTATTCTCAATCTTGCCAGTAAAAAAAAAAAACAGTATTTTTTCCCCTTGACTGTATATTTTCACCCTTCCTTAGCATTAACAGTAAATTGTCATTCAATTTGAAGACAATAGTGTAGTTTTACCAGGAGGAAGAGTTTATAGACACATTCAAGTATGCTTCCCAGTTCTTAAAAATCTTTTCAAAGCAACAAATGCTGGAAAAGAATGAGGTTTTAATATTGTTCTAATCTTCATTAAACAGAGAGTTTATAAATTCAGGAGATTTAAAGTCTTTATTTTCAGTACGAGACGGTTACGGTGAGGATTGTCCAAATCTAATTTATTTTGCTGTTATACTTTTCTTACATTTTAGTTAGGCCTATAATTTCATTATTGTCCCAAATTTGATTGATGTATGATTTTATGAAATGTCCACCTGCTCATGCAAATAGAGGTTTTTTTTGTTTTTATCTTGACACTATGGCCCTCATGTACAACGATTCCTGTTAAGAAACCTTAAATTGCAATATTTAATGATTTGATATTTGGAATTTCTTATCAGGAATGTACAAAAAAATAGGGATTAGGTAAAAGCACACCGACTTTTACCGAATGTATTTGCATTTTGTGAACCAACCTATGTACTAATAGCTCAGTTCACAAAATACAGAATCGTAGTGTGTCGCAATTCGAACCACCTCATTATTATACATAAGAAAGGTCGTAAATTGAGACCTACTATGATTGGCTACATTTACAGGCATGGTAGTCTGCTTGGGTCAGCAGTTCACCACATTTGTGATTGCTTTTATATAAAGCAATCTTTTCTTTCTTTAAATGCAGCCTGTTTTCCTCAAAGGAAAAGGGGATGTGTTAAAAAAAAATTACACAAACCTTTATTAGGAGCAGGCAGTAGTCCCATGGACCACTGCCCTGCCCCTAAAAATGTTTTTTGTGAACATTCACAAAGTCCCATGGGACCCCTTCCTGTTTGCGAATGGCCTACCTTTATCTTAGAGTAGGTGATAAAGTATTAAAGGTTTACCAGCGGATTTCAGTCACAAAACATTAGTACATCCCTAAAGGAATCAGTATCTGGAAGGGATGCCCTTAACACGCCCTTTCCAAATACCTATTCGGTATCTATCCCCAAACGCAAATTGCAGTTTGGTAGCATCTTACCGAATCGCAAATTGGGTTAAGTGAATTACTAAATGCCACATTCTGGGCAGAAAGGCTCCGATTTTGCGAATCGGAGCCTTACCCACCGTAAATTAGCTACATACATGAAGGCCTCTGTGAGGTACTGCCCTGATTGAGCCCTTTTCATATTTAACAAGTCCTTTTTTAATTTACTGCAATGAGTAAAACAAAAAACCTTCAAATTGACATCTGATAGTAGGGAGTGCTCTATATGTAACCAGCTTGGGGCATAGCTGTATATTTTGATAGTAATACACAGCTAAGTGTAAGTATAACTTTTGTGATATATCATAAAGTCTGGGATGCCAAATAATATTTTACCACTGGGTACTTTTTAAAATGTAATGAAAATGTTAGACTTTTTGTCCTAACCACAATTAGATGAACATGGTGTTGAAAGGTACATGGAGGATTTTATAGCATTAGCAGTGCTCTTGCGACCAGACAATCTGTGCAGGGAGCTGCTAAACCCAGAATATGAGCCTCTTAAACTTTTTGCAATGTCAGTGCCTAGATATGAAGGGACCACAACAAGGCAAATCATCATCTGCCGGGACCTTGAACTTGACTTTTGAACCATCATGACATTCTTTTGGATTCCTCAGCATTGATAGGAGTACAAGTTTTGGTCCCCGTCTTGGTGGCCAGAGGAATTGGGGTCACTACCTACTCCTGTCATTAAAGCTTAAAACCTGGGAGTCATTATAGACAATAAGCTTTCCTTCGGTAACCAGGTCAGTTGTTTGACAACTTCGACTTGGTTCATTCTAAGGATGATCAAAAAGATCTCATGATTCATTCCGCTAAAATTTCAAAAAACTGTAATTTCCTCCCTTATTCTGTCAAGGCTGGATTACTGCAACAGTCTGTATACTAACATGTGGCAGCAGCACTTAAAGAAGCTGCAGGTGCTGCAAAATGCTGTGGCCAGACTTCTTTCTGGCACTCCCAAATTCTGTTCTACTAGGGCAGTAATCCAGCAACTTCATTGGTTACCAGTCAGAAAAAGGAATACATTTAAATCCTTGTGTATTTCCTGCAAGAATCTTCACAACATTGGCCCTGTTCATCTCAGACAGAAATTTGCATGGTATACCGAATAGAACCCTTCGGTCCTCAGGCGCAGGAACCTTGGTTGTTACCATATTCAAAAAAGTCAACTGGGGTGGAAGAACTTTCGTTATTAACACTACTAAGGCCTGGATTGAGCTACCCCCTTTCATTCGTGCAGCCCCTGGCCTGCTTACATTCAGGAGAGAATTAAAAACATGCCTTTTTAGCAAATAGGCCCTCGAGTCTCCATTTCTGTTCTTTGGATCCAGCGCCAGTACACCCCAGGGTAACAGTGATCTTAACACTTAACATCATCAATACCAGACCTCAGACTAACCAGTTTAGGAGGCACATCCAATCCTTAGAAGAAATGATTTTAATCAACATTTTCTGCACAGAGAGTAAGCGATCCACAAGCCCAGTTGGAAGCTGTATTCATACATGGGACCATTGCAGTAAGGGAGGGGTGCTGCTGAATGGCATATGGAAAACCACCAGGTTCATGAGCAGGAGATACTTGCCTTTAGCCCTACACAGCAATTACAATAAATAAAACCCCCACTAACCCACAGCTCACCAATCAATTAAACCCAGCTCTGTTCCTGATTACAGTGAAAACCATTGCAAGGGTACGTTGCTGGGTGTTATATACCATCTGGAGGGCCTTAGTTTGGATAACCTTGACAGAGGGATGAGAGAGAACCCTCAGGGGCCCAAGGCATGGACTGGATAGTACTAGGTTTCCTTAAATCACCAGACAGCAGATATGTGTGTGCTCTACCTGGCTTGGTGTTATCGCTGAAGATGGGGTCACAGCTATAGGTGGAATGAAGCCACAAGAAACCCCTGTTCCCCACTCTCCTAGCAAGACAGTAAGTGGGCAATGTAGGGTGTTTCAACACTGCAGGGCTACCAACTCTGGTGTGTATGAATTTGTTATTTAGAGCTAAACGTCCTTGTGCTGCCATTTGGGGCTGTCTTACAAATGGCACACAGCTGTGTTTGTGCAACAGCACTTAAGTAGGGAGCATAGGCCTGCTTGACTGTCAATGGACTCTAAAGGATCACAAGGGAATTGTCCTCTTCCCTACCTTACCAAATATGTTTTTTCTAATTTTCTTCTCAGTCTTCTCGCTGGAAGAGGTAAGAGATTCCAATTCGTATTTTGAGTTTTACAGAGTGGGTGCTCTGTCGTAAATTGGTGTTGCTCCTACCCTGTCGAAAATGCGGTTCCCATGCTCTATTTGCAGTAGGGGGAAACTCCAGGTTTACATTCATGGAGATTCCTTTTTTTCTGCAAGTTGTGACTTCTGACAAGAAGGCCAGACCGCCAAGGGCCACCAGGTCACAATGACAGTGGTCACTGATGTTGCCTAGAGAATAGAATATTTCTGATTGCTGATATCAGGCTGAGCCACGTTACAGTCCACCTTCTCCTGACCAGAGATTTCAATCTAAATCTGTTACAGAACCCTCCACGTAGCATTGCAGAAAAACAGCTGATTCCCAGTGGCTGATTCCATCGCAGACTTCAAGGTCACAAACAACAGAATCCACTGGATGTACTTTTGTAGCCACTCTAGAGGCACTGTCTCTGCGAGCCCTGAACGGGTGTTTCCCAGAAGATCAACCCCCCCCCTTCCTACCCACTATTGTTCAAAATGTCCAGCAGTGCTGGATTATACGTTCTGCTTAGTCACTCTTTTCAATACAATCCTGTCATACTCCATCCCCCTGCGCTGTGAAAGCAACCACATGCCCCAGGTCTTGCTTATCAAAAGCAACATTAATGCTCACCCTACCCTAAACCTTATTGGCTCAGACGAGCCGTTCCATAACTGGAGACAAGTCAAATGGAGCTCGGAAGCCGCCATAAAGTACAACAATTGGAAACATTGTTACCTAACCCAGGCACCGTCTCAATCCACACAATTAATGACTGGGAACTCTTTGCACATAGGTTGGTCTTGATGGAGCAGGATAAATGAAAACATTTTAACCTCCTAATAATTTTTGTAAAATAATTAATAAAAATGTTCGTTTAAGTAAATAACCAACAATGTATGTTACATGTAAAGGGTTAAAGGTAACACGCTATTTTATGTGCAAATAAATCTACTTATAATTGTTGACGTGACTAACATAATCTAATATTTGCGTACTAATAAAATAATAAACGCATGATTTGTGCTTTAAGAATAAAACGTGTGGTGGCAAAATAAAGCGATGGTAAGTAAGGGACGGCTTTATATGTTGCTTTTTGCTAGGTAATACCTAATTGGGGTACGTAGAAAGACGGGAGGGAAACGGAAGGGTTTATATTCTTTATTTTAACAATATTTTATTTATCTTTGAAAATAGTGCGCTTAGGCCTGTTGAGCAGCGATATAAAATGGCCGTCATGAGCTAAAGTACGCATGTGCAAGAAGCCGTGGGGAAAAAAGAGAAAGGCTGTGAAAAGAATGACCACGTGTTCGTGCTGAGAGCCTAAGATGGAAGTATGGTCAAGGCTATTGTGACCTTACTGAGCAAATGTGTGCCAAGATGATCAGCAAGAAGCGTGAGAGGTCAAACTGAATAAATGGACGGAACTGTTGAATCTAAAAGTATCAGAAAAAGATACAAATTGGACTGATCGAAACTGATGAGTAATGTCATGAACTGTGGGAAACGATGCAAGCATGGACATTCCACAAAGAACTGGTTAAGACAAGGAAGTTTGATTAAAATGTATATGGACTTGAATGAACCAATGAGAGAGAATCACGCCATAGAGATGCAACATTTTTATTCAGTAAGCTAGAATTAGGGTATAAGAAGACCTACTCTTGGTGGGGAGGGGTTAGATGCTGGAGAGAGTGAGATGCTGTAGATGGGTGAAGTTGTGGTTGCTGATGCTGACGAGCTGATGCTGCTATTTTATATTTTTAGTTGAGTATAAGATGCTGCTTTTGGAGAACCTTTTTACTCCTGATAGATTTTTCATTTAAAGCTATTAGATTTTCCAAGACAGATAGATTGGTCTTTTGGAGTTCTTGCTGTGACAAACTTTATCTTCCATCCAATAGGTATGCATTGTAATTTCAATTTATTTCTTATAATGATGATAAATGTAATAATCTGAGTGATAAACTTAAACTTATGCATTGTTTCTAAAAACTTTATATAAACTTTATTATCTTTAAACAAATGACTCAGTGATTCTTTAGCTCAATAATTAAGGTAAAATGTTAAAGAGTTTATTGTGATTGAGCTGGTCTTAATCACCATCAACTGATTCCTACTAGTTGGTCCATCGACCAATGAGCGGAATACCTTAAAAGCAATGAGAAACATTATGTCGTGTTAAAAAGAGGTATCCCGTCTCCTTCCAGCAATCGTTTTCTCCTAGGTTAAGGACGGAGGTAATCCAGGGAAATAAATGAGTAAGTGAATATATATGCGGTGTCAATGGGCCCCACCGTCATATGGATATAATCTGTGTATTGGAGAGATAGTTGTACCTGGATGACCGAGTCATATAGGAGAAGAATTTTTATTGTTAGCGCTGGATCAGATTTCTTGGTAGCAGAGTTATGGTTACTATAGATTAGTTTGGTGATTATTGATTATTGATTATTGATTATTGATAAGTTCATGTCTAACACTTTATGTTGAGTCGCGTTATGTTATATGTAAGTTTTCACGCTTCCGGGAAGTAGGAAGTGGAACACGTGTGGCAAGAGAAGTCACATGGAATAGTGCATTGTCTGAGTTCATATTGGTGATAACACAGGTTGTGTTATGATAGGGACATTTCTCGTATAAAAGGTGTGTGAGTGAAATAGTGATCGGTTTTCTTGTGAAACTCTGGCCTTAATTCTCAGGAGCAGTATAGTCTCCACATGTGTTTGATCCCCAGAGAAACGGGTTTACCGCTTGCTTGAAAGAAGGGTAAGGTAGAGGGAAGTGCTACTTTATCGGCGAAACAGGAAAATTCTGTGGTAGGGTAGAGGTAAGCGCTGCCTACTGGAAAATACAGAATTCTTGTGTAAATGGACAAAGCTATCTCTTTTGTTTAGCGAATCAGACAATGGAAATGTGTTTTAAATGTTGTAACTAACGAAGAATTGTTGAAAAAGAAATTGCCGAAAAATTCTGTAAAGGAGGGGTCAAGAGCAGAATTGACGTAGACAAAAGCCGCGCTGGGATTGGACAGTGCGCTAGTCATACAGAGACAGGAGCAGAACTGACGTAGACAAAAGCCGCGCTGGGATTGGACAGTGCGCTGTAGACAGAAACCGCTCTGATTGGAGTGTTGGTGTGAGTCTCGCTAGTATTGGACGGATAGAATAGTGACGTGGAAGTTTATGATTGGAGTGTTGGTGTGAGTCGTGCTAGTATTGGTCGAATAACGCATAGAGAACAGTGTTGAATTGCGGATCGTTTGAGGAGAAAAAGCGATTGTGAATCATGTCGTATTATGAATATGGTAGAGAGAAAACGTCGTGGATGTCGAAAGTTAAGAACTTCTTTAAGAAAGACAAAAAGGTAGTGACTAGAGAGGGACAAATAATTCCTCCGCCGAAATCACCAGCTTCGCACATGATGCTGAAATATGGATATCATACATGCATATGGTTAGAAAATTGGACAAAATATACCAAGAATGATGGAGCATTGGCTTTCCCTGAGAATGGTTCATTTAATGTAGCTGTACTACGGAATTTGAGAGAGAAGATGGCAATGTTAGAACCTAGACCTAGACCGACACAGTTTGAAGCTTTAACTGAATGGGAAGATGAGATGTATGAACGAGAGAGATTCAGAGGATTAAAGAATCATGAGTTTGTGCCTGGAAGGTTATGGGGAGTAAATCATGAGGACAGAATAAAGCGTTGGAGATGTGCTAATATGACAGGAGGTTTGTTTCCAGCTTTTACAGTGGAGGAAGAAGCAAAGAAAAAGTGTACAGAGAAAAAGAAACATGTGGTTATGGAAAAATATGGGTATGGTGGTAGTGAGACGGAAGACGAATTGCTGGAAGATATTTTAAACAGAAACCCACCTCCATACCAACAGACTTCTGCGGTGGTGACACCTAATGCACCGCCAATGGAAACTGGGAGGAATAAAAATCCCGAACGAAGAGAGGAGATAAATAGGTCACAAGATCAATTAAAAACTTCACAAAATGAAGAGATAGAAAGTGACAATTCAACTGAATTAGCAAAAACCACAAGAGAATTGACTGAGAAAATAAGAGAATTGACAAAGAATATGGAAGCTGTAACTGTACCAGTAACGATAGGTCCAGTAATGCCAATTTTTGAGAATCAGAAAATTGATGAACATTCTTTAGTGATTGCCATGAATTCACATTTGAAAAGAGAAGGGATGGAACTGAATAAAGAAGGTGCACACCATTTGGTTAGTACCTATAGACCAAGCCCACCTTCTAATTTGACGATAAACGAGAATGAGTTCAGGAGAATACCTATGGTAACAGAGTCTGCATCAGGGACACCAGAAAGAAGTAACAATTGGATAGAATTAAATAGTACGCCTGTAGGTCCGACTCCAGATGAGTTAAATGAATGGATGAAAACGCTAAAAACGAAAGAAACAGAAGTAAAACCATTAGATGTAATTAGGTTAAAAATAGACATGGAAAAATTGATTTTAGGAACGATTGGTACAGAAAAATTAAAAAATGATCAGGATGATGAGATTATGTTTTTGTGCAAAAGTCTTACATGGAGAGCTAGAAATTTACATGACAAATTAGAAGAGACAGCAAGTGAACTAGGAGTAGAATTTGCAAAAGTGAGAACGTTGCAGAAACCATACAGAGTAGATTTTTGTGAGAAAGATATAGAAAATCTGAACACATCAGGAAGATTGACCCAAATAAAAGAATTAATTGTTTTACTGAGAAAATGGGGTGATGTGGATAGATGGAGAAGTAGATGGATAAAAAAGAATGAGAAAGTAACAGATAAAGCATCTTTGGCTTTTGCAGTGACAGATAAGGAACCAGTTGTAAGGGAGTACCCGATGAGAGAAACTCCAGGAGGTAGTTATGTGCATGTTCCATGGACTAGACAGGATATACTGTCATTTACAAATGACTTCCCAAAGTTGAGAGAGAAGCCAGTAGAATGGTACAGACAAGTGGAGAGATTTGTTAAAGTTTCAAAGGTGTTGTGGATAGACTTGGATGGATTGTTTGATATAGTAGTGCCAGCTGATTTGTGGACAGAATGTAAGATTACTATTGATTGGCCAACTGTAGAATATCCAAGGGATGCTAAAACAGGAGCGCCAGGACCAGAAGTGATGAGAAAGTATGATCAAGTAATTACCTTTTTGAAGAATAAGATTCCACCTAAAGAAACAGATTGGGTAAAAATAGACAGAACCACGCAGGAAAGTAAAGAATCAGTGCATGCTTACTATGAAAGACTGTTGTTAGTTTTCAAACAGTATAGTGGTTATGAGACACTAAATGAGAAGGATATGAGTCATTTTGTATATAGATTTGTTTATGGGTTGAAACCAGAGATAAGTGAGATGATTAAACAGCATATGATTTGTTGGCAGAATAGCACAGTCGATGAGGTTTTGAGATATGCTAAGTATTGCAGTGATGATATTGAGAGTAGACAGCGTAAATTGAAAGAAAAAGCCATGTGGGCACAGGTGAAAGTTGCAGAGAAGCAAGAAGCTCAATTGAGTAATACAGGTAATGAAGCAGGACAGGCTAGATCTCGACCAAATATAGTTAAAGGAAAAGGACAAATGAGCATAGATGAGGCAAAGAAAAAGTGGCCATGCCACAACTGCGGAAAGCTAGGGCATTGGAGAAACGAGTGTAAATTTCCTCCAAAACTTAATGTGGAAAATCAATCATTAAATTCACAGGTGCAGAGTGAGGTAGTTACTCAACAGAGTCAGGTGCCACAACCACCACTTCCCAAGAGTGTTAACCAACAGAAATACAGTGCAGAAACAGGATTCTACGGAGGAGAGCAGGTAACACAGTTGCCGCGTGCAGCTGCCATTTCTCAATATTGGTTACGACAGGATGAGGATGAAACGGATGAAAGTCTCTGACGGTGCCTAGGAGAGGGGGAAGAGTGCGTGCTTGGCGCAACTCTAGAGGTAGATCAGTCTGGTCCATTTGTGGATGGAGAAGTGAATGGTGCAAATGTAACATTCCTTGTGGACACTGGAGCTACCCGTTCTACTGTTAGGTCAGTAGAAATTCCAAACCTTCCTCTCTCAGGTGAACATATCCAAGTAGTTGGAGTTTCGAATCAGCAAATTAAGACGCCTCTTACTAAGTTAGTGGAGGTAAAGATTGGTCCATTTAGTGAAATGCACCGATTTGTGGTATGCGATTGTAGTCCCGTGAACCTATTAGGACGCGATCTATTGTGCAAAATGAATCGCACTATTTATTGTACTCCAGATGGAATTGCATTTCAGACCCCAGATGAAGATATATTGTATAAAATGACACTGGTAAATTTAGAACCAGAAGTAAATGATTTGTTTCCTGTATTTGATGCAGAGAAAATCCCAATTGAACTGAAAAAGACAGTGAAAGAAGAAGTGTGGGACTTTACAGGAGAAGATATAGGATTGATGAAAGAAGTCGATCCTGTTAAAATAACCGTAAAAGAGGGAACGAGTTACCCAAATACGCCCCAGTATAAATTGACACCAGAAATAATTGAAGGAATAACGCCAGTAATAAATAAAATGATTGAACAAGGGATTCTAAAAGAAATAATGAGCAGTCCATGTAATTCGCCAATAATGGGACTGAAAAAGCCAAACGGAACATATAGAATTGTACAGGATTTGAGGAAGGTAAACAAAATTGTAGTGCCTTGTTGCCCAATAGTACCGAACCCTGCTGTGATTCTATACCAGATTCCACGTGAAGCAGAATGGTACACAGTAATTGATTTATGTCATGCATTTTTCTCTATTCCATTGCATCCAGATAGCCAGCCATTATTTGCGTTTAGGTTTGGAGAGCGTATTTTGGCATGGTGCCGAATTCCTCAAGGGTACACAGAAAGCCCCTCAATCTTTAATCAGATTCTAAAGAAATCCTTGGAAGATTTAAAAATGCCAGAAAAGTCAGTGATGGTTCAGTATATTGATGACCTACTGGTGGCATCAAAAACGAAGGAAGCATGTGTCAATGATACAATTGCTTTGCTGAATCATTTAGCCAAAAGAGGACATAAAGTGTCCCCATCAAAATTGCAGTTTTGTCAACAAGAAGTCCAATATTTAGGGCATAAAATTGAGAAAGGAGTGCGAAAGGTAACGACTGAAAGAATAAAGATGATTCAAGGAATGAGAGCTCCAATGACGCAAAGAGAGGTAAGAATGTTTCTGGGAATGGTTGGATATTGTCGACAATGGATAAGCGGTTTTTCGTTGATTGCTAAACCGTTGCAAAAACTGACAAAGAAGGATGTTAAAGATCCTTTTGAAATGAATGATGAAGAAATGAAAGCATTCAGAGAGCTGAAAAAGAAATTGTGTGAAGCTCCAGCATTAGGAATGCCTGACTATGAGAAAGATTTTGAGTTGTATTGCAGTGAAAGAGATGGATGTGCATTTTCAGTCTTGGTACAGAGACATGGAACCATGAAAAGACCCATTGCATATTTTTCAGCTGTTTTAGACCCTGTAGCGAAAGCGTTGCCTGGATGTTTGAAAGCAGTTGCTGCTACTTGTGTGAGTCTGGAACAGAGTGAAGGCATAGTGATGGGATATCCACTGAGAGTATATGTTCCCCATTCTGTGGAAATTCTCTTGACAAGAACGAAAACCCAATACATGACACATAGTCGGCTGACTAGGTATGAAAAAGTAATTTTGAGTGCAGATAATGTGACCATTGACAGATGTATGAATGTGAATCCTTCGACATCATTGCCAGATGAAGAGAGTGTGATTGAAATGGATGAAGTAGATCACGATTGTCTGAATGTGCTTGAATATTGTACAAAACCGAGATCAGACATACGAGATGAGCCCTTAAAGGAATCAGATTATATTCTGTTTGTGGATGGCTCATGCTTGAGAACGAATGATGGAGTTCTAAGTGCAGCATATGCAGTTTGCACAGTAGCAACTGTAATGGAAGCATCTTGTCTGAAAGGGATACGGTCTGCCCAAGTCGCAGAACTAGTAGCTCTGATTCAAGCATGCAAGTTGGGAAGAAATGTACGGGTTACGATTGTGACAGATAGCCAGTACGGCTTTGGAGTGGTGCATGATTTTGGTCAGATTTGGTCACAAAGAGGTTTCTTGACATCTGCAGGAACGCCAATTAGAAATGGAGATTTTGTGAAAAAGTTGCTTGAGGCGATACAGCTGCCTAAACAGATTGCTGTTGTGAAGTGCAATGCACATAAAAATGGGGAAGACTACATAACTGTCGGCAATAAATATGCTGACGAGATTGCACAGTACTGTGCAAAGAATATGGTTTCTTTGAACAGGAACCGAGAGAGAGAGCATATTTCTTGTCCTTTGCTTTTTACTAACCCTGTTGAGACATGGGATGAGGTGAGACAGTTACAGGAAGCAGCAGATGATGAGGAAAAAGATACATGGATAAAAGCAGGATGTAGAAAACATGAGGAAAATGATGTTTGGGTTTACAGAGATGAAAGACCAGTTATGCCTGATAGCATGATTTCTGACATGGCACGGATGTACCATGGACAAGCCCATATTGGGAGAGATTCAATGATCAGACTTTTTAGACAAACATGGTATAATCCAAAATTCAGAGCCATAGCTGAGAGTCTTTGTCAAAGATGTCTTATTTGTCAACAGTTAAATCCAGGAAGGAAGACAGTAGTGAGTCTAGGAACAATAGGACGAGAAGGAGGTCCGTTCACTAGAATGCAAATGGATTTTATCGAAATGCCCCGAGCAACAGACTAAGGTATGTCCTAGTAGTCGTCTGTTTGTTTTCCCGTTGGGTGGAAGCATACCCGACCAGAAGGAATGATGGAATCACGGTAGCAAAACTTATGCTGCGAGAATTCATTCCGAGGTATGGTTTTCCAGTCACGATTGAAACAGATAGAGGAACACATTTCCAAAATGAATTAATTAAGCTAATTTGTGAAGCACTTAGTATGAAACAGAAACTGCATTGTGCATACAGACCAGAGGCTTCTGGAATAGTAGAGCAAGTGAATGGAACAATTAAGAACAGGTTAGGAAAAATGTGTCAAGCTACAGGACTCAAATGGCCAGATGCCTTGCCATTAGTTTTAATGACAATCAGAAGTATTCCGGAAAGGAAAACTGGACTCAGTCCCCATGAGATAATTATGGGACGAGCAATGAGACAAGCACATGTACCTGTCAACAAACTACTGACTATAACTGATGATCTGGTGCTGGATTATTGCAAAGGATTGGCTGATGTGGTGCGTTCTGTGTTTCATCAGGTTGGACCGGATGCGACCACTCTTGAAAGAAAACCAGCTCACGACTTGAATCCAGGAGATTGGGTCCGCATAAAAGTCCACAGGAGAAGAAACTGTTTGGTTCCTCGCTGGGACGAACCACGACAAGTGATCCTGGTGACAACCACTGCAGTCAAATGTGCAGGAGTGAAACACTGGGTGCATGCCAGTCACACCATCAGAGTTCCAGAACCTGAAGATCGACATGTGAGTCGACATCTGGAAGTATTGGATAACAGTTCAGCATCAGAAGCAGAAGAAGAAACGAATAGGGTGCCAGAATCTGAAGATCGACCTGTAAGTCGACATCTGGAAGACCCAACTACAAGTGCAACGACAGAAGAAGTAGAGGAAATAGCTGAAGTTCCAGAACTTGAAGATCGACATGTGAGTCGACATCTGGAAATATCAGATACCAGTTCAGAATCTGATACAGATCATTCGGATTGTGAGGAAATTCTGAAAAGAAATTGGAAATTTGAAAGCATAAGAGAAGAAACTGAGCACGAAGATAGTAACAGTGAGCAACCAAGTACAAGTTGTGGTAAAAATCCTTCGGAGATAATATTAATAGATGAAGAAGGGAGAGTTTCAAACAGAAAGTTAGAAAAATCGGAAGATCCCGAGGAGCAATAGGGACAGATAGCCAAACAAAAGAACAGGGAAATTTAAAAGCAGATAGAGAGATTGACACAAATTCGGAAGAACCTCGAGGAGGGACAGAAATAGGTGAACGAAGGAAGATAAGAAAAGAACCACAAGTAGAGGAAGAAAATGAAATTATAAGATTCAAAATAAGAGACAATAAAGAAAAAACTGAAACAGAGTCTGAAGAAAGTGGAGAGGAAAGAAACCAAAAACTAGAGTCAAGAAAAAGGAATTGGAAAACAGAAAGAGAGGGAAAAGAAAGTGAGGCAAAAAGGCCAAGAAAAGGAGACAATTGGCCCAACGAAGTAAGAAAATTAAGATACAGGATCATAAGGTTAGATGGAAAAAGTGCTGAACAAGTGAATGAAATAACAAGTCAGAAAGAGCAAGAAAAACAAGGTGGAAAACACTTGCAGAAAACGAAAAGAGTAAAGAAGGTAAATCCGAAGTATAGATCGCCTGAATGGTTGTATCTTGCTTTGACTGATATCAAAGAAGAAAAGAACACTCACGAGAACCCAGAACAAAGAAACCTAATGGGTGAAGGTGAGGTGCAACAAACTTGAAGAAATTTAAACAATTTCTACCGGACTTGACAAAACACTGGATCTGACGAATTTCTACCGGATTTGACAAAATACTGGATTTGACAAAGAAAGAATTCTGAAAAGAATTAAAAGAAAGTACCAAGCAAAAACAAAAACATTGGAGTGCAGAGTGGCTAATAAGTCATTTCTGAGGTGTAGTGACACAATTTTCTTGAAAATAAATAAATAAGGTTATAAAACAAAATGGAGGATACTAGAGATAGAAAATGTAAATGTGAGTTTTTAAGTAGATGGTGTAAGATGTGCTTCTTTTGTACAGGATTATTAATGACAGTATGGGTGGTTTTAGCAATCACTATTCCAATTAGTTTAGCTGTAGTAGAAACGTCTAATAACACAGAGAAAGAAAAAGGAGCTAACACTCAAGAACCAGTTATATTAAAAAGTAGTGCAGAGTTACATAAAGACAAATCAATAACAGATTTTTCAAAGAATGTTTTTACTAAATTATTATATGAGTATGTAGAAACAATGGATGTAAGAGATTGCTATGTTTGTATGCAATTGCCTGCGTCTGTAGCAGAGGGTGTGACTTATCATCACCTTCCTTTGACGTATGGAATAACATGTAGTGTTTTAGCGAGTTTATTTTATAAAACAGGTAGATTAGAATATTATTACACTGACATAGATAAGATTTTTGCGAAGGTTTCTGTAGTTCCCGAGCTAAACAAAATAAAAGAGGGAAAAACGTTTGGTGAATATTTTATAGAAGATAAGATTTTAACATTAGATAATATAGTTAAAAACAACCTTACCTGTGAGTTAAAGAAGGAAGAAAAAGTATTTTTAGAGATGGTTGAAGAAAGAAGAGTGAAATTTCAAAGAAAAGTGATAGAAGAGACAAAAACACCTCTTTGGGCGTTTGAGGAAGACAATCATGACAAGAAAAAGACAAATGCAGCTATGACTCTGGATTGGCCCCAACAGGGAAGGTTGTGCATTAGAAGAAATAAAACAAGATATGACAATTATTTTGTGGGTTCCAGTATTTGCCATGACAATTATCAAATTTTAGGCGGATGGGGATTCAAAGGGGAAAAGATCCAATATTTCCAGGGATCTATTATGTTTTGCGGTAATAGGGCTTATTACAGGTTGCCGGACCATTGGTATGGGTCATGTTATTTAGGCCTGGTCTTTCCAAAGATTTTTCATATGGATAGAAAAGAAAAAGGAACACACAAAATGATAAATACCTTTACACGTAGAAAAAGGGAAAGTTTTTCAGAAATAGTAGGTGATATTTTTGGTGCATTGATACCAGCAGTGGGAATATCTTTGAATGCATTTAAAATTCGGAAATTATCCACAGTGGTAGATCGTTTATCTACAGATACTGCTGGAGGGTTCTTGATGGTAAATACCGAGATGGTTGCCATGAGAGCTATGGTGATGCAAAATCGACTTGCCCTTGACATTCTTTTGGCAAAGAGGGTGGAGTCTGTGGAATGCTGAAAGTCCAACATTGTTGCACTTACATTCCAGATAAAAGTGAAAATATACAAAAGTATATAACGAATATTACAAGTTTGCACAAAGAACTTGTTCCACTGGAGGTTGAAAGTGCATTGGGAAAACTTGGTAAAGGGTTTTCTTCAGTAATAAATTGGTTAACAAGAATGAGTGGATTAATAATAGGGAAAGTTATAATAATAGCAACCATGATAATAATAATAATTTTAGTGCTGAAGCTTGTAATTACATGTATAAAGAAAGAAGAAGACAGAATAAAATAGAAAAAGAAAACATGATAAACAAGGAGAGAGAGAGAAATGGGTGAAATAGAGCTAGAAGAGATAAAAGAGAACATGTACAAGAAGACCAAGAGACAAGTTGAAAGGGATACAGTTGTGTAAACTAACAAAAGCAAACGGATAAAAGAAATATGCTGTCTGAGAAAATTGTATAACTTGGGTTTTGTGGTGATATTAAAAATCACCAAAGGGGGAGTTGATGGAGCAGGATAAATGAAAAATTGTTAACCTCCTAATAATTTTCGTAAAATAATTAATAAACATGTTCGTTTAAGTAAATAACCAACAATGTATGTTACATGTAAAGGGTTAAAGGTAACACGCTATTTTATGTGCAAATAAATCTACTTATAATTGTTGACGTGTCTAACATAATCTAATATTTGCGTACTAATAAAATAATAAACGCATGATTTGTGCTTTGAAGAATAAAACGTGTGGTGGCAAAATAAAGCGATGGTAAGTAAGGGACGGCTTTATATGTTGCTTTTTGCTAGGTAATACCTAATTGGGGTACGTAGAAAGACGGGAGGGAAACGAAAGGGTTTATATTCTTTATTTTAACAATATTTTGTTTATCTTTGAAAATAGTGCGCTTAGGCCTGTTGAGCAGCGATATAAAATGGCCGTCATAAGCTAAAGTACGCATGTGCAAGAAGCCGTGGGGAAAAAGGAGAAAGGCTGTGAAAAAGAATGACCACGTGTTCGTGCTGAGAGCCTAAGATGGAAGTATGGTCAAGGCTATTGTGACCTTACTGAGCAAATGTGTGCCAAGATGATCAGCAAGAAGCGTGAGAAGTCAAACTGAATAAATGGACGGAACTGTTGAATCTTAAAAGTATCAGAAAAAGATACAAATTGGACTGATCGAAACTGATGAGTAATGTCATGAACTGTGGGAAACGATGCAAGCATGGACATTCCACAAAGAACTGGTTAAGACAAGGAAGTTTGATTAAAATGTATATGGACTTGAATGAACCAATGAGAGAGAATCACGCCATAGAGATGCAACATTTTTATTCAGTAAGCTAGAATTAGGGTATAAGAAGACCTACTCTTGGTGGGGAGGGTTAGATGCTGGAGAGAGTGGATGCTGTAGATGGGTGAAGTTGCGGTTGCTGATGCTGACGAGCTGATGCTGCTGCTGCTATTTTATATTTTTAGTTGAGTATAAGATGCTGCTTTTGGAGAACCTTTTTACTCCTGATAGATTTTTCATTTAAAGCTATTAGATTTTCCAAGACAGATAGATTGGTCTTTTGGAGTTCTTGCTGTGACAAACTTTATCTTCCATCCAATAGGTATGCATTGTAATTTCAATTTATTCTTATAATGATGATAAATGTAATAATCTGAGTGATAAACTTAAACTTATGCATTGTTTCTAAAAACTTTATATAAACTTTATTATCTTTAAACAAATGACTCAGTGATTCTTTAGCTCAATAATTAAGGTAAAATGTTAAAGAGTTTATTGTGATTGAGCTGGTCTTAATCACCATCAACTGATTCCTACTAGTTGGTCCATCGACCAATGAGCGGAATACCTTAAAAGCAATGAGAAACATTATGTCGTGTTAAAAAGAGGTATCCCGTCTCCTTCCAGCGAATCGTTTTCTCCTAGGTTAAGGACGGAGGTAATCCAGGGAAATAAATGAGTAAGTGAATATATATGCGGTGTCAATGGGCCCCACCGTCATATGGATATAATCTGTGTATTGGAGAGATAGTTGTACCTGGATGACCGAGTCATATAGGAGAAGAATTTTTATTGTCAGCGCTGGATCAGTCTCTGCTCTTGTTAGTAGCCAACATGCCACCCCACCCACAACGTTTTTGGCCTCGAAACCATGGTTCACAAAAGATCTAAGAATGCAGAAAAGAACATTATGCAAAAACTTACAAACACTTAAATCACGCTCAAATGCTACTCTGCTAGCCGAAGTTGACATCCTCCATAGTCAATATAAAAAACAAATCTGGCAAGCTAAACAAAAACATGAGGAAGCATTGCAGACAGAACTTTTCCTGACATGCCAAAACAAAAACTCAAAATATTTCTGGACAATAATGAATCTTAAATAGGGGATCAGTACCGCCCTCTGTAAATGGGAGCAATGTCACCTCAAAAAACTGGATAAAACCTGTCACCACCCTATACAAAGTTACATCTGAAAGGTCTGATCTACAACCACTAGCAGGCAAGCAAATGACTGAGCAACAGAAATCAGTGGCAAAAGAAACGCAACTTTGCCAATACGACAACTTTCAAGGCAACAAGAATAGCAGATCTGATTTGGAAAAGCAGAGCTGACAGTGCTCCTGGCCTTAACTGTATTCCAGCATCCGTTCACAAACAAGACATTGACTTCTGGTCCGGCGCCTTGGAAAATCTGTTCAATTACTTTTCAATTACTGCATTATTACTAAATCGACTCCGTATTCCTGGCAAGGCTGAATCTTACACCCTATTTATAAAAAGGGCTCAGTGTCGCTTCCTGATAGTTATCGATACATTGCACTGCTGGATGTTAAGGCCAAATACTTTGCGTTGCTTTTGCTGGAGGATCTAGAAGAATGGGCAGCCACAAATAGCATGTTGCGTTCAACCAAACCGGCTTTAGACCACTCTCCGACACTATCGATAATCTCATGGCTCTAAGGATGCTTGCAGCAAAACAAATAAGGAAGAAGCAACAGCTTTACTGCTGCTTCATCGATTATAGCAAGGCTTTTGACCATGTTAACTGCGTACTCTTATGATCAAAGCTTAAAGGCTGGCGAATCCGGATCCGCTCCTTCAAGGCATTTTGCGGCTCTAATCTGACACATGGGCCAGGGTTAAACTGGGCTATAATATTGCAGTCACTTACAAAATAAACATCGAACAAGGTGTCAAGCAGGGGTGCGTATTAGCTCCGGCATTATTTAATCTGTTTATCTGTGACCTGGTACCTGAATTGAACTCAGTAATTAGTCATGCACCAAAATTGGCGAACCAGCACATCACCTCGCTCCTTTACACGGACGAAGTAGTCCTTTTAAGCCGAACCCCGATTGGGCTCCAAAGACTGTTAAAGGCCTTAAATAATGACTGCAGCTCAAACGATATGACAATCAAATATGAAAAAAACAATATTGTGATCTTAGGCAGGAAAAGGATAAAACAGGGCTCTTCGCACCTTAACAACCATTGTCTGATCATTTTGTACAAATATAAACACTTGGGGTGCTGGCTGGATGATAAGGGAGGTCACTTATTACATTTATATTTCCTAAAACCAGAACTGGCCTCATTACGATCTTCAAAACCACAAAAAAGCATACCTACAAGCTGTTGCATAATTCTGCTCTACTTTCTCTAAATGTTGTAAAGTAAAATAAGCATAACAGAGACAGTACTAACCAAGAGCAGCCCAGAAGCAGGAGACTTTGGCATAAAGCTGTGCATTCATTAGGTCAGCTGTGAGGTGGAGTCAGACCATTGATTGTACTCCAGTTCAAGCTTGTCTTCTCTTTGCCATCAGAAAAACCTTCACTGTGTTCTTTTCTTAGGCCCTTATTACAAATTTCTGTACAGAATTCCACTCTACACAATTACAATTGGGTCGGCAGTGTTCCGGTTTTCCCAGATAATAAAACACCAGACCTGATTTTACAGGCCAGAAAAAATAGCCAATAAAATCACTTGAGGATTTGACAACCAAACACCTGTCATCCGTCCCTCCTGAGACTTTTTTTGCCAAGAGGGACAGGGACTGCATGCTCCTTCCTACTATCCGGTCAACCCCTCCTCCCCCCCACCGTTGCTCCAGTTGGTAAATCTGAGGGTTAGTCCCACAATTTTATGACCCATGGTAAAACTGAGTCCACACGGTTATTTTCCATTCCATGCTGTTTAACTCCTAGTTGTACTTGTAGGGTGTTACAGTAAGGTATCTGTAAGAAATTGGGTTTCTGATAGGGGTGGGCGGAATTTTTTATTTCGCTGGCGGAATTGGAGGAATTTAGCTATTCCGTGGACTTGATCATAAATTCCTCCGCTCCATCGGTGGAATTAATCAGCACCAGTGCTTTTCCACACAGTGTATCCATATGGCAATACTGCTGTGTCTTTGCGCAGCCAGACCTGTTCTTCCAAACAAGCCCGATATGGAGGGAGGGGTGCAGTACAGACACTGACCAATTTTTGCATGAGAAAAAGGCCGCTTTATCGAAACAGGCGCACATCAAAACATTTCTTGGCAAACCGCCTTACAAAACTAAAACCTTGCTACTCATCCAGTGACATAGCCCACCCCACCCCTACTCCCCCCCAAACATACCCACCCTGCAGCTAACTCATTAACTGTATTGCATTTCAACATTTCCAACTTTCTATTCCCCCTACATCCTATGAGTATCTGTGTGAACCTGTAAGTAACCAAATGCCCTAAACTGAACCTTTAACTACCTGCCTACTATTCCCTTGTGCATGGTTTCCCCAAATGGCAATGCCAAGCAACTTCTGCCAACTCCTGTCAAACTTTTCATGCCCCCATCACCCAGACTGGGGTGTGTTGTGAAACAACCCCCCTTTTCTGCCCCCCGCTGTCACTTCTGGTGTGTGGTTTAACCGCTTTCTGCTTAACGTTCAACACCTTGGCCAAAACTTCTCTGATTTCCAACAAAGACAAGTCCATACCTATTCAAGCAAATGTACTCCGTCACCTCTAAAAAACTCTGTAGCCTCAAATTTAAAGCTCACCATCTCCCTATTGACTTTCCTCCGTGCCCTGTCTATTGCTGCCAGCTTACATGCCCCTCTCCATGACAGCCTGGGCACAAACTCAGTCCACAGTACAAATACCCTAGCTCATTGCTTCTTTATTTCCAGCAAATCCCTCTTCATAGGCCTCAACAACACCACCCCTGTTTCTCTAACCCAGTCATTCTCCCCAAAGTGAATAAGCAGCACATCCAGGCACACTGACCCAAACATCATACCATTTACTGTATGCAGAAGATCCCTCCAAAGCATTCCCCCTTCTCCCCTCCACGTAACCAGAAAAATACGATAATTGAAACCCAAATTAGAACCCACACCCCTCTGGCCCGCTTGCATTGCTGCCCATTTGATGAAGGAGTGGCCCACTACCCAAATCTCCAATTCCTCAACCACTGGGTCCTCTACTGCACCTGGAAGGAAACAAACAAGCAGTAAGCAGTTCACCAAGCAGCATCCGCCACGAAACCCTCATTCTCCAGCCACTGCACATATCGCCTATATCATCCCGATGACCAGCGGCCCAAATGCATGATATCTTCCTGCGCCCAACCTCTATTTGCGGCTTCTGATGCTGCCACAATGCAAAAGGAATGCGTGCCGTACACGGATGCCTGTTCCCCAAGCCAGGCCAAGGCCACATGGGGCACTGCTAATAGCTGGTACGCTGCCACCTTGCCTCCTTGAAGGTGTCGGAAAACCATACCACCGTCCTCCCAACAACATGCTACCCAGCGCTCACCCCATGCCACCGGAAAGGAGCCTGATGACCCATTGCTTTCAAGAAAAACCACTTACAGTGGGCCCTCTGATCTGTTTTGGAGTGGCAGATCCATAACTCCCATCTCCCCGATGCCCTGACCTCCTTCTCCCAATGGAGACCGCCCATGCCCCTACCCCCAACAATTCTGAAACTCTGAAAAACATCCCCACCATTAGTGTGGCCAATAAACAATTCTCCCCTGCATTTTAGCAAACCCCAGGCAGCTGCTGCAGCACTTGAAGCAGTATATTTAAAGACAAGGGCTTTCTGACCCACACCTTCTGTCCCTATTCCCTCACCCAACCTTCCAGTATCCTGCATCCCAGTTCTCCTGCCGGTATCCCCATAACGATTTACCCACAAATGCTAACCCTGCCAACCTCCCCTAAATTGTCACCGGCGACAGACCCCTGTCAATTAACTCCAAAATATACTGTATCATGTCCTCAACCCTTGTACGGCCAGCCTCCTGGCGTTACGCCCCTGACGCCAAGAACTCCCTCCAAGCCTGGACATAGAACCTGTGTGTCGCGTTAGCTAGTGACCCTACCACTAGTTGAACCACAAGTTCCCTGACATCGGCGTCGAGTCTCTGTCTGCGTCCTTGGCTAACCCACGGAATCTCCCCCACTGTGAACGAGACAAAGCATCCACAATGTCATTGTCCACTCCTGGCACATGGTGCGCTGAAAGTGATGTCATGACGCAAGCATCCCAACACAAAAACCCGTAACAGTTTCAGCACCTGCATGTCCCTAGCAGACTGTCTATTCACCAACTCCACCACAACCATTTTGCCTACCCGAAATAACACTTTCTTGTGTGCTAACTCTGTGCCCGAGAGAGTCACAGCCACCACCAAAAGGAAGAGTTCCAGGAAAGCTTTACTCCTGCCTCCGTTGCACCACGTAGCCGGCCATGGCTCGGCCCACCATCTGCCCTGCCAATGAAGGCCGAAACCCTGACCTCACGCAGCATCTGAAAAATGTGCATGTCCCACTCAACATCCTCCTGTCTCGCCAAATGAATACCGTTGAAGTTCTGCAAAAAAACGCACCACATTCTCAGATCTGCTTTGACCTCTGTTGAAAGTCACACATGGTGATGATTCAGAGAACACCCCGATAATGCCCCTCCAAAACCTCCTGCAGATCGACCTCTCCACCCATACCACCCTGCACGCAAAATTGAGGTGCCCCAGCAAGACTTGTATCTCCTTCACTTTCACTTTTGCCCTTCCCAGCATGCACATTAGTAATATGAGCAATTTCTCCTTTTCGTCCTGCAGTAACCTGGACTCCATCCGCACAGAATCAATCTCAATGCCCAAAAAACTATAGCACTGTTTTGCATGGTGAACATTGCAGTACTCCTACATGCACATCCCTTTTTTAAAATCCCAGCAAGTGCCTCCCAACCCTGGTTGCACCTTTGGAGCCCCTCCCCGGGTGGGACGTCCCTGAAAGGGACGATAAAATATTGGCAGACCCTTGCAATAAAATAGCCTTCCCCAGTTTTGTGGCCCCCATAGGGTGCTGCCATAGATCAGAATCAACTTCACCCCATTTTTCCTCCAGACCCCAAGCCAGCCGTGCTTGAAACTCCTTGTCATACTGGGCCCATGCATATCCTCCCTCTGTGATTTGTGCTTTCCATATCACATCCATGTACTTGAACATGGCTACGCATAGCTCTGGATAATTTTCACAGTACACACTGGCATTTATCAGAAATGCCACAGTATTTTTTCTTCCTTGAGGGGAACTCTCTGCTGCTTGGCCAACTCGTTCTCTTCTTTTTTAGAACCTTCTTTTGACTGCACCTCTCTATGTAAATGTTTTAGCATCTCTACGTACTCCCCTTTCCAAATTCACTATTTCGTGGCCAACATTAAATGATCCCCCAGCGGTTTAGTCACTCACATGTAAGGCAATTTTTTAAATCTTTTTTTTATCTTCAGTTCCTCGCTGTCTGGCTCCTCCTCCTTCTTCTCTCCTGCCTCAACTGACTCCCCTTGTAGTTACCCCTAAGCCCTCTGTTTTGCTTGCACCCCCGCGCTGACTGTGAGTGCTATCTTTCTCATCTGTACCTACTCCCAGATCCGTCACGTACTTCCCTTTGCGCAACCTCTCCCCCCCTTCTAACCAAGTGAAAGCATCCACGCCTTTAGATACCATCTTAGGGGCATTATCCTTTTCCTTGTCCTTGCCTGAAGCCAAGGTCAGTGCCCGTGCAGTTGCAGTGTTTTCTCCTCCTTCTCTGTCTTGGTGGGCCATTCTTTACGCACCTGTAACATACTGGACAACTCATTAGTGAACCCTACCCGCCTCGAACTTTCGGCTCCTCATCGCGGAGATCTCCCTCCTCCATGCCATTTTCTTCGTAATCCAAACTGGTGACCCCTAGCAGGTCTTCCAGAAAGGCCCAACTGGGACCCACTCCTTTCCCTTGTGTATGATCTGATCCAAACTTCACCATAGCACTGCGACGATCGGCGCCCGGGGTCAGCCGAAGTGACCCTTCCTTGTCGTTCTGCCGACACTACTCACCTGCTTGCTGTTTCTCTGGTTCCTGAGGCCATTCCAGACCTACCAGCTGCTGTGGCCAATGAGGTTATCCTGGACCTTCGTACCTTGGCCCTGCCGGTGTCAGGCGAACCGCCTCCCTTTCCTGCCCATTGGCCCCCCATTGCAGGAGCCCTCCCCTGCCAATGTAGGCATCCACTTGAGCCACCCTGTCCCACTTCCTGCCCCTTTAGGCCTCCTCCCAATGGTCAAATATGTCTATCTCTGCCTAGTCTGGTTTATCCTCTAGGTTCATGGACAATCCCTCCAAGCTCTGCTCCTAGCCCCTCCCCACTTCTGTCACATCGTCAGATGCTGCGCACCTGCCGGAGACCCTCCCTCCTTGCCTCTCCTCAAATGTGGGTGGTTCTTCTGATGCCACATGCTTCCTCCCGTTTCCCTTGCTGGCGGCCCTGTACACACGCCTAGCACACGTTGGGGCCGCCTTGCCTTGGCCAGTCGGTGCGGCCCCCACAGCATGGGCCACGGCCGCGCTACTTATAAATGTGGACCCTGCCACTACCAGCCCTCCTCCCACTCCCACCTCTACCAATTCCGACCTGGCCACGGCCCTTCTGGTGCTGGAAGACCCCGCTGTCTAATGCCCGGCCCTAGCCCCCTACGGGGCTGCTCCTCTAGTCACGAAGCGACCTCTATGACTCACCTCACTGCATGCTGGCTTCACTGCCCACCATGTTCTCAGTGGGGAGCATGCCACCACGGCCGCAGCTACCCCAGTGGACGCACGGAGATGTGGGAGGGCTGGAGCGGCTACAGCCTTTCCTGCCCCCACTAGGTCCAGCGTCCCGACCACCTTCAGCAGTTGCATCGCATCAGCCACGTGCAAATCAGTAGCAGCCATAACACAGTAAGTATACGCACGCTACCTACAGAAATGCCTCAAAAGCTTGAAATATGCAAATTGAAAAAATATCACTATTCTAAGCTCATGCTGGCAGCCAACATGTCACCTGAGCCTAAAATGGTGGCTGGTAGCCCAACCTGACTCCCTAAAATTACTGTGGGCTACTTTTGGGCTCTATACATAGCCCAAAACAAAATGGCAGTTGCTGGACTGCCCCACCCTCCCAATCTGCCTTTCTCTCCGGTCAGCTGCCCCTCAAGCCCCCTTGCTGCCAAGAACTGCTGGTAGTTTGGGTGAGAAAGCGACTCTCGTCTGAGAAGATCATGCATCAGGCACAGCCCTCTTGTATAGCACCTCGATGTACAGAAGCAGAGCGTGCAGGCCCGCAGTACTCAACACAATATAGCAAATCACCAGAAAGTGTAGTACCACAAAGTCCAGCTCAATATTATAAAGTGCGTAGATGCACTGCATCATATAGCCATTTAGCACCACAAACATCACCAACACTTGACATAAAGCCATCTTGTAAAGCGCCTCGATGCAAGCATTGCCTTTTACAGCACCACTGTACATCACCGCACTGCAAGGTGACACGCTACATCAACACCGAACTGCGTGGGTAAACAGCGTTTACCACGCATGCGAGACAACGCATACCATTACAACGCGGTCATTACAACGACCGCGTTGTTACATCGGATACCTTTACATCGCAAGTCGGAACAACGACTTGCGTTAGGGGGCAGAAGGTGTTGGATTTAAAATCTAACACCTTCCCTACTGTTGCACAGACTGGAGTTGGAATAGTAAATTATACTATTCCAACATCCAACGCCCCCTACAGCAAGTCTTTGTTCCAACTTGCGTTGTAAAGGTATGCGATGTAACAACACAGTCGTTGTAATGACTGCGTTGTAATGGCATGCGTTGTAAACGCGTGCGGACTAACGTGCCATATTGCACTGCGTGCTCTCCTCCTGTGTAACACTACAAAATACTACGTTCTGCAGAAGCACTACACAGTGTGCAACAACACACTGCAGTGCTGTACACTGGCGCACCAAGGAACGCACAATCTTTATCCAAAAAAAGCACGTTGTGGAGTACCTCAGTGCACGCCCATCAGTGCACAAGTGGGACACGAATACTGCAGGACTGCACAGCTGACCGGCAGAAGCTCACACGGCCACTGACACTGGTCTCCTTGGCAACCACCATCACCGAGCACTATGTTGGAAGCATCGCCCATAAGGCTGGATTTTTGCAATCTTTATGTAGCTGTATGAAAAAACATGAAGAGGACAAAATGAGGGTGATAGACCGGGTGATAGAGGATGAGTAGAAAAACAAGCCAGGGTGAGCCCAAAGCATCGTATTATGAAAATATGCAGAAAAACATCAGAGTTCCAGTGAGTTGGGTAACATTATCAATTGTAACAGCTCCACAGAGCCTCAGTGTTATACACTAAGGGCCACATGCAATAAGCTATTTTGCGATCGCAAACGTTGCGAATCGGTAAAAAAGGCAGTTTGCGATCGCAAAATAGCCCTAATCAATGCATCAAAACAATTTGCAGAATTTCCATGAAATTCGCAAAAATAGAGAATCACAAAATTGCGATGCCCAATTTACCGATTCTGTAATTGCGAAATGCAATTAGGGAATCGCAAAGCTATGCATGACAAATCGCAATTTGCGATTTTGGTGGAAATCGCAATTTTGCTATTGCAAAATACCGATTTTTACAGGCAGGTGGTAACCAGGTGAAAACAATAAAAACAGGTGGGAATCATTGGTAAAGTGTTTAAACACTTGTTTCCCAATGGCAGCGCTCTACGTCATGGCGAGGAGGATGAGGCTATGAGCAGCAGCACAGAGAAGAAGGAGGATAAAGGAGCGCATTTTTAGAGCGCGCATTACATTGTTGGGGCAGACAGAGGAAGAGCTCTATGACAAGTACACGTTAAATGCAGACATGATCTATGATCTGATTGCTGAATTAGATCCCCTACGGCAGCGTCAGACTCGCAGGACACATGCCATACCCACTCATGTGCAGGTCCTATGTTCCCTGCACCTCCAGGCGTCAGATAGCTTCCAGGGTGTAGTAGCTGTAGCTGGAGGGGTATCACAAAGTGCCCTATCGCGCTTTTTCAAAGCTTTCATTGATGCCATGTTGAGCAGGATACACCACCACATTAGCTTCCCCTCAACCCCACAAGAATTGCAGCAAACTAAATTAGACTTTTATCAGTTAGCCCGGTTTCCCCCCGTAATTGGTTGCATTGATGGAATGCATGTAGCCATTTGTCCCCCATTAGTGAATGAGTACATTTATAGGAACAAAAAATCTTACCATTCACTGAATATCCAAGTCGTCTGCAATTCCAAAAACATCATAACTGACATAGTGGCACAATACCCTGGCAGCACACATGACTCATACATATTCAGACACAGTGGCATACACACTCGTCTCCTTGGGGGTGAATTTGGCGAAGGATACCTGCTTGGTAAACATATGTTACAATGTCTTGCATACTCTGGGCAAATGGTAATACATATCATTGAGTAACCTGTTGCTTACTACCCTGTAAGTGATAGCGCATACACAGTGCGCTCTTACATCCTGACGCCATACCTCAACCCAAGTACACCAAGTGAGCAGAGTTACAATGCAGCGCACATCTCCACTCAAAACTTCCTAGAGCGCACCTTTGGCCTACTAAAAAGTAGGTTCCGCTGCCTCCGCAAGACTGGCGGGGCATTGCAGTACCAACCGGATACCTGCTGCAGAATTGTGGCCACTTGTGCCATGTTGCACAACATTGCAACTAGGAGAGGCATACCCCTGGAACTGTCTGACAGTGAGCCAGAGGAAGACAACCAGCTAGGGCAACCACCACAAGCAGCAGCTGGGGCAAGCTTAGCAGAAGGGAGACAGAGACGTGCTGAAATAACACAGCATTATTTTTAAGGTGGGTAATGATGAGACAAGACACTGCATGGTTTAACTGTAGCGGATGTTTTTAATGAATAACATGTGGTAGTGTTAATGCACACATACCAGGTGCTAACTAGCATTGTGAGTGTAAAAATAATACAACATGACATTGTCATTGACCTTGTATGTCAGTCATGACAAATGGCATGATAATGGTTACATCACCATATTGGAGTTTGTCTCTCAACACCACACTACTTTTTGCAGCCACGCACTCCCAAACGCCTTTCTGTGGGCTCTGTCACGTCCCTTGTGGAGCCTTCTGATGCTGTGGTACTCCTAGTATTGCGCCTCCTGCATGTGGTCACTGGTGCCAAGAGACTACTGAGGCTGGACGCCTCCTCACTCTCCCCTCTAACCAGTACATTGCTGCCCCCAGAAGAAGCAGTCTGAAATTGCTCCACTGCATTGGTGACCTGGATGAGTCCCCTGGCCACATCCCTACAGCTTTGGCTCATTTCTACCTGCATGGCCACCGAACGACGGGACAGCAGAGCTGTGTTGGTGCTCAGCCGGTTGATGGCTCTACTGTAGCCATCTAAGCGCCCTAAGAATTGGTGATGCCTTCTGCGTTGGGACACCTGGTCCTCCTGCATCACCCTGCATAGCTCTTGTATGGCATCATTTGTCTGTCTATGTCCTTCCACCACTGCTGTAGTGAGCTCCTTCAAGCAGTTCCTCATGTCTGCCATGTTAGTTGAAATTTTGCCAAGTTGTGCCTGCATTAAATGCATGTTCTTGCCTTGCAGGCGCTGCACCCTCAGCGTTTGGCCCTCCAGCCCACCCCAGACATTTGGACTATCATCTTTGGCAGATCCCATCTGTGCCCTTGACCTGCGCCTCCAGTTTTGGACATTGCTGCGACGCACCTGTGAATGGGGTCTTGGTGTGGAGGTACGCCCAGCCTGGGATGTCTGGGGATCAGGTTGGCTCTCCTCCTCTACTTCCATGGCAGGTAGTGGTGGCACTGTGGTCCTGCATCTTGTGGGTGCAGGTATTGGGGTTTCTGGGGCCACTTGTGTCTCCACTCCTGAATGCCTGAGTCTCCAGGGTGTCATCACTAGGCCTGGGCGGTGAACTTCGCTCCGTTCGCGGAGTTTGCCGAGTTTTCTGCACTCCGCACTCCGCGGAGCTCGTGGAGTGCAGAAAACTCCGCTTTGCGATGTGCAGCGGAGTTTTTTCCCCGCTCGCGATTGCGAACGGTAAGTTTGCGAGCGCGAGCTGCCGCTCGGGTAGAATTTCTACCCGAGCGGCAGGAATACCAGCACAAACTGCAGCTCGCACTGCACTCCGCCACTCGCGGAACTTCGCGGAGTTTTTTGTAACTTCACGGAGTAGCAAAACTCTGCGGACTACGCCCAGGCCTGGTCATCGCCTTCACTTTCCTCTGTCTCCTGTGCAGCTGCATCTGTGATGTTAAACAGTGCAATTTTAGTTAACTTTTTTGGACATGTATGTCACAATGTGCATTGTTTTCTTTCATTAAATTAGATTATAACACACAGTGTCTCTATGTTTCACTTGCTTGTTGTACTTGTAAGCAACAATGCTGTCTTGCTCCCTACTTGCCTTTCCTATTGGAGTTGCTGTCTGTTAATCCCATAATACATTTGTGTGTAGCAAGTAAAATGTGGACTGGAGTATGATTCTGAACACTAAGCCTGATCTGTCTTGAGGGGTTGTTTGTTAGATTCAGTATTGAATGGTCATTTACATGCATCTTACCTTGTGAAGTACTGGCCGGTGCAGAGGTGTCTAACTCTGTCACTCCAACTACAGCTTCAGGCTGAAGTGTGGACTCCACAAGGTCCTCCAGGGGTGTATTAGCAGTTTGGGTTGGAGGTCCTCCTCCAGTCTTCTTAGCCTCCACAAGCCTGGCAGCAACCCTTTCCTTTGCACGGCTGCGCAGGTCATACCAGCGCTTACGCAGATCTTCTATTGTGCGGTGTGTGACCCCCCACTGCGTTTACTCTGGATTGTATTCCAAGCCAGATTTTGCACCTCTCTGACTCAGGGTCCTGGAGTGACTGCTTCCCAAACACCAAACACCTTATCATTCCTCCTCACAACTTCCTCAATGAGGATTTCAATCTCCTTTTCACTGAACTTCAGCTTCCTCTTGCGCTTTGCAGACTTCTCCCAGTAGTTCCTGAAGCCATGCTGATGTCCTTGATCAGGTTAAAATATCCCAAAATGGTTCCTTCAGCTGTGCTCCTGCAGTCTGCCTCCTCCTCTGACTCTCTCAGTGCACTGGATTCAGCATGGGCTGCATCACTTCCTGGTTGTGATGTCATCAAGCTGCATCTGAAACACGGAATCGCTAATAGTGATTCTGTATTAGCGGATTCGCAAATTTGCGATTCGGTAACTAGAAATTGCTTTTAGCGAGTGCAATTTTTACCGAATCGCTAGAATATTATGATTTTTTTCATGCATTGCTCTTTGCGATTCTTTATTAGCGATTCCTTAAAAATCGGTATTAAGGAATCGCAATTGAGGTATTTGATGCATGTGCCCATTCAGCACCAAGACACCTCAGGGCATCCTCCCTACACAGTGCTGCTCTCCACCGCAGCAGGGAAACAGTTCTCCCTCCTTCCAAACCCGGCATGCTGTCTTCTTCTGTGTGATATGCGGCAAGGACTCCAGGCTCATATGTCTGGTATAAAACCCACAGTTCAGTCCAGGTAGCAAGGGTTTATTTTCACGCAGCTGTGCGCACTCTTATTAGCTTTTAGAGAGTAGGACTGCGTCTGTTTGTTTTTCGAGAAGTGGGGGTTAAAATCTCATCCCTACTACACTCCCTGTCCTTTACAATACACAACAGTTGCAACACTACTCCCGATTAGCAACCTGCAAACCAACAACTAGCAGTGGGTCATATTGTTGTATAAAACTATGAAACTGATGTACCCCAGCCAAACCATGTGAGCATTTATTTGATGTTTACAGTTCATCCCTAAACAAGTGGCTAGATTTATTACAATTTGTGACCACACGGACAGCTGTTTTGTGTTCATGCCAAAGTAGAGACAGAGTGAGTGCTTAAAAAACGGAGTTATCGTGACAGGGTTTCGGGGCATATTTAATCAATGCCTTCCTTTCTGAACTGCCTGGCACACAGAAACATGTTGTGTAACAAAGCAGATGAGTTATCACTAGTTGGATGAGTCCTTTCGGGTATTTGAGGTTCACCACTCTGAGTGAGCCTATGCACATCCTTTCAGCACCCCATCAATAATATGCCTAAACTGGATTAATAGAGAAACCGATTGTATCTGCTAGCTTACACCGGAGAGTAGTTTGATCAGTTTAGTAAAGCTAGTAAGTTCTCTGCAGGGTTTTTATGTAATGCCGCAGAATTCCGCAGAGTAAAACTATGCGAATTCCACCCACCATTTGCACCCTGTCAAAGCAGGGACAGGAATCCTAGTCAGGGTAAGTCAGTAACAAACTTTAAATTAACCTGTGCTCACCCTCTTTGGTAGCTCGGCACAGGGCAATTCAGGCTTAACTAATAGACAATGTGTAAAGTATATGTGTACACAACACACAGTAACACAGTGAAAACACCACACCAGTTTAGAAAAATAGAGAATATTTTTATCAGTAAAACAAGATCAAAACACCAAAAATCCAATAACTAGAAGTCAAGATATGATTTTTTAAAGAATAAACTGTTTTGTAGTGCTTAAAACAATGGTCGCGCTTGACCATATCATATCCAAAACATCAGACCGACTGCGAAGGAGCATGGGTCGGCCCACTGAAACAGTACCTTCGATGCGTCTCTGCAGAGGACGATGTGGGGAGCAGTGGAAGTGATGCGTCATCGTCGATCCTTTCGAGGAAGGCGAGGCATCAGTTCCGACCTGCGCAGTGTCAATGTTGCATCGAGGGTGAGTAGCACTGAAGTGATGCGTCAAAGTCGAACCGCTGTCTGTCCTAAGAAACCACCCACTTGTGGTATAGCTACAGGGGTGGCCAATATGGCCTTAGGGGTAAGTAGTTCCCAGGGGCAGGTCATAGACCATGCGATGATCTCCCTTATCTGCGAGGTGGATTCAGAGGTTTAGTTGGTGATCCCTGCAGGTGGCAGTCTTTACTTCCACCAGGTAAAAGTGAATGGGGTCCCAGTCACCGCTCTAAGGGACACTGGGGCTAGCCAGACCATGGTTGTGGAAAGGTTAGTTTCCCCATAGTAGTACACCGGTCAGGTGTGTTGGGTGATGAAACCCCAGGACTTTGTCCACCCCATGGCCCTGGTATTCCTGGAGTGGGGTGGGGAGGTGACCCAGAGGAGGGTCATAGTTAGTCCCCAGATGCCCATAGACTGAATTCTGGGAAGTGAGTTGCCCCGGTGTCAGGGGAACCGGGAGGGGCAGCCACCCAGCGTGCCCTGACAGTTCAGTTTTCTGGGGGTACCACTCCCAGGCAGAGGGTACAGAACCCCAGATGGAGGGGCAGGATGAGGAAGAACTCACCCCCTGTCCACTGTTCAGCCTCAGGGCACAGATACTGAGTAGAAAAGGGGTGCAAGTAACCTTTGGCTACTGCCCCCCGCTCTGAGAATCTTCAGAAGTCAAAGAGCCCTGGATGGTCTGCGGCCTGGCTACTGACACTGAGAGCTGTCAGTTGCCTCTGTTGGTTGGCAGAGCATCACTTTGTTGGCCATAGTGGTATTGTCTGCCTACTGGAATGCTTCTGTGAGCAAGTTAAGGTTAGGTGCTGTACAGATGAGGTCCACATGTGAGGAGAAGGGTTCCCCAGGTGTCTGTTCAGTGACCCTAGAGAGTTTAAACAGAGGTATCCAACTCGGTTCAGAGAGGCATAGAACTGGCAAGTACCCCTGCAGTAGTGGCCCATTGTCCTTGTTCTATTGCCCTAAGCAGGGAAGTCCATCAAGGTATTTATTAGTCTACAGTGTCTTTAGGCTGAAGGGGCGTTGTGTTGGAAATGATCCTTTGTGCAGGGTCACGCCAAACTGTTTGCCCATTGGCTGTCCAGGACCTACCTTAGGGGTGACCTATATGTAATAAAAAGGAAGTTTTGGGCCTGGCAAGTGGGTTAACTTGCCAGGACATGGCAGTTTAAAACTGCACACACCGGCTCTGCAGTGGCAGGCCTGAGACATGTTTAAAGGGCTACTCAAGTGGGTGGCACAATCAGTGCTACATGCCCACTAGTAGCATTTAATTTACAGGTCCTGGGCACATAAATTGCACTTTACTAGGGACCCATAAGTGAATTAAATATGCCAATTGTCGGCAAGCCAATGTTACCATGTTTAAAGCAGAGAACACATGCACTTTAGCGCTGGTTAGCAGTGATAAAGTGCCCAAAGTCCTAAAGCCAACAAAAACAGAAAAAAGGGAGGAGTAATGCAAAAGGTTTGGGGTGACACTGCTGAAAGGGCCATTTCAAACAGTATAAGTAATTATAGGTGCAGGGTTTGCACTCCACCAGTACTGTTCAACTCTAATGAGTGTGAGAGAGAGAAATAGAAAACAAGAGCATGAGAGGAAGAGATGAGATGAAAAGAGAGAAAAAAGTGAGGTGGAAAGCAAAGGCTAACAGTTGCTCATGTTCTGTTTTGATTTTCTCTTTGTCCAACATTGGACACTCAGCTACCAAGATAACTAAGTTGTTGTAGTTCAACAATTGAACCCAGACAAATGGCCTCACAGTAGCTCTTTGCACCATCAATTTCTCGCTTCCCTGGTGATATTGTGACATACATCCATGCCAGTGACAAAACTTTCAATAATGTGCTGCCTGACTGAAAAGGCACTCCTTTTATGTTTAACTTTCTGGTCAAGTGCTTATACAACTCCAATGGTCAACTCCTTCTGCGGTCTTCACAATTATGACTATGATCAGCACTAATCAAGGAGAATGGAAAATCACTACTATTCTGGTGATTACATACTCCAAGAAATCCCAGACAACTAAAACTCTATCTGCTCCAATCAGTAATAATGTAGTCCAACCTCTACATTTCCCTGTCATCAATCCTGAAATTAGACACCTGCATCTGTGCTTTTTAACCTGGTGGATGAGGCAACATTGAAGTTAGCTCCTGGTGAGTAAAACACTGTAAAATATCAATGTGAGATAATGCCCTTTTATGCAAAACCACACTCATTATTTGCTGAATTTTATTGTAGGTTTTCAGACCCTGCACACTGGGGCGCTGCAGTCCAGTGCCCAGTGTATGTGCTCCTACAACTAAACCATATAAAAATTGGCTAATTCATGAGTGGCATACTTAATAAGCCTGGGCCAAGTTTGCATAGTCGTGCTACGCAGAACTCCGTGAAGCGGTAAAAACTGTGCCATGCTACGCGTAGTTCCGTGAGCAGGCGGAGTTGCTTGTCCCCCCCATTCGCGGGACGTTTCCACCATATGGCAATGCGGATTGCGTGTTCGGGCAGAAATATCACGCAAACTGCATCACGTGGTTGCGCATGGGCGCGCCCATCTTGTTCCTATCTCTGCTATGGTGCTGGGGCCTACTTGTGTAATCCTTCTTAATCTTTTCAATCCTTGTTTTCCAAATCTTTTTTTCTGACCTTTTTTATTTATTATATTTCCCTTTGTCTTCCTAAGTATGTATTTTGCGTTTTTTCGACTTTTTGTGTGCTTTTAGTGAGTTTTGTACTGTATTTCTCTCTAATTCCTTCCTAATTTTTTTTACTTCCTTCCCTCTTACTGTTTTTTAAAATATTTTCTACATTTTATTCCTCTCCCCCCAGCATCATGGCAGAGAAGCATGCCCCGAAAAAGGCGGCAACCAAGAGCCGCCTTCCGCCCGGAGGGGGGGCAGCCCCGACCTTGTTTTCAGAGATGGAGGTGCTTGTTTTTTTGTGCAGCGCCATCTGCCCTCCACCCTGGCAGCAGGCCTGGGTCTGGGTACGGGCTCCGGGAGCTCCAACAGCGCTAGGCGAGGGTGCGCCGGGCAGTGTATCACTGTTCTGGGGTCCGGCGCACCTAGAATCAGCTGACGCACCAGTCGTCCGACAACCTGGACCGAGAAAAGGACCTGCTGGACCTGCTAAGGGTTGAGGTCGTGGGGCTCGGTGAGTAGCTAATTATTAATATTATTATTACTTGTGTGTTCTATGCTATTGCTAATATTTTTTTCCCAAATAGCAAGCATGCTGCTCACATGCAGGTAAGTTATGTTTGCAAATCTTATATTATGTGATCGTTATTCTAGTCAGGTGCTCGGCACTACCTAATTGTACTTGTTTGTGATTTTGCGCTCGCTTGGGCTGATTATGTAAGAACTTAAGTAAGGCAGACTAGAGAGAGACTCCTTTCCTTTGTCCTGTCACTAAGATAGTGGTAGTTAGTATTAGTAATTTAGCGGCGTGCGTCCTCTCACTTCAGTTCTTAGAACCTTTTTTGTAGCTCTTACAGTGGTAAGCAACCAACCAATTTGGTGTATGCATGTGTTCTTCTTTGCATTTAAAGACAAAATGCAGACTCAGTGAATTGGCCCGTCAAAGGAGGTTGAGAAGGATTGTGAATGGGATTGGAACTTAGAAGCAAGTATCATTCGTAGAAATGTATTAGTAATTCCAAAGTCTTGGAATAGGCAGGCTAGGTAGGTTTAGGAAATGTGGAATAAATGGGTAGGACGGACTGCAATACTAGTCTACTACTAGTCGTTCTGATTTAGGAAAGTTCAATGTTATTTCCTGTCAAAAAATCTTTTTGGAGAGATTATTTATGTACCACTAATTAATTTTTGTCTCTGTAATTATGTCTTACATCACCATACAGGGGCAAGAGGTCGTCCGAGGCGGGTGCATGAGCTGGAAGTGCCTTCCAAGAAGAACACTCCTCGGCCGATGGCTCTGCTGGCCCAAGTAAGCCCTCCTGTTGTTAATATTAATATATATTTCCCTAACTTTTACCGCTTCTTATTTCAAACTATTTATTTCTACCAGTTTCCTAATTTTATTTTTTTCTGAACTCCTCTTCAATCTATCCGTTTCTAAATTCTTGTTATCCCTGCATTATCCTATTTACTCATTTATTTTATATTTCTAGTGTCTGTATTTTACCTTAAACTGCCTCTGTCTGTACTAGCCTTTCTTCTGGTTTTTCAGTCAGCTTTCCTCTCCCCTTATATATTTTGAGGACTGCCTAGTGGTGGTACTGTAAGACTCAGAGCACCAATGGATCATGGTCACTTACTAGCAGTAGTACTAGTACCACTACTCTGCCGTGCAGATTGAATGCCCAAGTAAGGTATTCTACAAATGTTTGTTGAGATTAGAAGGCTTTCTTTTCCTTTCCCATGTCATCATTTCGCAATCAGTAAAACAAGAGAGTGGCCATGCTCAGGTTGGACACCCCAAAGTTGTGTCTTCTTCTTATCTAGGCCTAGTATTATTAGCAGCACTTGATGGTAAACTGATTACCGTGCACCATGGCTGGAAGAAAGTATGAGGAGGAGGAGGACGGCCCCATTGCATTTGCAAACCAAGAAGACTTTATGTCCGTCCAGATGGCCACTCCTATTTCTTTTAAAAACTCAGATTCATCAATAGCTCTAGCCACTCAGTCCAGTCCGTTGCAGGCTGCCTTCTTGAGAGGTTTTTCAAAAATTGTCACCAACAAAATGTACAACTAGATATTTTTGATAGAACATACTGTCTGTATCCTGATTGTAGTGATGTGTGTCGTGTATGTATTTTCAATTTTGCTACACACAAAAATAAATAGAGGTGAGCCGTATATAGCATCTAAAAAATGTGTAAAGTTTTTTCTAGCCTCACCAACCACCAGTGCAGAGGCCAGCGGGGATGGTGGCGCCATGTAAGAAGCAGATGCAGCAGCTGCAGGGTGAGGCAGTGATGGGCAGTGGTAAGTCATATTGCTTGCTTATTGACAATTTATATAATCGCTGCAAGGGTGTAGACTGTGTTGTTGAAACTTGTGAACAGTTGAAAACACCCCTCTTTACTTAACATATACTGCGGGAGTTGAGTAACTAATGGCCTCTTCTATCTTTAAGTCAGCAGAGAAAGTTTCATGAAGAGTCAGACCTTGATGGATTGATGTAAAAGGGAAAGAAGGATGGAAGGAGGAAGGACTAGTGAAATGTATTATGACTTTCAGAGAAGTATGCGTGGGTAAAAGGATGCATATACTATAGGTGGCAGATAGGAGGATGCATGGGGAGGTGAAGGATGGATGAAAGGTGAAAGGATGCCTGCCTGGGTGGGTGGGTGAAACTGTATGGGTGAAAGGAATCCTCAAGGGGGTTGGATGGATCAAAGCAAGGATGCATGGTTGGTTAAATGACAAATGTATGCTGGTGAAAGGTTTATTGAGAATAGGAGTTATGTTTGGATGAATGGATGGTATTTATAGGTGAAGACTAGATGTTTCGAATGTAAAACTTACACAGTGACTGAGTAGCAAAGCCAAGGGTAAAGAATAGAAAATACCAGAAGAACAATGCAATGATGAATGGAAAAATCCCTGGGAAGAAGAGTAAACAAGGAATTTTTTTAATAAAGATTTTTGATTCAAAGGTTTGAGGTGGAATTTCAGACCACTCCTTTGACTCACAGCAGTTTTTGAGCGCAACATATATTATGTACCCACCCATCATCATCAATCGCTTCCCTCCGAGTCCCTGCATATGGCATTTCGCCAGTGAAAGCCGTGGGTGACCTATCTGCTGCATGGTTACAATAGTAGTACCTCATGTGACGTATATCATTCATAGTACTAGTATTCATCTGACTTGTTGTAGTCAGGGTGAAATTGAGTCACTTTTTAACAGAGAATGGCCATGATAGGAAAAGAGATAATTGTCTGGTACAGCTGCCCTACCTGCAGACAGTAACAGTAGCAAAATAACGCGACAGTCTGTCTAGGCGCAAGCTCAGCTGGCATGCCTACATTAATTTAGCTAAACAAGAGAGAAACGAAGAATACTGGTATACTACATAGAGCTTAATGCCTGAAACTCTAATCACATCAAAATCAAATGGGCCGAGGAATCGAGGATACCAGCAAATGTTATGTACTGCTAGTGCTACTGTGCCACTATATAATTTTATATGTTACTGTTTTGCTTAGAGTATTGGCTACAAGTTGTCTTTTTTCTTTCTTGAAATAGCTACTTCTGCCAATTCATCATCATCTTCTTCACAACAATCCAACAGGCAGGAGATAGCAGCCAGGACCCGGCAAATGAGGTTCGAGGCCATTAGGGCCATATATCAGCTGCAGGTGGTCATGGAGGAGGAGGAGGAGGCTACAGCAGCTACAGCCTTCAATGCCCCAGGCGCCAGCCAGGCCCCAGTGCCTCCGGTAGTCCGGCACCGCGGGCAGGCAGCCACCCGCCGCCATTCAAACACTGCTGCTCCCCCTATAGACTTTATAGAGCCTTTCAGCGCTGCATGCTCCAGAGGATGGCGTGCCTGGAAGCCAGGATAGAGGAGTGTTTTGACCGATTGGAGAGGAAGCTCCAAGCCCGCCGCTAGGCCTCTCTTGACCCTTTTTTAATCTTTTGTCTGGTGAGTAGGACTTCTTGGGGAGAGGGTGGGAATGTGGGAGTTGGGGCATTCTTGGGGTTTGTTTTTTGCTTATTTATTTATGGACAATTACATTTTTGGACTTAGCTAACTTTGGACGTTGGTTGAGGCTAGGGATGGGGTGGGCCAGGTGTTGTGGGTTTTCTAGTTTTTATTTGTTAGGGAAATACATTTTTTATAGTTGTACATATAATTTACATCTTTTTTGGTGTGTTACTCATTTACTCTGAACTGCTTCCTTTGCCTCAGGCCCGCAGACAGTTTTAAAAATCTGCTGATAGTGTAACACCAACAAATAGCTATGCGGTACCCTCACTTATCCTACCACTCTCTCCTCCTAGTCTCTGCAATCTGCAACTATTTTAACCCCTAAGGACTCGGAGGAGGTGTGGGGGTGTGAATTTCCATTGTATATAGATTATTGCAGCTCAACAGAATGAATGCCCCACAGTTCTTCTCTTACCTGTGATTAGACAAAGCCATGGCTTCATGGTTTCCCAAGGTGCCAGGGTGGTGGTCGTAGACAGAGCAGCATCCTAGCACAATAGTCGAATAGTGAAAGCACCAAATCCAGAAGAGAGGTCCCGCTCCCTCCTAGCCGAACTCAATCTGTAGGATGAGGAATATTCATTGCAGGGAACTAATTAAATTGAAATAAAAAATGAGTTAATGCATGCATGCTTTACAAAAAAATAAGACAGCCACCGGAGGGACACTAGAGTACTACTAGTACACAAGAATAAGAGAGCCAAATGAGAAAATATGATAAGCAATGCTAAATTAAAATAATCAGAATGGTGAGCTAGTAAAAGTTACAAAATGAAGTTGACTCGAGCTATGAAGTGGACAAGCGTAACTTTGACGCACGCAATACAGTGCCGGAAGGATGATGATGCTGGCAATTATGAATTATGTTCCACTGGAAAAAAAAACATTTTGAATACTGTGCATGGGTGGTTAATCTAAATATATATAATAATATATGGGCAATACTTAGAGCTGAAGAAGATCCTCGCCCTGCCTTGCGTTAGTGTTGCTTTCACCACATCCGCCCCACCAAGTGTGTGATCAATTAATGGTGTAAATTTAATTTAGACACATCTCAATAAATCACAAAGCCCAGGGCAAGAGGGTTAGGGGTTCGATGAATGGATGCGAAGAGGGATTTGAGAGAAAGGTTTGACAAAGACAAACACTACACAAGGACAACATTTATCTTGGCAGCCTACCATCATAAATCTTCTATGGGAGGAAAAGGAAATGGAGGAATGATGATGAGTAGTACAGGTAAACCAAATCAAATTGTCCGTATGCCCCCGGAGAGACCCAAGTTATATTATTTTCTGTTGTACCGAGCTTTGAAAGTTAGCAAATAAAATTAAAATATCTGTAGGAGTCAAGTAAACAAACATAAACAGCACACACAGTTCTAATGATTAAAGAGAAAAAATTATACTGTATTGCCAAATTGCGAGTTGCATCTGCATTTCTCTTGGACTCTCCATCAATCTTGGGTGCCTGGAGGATGCGGTTTGGTAAGGTAAGTGTGAGTATGTTATATTGTTATTCCAGTATGGCACAGGGTAAAGGGCCTGTAGACTGAAAACAAAAATGATATTGAAGAATCAAGGAGAAAAGTTAAACTGCATATGTAGTGCAACGAGACAGCTCAGAGGCAGCATGACTAAATGTCTGTTTCTAGTTACCTTCAACAACAGGCCCCCCACCCAACCACCACTTAGACAGCACTGAGTACACACACACCCAGCAACAGAGCATTTGCCCAATCAAGTAAAAATCAATGCACCGCTGTCACTCACCACTCACCACCACTACACAGAGTTATGTAGCTCTGTTGTTCACCTTTAGGCCACTTCAAAGCCATCACCGAAAGAAATCGGTTAGTTTCAGTGAATTTGAAAACTTCCATCTTCTTCTGGTGGCAGTTCTCGAAGTAGTCATGCCCACGCTTTGAGTCATTCCATCATCTGTGATCCTCCTGAGTCTGATTCTGAGTATGGTGTCCAACTCTGTACCAACTGTGTCCCGAGTCCCGACTGAAATGAAATAGATCTGCCTTTAGTACAATTTTGTTGTTGCATAACAAGAAGGGAAAGATTGTGTCATTTTTTGTGTAGACTTGATTTGTGTTTGCGTTATCTAAGGGACTGGTCGGGTCTGACTTGTTGAGGAGTATAAAGGAGAAAACAATAGCAGTGTGGACTGTGGAGTGGGCCCGGTGAAGGAATCTCGCTATCTCTCAAAGGGGAAGGAAAAAAATAACCTTCAGGGGAAAATTATTGATCAGCCGCCGGTAGGCCACCAATATTGTAAATCATCACTAACACATTTTAAGCGTAATAGTTACAGATAAACAAACACCCAGTGTCACACTGCCTGCCACCACATGAATCATCTCTTCTCAACACACGTGATGACACATCACAACAAGTTCACAACAAACAACAATCACTCAGCGTGCAATGCATGCCATTTACCTGTTCTTCCGGTTTGCTCACCGTGATCGATCTGTGGTACATTGCAGAATGCAGATCCATTTGTTCATGAAGCAGAGAATCGACAGAGTAAATCGAATTATAATGTCACATGTGGGGCAGTTCCTCTAGAGTAGGAAAGGATAGATAGTCACGGTCCAGAGTTGGAGGTAGGAACACATTTGTTTGTAGTCTCCATCCACTGCCCGGCTTGAGGGAAATGAGTGTGGGGGGGAGTCGGGACTTCTTCACTGCACACAGGTGCAACTCCAATCCGGCAATAAAATGTGTCTAAGAGTAAGACAGTGGAGATGAATTGGCCAACAGGACACAAACAAATATTATAGAAAACAATGTTCCTTAGTAGCTATATCTTTTTTTTTTGCGTTAAAGAAAAAAGAAAGCAGATCAGCGATAGACTAGAGACTGAGAGAGAAAGTTCTATGGTTGTTGTTTTACCCAGGCCGAGTAGTCAGGGAAGTAGAGCTCATCCTCAACTCTGGTGGTTCGCCCAGAAGTAGGTCATCTAACACACTACTTCTTTGACCTGAGTCTCCCTCATCTTCCTCCTGTGGTACTTCAGGTATGGTATAAAGTGCTGATTCATTTTGATCATGGTTAATCTCTCCACGTTTTGGGGTGAGAGACTAGTCCTTCTCACTTTGCACCAGCAGCACTGAAAACACGCTCAGTGGAGACACCGGGGACAGGGCAAGCCAGATAGTTTATTGTCAGACTGCTGAGCATTGGCCATTGGCACCTCTTCCCATATCAATACACCAATGGGTTTTGATCAAGGTAGACCTCTGTTGCATCATCCAGATAGGCCTGGACCATTCGCTCAATGTTCATTGCTGATGCTCCACTTTGCTCAACCTCTTTTGCCTTCACCTCTGCACTGGACTTAAGCCCTGCCAGTAGAAACCCCTCAGTTAAAGATTTTGGGGCTGATGCTCCTGGTCTTGTTGTTGATGGTGTTCTTGTTGTTGGTTTTGGCTGCTGTGAGCCAACAGCACTGCCCTCAGGCACTGAACTTGAAGGCTGCCCGCAGGACTTGTGCCCTGGAGGAGTGGGCCTCTAAATCCCTGCTGTTCTTTTTCTAGCTCACTGCCTTGCTCAGCTATCCATGTTTTGTATTTTCTAACATCCCCGTCTGAAAAAGGAATGAAAGTGGATAGTAACAGTTTGTACCGTGGATCAAGAATTGTGTCAACGATGTAATGTTTGGAAGACACAATGTCTTTTTGCACCCTTGTATTAGCAGACAAGTGAAGGATTAACCTCGCCACCAAGTCATAAGCATTTTTTTTTCTCCACACCTGTGTACATTGCAGACACCTCCTTTAGCTGTTCCTGTAGCATGTGCAACAATGGGATAGCTTGGCCCCTGGTACTGTCCTCTTTGATGACTTCCCATGTGAACACCTCAAAAAGAAGCAGCATTTCTGTCAGGCATTTGACTAGGCCCCCTTGGTCCATCTCAATGATCATGCCTTTCACAGTTGCATCCCCTCTTTGCGTGACATATTCAATGATAGGTCTGCACTGCTCAAACAGGCTTTCAAGCATGTAATAAGTTGAGTTCCAGCATGTTGGCACGTCCGGTATGAGAGCTTTAACTGGCATTCTATTATCAAGCTGAATGACACTCAGCTGTTTCCAGGCTTTAAATGAATGGCTGAAATGAGTGCAGATTCTTCTGCAGGTAGACAGTAAGTTGCTTACTTGGTCTTATTTTTGAGAAAGTCCTGTACAATGATGTCGATGCAGTGCGCCAAACACAGGACCTTGAAATAACCACCCTCTGCCATGGCCTTAACTATATTACTGCCATTGTCCGTGGCAACAAATGCATTCTTAATCCCTCTTGGTCGCATCCATTCAAAGACCTTGTTAAAGTCTTCCAAAATGTTTGCAGTTGTATGGGATTTCTCCATGGCGAACATGGTTACTATCCCATACTTCCGAGCAGCATTAAAAATCTTAGCAGTATCAACTCATGCAGATATTTTTTCTATAGCCCCCACAAAAGATATCCAGTGTGCAGTGATGCACATGTAATCAGTCGCTTGGCAACTGGTCCACATGTCTGTTGTCAGGTGGATACTATGAACAGCACTCTGCTGCAATGCTTGTCCAAGCAATTCCAGCACATCGTGATGTAGCGCTGGAACAGCAACTCTGGCAAAATAGGACCGGCTGGGAACCTTCAATTTCGGGCAGATGGTTGCCACAAATTCAAGAAAACCCTCCCCTTCCACAAAAGAAAAAGGGAGAAGGTTCAGCGCTAACATTTTAGCCAGCTTTGCACTGTACAAACGTGCTATCGGGTGGTTGCGTTCATACTGCCCCTCCGGCCTAAACATGGCAGAAATAGTAGCCTGAATTTTTTTCTTTCCTGATGCCATTGATACAGGGGACTTCTTGAGAGCAGGCAGTGGTAGGCTCAATTTGCTGTTCAGCAGGGCAGTCACTGTCGTCTGTTGCCTTGGTGTCTTGACCCGTGTCTTGTGCCATTGCAATGTTGCTGATGTGGGCGATACTACTGCACTGCTGGTGAGAGGGCTGCTTTGCATAATGAAGATGTCTTCCTCTTTTTCACCTTCCAACTTGAACAGATCGGATTCGGATTCCCCGCTCAGCAAGCTTTGACCCCCTTCACTAACAACATTTGCAGTTTTTTTGCCGCTAAGGTGCGCCTCCCAACGGATCATATAGTGTTTTTTCAAATGGGTTGTCTGGCTCCCGGTACCATAGTTTGTACCAGGCTTATCCCGACTAACACTTGCTCCGCAAAGGGAGCATATGGCAATGTTCACTTCCTTCTGGCTAACCGAAAAGAAGTCCTAAACTGGGGAGCTTAACTCTCTGATGCTGGTGCCACTGCCAATGTCGGATAAACTGGTGGTAGGTGGGTGTTTTGACTCTCTACAGTACCTTCTTCTACTGAGGTGGTTGTGGATGTAGGTCGCTGCAGGGACTTTGCAAATATGGCAGCTGGCAGTGGTTGGATCTGTGGTGCCACTACCACATCCCCCCCTGGTAGTTCGGATGGAATAACATCAGCCTCCACTGGGGCTGAGCTAACATCCATGATGACTGGCTTGTCGTCATCTCCTCTTCTACATATGTTCCCATAACTCTAAGGCTTTCTGGAACCTTCCTTTTCCCTAGCTACATCTGAGTCTCTCGTGGCGTGTCTCACTCTCCGACTGAGGTGGGATCCAAGTGGTGTCTAGATCATCAGAAGGGGGGCTTGAAGAAGAAGATGATGCTCCACTAACCCTCCATTTTCTAGTTAGAGATCTGGAAGACAATGGATCTTCTGGAGCAGATTGCTCTACTTCCTCAGCAAGAAGTTTAATCTCTTGAACTACTCCTACTTCGGGAGGAACTACTATTGGTGGTTGTGGCTGTTGTACTTGTTGTCTACTTCTCTGAGTTTCCTGTAACGATTGGGTACTACTTTGCTATAGAGATAAGTCAATTTCAACATCACTGCTCGTCGACGTTGCTGTGATTAGACTGATTGCCTCTGTGACAGACATGGGCTTGGGCCTAGATTGGGGTGGCTCCACTGATTTGGGAGTGCTGCTCCTATCTTGCTCCCCAGAGGCTGGTGCGGCAGGCACAGTTTTTGATTTTCCCAAAAACATCTGGGCTGACATACCAGTGGTGGTGTTGGTGGCAAGCTCCTTCTTCTTCTCACTGGCAACTTTCTTGGTAGCAGTTTTAGTACCTTTCTTTGGGGACATCTTGAAGCTGTCAGTTAGTAGTGGCACTTAGCTTCACAAGTTGAAGCGATGTCTGTGATGTGTGGGTCACTCACACGTCACGCCATGCACAGGCCTTCTTTCTGGCAGTACTGTGGCTGATGTTGTCTCTTGTCTTTTGCACCTAAAATAAAAGAAGCAAGAAGGACATCAGTGAAATGTGGCATTGTTGCTGTTCAATTAGTAGTACAAATAAACACAATATCATTTAGTGTGGTCACTGGTTACTCCCTATTATAAATAATTAACAATACAGTGCATATCTATTCATAAAACTGAAAAGCACACCAATATATACTTTCATGGTGACTGACTGTACACTCAGGAAGGAAAAGAGAGAGCAAAAACAACAATGTACAGATGAAACTGTTTGCTTTATGTGCGTCACGTGACGTCACTCACGTGTGAGGTGGCACTCAGAGAGGTGCAGCTGCCAAATGACAATGGAAGGAATAATCCCTAGACAATGAATGCTGTTGTGCATCTATAGCAGACATGAGGATGATTGATGCCGGATGTAGTGGAAAATGGTATAAAAAAATAAATATATATATATATTATATATATATATATATATATATATATATATATATATATATATATACACACAAAAAAATTTGAAAACATGAAAAATATAATTTACCAATGAATAAAAAAAACTGAAAAATTAAAATTAAAAAAACTGAACATAATTGAAATTATCCTCAAAGATATAATAATAAGTCATTAAACTGCTATCTCATTGCTCAACCATCGATGCAGCCTATGGCAAGGGGCCAAATTTGGTTGGACGCACAAAAGGGTTGCCAGCCAGTGCCCCATTGTCATCAACAACAACACTTAGCAGGAAGGCATTGGGAGCAAAGAGAAGACATGCAGGCCTATAGGCAAAACACACTGACTGGCTAGTGGTAAACACAAAATGTCCACCAGCCACATAGTCACAAAAAGAAGCAGGAGCCCAAGAACAAAGAACGCATGCAGGGCAATGGCAAAAGCACACTGGGTGGATACATAAAATGGCCGCCAGCCACATGGCCACAGATTCAGAACAAGAAGAAGGAGGCCTAGAAAACAAAGAACGCATGCAGGCTTATGGCAAAAGCACATTGGCTGCCTACACAAAATGGCCACCAGCCACATGGTCACAACAACCAGCAAGAAGGCATTGCCACAACAAAGAAGACATGCAGGCCTATGGCAAAAGCACACTGGCTAGATACACAAAATGGCTGCCAGCCACATGGTCACAGACTCGCAACAAGAAGCAGGAGGCCTTGAAAACAAAGAACGCTTGCAGGCCTATGGCAATTGCACACTGGCTGCCTACAAAACATGGCCTCCAGCCATATGGTCACAACAACCAGCAAGAAGGCATGGCCACAACAAGTAAAACATGCAGGCCTATGCAGTGCTTTATATGTGCCGGTACTGTCCGGTACTGAGTTTTATTTTGAGAGGGAGAGTACCTGCACTTCTCAAGAGAAAAGTAATACTTTTTATTGGAGAGTACCGGCACTGCTCAGAAATGAGCAGGTACTCTGGCACAGAGTACCTGCACTTATATTTTTCCATTTCAAGCACTGGGTCTATGGCTAAAGCACACTGGCTGGATCACAAAATGGCAGCCAGCCACATGGTCATACACGCACAACAAAAATCAGGAGGCCTAGAAAACAAAGAACTCATCCAGGTCTATGGCAAAAGCATACTGGCTGCCGACACAAAATGGCCACCAGCCACATGGTCACAACAAGAAGCCGGAGGCTTAGAACAAAGAATGCATGCAAGCCTATGGAAAAAGCACGCTGGTTGCCTACACAAAATGGCCGCCAGCCACATGGTCACTCACAACAAGAGGCAGGAGGCCTTTAAAACCAATAGCACATGCAGGCCTATGGAAAGTCCACTGACTATACAAAATGGTCCCTGGCCAGTGGCCAACTGGCATCTGGAACAAAGGCAAATGGTGGCCTATGACAAACACACACACACACTAGCCAGGCAAAGGAGGCATGGTAAAATAGAGAACACAGCCTTAATTCAGCAATGGCAAAAACAAAAATTAACACGGCAAAAGTTTTTTTTTATAACAACACAAATCCTTCAAAGGCATTACCCCACCTAGTCCTATACACTGTTTGCAGGGGAACAAATGTGAAATACCACAAAAAACACATTTTGTATTCAATTAAAATCCATCCATGGCCTAAATGCTGTTTCAAATTCAACAGACACCACAGAAACTGTTGGTTCATGCACCCATGACTAGCACTGGGCCTACTGGCTGGAAGTCCAATTGGCAGACTAGCCCACATAGTGAATTAAACCAATATTGCAAATGTATTAAAAAAAACATGGAGAAAATGTAGTAAATTGTAAAACATTATTCCTTTGCAAAACAAGAAAAATAAAAAGCAAAGAAATCAGTAATCACTAGGCCCCTACTGAAACAACATGCCACCCACCACAATACATTTTAAAAATCCATTAAAAGTACAAATAAATCCAGGTGAATGGCCCCAATCAAACAATATATCCAAAAAAGAGGGGCTAGGGGCGCTTGTAGGTCCAGCATACATGCCCCAGGGAAATCAGGATATCAACTATAGTATGCAGTTCCTTAAGGGAGAGTAGAGGCAGAGGCCTGGTTGGAATATCAGAGTGTCCCTAGGTTGGAGAAAGGGTATCTCCCACATTGGAAATTGGGGCCCTCACACACCCGGCTGGGTGTCATGCTGCATCATAGGGCATGCTCCTCGCCAGGCCGGCGCTGCAATGCCTGACGGGCACCCTATGAGGGACTCTTTAGCAGAGGTCTTTTAGTTCCAAGCCATAAAGTGCGGTGTGGGTATGGGGCCTCGTAGTGTAGATGTGAGTAGGAAATGTGAGGAAAATGAGCATGGGGGGCTAAAATGAGGCACAGTGGTACTCCAAAGCAAATTTAATCAGCGAGTCCACTGGTTCCAATAAAAAATTGAAAGGTGTGTCACCACTGAGGTAATGGACAGTGGGGGCTACGATATGAAGGTCGACATGTTTCTTGCCTAATTTTTCATGCAGATCACGTGGCAATTCTTCAGGACCGAATGTTTACTATCTACACAGATGTTCGTTCTACTGTTAGTGTCAAGTGTAAACCAAATACATAAGTAACCTAACATTGAGGTACCTTATTAGCAAACTGACCCATCTCGTGCGGCTCATCAGCTCCTTCAAATGACTGGCGGAGGATACGTTAATAATTTTATAGTCGGTTCAGCCGCAGCTGGATCGCCAGATGACCTACCCCTCTCTCCACCAGCTCGGTACTTGACACTAACAATGGAACCAACCACTGTGTAGATAGTAAACATTCGGTCCTGAAGAATTGCCACGTGATCTCCATGACACATTAGGCAAGAAACATGTCGACCTTCATTTCATAGCCACCACTGGCCATTATCTCAGTGGTGACACACCTTTCAATTTTTAATTGGAACCAGTGGACTCGCTGATTAAATTTGCTTTGGAGTACCACTGTGCCTCATTTTAGCCCCCCCCTGCACATTTTCCTCACATTTCCTACTCACATCTACTCTACAAGGCCCCATACCCACACTGCACCTTACGGCTTGGGACTAAAAGATCTCCAATAAAGAGCCCTTCATAGGGTGCCCGTCAGGCATTGCAGAGCCGGCCTGATCAGAAGCATGCCCTATGATGAAGCATGACACCCAGCCGGGTGTGTGAGGGCCCCAATTCCCAAGGTGGGAGACACCTGTCTCCACCCTAGGGGTACTCTGATATTTCAACCAGGCCTCTGCCTCTACTCTCTCTGAAGGAACTGCATAATATAGTTGATATCCGAATCAAACAAACAACACCAGTTTTTCAACTTACTTGTGAAATCTCAAATACGGAAAAATCCTTAAATCCAATGGGATAATGAGCAGACACAAAGAGTGATCCTTCCAGCTCCACATCCAAATGAAACATGACCAGGAGATGGACAAAACACTGGGAGGAGCCTGCTGGACAGGAACAGGAAGTTGGAGACTCTGCGGTACTTCCTTCAAGTTTAAAAGTTTTTTTTTTTTTTTAAAAGACTCCTCGCACAAAAAAAACAAAGCCAAATGTCATTTCGAGGAGATTTTTAACCCCAAATCATCACTTTGATAAGATTTTGATGCTTCTCGAGGAGCGAATCTTACCCAGATTGCAGCCGTGGTAGATCCTGCGCGTTCAGGATTGCGTACTGCAGAAAACATCTGCCGGAAGTCGCTGGCCTGCCCGAATGACGGTTCACGACCGCAAAATCTCACTGGAGCATGCGCCGGCTAGCAAATCTTATGGTGCCCGCGAACGGCCCTGAATATCTCCTGGGTGATTGCGAGCACCCGGCAAGTCTCTCCCGTGTATGCAAAATAAAATTTCGAGCGCACAGACCAAATACAACTATGCTCCGTTGCAGAGTGCGGAGTTTAATGGTAATCCGCATTCTATGCAGAACACGGTGTTGCTGAATTCCACAAACTCTGCAAACAGAGCGGAGTTTTACGCCCGGGCTTAATATTAAACTCTCATGTAAGGCAAAAGTATATGGTTCCATGACATGGAAAGTTAAATGTCGCCTGTGACTGTAGCACTTATTGTGCCATCAATTAGTCTGGCAAGGAAAACATGGCTTTACACCTACCAATAATGTCTAACTGCTGCAGTTTAAACCTACAGTTCGACCTGTCAAAATAACCCTTTTGACAAGGGAAAAACCTTCCTTTTAAATATTAATAGGTCACCCCTAAGTAGATCTTGTACCCCACAGGTTAGGTTGCCTAGAATTTAAAAGCGGGACACATAGAAATGTTATGTCGGCATGTCCCAGAAGTGACACGCCCCCCCCTCCATTCGAGTGGAGTTTAATAAATTATAAAATTAATTCTGCTATCTTGGTTTGGGTCAAGTTAGAGAAATTGTTCAACCACTATATAAAATATTTATTAAACATCCAATTCAATGGTGACATTGGATTTTTAACAGTAATTTAGGAAAAATAACTTTCAGAAAGTTAACTTCTTCCTGACTGAAACTCCTGAAGTCTAATTTGCATTAGCCTCCAGCAGGTGACCCTGCTGGTGCTTGACCCTAATGTGGTGTGAAAACTGCTTGCAGAGTAGAACAACGGGTAAGGCCTGGTGGCAGGATGGACTGGGGTTGGGGAATCTGATCCTGCCCAGCCCAGCCCAGTAAGGACAGTTGGGGTGGACCCAGGAACTTCATTACCTTGAAAGCGACAGATGTGATTCCTGCCAATTCATTCATTTGAATGTAAGGAGAGACCTGAAGAAGGGAAAGCTTTTGCCCATAAAGCCAGGCTGGCTCTTAACCCAATGGGAGGGAAGCTATCCCCAGAATGGCTCAGGCCTGGTGACACGATGGGCTTGGGGTTATATGTATGACACCTGTCTGCCCAGGAAGAGCAACTGGGAAATTTCAGGATTTTTATTTACTTCAACAGGGGAAAGTGTGAGGCCTGTCTATTCACAATTTTGAGTTTAAGGGGAGACTTAAGGAAGGGAAGGCCTTTGTTCTTTAGGCACTCTGTAGTCATTTTGGCACCAGCTATGTGGAAGGGGGAGTTAGTCCCAGAACCAGATTGGGATAGCTGAAGAGGAAGGGACAGCTTGTTTCCATAAACACACATTTCAGGCAGGCTCTCTTCATGAAATTAACCTCACCAACAGCTCCTCAGAATACTTTCCGAAGTTGCAGAAGAACAGAAAAGAACTGGACCTGCTGTTTTAGACCTGTTTGAGATCTGAAGAAAAGGGTCTGCTTCCACTTGTACCTAGGGCTAAGACGTGGATACCAAGAGTCAGTTGGCTGAACTCCTGTATGGCTACAGTAACACAATAAAATGCAAGAGGCCTTCTTACTGAAGTGCCCAGCTGACCAGTAGCAACTGAAATTGGACTAGGCCCTCCTGTGGTCCACTGATGGATTGAGTCCTGGCCCCTAAGTGCTAGCAAGAGAAGTGACTAAGAGGAGCGGCTCTAGATATTCTGAAAAGCTGGGACTTTTAAGACATCCAGAGCATCAGTGTTACCTTGTGGCAAAGGTGTCCAATTTTAATGAGACTTTGTATGGCACAGCTTCAGGTTTGCCTGCTGGAGGATTTTGATCTGCATAAAAAAGATTAAGGGCCTGATTTAGATCTTGGTGGAATGGGTCCCGCAGTCGCTTTTCTGTCGGATTCACCGTCCACCTGGTAATTGGTAAACCCACTCTATTTAGATGCTGGCGGGTCAGTGGAAGAAAGACCATTGGAGTGCCGCAGTCTCTGCAAGATTATTTCACCCGCGTTGATGGTGCCATAGAGAAAAGCGGCTGCTGGAGGAAGTGCAGCCAGTTTGTCCGCCAAGCCAATCACGATGTGCCTTCTCACCAACATAACTGTGGCGGGGAAACCTCCACACTTGAGTTGGAGGATTGGAATGGATATAACACAGAAACTTATCTTCTTTCTGTTCACAATTCCTTTTCCATCATGGAGCCGATCGTTCAAGTCCTGTCTTTGCTGCTAAGCTTCTATTATACCTTGTTGCCTTTTGACTTGTCTGTTTACATTTGATCTGGACTCGTGCATGTTGAAATCTCTCCTACAAGGAATAACATACCAATATGTAATGCATATCTGCGCAATGTTGTCATTTAAGAAATTTAAAGAGACACACCTGTATAATTTTATTGTAATTTCGTGCAAGTTGCCTTCATAGTAAAGGGCACTTACAAAAAAAGGGCATCAATCCAAAAATCAAAAACTGATCATACAGGTGTGTTAACTTAATTTTCATAAACTGTAAAATCATAAACATAAGCATTACACATTATTAGAATAATTGAAATGTAATATAATGTAGAAATTGCACTTGACAAGGTGAAACGTTTGTTTTAAAATAACTGTAAAATCAATGTTAGGTCCAAACTTTAATCAAGTAATATATTTATCAATTTAACATTTCCCCTTGTCTAGTGCATTTCCTGTATTTTATCAAATGTTATTTGTGTCATTATTGTTTTGAGGTGCAATGCATATGTGTTTACTTTCATCACTAATCAAGTACAAATAAACACATCTGTATCAACACTTTAAAAAAATTATGACAAATCCATTTGTTGGTGTATGTGTCCATCATCATGATGAATGCTTGCACCAAATTTTAAACGTCCATCACATAGAAATTATTCACAAGCATCGGTAAAAAGTTCCAACTGTATAAAAAGTTTTTTAAATACAATTAAACAAATTTGCAGTAACCTGATGAGTACCCTTAGCCCTTGCCATATCCTTATCTTACTAATTTTGGCCACTGACTTCATCTAGACCAGGGGTCTACAACATTTACTGTAGTAAGAGCAGCTTCTGATCAGTGAAACTCATTGTGAACTACTGAAGGCTAAACAACTTGCGCATTGTTACCAGATACCCCCCGCCCAGCTTCATTTACTTTAAGGCTAATGTCCGTAGAGCCACATACTATGGCTTGAACAAGATACTATAACTAAGGGCACTATGAAAGGGCTGCCATAAGTGTCAGTGCGAGTGCGGTCTTAGGGGGATGTAGGAACATGTGTGCGTATGAATGGGACATGTTTGTACGGGTGACTGAGAGCCCGCGTCATTTTTTTAAATAAAAGAAATTTAAAGTGCAGAAAAATATTCTGCCAAAAAGTTCAAAATATGGAACATATTTCAGCACTTTAAATTTCTGTCTTTTTTAAAAAAAAATATGCATTATTCCGTTATACTTATGGCACAGTGTCTACTGGCCACTGGGAGTAAGGGGCCTGCTGTTTGTAAATGTGACACATTGAAATGGGAGAAATGAAGAGTTAACTTACTCATTAAGGTAACTTTCCATTTTCTCCCATTTAAAAGCATGCATTCAGAAACATCATTGAGCTGACCAAGACTTTTATTTCAGAGTTGCATATCACAGGGCTTCAGTTGTTCACCTCTGTGACCCAACTCCAGGCTGAGGCATGTATCTGACTGAGCACAACTCATTATCAGCCCTGCTATCTGCAGCCTGATGATAATAATATGAAATGAACACAGCCTTCCATTAACGTTTAGAGGTAAATATGACCTTGTGCTATTTTAAAAAATCAACTCAAGACTGTGAGCTACTCTGAAGGTGTCTGGGAGCTACTGGTAGCTCACAATCGACTGGTTGGAGACACCTGATCTAGTGAATTGTAGGTTAATACAAATAGCAAATATACATTTTATTTGGCATTGAAAAAAAAAAAATTATATATATGTATATATATATATATATATATATATATCATTTAACAGTTTGCTCAGCAAATGAGGGCGCACTCGGGAGACAGCCGATTTTCAACAAATCTTTATCGACCATCAAGCGGCAACGGGCACTTTGTCATCATAGTCCGCCTGACGCGATTCGGAAACCATTCCTTATTCATAGGCTTTGCTCAATTAAATCGCACCACTATTGACGCACCTTAATTTAAATAATTGCCCTCCAATGGGCTGCTCGAATGAGTGTCCCACTACCTGCTGGGATATGTAGTTTGTACAACAGCTTACATTTTACCTAAATGGGATTGAGCCAATAAACATTCATACGGCTCTCAAATGAGCCGCAAAGTGTACGTTCTGCTTGTCATCCAAAGGAACTGTCCCCCCATCTTAGAGCTCTGCACAATTCCAAACCCCACGCCCCCGTCATATCCTTGGGGTGGTGCTGTCCTCCACGGCCTGGAGCCGCCGTAAATACATCATTTAACAGTTTGCTCAGCAAATGAGGGCGCACTCGGGAGACAGCCGATTTTCAACAAATTTTTATCAAGCAGCAACGGGCACTTTGTTATCATAGTCCGCCTGACGCGTTTCGGAAACCATTCCTTATTTATAGGCTTTGCTCAATGAAATCGCACCACTGTTGACGCACCTTAATTTAAACTACAAAGGTAATAATCCCTCTAGACCTAAATTTCTTTAATTAATGGCTTCTCAAAGCTCAAAAATAGGGCATAAAGAACATTATTCTCCACAAAAGACAATTGGTCATTCTTACAAAGTTTATTTAATTTTTTTCTTTTTTACTTATTTATCTGATATTTCACATTATAAAAAAATACATGACTCTTTGCAATTAATATCACCATTTTTTACAAAAATATGACTGTCTTCATAATTCAAATAATACAATACATATAACACAATTGATTTCAACACCTGTGAGTTCACAGCTGACTAAAAAATATAATTCAACACACCCCCACACACAGTCACACCTCTCTCTACTCTACAACCACATCCCTTACACACAATACACTCACACTCTACACCCCAGAACAACACTGCATGCACAGATGGAGAAATCCGGGTGATGAAATCAACCCTCGATTGCTGTGCTGATAGCTGGGGTGTCTCACTCTAACTGGTCGACGTACGTTTCAATGGAATGATTTAATTACTAAACCATCTTCTTCAGGACCTGTTATTTTATAATTTATAACGGGTGGAAGGAGGGGGGAACAGATCTGTGACTACTGAAAATGAAGGTTTCTAAAAACAATCTGGTACACTGGGCAGGCAGTCAATTATGTCTATGCCTCTGCAGGCCCTGGTTTCACGAAATAGAATCTTTCAATTATCTTTTATTCACGGTCTCCTGATGTATATCTGGGGTCCTAATAGAAATTGACGCCGCCGTTTAGTTTATGGTTCTTTGGTATCTCGGCAGAATGCAATGGGTGTTCTCTCCTGAACAGTCTCTCTAAATATTTTGGTCCCTGTCAGGAATTGTTGTCCTAGCTGTCCTCCTAAAACTTGCCACCGCCGTTTACTTTATCGTTCTCTGTTATCTCGCCAAAGTGCTATGGGTGTTCACTCATTTGTAGGCTCTCTGATTTGTCCTTCTCCGGAAAAAATTGCCTCATTATTTATGCGGCAACATGATATTTTTATGGCTCCCGGAGTCTAGCCTCTTTATGTATATCTTATTCCTTGAGCAGGACAAGGTACGTGCTCTCGTTTGGCGATCCCTTACGGCGGTTCCTACTTCTTCGGGCTGATTACGTAAGAGAGGTTAGAGAACTTAAGTTAGGTAATGCTAGAGAGACTCCTTTCCTTTGTCCTGTCACTAAGATAGTGGTGATAGGTAGGTAGTTATTATAGTTAGTTACTTACTATTAGTTGGTAATTTTTTTGCAGTCCACGTGACGCGTCCTCCGTCACGTGCTGCTGACTCCAGTCCTTAGTAGAACCTTTTGTAGTTTGTTAGTGAGTGAGTAATATAGACACTCATCAGCACATCAGCAGCAGCCAACCAACAATTTGGTGTATGCAATATGCATGCGTCCATCTATGCATTTTTGAGGACTATAATAAATGGAAGTACAGACTTAGTGAACAATTGGCCCGTCAAAGGGGTTTGATTCATTGATGATTGCGAATGAGATCGGAACTTAGAAGAAGCAAATATAATTTTTGGCAATTCATTCCAATGTCTTTGGAATAGGCGGGCTAGGTGGTACTTAGGTTCAGGATTCTGGAATCGGAATGGAACACTGAATTAATAAATAATATAACTAGACGGTCCGCTATCACGATACTACTAGTCAATCAGATTAGATAGGTCAATTTTATTGCAATTGTCATTTCCTGTCAGAAAATGTTTTTAGAGCGTTTTTTAAAATATTTTATTTGTTTCACACCAATCAATTTTTGTCTCTTTATTATATCTTACATGATCAGCATCCATGGGCAAGAAGACGACGGGGTCTGAGGTGGAAGCTGGAGATGCCTCCCAGGGCCAGGATCGCTCCTCATAGGGCTCTGCTGCTGGCCCCAGTAAGTCCTCCTGTTGTTAATATTAATAATTATATTTCCCTAACTTTTACTGCACCTTATGTTTTTTCAAACTATTATTTCCATTTCCTTTTTTTTTTTTTATATATTTTTTATTGAATTTTTATCCCTTTTTATCCAAGGCAAAATATACAGAAAAGAGAAAAACAGCACAAGGTTATGAAATAATTTCAGACACATTGTTACATATTGAAAGAAAAACCGGCATCTAGAGAAAAAGATAAATAACATACAAAAAAAGCAAGATTGCCGCACGTACTATGGACAGGGCTTCCTAGACAATATATTATTTATGCAAACATTTCATATATCAGCATATTTATACCCCCACCTCTAAGTTAAACATACCATCACACATAGAAATTACCTATAAAAAAAAACAAAAAAACAACACAAAACCTTTTCCCAATCCAAGTTTATAGGATCTACTCTGATATTGGAGACCAAATTTTGGCGCCCATAGTTCGTTTCCTTCTCCCTTTGGTCTTATAGATGGATAGTTCAAAATTATACATGGCTAAGAGTCTGGAGCGCCAATTATTAAAAATGGGTGGATCAGGGCTAATCCACTCATTGGTAATACAAGCCCGTACCACCGCCATTAAAATGAATAGAAGAGCTGTTATGGCTTCCGATCTTAAATTTGCCGCCCTATCAGATCCTACACCAATAATTACTAATTCTCCCGTAATTATCATGGGGGATCCAAATATTATACCTAAGAAATTCTCAATTCCTTGAAAGAACTCACCCAATCTAGGACAAGAGAAAAACATATGATATGAGTCCGCCGCAAATAATCCACACCGATTACATTTGTCCCCCAGCATTACACCCCATCGAGCCACCTTACTAGGAGTATAATATAAATCATAGAGGGCCATATAATGCTGACTACGTATTCTTCCAGTCATTAAAACTTGATTAGCAAGCTCAAGGGATTTAATTATATTGATATCCTCAACTCCCAATTTGTTTTCCCATTTAGTTTTACGAATATCCAAATCATTCAGAAATATCTCCACTAACTGTTGATAATATTGACCTATTGGTGTTTTCTTCTTCATTTTTTCAATTAAAGGGATTTTCCCGAATTGTTGTCCTAATCCTGACCCCCGCCTAGCCAAAAAGCTACGTATTTGAAGGTATTTAAAAAAGTCTTGCTTACCTAAACCATATTTCTCCTGTAGGTCTAAAAATGCTAAAAGATGACCTTTGTCAAACAGATCCCCTAAACATCGTATTCCTTTTAGGCCCCATCTAATTGATACTTGATCCCGAAAAATTATGGGCAATATCCCAGGAGCCGAGAAAGGGGTGTAGGCATTCAAATTTAAGACCAGTAGCTTCCGTTTAATTTGCTTCCAAACTACATAAGCCGCCTTGAGTATCTTAAATTTTGTTTTTTAAATAACTGGGCTCAATTACCTCAACTAAGCAACCATTCATTTCTTCTCCCAGCCCAAATTCGTAGATTGATGGTCTATAAAAAAAGGGGATCTCAGCTTTAATCCTGACTACTAAGGGCCCCATATATTGCATCATAGCTGCCCAATAATACATTGTAAAATGTGGAATGCCCCATCCCCCCCAGTGTCTAGGTAAAACCATTTTCTTATATGCCCTTCTCTGTCTTCGATACCCCCACAAAAACCTGGAACATATCCTCTCCAATTTAATAAAACACGACGAAGAAAACTCTAAAGGGATTGTTCTAAACATATATAAAAATTTCGGAAGGACCAGCATTTTTAGTACATTACATCTACCATGAAGGGACAGATGAAGGTGGTCTAACCTTTCCAGAGTTGCATTCACCTTCTCCATCATGGGGAGAATATTCAGTTTGGGGATCTTATCGACCACAGATGTGATTTTTATTCCTAGATATGTTGCTTCAGGAACTATTGACATATTTGCCGGGGGATCCTTGCCTGCGTATAGTACCTGAGTTTTTTCTATGTTCAATTTATAACCAGAAAAACAACCAAACTGAACAGCCAATGACTTAATTAAAGGAAGGGCTGTAACGATATCACTAGAGACTACAACTATATCATCGGCATAAGCCAATGCTCTATACTCAATGTTACGAAAACTAACTGGTTTGATGCCTGTGTGCTGATTTAGTTTATTCAAAAATAAATCAATATGTAATGCAAATAAAAGAGGGGAGCACGGGCACCCTTGCCTTGTGCCACTACTGATATTAAATAAGTCTGACTCTTGCCCAGATATACGTATCGAGGCTACCGGACATATATATAGGGCCTTAACTGCTTGTATAAAATGAGAACAAAAGCCTTTCCATCGCAAAACCTCCCACATATATTGCCAGGAGACCCTGTCGAACGCCTTCTCGGCGTCCAACAGGATCACCCCCAATACAGATTCAGTTGCCTGAGCCCAATCCAAAAAAGCTATGACTCGTCTCACGTGATCAGCAGTATCCTTACCTGGGATGAACCCATGCTGAAAATTGGATACTAGGGGGGTAATGACCGATCCCAGGCGCTGAGCGATGATTTTAGAGAAGATCTTACTATCTGAGTTAATCAATGAGATTGGTCTATACGAGGATGGGTACAATTCAGGTTTGTCTTTTTTTTTAAAAACAATAATAATAGTTTTACGCCATGAATCTGGTGCAATTCCATGTTGAGCAGCGAGAAACAATGTCATCAGTTCTGGTCTTAGAGCTTGACGAAATGTCTTATAAAATTCCAGAGGGATGCCATCCGGACCTACAGCTTTTCCTATAGCTAACGACAATATTGCTCCCTCCACTTCCTCCCAAGTTATATCTGCTGCTAAAGCCTTATTTTGATCTTGTGTAACTTTATTAGTTCAAATATCAGAACTGAATTCCATCATTTTCTCATCTGTATCAACTATTTCCTCCTCTGTATATAGGTTGTCATAAAATTTGCAAAAAACGTTCAAAATTTCGCCTGGGGAATCCTGGATCTGATTACGATGATCCTGTATCTTATGAATTCTGTTAAGTATTCCCTTCTGCTGTAATCTCTTAGCTAATATCCTACCAGAGTTTTCCCCCGCTTCATAAATTTGAGCCCTATATATAGCCAGTTTCGTTGCAACTTTCGTTGCAAAATGCTGATGAATTTTCATTTTTAAAATTGCAATAGCCTTTAAAGTTTTTTCCAAATTTTGTTGCCGGATTACTTCCCCCATAAGCTCAATTTCTAATAGCCTTAACTGATTCATCCCATCCTTAATTTCTGCCAAAATTTTACGTTGTTTAGCTATAGAATAGCTGAGTGTTTCCCCCCGAACCCCGGCCTTAAATGTATCCCAGACAATTGAATCAGAAGCAGTTCCCCGATTATTTAAAAAAAATTCTGTAATCCAATCACACATATGTCTACAGTATTCGGGATCTAATAAAAGTTTGCGCTCAAAGGTCCACACCTTTGGCTGGGCCCTAGAACTAATGTCAAGTTCTAATACGACCGGATTATGATCTGATATTATCCTCGGTATAATCTCTACCTTAGCACTTGCTACTTTTTCAGCTGAAATAAAAAAATTATCTAGGCGCACATGTTTTCTATGGGGAGCCGAGTAAAAAGTGTCTCCCGGGACACCTTTCTTATAAGCATACCATATATCAACCAACCCGAATTCTTTAACTAGGCCTTGGGTAGCTTTAAAAACTTTGTTTTTTTTACCCATATATGGGCGATCACTAGTAATGTCAAATCCACCCTCTAATTGCAAATTAAAATCCCCACAAAAGATTAAAGGGGCTGACCATGCCACTAATTCAACACTTAAATAGTACAACATCTCCGGGTCGTCCAGATTAGAACCATAAATAGAGCATATCGTCAATGATGAACCATTAACAGTTATTTCCACAATAACCCACCGCCCCAAGACATCCTCCTTGACCCGATTGCAAACACCCAGGCCAGGAGGCAAGATGGCGGCCGCATCGGCGGCTGTGTGAGTGGCTTGCAGACGCTCCTCTGAGATTCCCCCCCCCTTGTCTGTCACCTGAGGAAATGGACACCGTGGCCGTGTAATGCTGTGGCGGTATCTGCTCGGGAACCCGTCGAGCGCTGCATACATCGGCCGCGGCAGTTTGCGGTGTCCCGTCTGGAGCATTCAGCGGAATTGGTTTCAGTGGAGGCTTTGGTGTTTGAGAGTGGATGAACTCTCCGTCCGATCAGCAGGGGTTGTAATGGCCCCGAAGACAGAAAACAAAGGCGCTAAGACCCGGTGTGCCGCAGCTGCAACGTCCGCGGTTACGTCCGCAATCCCGGTATCTCCTGCTGCCTCTCAGGTGGAGAAAGAAAACAAGCTGGCTAGCCGGGGCGCCGGGGCACGTCAAGAAGATAATGTTTCCTTTCCCAGGTCTGCCCAGAAGGTGCAAAAACCACTAACAATACCCGGGATTTTCAAGAAACAATCGGGCAGAGGTAAGGCTTCGGTGGATCCAGAAACTAGCATATCCCCAGGGGCTGTGGCAAAGACTGCTCTGTGCAACAAAGTATCAGTAGATGTATCAGGGGAGAAACATTGTTCCGTGACTTTGCCGGGAGCTGAGGCATTGTTTATAGGCAAAGAGGTGGCTTTGCAGGGCAGCAGGGGTAATGTAGATGAGTTTGCGGGGACTGTGACTCATTTAACTTCCTCTGTTCAGAGAGAGGCATCTGCGGTTGGTGATACAGCCCCTGGCAATACAGAGGAGTTGGAAGAAATACTCAAGACACGTGAGACACCTGAGACGGTCAATCTTTACAGTCCGTTACAACTAGTAGGTCAATCTGCTCAGTCCTCCCTAGTAGAAAGCTCGACTCTGGAGAACAGGAATCAGAGTATGGACAACCAAAATTCTGGCAGTCAATATCAGGAGGAGGAAGTAAATGCTGGGATCCCTCAGACTAATGGCCATTCAGATAAAGAACCAATTAAAGATATAGATTCGGGGGATTCAGGTGGTAAATTTTATTTAATGTAGGACCCCTCCAACTCCTCAGGGAATGAAAGTGAGGGGGGGGATTGGGCAGATGATAAGAGCGACATGAGTAATTATCTACGGGATGATGAGGAGATGAATTTGGAGATGCCCAATGATCAGGGGACAGTGCGCAAATTAAGGGACACTATCAACCCTTTATTAAAAAAGATGCCTGGTACCGCTGGATCACTAGTGTGGGATTATTCATTTTCCCCTTTACTTGAGAAGAATGGTGGTTTGGGCGAGACCTCTGGAGAAGTACCCATTGCAGCCGCGGGGAGGGAAAATGAAATTACCCTCAGTACAATATATCAAATAATAATGGCGCATCGGGAAGAGACCAAGGCGGACGGTTTGCGAACCCAGGGTGATGTTCGCAAACTACAAAACACTGTGCGTCGAATTGCTAAGACCTGCACGGAGATATCTACAAGAATTGGGGAAGCTGAGGAAAGGATATTAGCAGTGGAAGACGAAATAGTGCAGCAGAAGGCTACAATGGTATCTCTGCAAGCTCTAAGAGATGATATTAATTGGAAACTTATTGACTTGGAGAATCGTTCTAGAAGGAACAATTTACGTATTTTGGGCATACCAGAGGGACGGGAGGGCAATGATCCTAGGCAGTTTGTCATCGAACTGTTCTCAGAAGCTTTCCCCGAGCTTAAGCACTGGAAGTGGGAAGTAGAACTTCAGAGAGCACACAGGTTTCCATTTAATCAACGAGGTAGAGCAGGGGGATCAAATGAAAAACCAAGGGCAATATTGATTTGCTTGAATAATTTTCTGTTGCGGGAATCATTATATGATTTGGCAAGGCCTGACAGGAAGAGAGGTGGTAAGGGTTGCAAATTTTTTGTCCATCCGGATTTCTGCCAGGCCACTGTTCAAAAGAGATGGCAGCTACGACAACTGATTTCACTTTTTCAGGCTAAAGGGGCATAGGCCTATTTGCTCAATCCGGCCAAGCTAAAAATCATATATAGGGAAAAAACACAATTTTTTGTATCAGATATATTAGCGAAAGAATTTTTTAGTACAATGTGAAGCAAATCTAGTGATAATAGTATAAATGTGTTCCTCGGTTACTAGGGGAATCTTCCTCACGTATCAGGGGGGGTGTCTGGCTCTTTTCCCTTTTTTTCTTTTTTTCTCTTCTCTTGGGTGGGGTCTGGGGGAGTGTTATTAATCCACTACCCATCACAGAGGACATGGTCCTTATGCCTCATTTGGGAGGGGGAGGGGAGAGGATGGGGTAGTTTTGGGGTGGCAAGGTTGGGAGGAGGTGGGAGGGGGTGGGAGAAGGCACATTTGGTATTTGGTGTTTATATGGTATCAAGGTTATGATGCTTATGTTTTTGAGAGAGATTATGTTTTTTTAATGTTTTTTGAACTGTAGTTCAGGTTATGGGCAGGGTAGACAAGGTATGATTAACTTAATTGAATAACAATGAGGGGTAGATTATCCATTTGTTCGTGGAATATATGTGGTTTAAATGATAAAAAGAAAAGAGGGGTGATGGCTCAAATTTTGCAGGTGATGCGTATTGATCTGCTTTGTGTGCAAGAAACTCATATCGCGTGGAATAATCTAAAGTGGCTGAATGACTTGGGTATGGATATACTCGGGTGTACCAGACAGAGCTCAACCACAAGAGGGGTTGTGATTTTGATTATTTCCATTTCCTAATTCTATTTTTTACCAAATCTTCTTCGATCTATCTGTTTCTAAATTCTTGTTATCCCTGCATTACCTACCTACTTAGTTATTATATTTCTAGTGTCTGTTTTTTTTTTACATCAATCTAACTGCATCTGCCTCTGTACCACTATTAGTCTATCTGTAGCTTGCCCAGTTGGCCACTCTTTTCTTTTTGAAAAGTTTTAAAACTCAGATTCACCAATAGCTCTAGCCACTGAGTCCAGTCCTTTGGGTTGTCCTCTTCTTGAGAGTCTTTTCAAAAAATGCCACCAACAAAATGCATAACCAGATATTTTACTATTTTTGATAGGATAGGACATACCACTGCCTACTCTACTCTAGACTAGTACCCGATTTGTACTAGTGATGTGTGTGGTATATGTATGTATTGTTTTTTCAATCTTGCTAGTGAAAATAAATAGGGGAGGCTTATATGGCATCTAAAAAATGTGTAATGTTTTTTCTAGGCATACCGACCACCAGTGCCGGGGCCAGTTGCGGGGCAGGTGACGCCAGCCAGGAGGGAGAAGATGGGCAGCTGCTGCAGGGTTGGTTGGGTGAGACAGCAGCAGTGGCGGGTGGTGGTAAGTTATATTCCTTAGTTATTGACAATACACACTCGCTGCAAGGGTGTACACTGTACTGTTGAGAGAGACTAAGAGACACCCTTTACTTAGTAGCATTAGCATTAGTGGCGGGAGTTGAGTAACTAATGGCCTCTTCTATCTGACTTCAACTCAGCTGGGAAAGTTTTATGAAGAAGACTAAGAGTCAGACGACCTTGATGGATGGGTTGAACGAAAAGGGAAAGAAGGATGGAAGGAGGAAGGACGGGTGACATGTAATATATGACAGAGAAGGATGCGTGGGATGCATAGGTGGCTGATAGGAATCGGATGCATGGGTGGTTGAAGGATGGGTGAAAGGTAAAAGAAAGGATGCCTGCCTGGGTGGGTGTAACTGTATGGGTGATAGGAATCCTTTGGGGGGTTTGATGGGTAAAACAAGCAAGGAAGGACGCATGGGTGGTGGTTTAAAAAACAATTACAAATGTTTGTTGTTGGTGAAAGGTTTGTTGAGAGATTAAGAAGAATGATAGCCATGTTTACTTTGAATGGATGGATGCCTGGATGGTATTCAATCATAGCATAGGTGGAGACTGTCACTGTATGAAGACAATGTAAAAGAAAAATAAACTGTGCCAGAGTAGCAAAGCCAAAGGTGAAGAATAGAATAAGATTAGCATTTAAAAAATATAATGCTAGAAGAGCAATGCAATGATAAATGGAAAAATCGCTGAGAAGAGAAACAAGGACTGTTTTTTTTCAAGGTTGAATTTCAGAATACTCCCTTGACTCACAGTAGTTTGCAAGCAGAGCATATATATTGTGTAAGTATGTACCCATACCCACCCATTATCAATCGCCTCCCTCCGACTCGGAGGCCCACTTCCTACCTATGTCATTTTTGACCGTGTCAGCCTGCCATGGGTGGCCTACCGGCTGCATGGTTGGTTACACAATCAATCAATAAATTCAATAGTACCTCACGTCGTCCCATAAATAATCAATGATCATTTGGATCTGATATCATCTCACTGTCTTGTTGTAGTAGTCAGGGTGAAAGTGAAATTGAGTAGTTGCCATTGATGTAACAGAGAATGCTCATAATAGAAAAATAAGATAATTTTGTAGTTGTAGACTACAGCTGCCCCACCTGCAGACAGTAGTAAATAAAAATAACGTGAGTCTGCGACACAAGTATGACTGTCTAGGGTGCAAGCTGACTGAGCTGGCATGCTATACAAGATTAATTTAGCTAAACAAGAGAGAGAGAAGAAGAAGACTTGTCTACTCATAGTGCCTAGTAGTAATGCCTGAAAGTACAACAAATGTTAGCGGCAGAGGAAGTGGGAGGAAACCTCAAATGTTATGTACTGTGCCTGCTAGTGCTACTGTGCCACTATAATTTTATGTGTATAATTAATTTAGTGTTACTGTTTTGCTAAGAGTATTGGTTACAATTGTCTTTTTTCTTTCTTGATATAGCTACTACTTCCCAACCGAAACCACTACCAAACGGGAAGGAGTTAGCAGCCATGGCCCAGCAACGGAAACTGGAGGCCATCCGTACTAAATATCAGCGGCTGATGGATCTGGCGGAGGAGGAGGAGGAGGCGGCAGCAGCTGCAGCCTCCCCCAATGCCCCAGGTCCCAGCCAGGCCCCCCAGTGCCTCCAGTGGTACAGCGCTGTGGTCTGGCAGCCACCCACCGCACTTCTTCTCTGAGCACTGCTGCCCACCCCTGTGCATGCAACTGTAAGGCATTTAAGCGCTGCATGCTCCTCCGGATGGCACGCCTAGCGGAGCGGATAAAGGCCCTGGAGAGTAACGTGTGAGCCTGCCGCTAGAACTCCGTCGCCTAACACCCCTTTTTTAATCTTTTTTTTTGGTGGGTGGGATTTGGGCGTAGGGGAAAAGTTGGGGCTTATACTTTATTTATGGACAATGGAATGGACATTGGACTCTTATGGACATTGGTTGGGGTTAGGGAGAGGGGTGGGTCAGGTGTTGTGAGCTTTTTTAATTAGTTTATTTGTTAGGGGAATAAATTATTTATAGTTTACATATGATGTAAATGTTTTGTGGGGGGTTACTCTTTTACTTCACACAGTTTCCTTTGCTGCTGCAGGGCCCCAGCCAGTTTTTGATTGAAATATTCTGCCGATAGTGTAACACACCAACAGATAGATGCGTTACCCTCACTTGTGACTTGTCCTACTAGTACTGTCAGTCTCTCCTCCTAGTCTATGCAGTCTGCAACTAAAACCCCTTTGGACTCGGAAGGGTGTAGGTGTGTGAATTAATGAATTAATTTCCATATTATTAATTATGCCTCACCCAAACTTCTTCTCTTACCTGTGATTGATGTTACGCGAAGCGATCGCTGTAGCGATGGGTGCATGGTGATGGTAGTAGTACTAGTAGACACTGACACTCAGTAGCATTTGAAAAAAAAGAAAATGAGACAGTCAGTCACCTGAGGGAGACTCAGGAAAGAGTAGTTAAAGTACAGTACACAAGAAGACTGCCAAACAAGAAACCATGATGATGATAAGCAATGCTAAAGTAAAATAAACCAGAATGCCTGGAGGGCTAGCCTAGTACAAGTTACAAACTGAAGTCGACTCTAGCTATGATGATGAAGCAGACAAGCGCCTTCGTAACCTTTAGTGCTGGAACTAGGATGATGATTGATGACTCGATGCTGGCAACCAATTATGCTATTATGATGGATTCTTTATGTTCCTCTGGAAAAGAAATTTGAATATCGAATACTATGCATGGGTGGGCAATCTAATATTGCCAGTGTGGGCTAAAGTGAAGTATATATATACTTAGAGCAGAAGAAGTTAGTGCTGCTTTCACCACATCCGCCCTAGCAAGTATGTGATCAATATTGGTGTAAATGTAATTTAGTCACACCTCAATATAAATCTAAATCTAAATCCGTATTTGTAAAGAGCGAACTACTCACCCTTACGGGTCTCAAGGCGCTGGGGGCCGTCATGGAAATTAAGTGAGCTATTGCCCAGAGTCACATGGTGCTGAGCTGAGCTGCCGCCGGAGCCGAGGATCGAACCATGAACCCTGTGCTCCGAAGTCAGCTGCCCTGGCCGCTGCACCACACCTCTCCACTTAAATCACTCAGCCCGGGGTAAGAGGGTTAGGGTTGGAATAATGGTTGGGAAGGGGGGTTTGGGGAAAGGTTTGACAAAGACAAACACTACATATGGACAACACACAATCTTAGCAGTCAACCATCCTAAATCTGTTAAGGAAGAAAAAGGAAATGCATGCAGGATGATGACCTGATAAGTAGTGCTAGACAAGTAGTACAGGGCAGCAGTATATTATTAATTATTGTTATTATGCAATTGCCTTGCCTGTTTGCCACTAGAGAGACCCAAGTTACATACATTTTATGTTCTGTTGTACCGGGCTTCCTTTTCAAGCTAGTAAAGAAAATTAAAAAATATCTGTAGGAGTAAAATATAAGCAAACATAATAAACAACAACACACACAGTCGTAATGATTGTAGAGAAAAAAAGAATTAAATGAAATGATGATACTATAACTATGGTCAAATTGGGAGTTGCATCTCGGCATTCCTCTTGGTCCTTCCATGGACACTCCGTCTGTCAATCTTGGGTGCCTGCCTGGCGGATGCGGTTTGGTAAGGTAAGTGTGAGTTGTTTTTCCCAGTATAGCGCAGATTAAAGGCCGGCCTGTAAGTGTAGATGGAAAAACAAAAGGGATATTAAAAAATCAAGGAGAAAAGTAAAGTTACACTGCATAAATTAAGGAGGAGTGCAACAAGAAAACTTTCAGAGGCGGCATGGCTAAATCATTTCTACTCTGTTTGCAGCAGTAACCTACAACAACAACAGGAGAAGGCCCGCCCACCCAAACTCCACTTAGCTCCAATTTTGAGCCAGACAGCACTGAGCACACATACACAGCAACATAGCATTTTCCAAATTAAGTAACTAAATCAATGCACCGCTGTCAGTCATACCACTACACCCGCCTCCACTACTACACAGACATGTAGGTCTGGTGCTGTTGTTTACCTTTTAGGCCACTTCATGAAACGCCCTTGTTATTCCATTGATCATCTCCGATCCTAGTGACTGACTGTGAGTATGGTATGGTCATGTCAAGATTAGGAATCTCTCAGAAGACTCCGTAGTTCTCATAGACCAGCTTTATTTGAAGAAAGCAGCGTACAGGTACAAACGTCTGAAAGTTCCAGGAGATCAGCAAGGACTGAGTCCAATGTTCCTTTCTATTGCCTAGCAACATTCTACCTTCTTATACATTCTACAAATGCTAAAGCTAACGCAATAAAACACACATAGTGTTACGATACACAAACTGAGCTAAACACCACATATCTCCCTCTTTACAATAACAAAAACCCAAAACTTTCCTGCCTCTCATTAACTCAAAAGGATTACTGCCTGTAACTGAATTTGGCGTGGTTCTGTAAGCCCACAAAACATCCCTAATAGCTTTTTCACAATCAAATTTTGCATGTAAAGCACTTTGAATGCATTCCACTAACACTCTGTTGAACCTTTCAATCTTACCATTGGCTTGAGGATGATACAGTGGTGTGCATAAATGTTTAATCCCCATTTTGTTTAAAAACTCAGTCATGGCAACGGAAGTGAATTGAACACCATTATCTGTTGGAAGTTGTTGGGGAACTCCTTCTCTAGAAAATACATCTTGTAAAAAACGGATAACAGACTTGGTGTTTGGCTCAGAAATACCTCTCACCTCTATCCATCTTGAAAGATGATCAATTAGGACAACAGAATATTTCATACTTTTTGGTAAGATGTGAAATGGACCTAAGAAATCTACAGCTACCTTTTGCCACACTTTGTCTGGAGTAAAAACTGGTTTGGGAATGGGCGTAGCTGTTGTCAAATGCTTGTCACTGTAAGAAAACTGCACACATTCTCTAACTAACATATCCACTTCCCTGTCCATGCTGGGCCACCAAAAATCATTTCTGATTCTGCGTTTAGTTGTTGAAATCCCTAAATGGCCTGAATGAGCTGTCACTAAGATTTTCTGTCTTAAACAACTGGGAGGAATCAGTTTGCCATCTCTGACTAACACACCATTTTCTAGAGAAAGTTCATTAGACACCTTCCAAAATGGTTGCACTTCAGCACTAAGTGACTACTCTTTAGGCCAACCTGAAATTACTAACTTCACTACTCGACTGAGTACATCATCAACCTCCACAACTTTAATCCATTCCTCCATGTTTGGACAAATAACTGAATCCTCAATACTAGCAATAATACACTCCTCTAATTCTTCTTGTTCACCAGGATCAGAGTCACTATTTTCAATCGGTAATCTAGACAAAAAATCTGCCTTCTCACTTTTACCTCCAGCAATATGATTGACAGAAAAGTTGAACTCGAGTAATTTTGTAGATAATCTTGCCAACCTGGCTGTTGCCTTTTTTATTTTGTTTCCAGACAAAATGTCAACTAAAGGTTTGTGGTCAGTTTTGAGCCAAACCTTTCTTCCCCACATGTAGTGTCTAAACTTGTCTATACCCCACACACAAGCACACATCTCTTTCTCTATAACAGAGTATCTAATTTCTACTTCTTTCAACCTCCTTGAAGCAAATCCAATGGTGAGGTTTTTTACCAACAACCACATGTGATAAAACTGCCCCAACTCCATATGAACTTGCATCTACTGTCACATAAGTGTCTCTGCCTTCTACATATGGTTGAAGAGCAGGAGCGGTGACTATACTTTGCTTAGTTAACTGAAAGCTCTCTTGGCACAAAGCAGTCCAAAGAGGTCCGTTCCTTTTTTTAACAAATTTCTAAAACATTCTGTTAAATTTGCAAAGTTTCTAATAAATTTTGCGTAAAATTCACACAAACCAATGAATAAACGTAACTGATCCTTGTCTGTGGGATTGGGAGCATTTAGAATACCATCAACTATGCTAGGTTTAGGTTTCACACCGTCTTTTGAAAGAATGTGACCTAAATATTCAATTTCATTGACTCCAAATATACATTTGTCTTCTCTAAGATTGACACCATTCTCTTGTAGTGTTAATAAAACTTTTTCTACTACTTCATTGCGTTTGTCTTCAGTGATAGTATGTACAAGAATATTATCTTGAAAGACGACAACATTGGGTATGTCCTTAAGCATTGTACTCATGACCTTCTGAAAAACAGACGCCGCTGAGGCCACGCCAAATGGCATTCTGCAAAACTAGAAGGTACCATCAGGTGTGACAAATGCTGTTAAATGACGCAATTGCTCATCCAATACTACCTGATTGTACGCAGCTCGCAAATCCAACTTTGAGAACCACTTGGACTGACCCACAGCTGTAATCACGTCATCAATCCTTGGTAAAGGAACATTTTCAACCCATATGGCATTGTTTAACCATCTTAAATCTACACACATGCATAAATCACCTGCTTTCTTCTTTGCCAGAACAATGGGAGAAAGCCAGAGCGTGGCATCAACTCTTTCAATGATCCCTTCCTCTTGCATGGTCACCAACATCTGAGAAAGTTCATTTCTAATACTATATGGAACATTGCAAAGTTTATGTTTAACAGGAATTATTCCCTCCTTTACTTTGATGTTATGAGAGAAATTTTTGCACAACCCATTTTGTTTTCAAACATATTAGCAAATTTTTGTTTGCAATATACATGATCAAAAACAGAATTCACCATATACACTGGATTTTTATCTCCAGGTTTGATTATCATTCCAAACTCAGCCTGATGCCACCATCCTAAAACATTTATGCCTTTATGTGCCACATAGATATTACCATTAATAGTTTTGTTTTGAAATGAAATATCACTCCAAAAATACCCTTCTAGTTCAATTCTACTGCCTTCAAATGCAGTCACGATAACATCTGGAGGTAGCATTTTTTTGTGCATCCAGAACTCTTCATACTTATCAATAGCAATAATAGTGATCCTTGCACCAGAATCAATGAGAATATCTATGGAGGAATTATCAATTTTCACAGGAACCAAAGGATCACCAAATTTATTTTCGTGTTGCACACTATTAATGTCTACACACTCTATGGATAAAACCAATTCTTCAACTTTCTGTTGAACTTCTTGAGACTCTTCACTTTCTGTATAGTAATGTACATATCAAACTGAAAAACGTTTACCACCTCTACATATCTTTCCAAAATGACCAACTTTCTTACATTTCCAGCATTCTTGACCAATTGCAGGACAATTTTTAAAATTGGAAACATGTGAAGGAGACCCACATCTGTAACATGATATTTTGACCTGATCTATGCCAGCATTCATGCTCTTTTCATCTTTTCTTTTACTATCCCATGGATTTTTGTTTATGACAACATTTTTGCTATCTGTAACAGGTTGTACCACTTTGTTTTGAACATTGGTATTCACCACTGATATGTGAGTATTATCTGTTTCTAGTTGTTTAGCATCTAATTGTAAACTTTCTATGCTGTTTGCTATGTCGATTGCTTCATCCAAAGTAGTATTCTTACATGACAACAGTTTTAGTTGTATTTGTTTCGAATGACATCTACAGACTATTTGATCACAAATTAGTTGTGATGTGAAGTTTTCAAACTCACAATAGCTAGCCAGCATTTTTAACGCAGTAACGTAAGAATCAATAGATTCACTAGGACCTTGTACTCTGGTAAAGAATTTAGAACCGAGAGAGTCTAGGAGGGAGTTTCTAGGAGGTTTTAATGTTATTATTTGTCTTCCAGTTCACCCACCAAGAGAGAGAGTGGAGAGAAAAGCGAATAGCAGAAACGAGAAGCTAAGAAGGAGGAGAAAGAGAGAGTGGAGAACCGAAAAAAAGCCAGGCAGTCTCTTCTTGTCCCCTACCCTTTCCCCCGGCAGGGTTCACGCGACCTCCAGTGTAATTGGGGTTTGTGGGAAGGCCTGTAGGGTGAATTGGGAATTCTCGACATTCTGCTCTGGAGAGTACCGGAAATTGAAGTGAGTACGCATTGAGCCTTGACTGAGTGAAGTGCCCACGAACTTTACTCACCTGAGCAGAATGGCAGAGGGGTTCGACTTAAAGAACCTAAGGAAAGTCCTAGAGGTAATTCAGCAAGAGTTAATATCGGTTAGGGAGGAGAATAAGGCTATCAAATCTGAGATGGAGGCAACTAGATGAGAGACAAAAGAAATGGCAGCTCAGATGAAGAGAGAAGGTTCAGGGGATAGGCTTCATTCTCCCCCTTCAGGAGCAAACATATTTAATCCAAGTTCAGTTGCTAGCTCAGGGTCCACCACCCAAGTAGTACATTCCTTGGCCCCTGTTATCCCGTTGGCACCTCCAGAACGCTTCAGCGGGGATCCTCAAAAGGCCCAAATCTTCCTGACCCAATGCTCCTTGCATTTCATGTGCCGGCCTACCGTCTTCCCAGATGCGCAGTTTCGAATTGCCTTTATTCTGTCTTACCTCAATGGAGACGCAGCTGCGTGGTCAATGCCCTTGGTCACTCAAGACGCATCAATTTTGTATAATTTTGACGAATTCAAAAAAGAATTTCTGCGCATTTTTGATCATAGGAAGGTAGCGCAGGCTACAGATAATGAATTGTTGGAATTGAGGCAAGGAAATCGAGAACTAGTAACATACCTTGCACAATTCAACAAGCTTGTTGTTGAAACAGAATGGCCGGAGTCCAAAAGAGCCGCCCTGTTCTATCGCGGCTTAAAAGATGACTTGAAAGATGCCTTGTTGCAAATTCCAAATCGCCCCACTGAGGTATCGGCCTTGATTGACCTGGTTTTAGAAATCGACTATAGGCAAACCGAAAGAAGAGGTGAAAGAAGACGAGAATTTCGATCGAGTGTCCCGCGCTTTGACAGGGCAAGATCTAATGTTACAAGATTTGTGGAGAAAGAGCACGGTGTCGAACCTATGCAAATAGGAACCATTAGAGGCCCACTTTCCAGAGAAGAGAAAGAAAAGCGAAGACAAAATAATCTATGCCTTTATTGTGGAACCAGCGGACATTTTGTGAAAGGATGCCCCAAAAAACCCAAAACATTCAAGAAGGAAAACTCCCAGCACCACCAGTAGAGGGAGTTGGGCTGGTGGTTGCTAACAAAGATACAACTCCAATTCATCACCAAGTTGCTAACACCTTGCAGTCTTCTGCTCCGCACCTCATTATGACTATGACTCTGAAATTCCGAGAACACATTCTTCCTGGAGTAGCTGTGATGCTGGACTCGGGTGCTACAGGGAACTTTTGCGACCTCAAATATGCCTCAAGAGTTGGTCTGAAGGCTTTACTCAAGGAGAGAAGTGAAGCGGTGAGGGCTGTAGATGGTACTAATTTATCGTCCGGTCCCATTACCAGTCATACGGAGGTCGTGGAACTCATTTCTCTTGAAGGTCATAGAGAGGAGATTCAATTCAATCTGATTGATGCTCCGCAGTTTGGAATCATTTTAGGTCTTCCTTGGCTGACTGAATACAACCCAACGATAAACTGGAGTGAGAGGACAGTGAAGTTAAACTCCAGCTACTGCTTGGAGCATTGCTACTGTGAGAAGCTGAAAGGACAAGAGAGAAATCCAGCAGCCTTGTTATGCAAAAATAAGATGATGGTGTGTGCTGTGCAAACTGAGAGCCTACCTGTTGAATACCAGGAGTTTGCTGAAGTGTTCAGTGAATCTGAATCAAAGAAGCTACCCCCTCATCGATCATATGATTATAAAATCGATCTTGAGCCTGGGGCCAATCTTCCTTGTAGCCGGATCTACACGCTTACAGAAGCTGAGAACCAACACTTGAAGGATTACATACAAAAATACTTGGAAAACGGGTTCAACCGACCATCCCAGCCCCCGGTCTCATCTCCACTTTTTTTTGTCCCAAAACGGGATGGAGATCTTGGGACGTGTATTGACTATTGCGCCTTGAACAAGATTACGATCAAGAACCGTTATCCATTACCCTTGATTTCTGTCCTACTGGATCAACTAAAAGATGCAAAAATCTTCACGAAGTTAGACTTGCAGGGGGCTTACCATCTAATCAGAGTGCGGAGTGGCGATGAATGGAAAACCGCATTTAGAACCAAGTACGGATTATATGAGTACCAAGTCATGCCCTACGGCTTGTGTAACGCCCCCGCAGCATTCCAATATTTCATAAACGATGTCTTGAAGGAGTTCATAGATCAATGAGCAATCGTCTATATCAACGATATTTTGATTTACTCTTCTTCCGAGGAAGATCATCAACACCAAGTCAAAAAGGTCTTATGCTGTCTGAAAGAAAATGATCTATACGTTAAATTGGAGAAATGTGCCTTTGGAGTGAAGTCTGTGAATTTCTTGGGGTTTGTTATCGCACCAGAAGGTCTAACAATGGATGTCAAAAAGATTGAGGCAGTGCTGAATTGGCCCCCACCAACTTCTGTGAAAGAAATACAGAGCTTCATTGGGTTTGCGAATTTCTATCGTAGATTCATTCGAGAATTCTCCTTAAAGGTTGCACCCATTACTAGACTATTACGAAAGGGAGTCCCATTTCAATGGACTACAGAGGCTGAAGATGCCTCCCAGTTTCTGAAGAAAAGTTTTACCACCGCACCCATCCTACTGCACGCTGATCCTACTCAACCATTTTACCTTGAGACCGATGCTTCTGAGCAGGCTATCGGAGGGGTGCTTTCGCAGAGACACAAAGAAACTGGACAGTTGCACCTGGTCGCGTACCATTCCAGGAAGCTGCAACCGGCAGAGATAAACTATACCATTTCCGATAAGGAACTCCTCGACATTAAAGATGCATTCCAAGAGTGGCGACACTATCTTCTCGGAGCTAGGCATGTGGTCACGGTATTCACCGATCACAGAAATCTTCAATTCTTAAAATCAGCCAGAACGCGCATGCCACGTCAACTGAGGTGGTCCCTGTACTTCGCCGATTACGACTTTGTAATCACTTATCGGCCAGGGAAAAATAACGGAAAGGCGGATGCATTGTCACGAATTGACACAGATGGAAAAAAGAATCTCATTAGTGAGCAAAAAATAATTCTGGAGACGAAGATCATAGGAGCAACAGTAGAGAATACTCTAGAAGACAAAATCAAGGAAGTTATGACTCTAGAGGAAATGCATAACTGGGCTCAGGAAGATTCGGCTCGAGAAATTCACAATGAGTTGCCGTTCCATGCCAAAACCTTGTTCCTACCAACCCAAGAATTCCAACAACAAGCGTTGGCAGATTGCTAATGACAGTCCTTTGGCGGGTCATCCTGGAATCTATCGTACAGAGTTCGCACATAATAATGCGAAGAATGCCTCTACAGGATATTCCCCTTTTTACTTGAATTACGGGAGGCATCCAAATTCTGTGGTTTCAACTCAAGAAGTCTCAGTGCCTGCAGCACAAGAACTAGTCCAACACCTTAGTGAGGTGCATGAGTCTGCCACCAAGAATTTAGCGTTAGCTAAAGAACGCTATAAGAAGCATGCTGATAAAAAGAGAAGACAAGAGTTAGTTCTGCAGGTTGGAGATAGAGTTTGGTTGAATACAAAACATCTACGACTCAAGGGAAATAGAAAATTCCAGCCACGTTTTGTAGGCCCCTTCCCCGTAGAACAGGTTCTGAATCCCGTAACTTATAAATTAAGTCTTCCTACACAGTTGAAGATACATCCAGTGTTTCACATATCTCTACTGAAGAGGGTATCTCCTAACTTTAAAGAGTCAAGAAAACCTAGACCCCTAGTTGTACATGGGTGAGAGGAATTTGAGGTCAAAATAATTTTAGATTCCAAATTAGTTAGAGGTAAAGTTTTCTATCTTGTGGATTGGAAAGGTTACTGTCCTGAGGAGATATCTTGGGAGATGCAATCTGATGTCCATGCTCCACGATTGATTAAGGCCTTTCATCTGCAATACCCACACAAACCCCAGCCCGGAGGCTTAGCCTTGCGGGGGGTACTTTCAGGGCTCGGGTTTCAAGAACTCATGTGCTTTCCTGCACCAGCGAGACTCCAGTAAAACAAAACCCGAGCTCCTTGTCAATCTACCGGAGACCACGGGTGATTGTGACCAAATGCCGAGCAATTGGACGGGCACGCCTAAGATGGAGACGTGCCAGAGCAATTGCTGGTTTAGTTTCTCGCATCTGGTTGCGAGCGCGAGGACAGGACCAGCTGTGAAGTGCGGCAGCCGCGTTCTAAGCCGCGCACTTCACCAACGCTTTTCGGATATGCAACACCTCATGCGCATTCAGTAGTTAGTCAGGATTAGTTCTTAGAGTCTTTGCCAGTCTTAGGCATAGGTTAGAGTTCCGAAACATTTTGTCGTCGGACAGTTAGTTAGGCAGTCACTGGAGAATAAGAAAATTTACTTATTAACTCGCAAACTCACCAGAGTCCAGAGTGGTTCTGAGGAGGCTGTTTCTCTTAGCGGGTTCGGCTGAATTCCGGGAGACAGTTTTTCCGACTGAGTCTTCGAACCGCAAGTATCCTCCTGTTGGAGAAAAGAGCAATTATGAGTGTTTAGGAGAATTGTTTATGATAATGCAATATTTAGAGAGAGAGTCAAAGTAATAAGTGATATACTTACCGCAACCCAAGGTTTCCTGCCCAGTGGAGTTAAGGATTCTGTAAACTAAAAAGAAAAAAAAGAAGGATTAAAAGAAAAAGATCAATTCAGATAATTGTTTATCTATTAAACTCACGAAGAGGAACTAACGCCTAAGTCTTAGTGGGTAAGGAAGTCAGAGTTAGCAGACAGCACTGAGAGAGTCTAGGAGGGAGCTTCTAGGAGGTTTTAATGTTAATATTTGTCTTCCAGTTCACCCACCAAGAGAGAGAGTAGAGAGAGAAGCGAATAGCAGAAAAGAGAAGCTAAGAAGGAGGAGAGAGAGAGAGTGGAGAACCGAAGAAAAGCCAGGCAGTTTCTTCTTGTCCCCTACCCCTTTCCCCCGGCAGGGTTCGCGCGACCTCCAGTGTAATTGGGGTTCGTGGGAAGGCCTGTAAGGTGAATTGGGAATTCTCGTCATTCTGCTCCAGAGAGTACCGGAAATTGAAGTGAGTACGCATTGAGCCTTGACAATAGGTTAGTCAGTTATTTGGATTCGGAAGGATAGCGGAGGGATAGAAGAGTAAAAAAGGTTTGCATTTATATAGTGCTTGTTACCCCTGATGGGGTGCTGAAGCGCTTTTTTCGGCGAGTAGCACGCTACTCCAGAACAAATAAGGATTAGTTGTGAATTAGTATAGTGAAATATGAAGTAATTTTAGTGGTGGATATTAATCAGTTATTTGGATTGAGAAGGATAGCGGAGGGATAGAAGAGGAAAAAAGGTTTGCATTTATATAGCGCTTGTTACCCCCAATGGGGTGTTGAAGCGCTTTATCGGCGAGTAGCACGCTACTCAGGAACCCATAAAGGATTAGTGGTGAATTAGTATAGTGAAATATGAAAGTAATTTGAGTGGTGGATATTAGTCAGTTATTTGTATTGAGAAGGATCGCAGAGGGATAGAAGAGGGAAATTTTTTTTGCTTTTATATAGTGCTTGCTACCCCTAATGAGGTTTTGAATCGCTTTTTCGGGGAGTAGCATGCTACTCTGGAACCCATAAAGGATTAGTGGTGAATTAATATAGTGAAATATGAAATTTGAGAAATGGACATGTTAGTCTGTTATTTTGATTGAAAAGGATAGTGGAGGGATGGAAGAGTGAAGGATTTAGATTTTTTTTTGGGGGGAGGTCATAGCAGTAGTGGGAGGCTTGGGATGAGTATTAAGGGATGTGGAGGGGAAGAGTCAGAGGGAAGAGTTTAGAAAGGCTTGTTTTGGGGGATCAGTATAGTAAAAGAGGTGTCAGATGGTGACAGGAGGGCTAGAGTGGGGGAGAATCTAGAAATGACTAATTTGGGGATCATAGTAGGGGTATGGGGTTTGAGATGAATGAGACAGTGGATGCAGAGGATATATTGATAGAGGGATAGGGTGAGAAATAGGGTAGTGCATTGGAAAGAGTAGTAGAAAGAGGTTTGAGTTGAGTCAGAGAGTTGAGGTAGAAGATATATTGAGAGAGGTATAGGGTAAGAAATAGGGTAGTGCTTTGGATATGCTGAATTAGCAGAAAGTAATAAATATATAGATCCATAAGTACATGGAAACGTTTATAGATGCATAAGGAAGTAAGCATATGTAGATTAAAGATATTGATAGAGGTATAGAGTGAGAAATAGGGTAGTGCATTGAATATGCTTCTTTTTTTGGGGGAGGAAAGCAATACATATATAGATCCAAGTACATGGAAGGTATATAGATGCATAAAGGAAGTAAGTATAAGTAGATTAAAGATGCATTCGATAAACTCTGGATTTCAAGTGTTGTACTTAAAAATCTTTTTTTTAAACACAATTATTCTACATGTTTATACAAAGCAATACACATATATAGGTACATATCTATAGTACAAATAAATGCTTATATACAAAGGGATAAGCTGTATATTTCTGTTTGCAGATGGTGCTTATGTGGGGAAGAGCCGATTCTTGAGTAGTTTTCTGAAGATAAGGTGGTTGTCGGTGGATCTTATGTTGGGGGGTAAAGAGTTCCATTTTTTGGCCGCTTGAACAGAGAAGGATGTGCCACCCATGGTTTTTTTCTTGTATCTTGGGATTTTGAGGCGAGGTGCCATTCTAGAGCGGAGATCCCTATGATGAATGTGTTTGGTGATTTTATTCCTGATGAAGAGCGGTCCCATTACATGTATCGCCTTGTGGGTGATACAAAGCAGCTTGAACGTGGATCTTCTGGCAACCGGTAACCAATGCAGGGCTTTCAAGGCAGGGGAGATGTGCTCTTGCGGTTTGATATGCAAGAGTAGTCTGGCAGCCGAGTTCTGAATAACCCTGGGCGTAGTTCGCGTAGCTACGCGAAGTGTACTTTGCACTACGCGCGCTACGCGTAGCTACGCGAACTGCATAGTGCGGTAGGGAAATGCTGTTCGCAATGATTGCACAGTGCCGGATGCTTGTCCGCACTGTGCAATCATTGCGAACGGCATCATGCACAGTGCAAGCGGTTGTTTTCTGCTGCTCAAGTAGATTTGTACTCGAACGGCAGCTTTCTCAACGCGGACTGGTAGTTTCTCATCGCGAGCGGTCGCGAGCATACGCGACCACTCGCAATGAGAAACCTGAGCTCCCCGCATTGAGAATCTCGCCGGGAGGTTTATTTTCCGCGCTCGCGATCGGCAACTTGATAATGCCGATCGCGAACGAGGAAAAAGTCTCGCCGGGATGTTGATTTTGCTAGCTCGCGGTCGCCAACTTGACGTTGAGGACCGCGAGCGTGCAAAAAATGCCCGCTACGCGTTTTTGCACTGTGCTACATGCGATTCGCGTAGCGCGTAGTTGCGCAAACTACGCACACTCCACGAGCGTAGCGTAGTTTTCCACCCAGGCTTAGTTCTGAATCCGTTGTAGTCTTTTCATAGTCGTTAAAGGGGATCCATGGTAGAGGCTATTGGCGTAATCGAGTTTGGACAGAACAAGGGAGATGGTAGCTTGGACCTTGTGTGGAAATCCCAAATGGGGAAGATTTGTCGCAGAGTTTTTATAGTAACAAAGCTTGATCTTGCTAGTTTGTCCACTTCAGCATTCATCGATAGCTTGGAGTCTATGGTCATTCCGAGGTTTCTTTCTTTAGGCGTGATCCCAGCTCATCAGGCCAGGCGGCAAGCGGGTCATAATGTTTCCAATCGCCACACGTGAGTATTTCCGCTTTGGCAGCATTCAATTTGAGATGGCTCCAAGTCATCCATTGATCGACGGCTCTGATACAACTGAAAATTGGTGAGTTTCAAATGTCTTTGGGGCATTCCAGTTGGAGTATTTGCATGTCATCTGCATAGTTATAGCACGTGAGTTGAAATTGATTGATCAGTACCGGTAATGACTTCATGTAGATGTGAAACGAATGGGTGAGATGATAGAGCCTTGAGGGACCCCAGCTTTTGTGGAGTATGGTTTGGACGAGAAAGGTGGGGTATGGATGACATTAGTTCTGTTTCGAAGGTAGGACGTGATCCAGTCTAAAGCAGTCCCCTTTATGCCGGCTTCGTAGAGTCTTTGTATCAGAGTGTCATAGTCAACCGTGTCAAAGGCAGCCGAGAGGTCCAAGAGGAGTAGCGCAGCAACCCCGTTGCGGTCAACTGTGTTCTTCAGGTCATCCCAGATGGCAAGGAGGCAGATTCCGCACGGACACCTGTTTGGAAGTATGAAAGTATGGCATTGTCTTCAATGAATTATGACATCTGGACGAACCCTGCTCTTTCTATCAGTTTGCCCAGGAAAGGTCCGTTTGTAATGGGTCTGTAGTTGTCAGGGTTCAGCGGGTCCAAGTTTGTTTTCTTCAGCAAAGGGTGTATGTATGACTTTTTGAGTTCTTCTGGAAATATTCCAGTAGTTAAGGAATCGTTGATGATTCTTCTTACTGGAGTGGTAGAAACCGTGAATAATGTGGACAGTGACACGGTATCAATCACTTGAAAACTCGCAAGCGAGAACACGACCTTGATCACACAAATGACAAAAACGATCCCCTGGGCCCTATTAAATGTCAAAATATTACCTTTGTAATGTCCGGTGAAGACTGAAGGGACAGAGAGTCAATTCCGATACGAGCCAGAAATAGGTAAAAAATTTCCATCCAGGATGTGGATTCTGAAGTGATGAGAGTCAGCATCCCATGCTTGTCGCCAATTTTGTCAAGCTTAGGAAACTCTCAGAAGACTCCGTAGTTCTCATAGAACAGCTTTATTTGAAGAAAGCAGCATACAGGTACAAGCGTCTGAAAGGCCCAGGAGATCAGCAAGGGCTGAGTCCAAGGTTCCTTTTTATTGCCTAGCAACATTCTACCTTCTTATACATTCTACAAATGCTAAAGCTAACACAATAAAACACACATAGTTTTACGATACACAAACTGAGCTAAACACCACAAGTCATCATGGTGTCCAACTCTGTAGTGTCCCGAGTGAGTCCAGAATCAAAAATGCAATGGATCGGCCTGCAGTAGTACAATTTTGTTATTGAACAACAAGTAGGGAAACATTGACTTGAGTCACTTTTTTTGTGTGTAGATTAAATACTAGTAGACATCATGCACAACAATACAAACACCAATCACTGAGAGTCAGCGTGCAATGCATGCCATCATCATTTACCTGTTCTTCCGGGGCAGTCCCTCTAGGCTCGGAAAGGAGGATAGATATGTAGTCAGGTTCTTTGGAGGGACTCGACGAGGCAGGCACACATCTCACATTTGTTGTACTATTCTCCATCCAATGTCTGGCTTGAGGGAAATGGATTTAGGGCGAGTCAGGAGGACTGGAATCAGGACTCGGAGGAGTGGGCTCACTTCTTAACTGACTGCACACAGTTGCAACTCCAATCCGGCAGTAAAAGAGTAAAACGGTGGTGATGGATTTGTTGTGATTCATACCAGAAAGACAGTGAGACACAAAAATAATAAAAGTAAATAATATTCCTTAGCTATATCTTTTTTGGAGGGATTTATTGGGGCGTCAAAGCAAGAAAGAAAGTAACTCGAAAGCCTAGTTGTCAGGGAAGTAGAGCTCGTCCTCAAACTCTGGTGGATCACCCAGAAGTAGGTCATCTAATACACTGCTTCCAAGACCTGAGTTGCTGTCATCATCTTCCTGCTGTGCTACTGCAGGTATGGTGTAATCCGGTGATATAAAGTGCTGATTCATTTTGATCATGGTTAACTTCTCTACCTTTTGGGGCGAGAGACTGGTCCTTCTCACTGTTAGAACGGCACCAGCAGCACTGAAAACACACTCAGAAGAGACACTAGTGACAGGGCAAGCCAGATAGTTTATCGCCAACCTGCTGAGCACTGGCCATTGGCACCTTTTCCCATACCAATACAGCAATGGGTTTTGATCAAAGTAGACCTCTGTTGGGTCATCCAGATAGGCCTGGACCATATGTTCAATGCTCATTGGTGCTCCGCTTTGCTCTGCCTCTTTTGCCTTTGCCTCAGCACTGGACTTAAGCCCTTGCTGTAGAAACCATTGCTGTGCCAATTTTAGGGCTGATGCTCCTGTTGTTGTTGTTGTTGATATTGTTGATGTTGTTCTTGGTGTTGTTGGTGGTTTTAGCTGCTGTGAGCCAACCGCACTGCCCTCAGGCTCTGAAGTTGAACTTGAATCCGGCTGCCCTGCAGTACTTGTTGTGACCTGGAGTAGCGGGCCTCTAATTCCCGCCCGATCTTTTTCTAGATGGCTGGCTTACACAGCTATCCAAGTTTTGTAGTTGGCAACATCCCCATCTGAAAAAGGAATGAAAGTGTGCAGTAATGGTTTGTACCGTGGATCCAGAATTGTGGCACAAATGTAATGGTTGGATGACACAATGCCTCTTTGCACCCTTGTATTTTCAGATAAGCGAAGGGTTAAGCTCTCCACCAACTCATATGCTTCTTTTTTTCCTCCACATCTGCGTACATTGCAGACACCCTCTTCAGCTGTTCCTGTAGCATGTGCAACGATGGGATAGCTTGGCCCATAGTACAGTCCTCCTTGCTGACTTCAAGTGTGAAGACCTCAAAAGGAAGTAGCATCTCTGTCAGGCATTTAACTAGGCCTCATTGGTCCATCTTAATGATCATACCTTTCACAGTAGCATCCCCTCTTTGTATGACATATTCATTGCTTGGTCTGTACTGCTCAAACAGACGTTCAAGCACGTAATAAGTTGAGTTCCAACATGTTGGCACTTCCTGGATGAGAGCTTTAACTGGCATTCTATTATCACATTGAATGATCCTCAGCTGCTTCCGGGCTTTAAAAGAATGACTGAAATGTGTGCAGATTCTTCTACAGGTGGTCAGTAAGTTGCTGACTCGGTCTTCTTTTTTCAGAAAGTCATGAACAATGATGTTAATGCAGTGCGCCAAACACAGGACCCTGAAATAGCCACCATCGGCCATGGCCTTAACTATATTACTGCCATTGTCCGTGGCAACAAAACCAATGTTAAGCCCTCTTGGTCACAGCCATTCAAAGACCTTGCTGTCAAAGTCTTCCAAAATGTTTGCAGCAGTATGAGATTTCTCCATGGCGAACATGGCTACAGTTGCATGTTTCCGAGAGGCATTAAAAATCTCAGCAGTGTCAAAAACACCTGCTGCAGATATCTTTTCTCTAACCCCCACAAAAGAGATCCAGTGTGCAGTGATGCACATGTAATCAGGTGCTTGGCAACTGGTCCACATGTCTGTTGTCAGGTGGATAGTGTGAACATCACTCTGCTGCAAAGCTTGTTCAAGCAATTCCAGCACGTCGTGATGTAATGCTGAAACAGCAACTCTGGCGAAATAGGACCGGCTGGGAACCTTCCATTTTGGGCAGATAGCTGCCACAAATTCAAGCAAACCCACCCCTTCCACAAAAGAAAAAATGGAGGAGGTCCAGCGCTAACATTTTAGCCAGCTTCGCGTTGTACAAACGTGCCGTTGGGTGGTTGCGTTTGTACTGCCCCTCCGACCTAAACATGCTGAGAATGGTAGCCTGGATTTTTTTCTTTTCTGGTGCCACTGATGCAGGTGACTTCTTCACGCCAGATGTTGTTAGGCTCAACGCACATTTTTTTGTTGCGGTACTCTCTTGCCTCGGACCCCTCGGTGTCTCAGTCTGACTCTTGTGCCATTGCGATGTTACTGATGATGATGTGGGATGTACCACTGCACTGCTGGGGACAGGGCTGCTTTGTGTAACAGAGAAAATGTCTCCCTCTTGTTTGCCTTCCAACGTGATCGGATCTTCTTCATCTCCTCCACCAACAACACGTGCAGTTTTTTGGCTGCTAAGGTGCGCCTCCCACTGGATCAAGTGGTGTTTTCTCAGATGGGTTGTTTGGCCTCCGGTACCATAGTTTGTACCAAGCTTACCCCGACTAACACCTTGGCCACAAATGGAGCATATAGCAATGTTCACCTCCTTCTTCCAAACCGTAAAGAAGTCCCAAACTGGGGAGGTCAACTTTCTGGTGCTGCTGGTGCCACTTGCAACGTCGGATGAACTGGTAGGTGGGCTTGAAGTTTGGCTCTCTGCAGTGCCTACTTCTGAGGTGGTTGTTGTGGATGCAGGTTGCTGCTAGTGAAATATGGAAGCTGGAGGTGGTGTTGGTGGTATCATCTGTGTTGGTGGTATCCGTGCCACATCCCTCACAGCAATTTGGAAGGGGGTAATGTCGGTCTCCACTGGGGTGGGACTAATGTCCATGATGACTGGCTCATCATCATCATCCTCCTCTTCTACATCTACCTCCATAACTCAAAGGCTTTCTGGAACCTTCCTTTTCCCTAGCCTTGTCTCGTGGGGGTGGAGTGTCTCCAACTCAGACAGAGGCGGGATCCAAGTGGTGTCTAGATCATAAGAAGGGGGGCTTGGAGAAGAAGTTGATGGACTAACTCTCTTTTTCCTTCCTTGGGATCTGGAAGACAATGGATGTTCTGAAAGAGTGGCTTGCTCTTCTTCTTCCACTGCAGGAAGCTCGATTTCCTGAACTGCCCCTACTTCGGGAGGAACAACTACTATTGGGAGTGGTTGCGGCTGTTGTTGCCCACTTATCTGAGTTTCCTGCATTGATGGGTACTACTTTGCGATAACGATAAGTCAATTTCAACATCACTGCTCGTCAGCATTGGACTCATGATTAGACTGGCTGCCTCTGTGACAGACATGGGCTTGGGCCTAGGTTGGTTGGGTGGGTCCACTGATGCGAGGGTGCTGCTCCCAGCTCGTCCCTGGACACCGCTGCTGCAGGCGCAACTTTTGGTTTCCCAAAAAAGGTCTTGGGCGACATACCGGTCTTGGTAAGTGGCAGTCCCTTCTTCTCACTGGCACCTTTCTTGGCACTGGACCTGGTACCTTTCTTTGGGGCCAATTTGAAAATGTCAGCAGCACGCAGTGGCACAAGTTGAAGAGATGTCTATGGTCACAGATCACGTGACGTCGTGCGCAGCAGGACTTCTGTATGGCAGTGCAATGGGTGATGTCCTCTCCTCCTCTTTTGTGCACCTAAAAGCAAAGAAGCAAGAAGAACATCAGTGAAACATGGCATTCATTGTTGTGGTTCAATTACTACTAGTACAAACAAACAAATAATATATATAACTTAGTGTGTGGTAACACTTGTTAGTGTTATTAATATTATTAAATTTATTACCTCAGTTTGTAAAAAAAACATAACAATACAGTGTAGCCATTTGTGAGACTTTGACAACAAGGGCTTTCATGGTGTACTGTACACTCAGGAAGGATAGGAAAGAGAAGAAGAAGAACAAAAATACAAATGTAACGGAACCGGTTTGGCATTGCGCATCACGTGGGATGCATCATTCAGGGAGCTGCAGCTGACAGGGGATGGAAGCAATAAGCCAAGAGGAACAAAGGAAAGACATGCAGGCCTATGGCAAAAGCACACTAACTACCACCACAAAATGGCCACCAGCCAGATGGTCACTCACAACAAGCAGGAGGCCAGGAAAACTATGAACTCAAGCAGGCCTATATTATGGACACAGACTTTACAAAATGGCCCCTGGCCACACGGGGAGGCTCAGCCAAGGCAAATGCTGGCCCAGTATTACAAACACACTCACACACTGGCCAGACAAAGGAGGCATGCTAAACAGCACCACTTTAATGCAACAATGCCAAAACAAAAATACACAGGGCTAAAAAAGGTCTGTAAGTTACACAACAATCACACACACATCCAACAAAGGCATCTATTTAGCACACATGAAAAAAAGTGAAATGCCAAAAAAAAGAACATTTTGCAATTCAATCCAATGCCATCCATGCCCTAAATTATGTTCAAATTCAACAGACACCACAGAAACATTTGTTTCATGCACCCATGAGTAGCTCTGCGCCTATTGGTTGGAAAACCCATTGGCAGACTAGGCCACATAGTGAATCAATTCAAATCAATAATATTGCAAATTTATTAGAAAATGTAGTGAACTGTGCTGCATTTTTTGCTGGATAAAAGAAGAAAAAATTGCATGCAAAACAACAACAAGGCATGGCCACCACAAAGAAGGCTTGCAGGCCTAATGCAGAAGCACACTGGCTGCCTTCACAAAATGGCCGCCAGCCACATGGCCAGGCCACCACAACAACAAGAAAGGGAAGACAGAGAATGCAGGCCTATGGCAAAAGTACACCTGCTGCCTTGACAAACTGGCCGCCAGCCACGTGGCCAGGCCACAACAACAAGAAAGGGAAGACAGACAATGCAGGCCTATGGCAAAAGCACATTGGCTGCCTTCACAAAATGACCGACAGCCTCATGGCCAGTCTACCACAACAAGAAGCAGTAAGCCAAGAGGAACAAAGGAAAGACATGCAGGCCTATGGCAAAAGCACACTAACTACCACCTCAAAATGGCCACCAGCCACATGGTCACTCACAACAAGCAGGAGGCCTGGAAAACAATGAATTCAAGCAGGCCTATATTATGGACACAAACTTTACAAAATGGCCCCTGGCCACACGGGGAGGCTCAGCCAAGGCAAATGCTGGCCCACTATTACAAACACACTCACACACTGGCCAGACAAAGGAAACATGCTAAACAACACAGCTTTAATGCAAAAAATGCCAAAACGAAAATCCACAGGGCTAAAAAAAGGTTTGCAAGTTACACAACAACCACACACATCCAACAAAGGCATTTATTTAACACACATGAAAAAAGTGAAATACCAAAAAAAAAACATTTTGCACTTCAATCCAATGCAATCCATGCCCTAAATGATGTTTAAATTCAACCGACACCACAGAAACAGTTGTTTCATGCACCCATGAGTAGCTCTGGGCCTACTGGCAGACTACTGGGCTAATTAATTAAATAAATATTGCAAATTGATTTAAAACATTGGAGAAAATGTAGTGAACTGTGCAACATGTTTCCTTTATAAAAGAAAAAAAATTACTTACAAAGAAACAACTAGGCCCCTAATGAAACTCCAGGCCACCCACCAAAATAAATTTTTAAAAAACGATGAAAAGTAAAACAAAATGTAGGTGTAATGCTCCAATCAAAGAAACAACTAAGCCTGGGCGGATTTCGCAGAGTCCCGCTACGCTGAACTCCGCAAAGTGCAAAAAAAACTCTGCCGCACTATGCGGAGCTCCGCGAGCGGCAGAGTTTTTTTTAGATAAATGCAGTTTGCAGTGATTTTCAGTGCCAGGTTCTTGTTCGCACTGTGCAATCATCGCGAACGGCATCGTGCACAGCGCAAGCGGGCGCTGCTTCCTTTCTGCTGCTCAAGTAGATTTTTACTCGTGGGTGGTTTCTCAACACGAGCGGTCGCGAGCATACGCGACCACTCGCAATGAGAAATCTGACCGCCCGCGTTGAGAAATCTCACTGGGAGGTTGATTTTCGACGCTCGCACTTGCCAACTTGATGCTGACGATCGCAAACGAGGAAAAATCTCGCCGGGAGGTGGATTTTCCTCGCTCGCGCTCGCCAACTTGATGTTGATCAACGTGAGCGAGGGAAAAAACTCTGCGAGCTCCGCGTAACACGGAGAGCAGAAAACTCTGCAAACTCCGCGAGCGGAGCGGAGTTCACCGCCCAGACTTGGAAACAATACCAATTTTCCAACTTACTGGTGAAATCTCAAATTCAAAAGTCCTCAAATCCATTGATATATGATGCAGCAGCCACAAAGAGTGATCCTTCCAGCTCCAAATCCAAATGAAAAGTGAACAGGAGACGGACAAAGCACTGGGAGGAGCCTGCTGGACAGAACAGGAAGTTGGAGACTCTGGGGCACTTCCTTCCTCTTCAAAAACAAAGTAAAAAAATAAAAAGGACTCCTTGCACAAAAAGTACAGCCAAAAGTCAATCTGAGGAGTTTTTTTAATCCAAATCGTCATTTCAAGAAGGTTTTGATGCTGCTCGGGAGAGAATCTTCGTCAGATTGCAGATTCTGCGTGTTTGGGATTGCGTTCTTCACAAAACTTCTGCCGGAAGTCCGATGGCGCACCCAAAAGACGTGTTCGCGATCGCACACTCTCGCGGGACCGTGCGGCCGGCTACCAAATCTCGTGGCGCTCGTGAACGGATGGGAAATCTCGTCAGCGATCGCAGGCACCCGGTAAGTCGCTCCCGTGCACCCGAAAACACATTTTGGGCGCGTGGACACACAAAAAAAACTCCGCTCCGTTACAGAGTGCGGGGTTTTCCGGCAACTCCACATTCTACGCGGAACGCGGAGTTGCCAAAAATCTGGGTTAATATATTTATAAATATATACACATATATATTTAAGTATAAATACATATATGTAAATTTGTCTAGAAAATATAATGGGGCATATTCACAAGGACTGGCGATACCTATCGCAAACGCCAGTTAGCAGCAGTTTTTTTATCGCCGCCTAACCCTGAAAACTATCGCCATGTTAGCGGCGTATTACCAAGCCGTCGCTGCATGGCGATAGTATCAGGGAACAGCGGTGAAAACTGCCACTAACATTAGCGCGATGGCGATAGGAATCCCGGCGTTAGCAGGCGAAAACCAGCGATAGGCACATTAGCGGCAAAAAAACTCACGTTAGTCAGTCCAACGTGAGCTTTCTTGCCTCTAATGCAAAAAATAGCCTATCAGTCAACCCCCAATAGAAAATAGGCATAAAAAACAATAACATGCAGAATGGAGCAGCCAGGGCCAAGTGCAGCACACATCAACAACCCCTGCAAGCCACCCAACATCCAGGATGACCAGGATGTGAGCCTTGATGCCTTGCTGGACCTGCGTCTGGAGCCTGGATGCCTCGCTGGACCTGCATCTGAAGCCTGGATGCCTCCCTGGACCTGCGTCTGGAGCCTGGATGCCTCCCTGGACCTGCGTCTGGAGCCTGGATGCCTCGCGGGACCTGCGTCTGGAGCCTGGATGCCTAGCGGGACGGCATCTGGAGCCTGGATGCCTTGCTGGACCTGCGTCTGGAGCCTGGATGCCTCGCTGGACCTGCGCCTGGAGCCTGGATGCCTTGCTGGACCTGCGTCTGGAGCCTGGATGCCTTGCTGGACCTGCGTCTGGAGCCTGGAGTGGGATGTGGAGGAGCTGTTGAGTCGATGAGCCATGGCAGTAGACATTGAGGTGCAACGATCGCCTGTACCTGGTGGTGAAGTCTGGCAGGTCGCATGGAGACACGTTGCTGACCTGTGTGAGAAGACCGTCTTGCGCCCTTGGAGCTGTTAATAGTAGAGGCACTCCTGCGCACCTACATAGTGAGGTCGGAATTGCAAACTACGATCCACCACTACAGCGGGGTGCACGGAGGGGATTACCAATGGTGGGTGTGGTCTCCCTGCATCACAGGCCGGTTGATGTTGTGCTGGTCATACGCTGTGGAGGGTGAGGCCCCTGTGCCATGCCGAACTTGTGTGGCGTGAGCGCTGCAACTTAACGCCTAAGGGGGCCCTGTTGCATCAACTGCATCGGGAGGTCCACCAGCGGACTAGGCGGTGACTTCTGTACCCAGCCTAGTGAAATCACACCTGGCTGAGGCTCCTGCTGGATGAGTCACAGATTTGGAGAGAGTGCAGTGGATTGTGCCACGGTGTCAATGTCCATCAATCAATCAATCAATTAGGGGTTGATAGAGTGAGCTACTCACCCGTGAGGGTCTCAAGGCGCTGGGGAGGGAGTGGGTGCAGCTCCGGATCATTAGAAGAGCCAGGTTTTGAGGCTCTTCCTGAAGGTGTGCAGAGTGGGCGAGCGTCTGATGTTGACTGGGAGCTTGTTCCAGGTCTTAGCTGCGAGGTAGGAGAAGGCCCTTCCACCTGCTCTGGTTCTGCGGATGCGTGGGGTCTCTGCCAGGGCCAGGTCGGCGGAGCGGAGGTTCCTTTTGGGTACGTGGAATAAGACTCTTTCGTTGAGGTATTTGGGTCCGATGTTGTGGAGGGATTTGAAGGCGTGGGTGAGTAGCTTGAATGTTACTCTCTTCTTGATGGGGAGCCAGTGTAGGTCTTCTAGGTGCTGGGTCACATGCTCGTGTCGTGGGGTTCCGAGGACGAGTCTGGCTGCGGTGTTCTGGATTGTTTGGAGCTTGTGTAGCAGGGTTTTGTTGATTCCTGCGTAGAGGGCATTACTGTAGTCCAGTCTGTTGGTTATGAGTGCATGGGTGATGGTCTATCTGCATTCGGGGGGGATCAACTTGAAGGTCTTGCGGAGGGAGAGAGCAGGTCCCTGGCCGAGGTCAGAGGTCCTGTCCAGGTAAGGAGAAGTTGGGACGCGTAGCGGAGGACGCCTGGGGGTCGAGTCGCCCAGGCCTAGCACACGTAGATGACGCACCCCAAGTGGCGGCTCATCCGCTATGGCGGAAGAGCGTTGTCCCACTGCCTTCAAGCAGTGCAGAAGAGGGACAATCATCACATGATGATAACTTACTGATGTAATCATGTTATGTATCCTTAGGGGGTGGGAGGGTGGATAGGACTGCTCCAAGCACGGAGCAGGGCATGGGCGGATTGGCATGCCCACTCATGTGCGCAATGACTGTTTGGTCGGCCCACTCAGGCCGCACAAAGCAGTCATGCACACTTCCCTGTTCGCAATGCAGGCTGCATCACAGCCTGCATGTAGAACATGCCCACCCCTCCAGCCCCTGGCTGCATGCCTTGTCCCGTTGCCCTTTACCAATCCCACCGCCGCATCGCTGCGTTGTGATTGACTCAGGGGAGGGAGCCTGGCTGTCTACTTCCTGTCCCTGGAAGCAGAAGCAGGAGAGCAGGAGCTACGAAGACACGGGGCCCGGCTTTGAGGTAAGACTTTCCTCATTAAAATATTTACAACGCCCGCTCACACATACATCCCCGCGTCCACGTCCCATCCAGTAATCTTTCCGGCGTTTACCACCTCACAGCTGTCCAGCCCCCCCCCAGCACTTCTCAATGGCAGCCGTTGTGTGCCCATGCACACCGGGCGTACCACTCGTGTGCCAAAGGCACATACGTAGTTACGACGCATGACATAACATCGCATTCCATTCCAATGCATACTAATACTAGGCACATTGCAACAGTAGGGTAGGAGTTGCATAGCGGAGACATAAATATCACTAATCCCACTTCAGTGAGTGCAACCTTAAACTAACCTTTGCACCCCAAACCCAACTGTGAACCCTGGAATTCCTTTTTGAGCCCCCAAAACACACCCCATATTTCATATTTTACCCCAAATGCACACCCCAATTTTCATATTTTATCCCAAATGCACACCCCAATTTCCTGATCCGACATCCAAAACCCATACCCACCCGAAAAACTTAAAATTACCCCATTACTGACCTCACAATGCGTTGTAATCAGATGCGATGTAAAGGCACCTGCGTTGTCGGAGTTGCGTTGTTAACGATGTACTGCCTGCATTGTAATGGACATCTCCCGTGCCAAAGGCAACCCATAGGCAAGCCAGTTTGCGTCCGTCTGCCCCTTGACTGCGCTCAGCACCAAGGAGCCTTTGTCTTGGACACTCCACTGCTACGACACCAGCACCATCCTCGCCATCAACCCTGGACACCACCTTGCCTGCCAGGACCAACCTCTGCTCCGGACCGGACATCGACATCGCCATCACTGACGGCTGCAGTATCACCCGCAAGGAGCACCCCGACCGTCAAGGAGGAGGCATTGCCAACACCTACAGAAGCAGACTCCGACTGACCACACACTCTAATGACCCAAGGGTGACCATGGACCACCTCCACTCCCAGATCCGGACAAGTCCCGAGCACATCCGCTGCGGCACCCTCATGTGCAGGCCCCCCGGGCCATGGTCCCCCATTCTCCAATACCATTGTAGACCTCATTGCACCCCAGGGTCTCCCATCCATCGACGACATCCTACTCAGTGAACTCAAGTTCCACCTGGACAACGTCAGTGACCAGAACACCACCCCCTCCTGGGGAAGGTCCCCAACATCAGACACAAGCAGCAAGTCACATCAACTAGCCACTTAGCAGGACACACGGTCGAGAACGTCACCTCCGCCAGCGGGAACTTCAACTACAGCCACAACACCGGACTTTCCTGGACCGACCATCATTGGATACATCACGTCTTCACCTTGCCCATCGGACGCCACCGCCATCATCGCACACCCTCGCAGCTGGATCAAGGCCACCGAAGAACGTCTCATCAACTCCCTCCGCTCCAACACTCCGCCAATGCTTCCAAACGATGACTCCGCAGCGCGCAACAACCACCGATGGATCTCCAACAGCACCGACATTCGGGTACCCCTCATGAACGGCAGTGCGTCAGTACCTTCCGCCTGCCTGATGGCAGGCATGAGGGTGGCGCAGTGCCACAGGGATAGGCTGGCCCCATGCATTGATGGAGTTGCGTCATGGTTGTGACACGACTGCAGCAATGCGTGACTTTAGCACAGACAGATACGTCAGGATTACTTGCGTCATGGAGCGCTGTCCAGTGAATACAGCGCATCCATGCTGTCACAAGAAGGGTGTAGTGAGAATTGTTGCAACGCTGTCTTGTCGCAGCGCTGCAACACTTTTCATGACTGGGGCCCAGGAATGCGCACAATCTTGTTGATGGTGCACATTCCTGCACTGTAGTTTTGTCGCAGGGCAGTGCTGCAACATTGCTTGCAGCGCTGCCCAGCACCAAAACCTGCTGAGATGAGGCCCCAAGTGTTGTCTCCATTTTTAAGACCAGCTATTTTCTGGTCTTAAGTCCCAGCAGCTAACGGGCCTTAGCGGCTTTTATTTAACGTTTCGCCGGTCCGTGCGATCGTTGTGAATATCGCGAAGTAGGGTTAGCGTGCGTGTTAACACAGGAACGCCTACATTGCATATGATTAGCGTTAGTTGTTGCTAACATCGCTGGCGATGTTATTAGCGGCCACTATCACCAGAAAGCTGTCGCTAACGGCTGTTAGCGACAGCTTGTGAATACGGCGATAAAAGTATCGCCGCTTTAGCGTCAGAAAAGTGCCGCTAACGCGGCGATATCGCCTTGAGAATATGCCCCAATGTGTTTTCCAAATTAACATGCTGTTTATTTTGTAAAATTGACATGACATTATCAAATTGACATATATTTATATATATATATATATTCACTGAAAAAACCATAGGTTTCAGGGACGTTATAGTTACAAATTAGCATTTAAAAAACCTTGAAATTCACTGAAAAAACCATAGGTTTTAGGGACAGTTATAGTTAGTTGGACATTGCACTCGTACAAAACCCGTGAAATTCCCCTGTTATAGTTAGTCCAGCTAACTATAACTCGCGCCCCGCAATGCACTGCTGATGACGTCACATATTACATCACTCATGACATGGTCAGTGACATCACTGATGACATCACTGATGACATCTCAAATGACATCACTGATGACATCACTGATGACATCATCCAGTGACTGTGTGTTTCTGTAAAGTTTAAATATTTTTAATATATATAGGAAAAGACGTATTGAAGAATGAGTGGGTGTGTAAGTGTCTGTATGGATGATTTAGTAGGTGCGTGACTGACTCTATAAGTGAGTGATTTAACGTATCTTACTGAATGCATGGGTTAGTGACTAAACTGGGTGAATGTCTGTATCCGTCTGTCTGTTGCTGTGTAAGTGGCTGCATGTGTTTGTGAATAGCTACATGAGTGTCTATATGAGTTATTGAATGCTTGTCTGAGTATCTGTATGGGTGCCTGAGTGTTTGTGTGGGAGGGGTGTGTGCAACTCTGTGCATAGATGTGTGAGTGGGTGATTCACTGGGTGGATGGTTTCAAGAGTGCAACTGTGATAGACTGTATGGGTGGGTAAGTGTGTGTAAGAGTGTGTTAGTGAGTGAATGTATGTCCCAGTGGTACATGTGTGAGTAACTACATATGTGAAAGGCAGTATATATGTGTGTTGGAGTATATAAATAGCTATAAGCGAGAGTGAGTGATTGTGATAGTGGCTGTATGGATGAGTGTGTGCTTGTATCAGTGATTGTATAAGAGCGTAAGAATGTGCTACTATTTGTATGAGTAAGTGAGCTGGTGTGTGTATAACTGTATAGGTGAGTAAATGGTAGTGTGTTTAATTATTTGCATGACTGACTAGGTGTGTGAGTACCTCTATGGATGAGTGGCGGTGTTTGAGTGTCTATATAGGAGTATGAGTGCATATGATAGTCCTGTACTGAGTGACCGTAAGTATGAGTGACTGTACGGGTGAGTGAGTGGATGTGTGCGTAGACCTAAGAATCAGTGAGTGGGTATGTAGTTATTGGTGTTGGAGTGTCTATGGTTTTGCGAATGGCAGTCTGTAATTTAGAGTGGGTATATCAAAGGTTATATTAGAGTGTGAGGAGGTGCATCAGATTATCACGTGGATGATGTCATCAGTGATGTCATTTGAGATGTCATCAGTGATGTCATCAGTGATGTCACTGACCATGTCATGAGTGATGTAATATGTGACGTCATCAGCAGTGCATTGCGGGGCGCGAGTTATAGTTAGCTGGACTAACTATAACGGGGGAATTTCACGGGTTTTGTACGAGTGCAATGTCCAACTAACTATAACTGTCCCTAAAACCTATGGTTTTTTCAGTGAATTTCAAAGGTTTTTAAATGCTAATTTGTAACTATAACGTCCCTGAAACCTATGGTTTTTTCAGTGAATTTCAAAGGTTTTTTAAATGCTAATTTGTAACTATAACATGTCTGAAACCTACAGTTTTTTCAGTGAATTTCAAAGGTTTTGTAAATGACAATTTTTAAATGTATTAATTGTTATATAAATTTTTTTCATACTGATTTCCAAATTTTTTAGAAACAATTTTTTTTTACATATTTTATTTTTAAATTACATTGTAATTACATTATACATTACATTACAAAAAATACTTTCTCAGAATGAATTACTTTAGTTTAATTACTTTGCACATAGGCAATAGACTTTTAAGTACAGTAGTTACAGTTGTTGCAATGAGCAACACATTTTCAAACACAATGCAACATTCAGCTCAATGTGAATTTCTAGTTAAATGCAATTAGTTACTTTATGGATTACTTTTCTAACCACATTACTGGATCCTAGATTCAGTCCTGGGACATCTCCTGTAAACAGTTGAGTAAAAGCGTTTTGGTTACAGTCGTGATTTCTAAGGAATATTATTGTACTTTAAAAGTTCACACTTAGAAACTTTTTCTCATAGAATCACCAATGTTATCCTATGGAAGGAAATTCACTTAGAAGTTAAAAACTTTTTCTTACTCAGTGTTGGATCCTGGATCCAGCACTGGTGCATCTCCTGTAAACAGTTGAAAGAATGCGTTTAAGTCATACAGGCGATTTTTTAGGAATATTTGTAGTTTGTGAAAATCGACACTTTGAAACTTTTCTGCTGAAAACCAGACAATGGATTCCTATGGAAGGAAATTCAAGTTACTGGTAAGTACGGTTAAAATTACTTTTCAGGATCAGTACTGGGCTGAAAGATGCAGCACTGAGGTCTCTCCTGATAACAGGTGAGTAAATCGGAATTCGTATTTCGGCTGATTTTAGAGGAATATTTTAAAGTTCCAAAACTCCACACACAGAAGAATTTCCAAGTGAAACCAGTCAATGTTAGCCTATGAAGGAAATTCAAGTTACCGGTAAGTACGGTTAAAATTACTTTTCAGGACCAGTACTGGGCTGAAAGATGCAGCACTGAGTTCTCTCCTGATAACAGGTGAGTAAATCGGAATTCGTATTTCGGCTGATTTTAGAGGAATATTTTAAAGTTCCAAAACTCCACACTTAGAAGAATTTCCAAGTGAAACCAGTCAATGTTAGCCTATGAAGGAAATTCAAGTTACCGGTAAGTCCGGTTAAAATTACTTTTGAGGATCAGTACTGGGCTGAAAGATGCAGCACTGAGGTCTCTCCTGATAACAGGTGAGTAAATCGGAATTCGTATTTCGGCTGATTTTAGAGGAATATTTTAAAGTTCCAAAACTCCACACTTAGAAGAATTTCCAAGTGAAACCAGTCAATGTTAGCCTATGAAGGAAATTCAAGTTACCGGTAAGTACGGTTAAAATTACTTTTCAGGACCAGTACTGGGCTGAAAGATGCAGCACTGAGGTCTCTCCTGATAACAGGTGAGTATATCGGAATTCGTATTTCGGCTGATTTTAGAGGAATATTTTAAAGTTCCAAAACTCCACACTTAGAAGAATTTCCAAGTGAAACTAGTCAATGTTAGCCTATGAAGGAAATTCAAGTTACCGGTAAGTACGGTTAAAATTACTTTTGAGGATCAGTACTGGGCTGAAAGATGCAGCACTGAGGTCTCTCCTGATAACAGGTGAGTAAATCGGAATTCGGATTTCGGCTGATTTTAGAGGAATATTTGTATGTTTAAAAAATCAACACAGAAACTTTTTCAGCAAAAAGCAGGCAATGATATCCTATGGAAGGAAATTCAAGTTACTGGTAAGTACGGTTAAAATTACTTTTGAGGATCAGTACTGGGCTGAAAGATGCAGCACTGAGGTCTCTCCTGATAACAGGTGAGTAAATCGGAATTCGTATTTCGGCTGATTTTAGAGGAATATTTTAAAGTTCCAAAACTCCACACTTAGAAGAATTTCCAAGTGAAACCAGTCAATGTTAGCCTATGGAAGGAAATTCAAGTTACTGGTAAGTACGGTTAAAATTACTTTTCAGGACCAGTACTGGGCTGAAAGATGCAGCACTGAGGTCTCTCCTGATAACAGGTGAGTAAATCGGAATTCGTATTTCGGCTGATTTTAGAGGAATATTTGCACAATGGTGAAGGGAGGGGCGGGGCCTGAGGTGACATCTGTGCAAACGCGCCCCGTGGCGCATTTTAAGTTGGGGGATTAAGTCCCCTTGAATCATGAGGGTCCCTACGGGCCAACTAGCCCACCAGGAACCTCCAGTATGCGCAGGGGCTGCGTTGCAGAGACATGTACAGAGGCCACACCCCTTTTACACCTCTCTGCAACGCAGCTCTGTGGCGCTTTCTGGATGTACCTGTTGGGCTAGTTGGCCCCCAGGGACCCTCAGGATTGAAGAGGATTTAATTCCCCATCTTAAAACGCGCCACGGGGCCTGTTTGCACACATGTCACCTGAAGCCCCGCCCCTCCCTTCACCACTGTGCAAACGCGCCCCGTGGCGTGTTTTAAGTCGGGGGATTAACTCCCCTTGAATCCTGAGGGTCCCTGGAGTCCAACTAGCCCACCATGTTCCTCCAAAAAGCACCACAGAGCTGCGTTGCAGAGAGGTGTAAAAAGGGGCGTGGCCTCTGTACACCTCTCTGCAAGGCAGCCCCCTGGCGCATACTGGAGGTTCCTGGTGGGCTAGTTGGCCCCCAGGGACCCCAGTATTCAAGGGGATCTGTTCCCCTCTGCAAACGCGCCAGGGGCGCGTTTGCAGAGTGGTGAAGGAAGGGGCGGGGCCTGCAGGCCCGATCGTTTTTTTGTTGTTTTTTTTCCTGAAGGGGGCCGTGTGGCCCCCTTCCTTTTTTCTATTTTTAGGCCCTGGGGACCCCATCCCCCAGGGCCTTACCCCTTTTTTAAAATTAAAATTAAAAAAACGGGAAGCGGGCCGCGTGGCTCCCCTTCCCTGGGCCTGTATTGGCCCCGGGGACCCCATCCCCCGGGGCATGGCCTCTTTTTGTTTTTATTTGGAGGGCGGCTGCGTGGCCCCCTCCTCAGGCCATTTAAGGCCCCGGGGACCCCATCCCCGGGGCCGGCCTTGCACTTTTTTTTTTTTTTCATTTTGTTACTTTGGGGAGGGGGCTGCGTGGCCCCCTCCGTGGCCTCTTATGGCCCCGGGGACCCCATCCCCCGGAGCCTGGCCTCTCGTTGGGGACTGTGGGGGGTCCCCAAACCCCCACAGTCCCGCCGGCTCCCCGTGTCCTACGGGAGCCGGCATTGCTTTACACATGGGGAGAAGCTAACATGCTGCTCCCCATGTGGAAGCAATGTGCTTTGGATATTGGAAGAGAGAGCAGGTTTCCTGCTCTCTCTTCCAATATCCAAGCAGTTTGCAATGACAGGACGGGAGCCGCGAGGCTCCCGTCCTGTCATTGCAAACAGCAGTGTCCCGGGGGTAGGCACCCCGGGACACTGCAGGAGCCGGCCCTGGGGGGTGGCGGTCCCCAGGGCCATCAAGGGCTCCAGGAGGGGGGCCGTGCGGCCCCCCTCCCCACATCGAGAAAGCCCCGGGGAGGTGGTGGTCCCCGGGGCTTGGGGGTGCAAAACGGACCCCCATTTTCATTTTTCTTAGTGCCCCGGGAGGTGGTGGTCCCGGGGCGTGTGGGGGCTGGAGCCCCCACACAGGTTTTTCAAATATAAAAAGAAGCCCCGGGGAGGTGGTGGTCCCCGGGGCTGGGGGAGGGCTCAGAGCCCTCCCGCACCATTATCCATAAAGCCCCGGGGGTGGTGGTCCTCGGGGCTTGGGGGCCCTTAGAGGCCCCCACACATAAAATTAACCCCCCCAGCATGCCCCCGGGACTTGGCCCACCCGGGGCTAGTGCTATCGAGCGCGGGAGACCGCGCTTCGATTTTTTTTTCGGCAGGGTTCGCGCTCCCTGAGCGCATCCTGCCGATTTTTTTTTTAATTTTTTTTTTTTTAATTTTTTTTTTTTTGCCCAGGGGGTTTTTTTGGGACCCCCTGAGCAGACCTAGGGGGTTAGGGTGTTTCTACCCTGCCCCCTTTGTGCGCTTTGCGCACTTGTTTCTGTCCCTCGGTTCCGAGGGACAAAATGGCTGCCAACACTTCCTGATTTGGAGTGTTGACAGCCAATTAACATAAAGCTCGTGCTCGGGAGGATCCGCGGCCCTAGATATACCTATCTTTTTACTTTTGATTTTCTCAGCAACTACTGAACGGATTTACACCATTTAACAAAAGGGTTCTTTCTGAACCAAGAACTACCTCTTTGCCAAATTTGGTGTAATTCCGTTCAGCAGTTCAGGCTGTAGCCGTGTCTAAAGTTTCCTATGGAAAATTGCATGGGGAAAACGCGTTTTGGGACCCCCCTTTTTCTCGGCCCCCGCTGGCGAATCCCCCGAGACTTTCAGGGTAGGAGCGGACCGGAGCGGGCCACAAAGTTTGAAAATTTTGCGAAGATACGTCAACCGGCAAGAGAGTTATTTCAAATAGAATGTCGCAGATTTCCTATGGATAATAGGTTGTAACTATAACTATCTACTGGCGACCGCCAGTAGATAATATATATATATATATATACATATATATATATATATTTATATACACAGCAATACACACCAAATAAAATATTGGGCGTCAAACACACAACACATACTAATGTTGACGGAACATCCCATACATTGCAGAGGATGGGTACCATGAAGAGCAACCAGGTGAGGATGTTAAAATGCCAAACGAAGATGTTAGTAGTGAAGAGGAAGGAATTGACTTAATGTCAAGATGTTATTGACTTCTACACATGAGTGCGAGTATATATTTATAGTTTATTCCATTACATGTTAACCCAACTTTAAATCTGCTGAGGATGACAGTCTGTGCAGGGATTTCTTTAGAAAGTGCAAGGTAATGAAAATACAGTGCAAATATTTTGTTGATCAAAGTTTTGACACATTCACTGCTCATTTACATTGTTTATCTTTGATTGTTTTTAGAAAACGTGTCCTCAACATTTTTCATTTGTTTTGTGACAATTTTGCAATGTAATCAACTAATTGCTTTTGTTTTTTAATCTGTTTTAGATTGTGACATTTGCAGTTATATGCTGCTGTTGCAAAGTACACAGGGAACAAGGGTTGATCTTGTGAAAGAGACACACAAACTTTGATTGTACATGTCTTGTACAAAGACAACTTGCACAGTGATTGAACTGAAGTTTTTAGGATTGCTTTAGACTCGTTTTCTGTGGAATGTTGGCACAAAGCTAATATGTGCTGTGTTGAAAGGAGGCACACTGGTAAGTTCATAAGTCTTTTATTGGTAGAAAAGCAAAGCCACCAACTCCTGCTGCCAGCCTGTCAGTTCTCCTGGTTACAACTGTCTCAGCGAGACATCACCATGGAGATAGAACAGGCCAGCACAAACACTAATCTTTGAATGATTACAACACATCCTCTTTACAGTGGAGACAAAAGAGAGAAAGAAAAGAGAAAAGAAGAAAGAAAGGAAAAGGAGAAGAAAACAGCGATTCCAAAACACGGTACTAAAAATAGTAACAATTATACTGAACAATTCAAGATTATATGAAAAAGGTCCAGAGTAAACAAGGAACAAATTAGGAAACTCAAAACATTTCGTAGTCTTCATACCTTTTGGGAAGACGGCGAGATCTAGGAAGATGAGGTGAAGAACCACAATTGGTGGGTAAGTTTGAAGTAGGTGAAACATCAGGGCAGGAAGGAAACATAGACTTGTCACCTTGGAACTTCACCAAACGAGACATGCTCCACTTACCACCATTATGGACAGTAACCACATTCTTATAAACAGCAGTAATAGCAAATGGTCCCATATATTCAGTGACACCCTTCCTGTGCCAGCGTGGTCTCTTGATGAGCACCCACTCCCCAACCTTCCATGACGTGACCTTGGTTGACTTTTTGAAATCAAACCTTTGTTTGTACTTACTTTGGTAGGACTTGATTTTACCACTCACCTCCTCCCCACACAAAACAGGACCCTCAATAAGAGGTAGCCACCCGGGATTGAGTTTGGATAGCGCAACCCTCCCACGTAACATTTGAAATGGGGACTTCTGCAGAACAGTATTGAGGGCAGTGCGATGAGCCCACCAGGTGTCTCTTAAGACACTCTTAAGAGGAACTCTCATTTCAATTGCCCTTTGCACACGTGCTTTGACTACTCTGTTCATGCGCTCCGCAAGACCGTTGGCCTGAGGAGCATAAAGAGCAGTTCTCTGATGAACAATTCCATAGTCACTTAAAAACTCATGCATCTCCTGAGAAATGAATTGCAGGCCATTATCTGTGATGAGGAACTTGGGAATCCCCTCACTAGCGAATTCATCTTTGAGATAATCAATAACCACCCTTGTGCTGATAGAACTTACACATCTGTTGGAGACCCATTTGGCCGAGTAATCCACCAAAAGAATCACAAATCTGTCTGCAGGATTCAAAAGCTCAAAAGGGCCCATGAGATCCAACCCCAGCTTGACCCAAGGTTCCCGTGGGACCTCAACAGGAGACAGTGGAGGGGTGTTGACAACACGAGACTTGTCACAAGAAGCACACTCATAACACTCACTAACTACCTTTTCAACCTGACTATCCATCTTTGGCCACCAATACCTCTCCAGGAGGCGAGACTTCGTGAGGCTTCTACCTAAATGCCCTTCATGATCAAGGTTTATGAGCTTAGGTTTGAGACCCTCAGGTGGAATCACTCTCTCTCCACGCATAAGTTGGCCCTGGCAAAGGGTGAGCTCATTCCTGATGGACCAAAAAGGGAGTAACTCAGAATCCATTCTCTTATTGTCAGGCCACCCTTCAACGACAAAACGTGTCACAGCAGGGAGCAAAGGATCTGCTAACAAAGAACTTTCCCACTCACACTCTTGAATGGCAGACTCCTTGACCCAGTTAACATTAACCGTGTCTGAGTCAAGGGCATTTCCAGAACATTTGATAGGTAACCTTGAAAGACAATCTGCTGCTTTGTTGGCAGTACCAGGGAGATATTCCACACGAAAATTGTACTCTTCTAAACCTTCACTCCAACGCTTCAGCCTTGGGGTAAGTCTCTCGCTCTCCATGCAGGACAACACTTGAACCAAAGGGCGATGGTCAGATCTAACTAGGAAGGGAATGCCCCACAGGTAAATCTTAAAATGCTTTACAGCCCACACTATGGCCAGAGCCTCCCTCTCAATACATAAATACTGTTGTTCAGGCTTCCTCAATGCCCTAGAAGTGAACACCACAACTATCTCTTCCCCACAATCAACCTGAGAGAGTACAGCCCCAAGACCACACAAGCTGGCATCTGTAGTTAGGAAAGTTTTCTTCTTGGAGTCAAAATGGCCCAGAGTTGGCATTTTTCCTATTGCTTGTTTAATGGTACTGAAAGCTGCAGCACAATCAGGCGACCAAACAAAGTGCGCTCCCTTCCTAAGAAGGACTCTGATGGGTTCAACTGTGGAGGCGAAGCCTTGGATAAATTTAGAATAAAACTCAGCGAGGCCGAGAAAAGACCTCACTTGCTCTTTGTCAGTTGGGGCAGGAGCATCAACAATGCTTTTGGCCAAATCCAGCTTTGGTTGGATGCCTTCCCCAGATATAACATGTCCCAAGTATGTGACAGAAGATACATTAATCTTACATTTCAAACGATTTACTGTTAAACCCTTGTCAGGTAGTCTTTGTAATGTGAGTCTTAAAATTGTGTCATGTTCAGAATCATTTTTCCCATACACTAAAATATCATCCTGAAAAAACATGATGTTGGGGACATCCCCCAGGACCACCTTCATAATGCGCTGAAAACAGGCAGCCGCCGAGGCTAACCCGAACGGCATCCTGATGAAACGGAAAGCCCCCAGTGGTGTCACAAAAGACGTAAGGTGTTTGGAGTCTGGATGAAGGGGGACTTGGTGGTAGGCCGAGGATAAATATAACACGCTAAAAACCTTCGCACCCCCAAGCATATTGATCGATTCAGAGATATTAGGAAGTGGTTGACGATCCACCCAAATCCACCTGTTTAGGCTTCTCAAGTCAACACACATCCTAATACTCCTCCCTCCATCCTTGGGGATAAAACCACTGGGGCCAACCACTCAGAGGATTCAATTTCCTCAATTATACCTTGAGTGACTAGTCTTTTAAGTTCACACCTTAGGGGTTCCAACATCATGTTAGGGACTTTCCTAACCTTGTGCACCACTGGTACAGCTTTTTGCTTAAGTACGATACGGTGTTCAAAGTCCTTGAGTAAACCCAAATTGTCAGAAAAGACTTGAGGAAATTCCTCAAAATACTTATTAGAAGACATACTATGATCAATCAACATGACCTGTTCTGAAGGACAGCGAGCATTAGGATTAAGAATTATTCCTAAGTCTCTCTGATGTCTCCAACCAAGGAGGTTGTCACCGCGCTTGGCGACATAGATCTTTCCAATGGTGTCCCTTCCTTTAAAATGAATCTTCATGATGGCATAACCTATCACATCAATGTGTGAGCCACCATAACTAACTGGGTTAATGTCTGGTGCAACAAGTTGTAAATCAGGAAATGTCTTGTCCCAAAGTTCATTGTCTAGCATGGTGAAAGGAGAACCAGAGTCAGCTAGAACCACAAAGAACTTGTCTCCAATCACCACTTCGCATTCTGGCATCCTGACGAGGTCAGCATCCACCATGCCATGACCTCTTACACTCAACATGGTTGTCTTGGGGAAAACATTTGTTTCAATATTCTCGTGCGCACCGTCCACTGTGCGTACTCTGCCACCAGTCTTGCATACTCTAGCATAGTGGCCTTTGATCCCACACTTGTGACACGTGGTATTCCTTGCATAGCACTGAGGGTAATTGGAAGAGTGATTGTTACTGCCACACCTGTAACACTTTAACTTTGAAAAGTCTGTGGAGGTTTTGGGCTTAAATCCTCGGACAACCTTGGAGACATTGTCAACGAATTCCTTTGCTTGAGTGGAAAGTGTCTCCTTCTGGGTCAATTCATGAATGGAGCTGGGTGTAAGAACTTTGTCTGCGGTTGTGTTGTGGGCCTTCATCTCTTTTACCCAGCCAGAGGTGTTTTCCATCCCCTCTACAATGGCTATTGCTTCCTTCAGTGACGGAATTTTGGATAGGAGTTTTTCTTGCACCCTGGGACTGTTTGTGCACCTGACCAGTTGATCTCGTATCAACGAGTCAGTGAGGTCACCGAACTCACAGGTGCGTGCAAGTGTTTTTAGAGAAGCTATGTAGTTGCCAACCTTTTCGTTATGTTCTTGGACCCTCATGAAGAACTTGTGCCTCTCTAAAACTACATTGATACGCGGTCCAAAATACAATTCTAACATTTTCATAGACATATCAAATACATCTGATGGTTCACCATCACCTTCACCAACTGGAATTAAGTCAATGCTTTCATAAATATTGCGCCCTCTATTCCGAGGTTGTGGAGCAAAATAGCTTGTTTCCTATGAGCAGAAATGTTTTCACCACCAATTGCAACTAAATAAGAATCGAATAAGAGTTTCCATCTTTTCCATGGTAGAAGAGGTTCACCTTTTTCGCAAAGGAATGGAGGTGGTTGGCTCATAGTAGTGGCAGTCATGGTAGGACGTTAGTATAAGGTTTAAATGACAGAGTCAAGCAAGGAAAACAAATTAAGTTCAGAGAGTTTCCTCAAAGTCATGTGCAAATATAATGTAGCAAAGATGAAGTCAATAGTGGCACGTTAATACAGTAAATGCGGTAAGCAGGTATGGATATGAGCAAAGGTAAAGTTCCACACCGATAAGTATTAAAGGCAAAGCGGCAAGAACCTCTGGTTAATCTCTAAAAGGAAGCAGAGGCGTGATGGCAGCAAATACAAGTAAGCGCAGGCATAGGCAGCTCTTAGTGGTTAATCACGGACCTTCAAAACAGTCTAAACAGTACCTGGATGCGAGAGAGAGACGATCGTTGGATGAAAGCGATTCGAGGCAAGCTCCGTGACAGGTTGTCAAGGAAACTGAAAACAAATATGGCGGCACGCACGCACGTAGCGCAACGTAGCGTGACGTGGTTGTGACGTGATGAGGAACTGGAGGCACTCGTGCGCATGGGCAAGCACGTCACCGGTGGCGTCGCGAGGAGCAGCAACTGCCGAAGAAAAGAAGGCAAAAATGGTCAGAATTGGCTATTTCCCATGTGGAGCATCGCAGGAAATCCGGAGAAGCAGGAGGAAGTCCGCTGGAGGTCGTAGAGAGTCGCCTCTTCACTGGTCTCACGCTGGCACGCGATGAGGAGAAGATGGTATCCGTGGGTTCAGAAGATTGGGGAGAGTTGGTGGCAGACTTGTCCCCCGCAAGTTCCGCTCGTCGCCAGTGTTGAAAGGAGGCACACTGGTAAGCTCATAAGTCTTTTATTGGTAGAAAAGCAAAGCCACCAACTCCTGCTGCCAGCCTGTCAGTTCTCCTGGTTACAACTGTCTCAGCGAGACATCACCATGGAGATAGAACAGGCCAGCACAAACACTAATCTTTGAATGATTACAACACGCTGCTTATATTGCTCTGACCACATGTGGTAGTCGACACAAAGCATACTAATCTCTGTTCACATTTGCAAAATTCTCATTTTGTGTTTGAGGATGTTGATGTGTATTATCATTTTAGAAAGAACTTTTCGAAGCACAACACTTAAAGTTGTTTGTGACATTGCACCAGACACTGCAACCCTGGATTGAAATGATTCTGTGGCCACTAAATGAAATACTGCTATGATTTAGACTACTGGTGTTATTGATGTGGGATTCCTATTGTGGGCCAGGAGATCTGGCTCTAGCCGATGACATAAATAAATAATAGTTAGGCTATATATTCTGTGAAATTTGATTATATTTCTGTTCTTCCATGGTAGCAAGGTCTGGAACTGTAAATGAGAAAAAGGCATTTTTATTATGCATGAGAAGTAATGTGTAGGGAAAAATGTAAAACATTTCTTTCTTCGAAATTAATAGTATAGGATTTAATGATCTGTGTTTTTTGTTATTTTTGCTCATTTTTGAAAAATGTGGGACACATTACCTACATGAAAATTATTTATGACTAAACAATAATTTACATTTTTACATTTTAAAATGTTCAATATAACCCAAAAAAACAACACATGATGAAATCAAAGAACCAAATCAAAAACTAAAAACAGTCAATCATGGTGAATGAAACTATTATTGCAGAGCCAAAATTGTTTGAAGTTCAATGTCCAAAATACAACTGGCATCAGAAAGGTAAATGTGTCCAGAAAATAGTCCACAGAGTGAATGGAAGTCACACACTGGAGGAAATTAAGTTCTGTGGCTCTTGCTGGTGATGGAGGTGTTGCCATCCTCTCCTGGTAGTCCCACTGAATGTGCCCTCTTGGAGGAGGGTGGTGGATCCACAAATGCAGGGACTGAGGTGGATGTAGCTGTTCCCTATTGTGGCAGGGCCTCCCTTTCTGTGACTGAGGCAGATGTAGTTGGACCACAGAAAGGGAAGATGTTGCAGGAAAAGCCCTGCACATATGGGTGAAAATACCATGCAGCACCCCAGTCTGGGAGCTGAAACTGGAGTTCAGATTCTCCATCTGCACATTGTGCTCCCTCTGCAACTGCTTCATCTTCCGGAGCTCTGTCAGGACCTAGCCCATCATGTCTTGGGACTGATGGAGGGATCCCAATACTTGGTTGATGGTGGCCTGGGTGACAGTGAACCAAATGGCCTCACTTTGCTAGCCCACAGATTCCCTCCCACGACCCTTATACCCACTAATCCACTGGTTCCTTGCTGAACTGGAGGTAGTGGTGGTGGTGTATCAACAGCAAGCAAGACTGAGGGCAAAAGACTGGTGTGATGTTGGTTTGGACACAGAAAGTGGAGATATCGATATGCTGAGGTGTGATAACAGCTGGTGTGGGAGGTATAGGTGTGGACTGAGTGAGACTCACAGTAGGTGTCTGCCCAGGCAGACCAGATGGACCAGGCTGCTCCTGGTTAACCAGACTTGCAGGAGTATAGCCCTCAATAAAGGCTTGATCCAGGTCTGGAATGGAGGTATCCTCAGTGGTAGATGGTTGCCCACGTACTCTGGCTGTTGGACCTATTTTGAATCAATAAAAAATACCTAATTTAAAAATCTGGATGATACATCTAATTACTTTGAAGCAAATATATGAGGCAACCTAAAAGTAAAAAGTAAAGGATTATAATGATTGTACCTTTCAGTGGTATTAGAATAGGGTACACAAACAGTTTAAATGACACACAAAACTATTTAAAAAAGCAGGTGAAAAGATGTTATGAAATGCAGTAAGATGATTAGAAAGCATACATAAACTATACAAAACTTTGCACACAACATAGTAGAGAAGTGAAATGTGAATTCAACCTTTTCAAGGCCTAGTGGCTAATATGCTGAACTGCACACAACTTAGAAGCATTTATAACATTAGTCATCATATGAACACTGCAGAGTATATTTTCACAAAAGTAACCACTTATATTCAGCATACAAAATTACATACCTTAAACTTTTTCAGTAAAAAAACTTTGATTTGAGAAACAAATAAAATCAATTTCATCAAATAAGAAGGATAGGATAACAGACAAACTTAAACACAAAGTCAGTTGAAAACACAGCATGATATAGAGATTGATCGATACATAACACTTCGACATATGTAACAATGTGATAGGTAAGAGAGAATGAGCAAGATAACATTGCAATATTATTTTCACAAAACAAGGACAAGGCATTGTTGCAGTCATTTCAATTAAACATTAACAATACTTGCAAATGTGTAAGTTAAACATACCTACTTAAAATATGCTGTTAAAGAGAATAGGCATTCACAATATAAAAAACATATATGTAAACACACTTCCAGCAACATTACATCATGTGAAATGTTCTGTACATTGAAACCTGTTATCTTATATTCAACAAAATACATTCAAAACAAACAAACAAGACAACAAAATAATTTATAACAATATACATATATGTTAGTATGTTTCCAAAAGGTGCAAAACACATTAGAAACAGCTAACTGAAAATCAAAAAACAAGATTTAGCTTTAGTTACACATTCAAATGTGTAACTTACCAGTCTCGACTCCATCGGGGATTCCTGCCAAACCTTCAAGATGAAGTATCTGTAAGACCTTCTCTTCCCAGGTAAAAAGATGTAAGGGGGGGCTGGAAGAATCACCATCAGTCCTCTGGGCCTCCAGGTGACGCCTGGAGGCCAGGAAACACACTCCCCCACAGGTCATTCTACCTCTTCCTTATTTCCTCCTATGTGTGCAGGTTGTTAGCTACAGCATTCACTCTGTCACCAATTCTGGCCCACATTTGCCTTTTCTGAGATATGGTGTATTTTGTACTTGGGCTCTAAACAATTCTGGCTCTAGTCTAATAATTTCATCCACCTTGACTGACAATTTTCCCTCTGTAAAATGGGGATTTCTCCTCCCTGCCATTATCAAACAAACGAAAATTAAATAAATGTTATAACCCACAAGTAAATAAATGAGAGAAGAAATAAGTGACAAGAAACAAAAAAAAGCAAAAAAAATAAGCCTGACTTAACTGGCAAAAGTTCTGCTTGAAAATATTGTGGTGCAGTGGAATGGCAAAGGATCATGGTCTTAAATGGACTGTGTTTTATAGTGTGGTGTGCAGGTGAACACAATTAGCCAAAACACATTAGGTATGTGATGCTACCATCCATCCTACAGCCACAGGAATAGTCCAGTGTTGAATGCATCCCATAAAGGAATCACCCCATCAGCAGTCCACCACTAGAACACTGCCAGCACAGCCGTGTAATCTAAATAGGCTCAGTACAATCCCGCTACCCTGACAGCAATGGAGTAATGTTAGCCAGCAGAGAAATCTGCTGCGTTGGCAGCAGCGAACCGTTTACATGATGGAAAACACTCTGTTGACATGGATGGTGATTCAGCCAGCACACATCTAAATACAGCTGGTGGGATTCCATCAGCTTGGCGGAGTACCTGTAAACTCCGCCGCAGAGGGATGATGGAAGTCCCGCCAAGATCTAAAACAGACTCCAAGTCTAAAGCTAGAAATCTTGACTGTTCAAAGGTGAAGGAGGAAAAAGTATCCGCCCAATGTGAGGACTTTACCTCCCATGAATTATCTCACTCTGAGCCATTCCTAACTAAATCAACCTTGTCTATCAGTTATATAGCTCCACAAAGACTTTGGTGGAAACAACCTGCAACCTTGTCCAGCTAGAGGATTTTGACTTCCAATTCAGAGACTTAGGGGCCTATTAGCAATAACCGGCGATAATTATCGCTAAGCGCACTTAGCGCTAGGATAATTATCTCCGGCTATCGCCGGTTTCTATCGCGGAGATAGCGTGCTATCAGCAACGCTTATCTCCAATGCGATAGAAACCCCTGCTGTCGCTGGAAAACAGTGCGATTATCGCTGGAAATCCAGCGATAATCGCACTGTGACCGGCGATAGCTTGCTGATAGGGCAAGGGGGATTTAGCCATGATATCCACCTTCCATTGGATATCATGGCTAAGTCATACTTTGAGCAGGCGTTAGAAAAGTAGCGCTAACCGCGGTTAGCGCTACTTTTCTAATCGCTCTGGATGTTCGCCTGCAGCTTGATAATAGGAGAAATGTCGGTTAGCGACATTTCTCCTGTTATCCTGGGAAGGAACGCCCACTTTGCATCTCATTAGAGATGCAGAGCGAGGCGTGGGGAAAACGGGTGCTAACATGCATTAATGCATGTTAGCACTTGCCTTGGTAATAGGGCGGTAATATTATCTCCGCTTTTTTGGCTCTTAAAGCCAAAAAAACGGAGATAATGGCCCTTGCTAATATGCCCCAAAGTGCCTTATTTAGAGCTTGGCGGATGGGTTACTATGTCACAATGGTGATGGATATCCCGTCCGCCAAAATATAAATCCCATAGTAAATAATGGGATTTATATTTCAGCTGAGGGGATATCCGTCACCGTTGTGACGGAGTAACCTGGCTGCTGAGATCTAAATCAGGCCCTAAGTCAGAAGGTAAACTCTTCAGATGGGACTAACCATTGGTGTATCTGATCCTTACAGTGAGCATGAAATTGGGTGTAGATCCTTGTCAGCTGTGAACAGAAACTAATTATTGGCTCTTTAGTTTTTCTTTGAGCTTTTTGCCTTAAATATTTAAAATTCATATCCTGGATTCCTCTTATTTTTTTGTCATTATGGTGTCATTTTTTTCTTTTATTACAATATTCTGTATTTTTGTGAATTGGTGTGAGATTTTGTTATCATGTTGTGTTGTTGACATTTTAACTGTGTTTGTACTTCGAAATACTTTATGCATCTTTTTTAAATGTTAAGCCTGTCTGCTATGAGCCATAGCTACCAGTGGTTGAGCTCAGGTTTAAATTACTGAAACTTTTGCCTAGAGCTAACAGATTAGTGACTTTATTGCTTGTGGTGGGCTACAATCTACCCTAAATAATAATATACTTTCTTACACTGAGGCTGAGCAGGGCCTTATGAAACAGATAGCCAATCAAAATGAGTTCAAATAATATATATATATATATATATATATAGGTTTAGGTATACTAATGGTAGGTTTAATGGTATGTTTCCTTGATTAAATTGTCAAAAAATAAGCAAACACAGAATTAAATACATTTTTCACGAATTCAAAAGGAAATTAGAAACTCAGAAAGGGCTTGTTTGTTCCACATGCTTTTAGATACCTTGGGACTTTGGAGTCCCGTGGAACTCCACCCATCTTAGGGCTTCATTACAATGTCGGTCGGAAAGGCTCCGAACGGCATTCGGATTTTCCTAACCCGTGTCGGAACCCCTGTGTCCGACCAACTCGGAAACATTTAAGACTGACCGATTACAATAGAAGGTAACCGTTCGGTCTTTCCGACTCGGTTCCGACCGGCATTCAGAGACTCCGAGTCAGTCGGAGCCGAATGATGCAGGTCTATGGACCTCGTCTCCGACCAACGTATTACGATGTCGTATTTGGACAGCCTTTCCTAATCGGTCAGTTCAACATAGAACGGCTGTCCGAAACTGACTTTGGGGGCACGTAGCTGGCCCCCCTTCCCTCGGAGGCCTCCTGGTTGGGGCCTGTGGGGGTACCCATGGGACCCCTCTTTCCAACCATGCATAGTGTGGCCCGCACCAGGGGGTGTCTGCGACAGGGTGCAAGGTTTTCCACAACCACCCCTTTTTTCAATGGAAGCCTGTGTTATTGGTGGAACAAGGGCTCCCATTGAAGTCAATGGTAGTTCGACAGAATGGTGTTCAGAAACATTGTAATCGGTCGGTCGGACTCGCCGAACTCGAGTCGGTCGGAAACAATTCCGACAGGAAGTCGGTCGGATTGCTTTACGACCAACATCGCTATGAGGCCCTTAGTTGTGCAGTGGAGCTCAGTTTCAATGGATTATAATCCAAACCTCCCCCCTGAAGTATTGAGGTGAATTAAATGGCTCTAAGAAAGCATTACACCCCTCAAGAGGTCAATAAATGAAGGGTCCTTACCAACATACAGTGAACTAGAGACGAATTGGAACACCCACAGAGAGGCGATAAGGGGGCTTCAGAGCCAATTGCAAAAGACACGTTTTCAGAGAGAAATCATCCTATTAAACCTAACTCCCTCCGAAACCACTATGTGAATCTGTCAACTCAGATAATAGTGACCCAATCTCTGACCAGAAATTCATGAACTTTATACAGACTGCCCACCTATTCACATGTCAATAGCCCTCAATGAGGAATTGCAGGTAGTGCATGCTTTGTCACTGGCCACTATAAATTCCTTGTCAATTTCTTCTCCCATCTTTCAGTCAAATGTACGCCACAATGCGATAGCCAAGTTCAAGAGAGCTCAATGGCGACTAGCATCCAGGGGTACAATATCAGGAAAACCATGAGATATAACACACAAATGCCATTACTGAAAAACTGCTGAATCAGGGACTACAGGCTAAATAAAATATTATTCTTACAACTGAAATATTGGACATCATAATGTGCGGGAAGCCCTTTGAGATAAGATCTTTTTTAGTTTAAGAAGACAGTACTCTGTGCTGTTACTAAAAAAAACATCAAGGTGCTGAGGAGAATCCAGATTGACGAATGTAATCCTTCTGGAAATTGTGGCTACCTGATTGCATAAATGGCAGCCTACCTTCTTATTTGAAATGTAATGCAAATTTGAGGCATGTTAGAAATGGAGTTTCTGGTTGGCTAAGGTGTACACCCAGGTCAGGCTGAACCCACCACTGTAGTCAGGGTAAGCTAGATACCCAACTGAGATAACCTGTGCTCACCCTCTGGTAGCTTGGTGCACAGCAGGCAGGCTTGTCAAAAGAGGCAATGTGTAAAGTATTTGTACAACACACACACACACAGTAACACCATGAATACACCACAAATGGACTCCACACAGGTTTATAAAAATAGTTTGTTATATTATAAACACATTAAGGCCAACACGACAAAAATCCAATGAGTATGTTTCAAGTTATGAATATTTTTTAGTCACTGAAGTAAAGACAGTGCTAACCGAACTTACGATCATATGATTACTTTCAATGGTTACTTGCTCACAATTGCAAGGGCAAAATAGTGCTCGAAGAAGCACCATGCAGGAGTTTTTCATGGGTCACTCGGGACCGGAGGATTTAGGCACTCCCGGCCGCACACGGCATGCAGATCTGCAACTAGGACCTCACACCGCACAGTACCTGGGTTCCGGCTGGAGTAACAGGGGTTTTGGCCTCCTAGGTCAGGGCCTACAACACGGGTTGCTCCCCTAGCTGGAAGGAGGTACTGCAACAGTCGTGCTGGGCTGGCTGGTTGGAGTCAGAACGACTCAGCAGCCCAATTTAAACAGAGGGGCTCAGATACAGCGATCTCGGTCTCGACCGGGTCCTCCCTTCTGGGATTGTGGTGAGCGCCGACGTCGGCATGCAATGCGGCCTCTGCTCCTCGGGGAAGGCTGGTCCGATACAAAATCACAGGGGACTCTCTGGTCACCAAGTCAACACTTGGGTCCAAGCTAGAAAGCTACCCTCAGTGCAGCAGCACCTAATAAAACACGGGGAAGGCAATTTCGATTGGTGCAGATCGTCGTAGCTTGAAAATGCAGGTCAAAAGCAAGTGCTGGACCTTTGTAAATTGAAGCTCTCGGTCTTGTTGACGCAAAGTCTTTGATTGCCCTGAGACTTCAAGAACAGGGGGCAAGCCAGCAAGCCCTTGGAGAAAATTTGTAGTCAAACACAGCCAAAGGTATAAGGCAGCAGGCCAGCACAACAAGGCAGGTAACAAAGTGGTGGTCCCTCCTACAGCTCAGCAAGCAGCAGGCCAACACAGTAGAGCAGTTAACACAGTGGCAGTCCTGCCTGGCAGCACAGCAATTCTTCTGGTAATGTGCAGATGTAGAGCCAGCGGTATCTGGTTACAGGTTCAACAACTGTCTGATTAAATGGGATCAGAGACCCAGTACCTTTACCTAAAAGTGCCTTTGAAGTGGAGGTGACATCAAAGGCTTGCCTGCAAAGTGCACAGATCATCTTTCAGCCCAGTTCTGTCTGCCAGTCTAACCCTGGGGCGTTGATCAGTGCTTTGTGTGAGGGCAGGACACTACCTATTGAAGTGTTAGTCCCTCCTTTTCCCTCGGCCTAGGAAGAACCATCAGTATGTAGATGAATGCAGATGCAGCTGAGTGTTGTGTGTTTTTGGCTGTCTTGAGGGAATGCACAAAGTGTAGCTGTCACTAAAACCCAGACGTGGATTGGAGATAGGCTGAAAGACCCACAAAGAGCTAGGAGTAGAGAAATGCTGACTTTTTAAAAGTGACACTCCTAAACTAGTAATGCCAAATCCAACTTTACCAGTAAAGAGGTTTGTCATTACCTATTCAAAGATATGAAACATAACACAGCTACTCGTCTGTAATCAGAAATTACAGCTTGAAAGTGCATTCAAGGAATTTCCCAATGTTAACTTATGAGAGAAGCAGGCCTCACTGTAGTGAAAAATGAAATGGACTGTTTGTCACTACTGGGACATGAGAAGAAACAAGGTACATGTCCTATTTTTTTTATTACTTAGCACCCTGCCCTTAGAGTTATTTAGGGCCTACCTTGGGGGTGACTTACATGTAATAAAAGGGGAGTTGAAGGCTTGGCAAGTAGTTTTAAATGCCAAGTCGAAATGGCAGTAAACTGCACATACAGGCACTGCAGTGGCAGGCCTGAGTCAGGTTTGAAAGGCTATTTCTGTGGGTGGCACAATCAGTGCTGCAGCTTACTATTAGCAATTAACTTACAGACCCTGAGTATATGGTATACCACTTTACAAGGGACTTACCATTAAATTAAAAATGGCAATCACATATGCACAAATTACACACATGTTTAGGGAAGAAGCACATGCACTTTAGCACCGATTAGCAGTGGTAAAGTGCTCGGAGTCCTAAGGCTAACAAAAAGAATCAGCAAAAAGAGGAGGTAAAAGGCAGAAAGTCTGCGGAAAGACCACCCTAACGATTCCACGTCTAACAGGCACTCTAATTGTGGCATCATGTTTATGAGATTTTCTTTCCCCCAATCCCGTTTTCATTAGAATTGTCAAGAGGAAGTCAAGTGATTATTTTTATTTGTCCCCTTTATTTATCTTAGCCAATAAGGACATTTCTCAGCCACTTTCTGTTTTTTAATAATATTTTTCTGTGGACAATCTGGAATATTTTGATCTTCATCAATTGTGCATTTGTTTTTAATTTGATTTTATTTAGTAGAACATTGTAGGAAATCACCATCTTTTGCATGATAGCTCCCCATTTTGTTGTCCTGGGAGAACTTTTGCCCCATTGGTCAGGAGGTCCCAAGGTTATCCTCAGCACCTAGTTCGTGCAGGCATATATGTGGCATCTCTAGGCACCCATATCAGACCGCTTTCTGGATCTGCTGAAGATCAGAAGAGGGCTAGACCTGCTGTCTCTGACTTGAGAAGATTCCTGAAGGATTGCAGATACTCCCTTTTGCACCCAGGACAAAGAAGTGAACTCCAAGGTTCAGCTGGCTGACGTCTTGTGTGGCTACAGGGAGACATAAAGCTGCAGGTAGCTTTTTCTTGGAAGTACCCATCTGACCAGTGCAACTGGCCCTGGACTGAACCATGCTGTTGGCCCCTAGATGGCACTGTATGAGTCTCTAGGTGTCTTTTCTAAGGTCCTGGGGGCTTTAGAAGTATACTCCAATGGTGGATGGGTACTTTAATAACATAGGGCACATGCATCAAGCAAATTTGCGATCGCAAACGTTGCGACTCGCAAAAAAAGCATGTTTGCGACCGCAAATTAACTTCTCCCAATGCATGAACCCAAAATAGCGAAAATCCATGAAAATCGCAAAAATAAAGAATTGCTAAATTGCGAGCACCAAATTAGCGATTCATTATTTGCGAACATCGAAATAGCGATTCGCAAATAAAGAGCCGCAAAGATATGCATGAAAAATCGAACATAGCAATTCTGATGAAATTCGCAAATTTGCGATCGCAATTTAAAGAATATCACAGGCAGGTGGTAACCATGACTAAGAATACCCTACAGGTGCTAATCCTTAGCAAACTATTTAAACAGACCCAGAGGTCTCAGAACCTTCATTAAAGAAGAACCTCTCAACTGACCTATATTTCTTTATGATCTGGCCTCTTAAGGCTCATTAACAGCAACCGTCCCAATATCAGTGACATACAACAACTTTAATTCAAAAATATATTTTTTATTTATTTGTTAATTTTTTCATATAAAAATATTTTTTTCTTTTCCAAGAACTCCAACATATTAGTATGCAAAGCTACTGCATTGTTTTCAACATATAATATCTGCATATGGACAGTCAAACAAACATTTCTTAAACAGTAGATTAGTGTTGGACTTGGCCCTTTTTGCAGGGTCATCCCTGAACTTTTTGCCTTCCTCCTGTACTTTTTCTGACCTGTTTTTGTTGGTTTTATGACTCTGGGCACTTCACCACTGCTGATCAGTGCTAAAGTGCATATGCTCTCTGTTATAAATTGATGTATGGATTAGTGACTCCATGATTGGCTTATTTGATTTACTGTCAGACCCTAGTACAGTGCACCGCGTGTTCCCAGGGCCTGTAAATCAAATGCTGCTGGTGGGCTTGCAGCACTGATTGTGCCACCCACCGGAGCAGCTTGGAAAGCGTGTCTCAGGCCTGCCAATGCAGAGCCTGTGTGCAGTCTGGTACTGCCATGTCGACTTGGTAAGTGCACCCACTTACCAGTCCCCAAACCTTCCCTTTTCTGCATGTTAGTCACCCCTAAAGTAGGCCTGCGGGCAGGGTGCATTGTATGTAAGAGGTAGGACATGCCCTGATGTGTGTGGCATGTCCTGATGGTGAATTACAGCCAATTTCGTTTTTCACTATTGCAAGGCTACCTGTCCCCATAGGCCAGAATGGGCAGTTTGATTATAACATCTTATAATCCTAACTGACCCAGGGAACATGGTAGAAAAACGAATTTAGTTTGCCTGAACTCAGAATGATAAAATACATCTTTTAGTGAAGTTGGTTTTAACATTCTGTGTTTGAAAATACCACTTTTAGAAAGTAGGTATTTTCTTGCCTAACCATCCAGCCTGCCTCTGCTAGTTTGTGTATTGTATGTCGGGGTTTGTGAGTGACAGGGGCTGGGGGACTCCAGGAGACAGGGTGAGTCAGCACAGGGCTGAATAGACCTATCTGCATGTAGAGTGGTGGGAGGAGTAGCACATGGGCCTGAATAGGGCTGTGCCTGCCTTCCACAATGCTGGCTCCACCTCCTGTGGTGCGTCTGATGTCCCTGGCCTACCTTGACAAAGGAAGAAGGTGTGCACTGGTAGAATGCACCCAGAACTGGTTTGGACTAGGTTCAGGACCCTCTGCCTTCAGAGGACAAAGGATTTGCTAGTATAAATATTGGGACCCAGACCCCAAGATTTTAGATCACTTGTGGGAAACAAGAAGAACCTTTGCTGAGGAGAGGAACCAGAGAAACTAAAGGAGGAGACTATCCCTATGCTGTGTGCTGTTTGAGGGATTGGCCTGCAGTGGTTGCCTCATTGCCAAAGAAAGGAGAAAGGAACTTTGTGCCTACTTTCATCATCTTGCAGAAAATCTCCAAGGGCTTGAAGATTGAGCTTGCCTCCTGCTGAAGTCTCAGGGATACAAGACTTCACCAACCAGCTCCCCTGAATTCCCTTGCTGGGAATTTGAAGTGCCTACTGTTGTGTTGGGTCTTCTGAGAGACTGCGTGTCGCTGGGAGCTGGAAGCGCGACTCACGAAGAAGAAGCGTGTCGCCACCGCAGCCGCTGTCGTCGCATCGCCGAGAAAGTGTGCCGCCGCTGTCGCCATCGCATTACCGAAGCGCCTCGCATCACCGGAGAAGAGTGTCGCCTTCGCAGCAGACGCGTCGCATCACCAGAGAAGCGTGTCGCAGGGCCTGTCGCGGCTCAGAAGATTCACTGAGTCGCCGCACGGCCGTCGGGCGTGCACGCAATGCCCCCTTCGTTGTCGCATCAAGAAGAAGTTGCCATTTTGTTTCATTGCACCGGGTCGTCATCGCATCGAGGCGCTGCTGGTCGCATCGCCACAGAAGCGCAGTAAGAAACCGACGCATCACCTCCCCACGCAGTGAAGAACCGATGCATCATCTCCTCTCCGGTAAGGAACCGACGCATCACCGTCCCCTACGCAGCAGTAGGGAACCGACGCATCACCTCCCCCGGAGCAAGGAACCGACGCATCACCGTTCTTGCGTGTAAGGAACCAACGCATCACCTTCCCTGCAATTCTTTTGTTTGTATCGCGTTACGCATCCAAAGGTACATTGAACGTAGAGTGTCGCATTTACCACCTGCATTTGAACTGAACTATTTTCTACCATTGACAGTCATATTTTTCATAGTGTATTGTGGATTTTTGTCGTTTTGGGTCTTGTGTTAAGTCTATATAAAAATACTTATTTTCATAATACAACCTGTGTGGTGTCCATCTGTAGTGTTGTCACTGTGTTACTGTATGTGTTCACAAATGCTTTACACACTGCCTCTGAGATAAGCCTGCCTGCTTGTGCCAAGCTACCAACGGGGTGAGCAGGGGTTATTTTAGTAGTGTATCCCCCTTACCCTGACTAGAAGCAAGGGTCCCTATTTGGACAAAGGTACCTACCTCTTCCAACTAGAGACCCCCAGTTCTAACATTGGTGGTCAGCGGTGAGGATTCTGGACTTGCATTTGTGACTCATATACAGTAATTGGTGTACACTACTAGTGAGTGCAGACCAAACGCAACCACATACTATTTTTCCCTGTTTCCCTTTGGACTTTGGTTATTGGAACTCTGGTTAGTTGTTGCACCTGTTGGGCCTTGTCAAAATGGAAGTCAACTTTTGGCACCTGAATATCCACAAGATAAGGGAACTAAAAGTATTTTGCAAGGAGAGGGGGCTACCTGTGAAGAGGAGATCCACAAGGCAGGATCTTGAGGCAGCCCTGCTTAGCTTTTAGGTGCTACGCTGGGAAGCAACACTAGCAGATGACTCTGAGGAGGAATCTGAGGGGGAGGATCCCCAGCCAGAATACCAAGAGGGCAGTGGCCCTGAGGAGGAAACATTTTGGGAAAGATTGTCTCGTGAAGAGAGGAATCGGATTCGTGCTTGTGACCGGAGGCTGAGGCAGCTAGACCGGGAGTGCGAGGAGATAGAGCGAGCCTTAGCTGAAAAAGAAATGTGTGTAGCTCAGGAAGTGAGCTTGGCTGAGTTGGAGGTGGAGTCCAGCTCAGATGGTGGCAGCAAAATTATGTTATCTAGTGCTGAGGGAGTAGTACACACACCCAGAGATGTGGCGCCTGACTTGAAGGAGGGGGTTAATATACACCATGAGGTTCAAGGATATGAGGTAGCTCCAGTGGTGCGCAGTGTCCCTGAGGTGGAATGGGGAACTGGCACAGGGGTTCATAGTCCTAGTGGTGGTAGGGACACTCTACTGACTCTAGATGGGAGGTGCAGGGAGAGGGGTTCCCCCATGGTTGAAGTCCTGGTGTGTGAGTGTGAAGACCGCCCAGAAGAGTGTGGGTTGAGTGACAGAGACAGTCAGATACTGTCTTGCCCATCTCAGGAGAGTGGTGTGGGGTACGTGTGCGAGGCACTGGATGGTGAGGTGAAGGATAGTTTGGTTAACACCTGTGTGGGGCTGTGTGATCCAATTGTGGGAGAGCATATTGTAAGTCCCTGTTTTCCAGAGCTATGCCAACGCCTGGTGGAAAGTGAGTTCTCTGACCCCAGGGAGCTCACACTGGAGGCAGACCTCTGGCTGCGTGTTAGAGGATCTGAAGAGGCATTTGGGAGTGATCCTAAAAGGAGTGGCTCAAGTATCTTCCAGACCTACGTTGGGGAAGAGGTTCAGAGTAGCCCAGCTAAGTCCCAGTGTAGTGGGAGGGGTGTAGGGGCTCACGTCCTGTCTCTGCGGAGAAGGAGTGAGTGTTGGACTGCGTGTCCCAAGGTGCCCGAAACCCAGTCTCAGGGCCTGGAGGGTTCCTTAAGGGAACACCAGGCTGGGGGCCTAGGCTGTACTGGTAGGCCATTTGAGGGGGATCTCCAAGTGTCAGGAGAACCTGGAGCGTCTGTAAACGGAGCTCCAGTGGTTCTGGTGTCTGGCGGTGCCGCTCCAGTTGGGAGGGTGCAGAAGTCCAGATTGAGGGGTGAGAGGGGGATGTGTCCCCCAGTGGGAGAGCCAGTGGGTCAGGGGCCAGCCAGAAGGGCTGAGCCTCCTAGGAGTGACCAGGGTGACACCACTTCTGTTTTGGGGGGTCTTCACGCACTGTCAGGTGGACAGGGGTAGGGAGATCAGCACCAGGCAGACTGTCACACAACACATGAGAGATGTGTTACCCTCTGGGGGGGCATGCGTGCTCCCCAGGAAGTCCTGGTGCGCCAGGCAGATTCTTACACAACTCTAGAGGAGTGTGTTTCCCTTGGGGGGGGTTGGTGTACCCTCCTGGAAGTCCTGGGTTGCCAGGCACAGATCCAGCCCAAGGGTACAGACCCTGGGATGGAGGGCCAGGTTCAGGGTGTCCCCCCTGACCTGGAGGAAGGGGCAGCTGCTAACAGTGCCCCTACCAGTTTGTCTTCTGGGGGCACCGCTCCAGGTGGGAGGGTGCAGGGCCCCAGTAAGGGGGGCGGGGAGGGGACAGCCTTACCCCTGACCTCTTCCCAGTCTAAGGGTACAGACCCTATGCTGGGATCCCAGTTACAGGATAGAACCCCTGAACTGGTGGGCGAATTGTGCAGGACGCCTGCCACAGGTGCCCTGACAATTCTGGAAGGGGGTACCGCTCCAGGTGGGAGGGTGCAGGGCCCCGAGGAGGAGGACCGGGTGTGGGAAAGCCCACCCCAGTCTCCGGTCCAGCCGCCGGGTACAGGCCCGGGGCAGGTGGGTCAGTGTCAGGATATAATACCTGACCTGACAGGAGGGACAGTGGACAAAGGGTGCCAGGCACCTGGGGCTACTGCCCCCCGCTCTCTGACGCCACAGAGGTTTGAGAGCCCTGAGAGGCATAAGGCCTGGGTCTCATCACTGACCACTGTCAGTGGCCACTGTGGCTTACTGTCTGTCTGTTGGGACACACCTGTGAGCAAGCTAAGGTTAGGTGCTGCACAGATGGTGTCCACAGGTGAGGAGAAGGGTTCCCCATGGGTTAGCTTAGTGGGCCCAGAGGGTATGGACAGAGGGATCCAGATAGGTTCAGATTGGCGTAGAACTGGAATATGCCCCTGCTGTTGCGGGCCAGGGTCCAGGTTCTATCGCCCAAAGCAGGGAAGCCCATCAAGGAAGTGATTGGTCTACCCTGCGTTTTGGCTGGAAGGTGGTTGTGTTGGACTTGGCCCTTTTTGCAGGGTCATCCCTGAACTTTTTGCCTTCCTCCTGTACTTTTTCTGACCTGTTTTTGTTGGTTTTATGACTCTGGGCACTTTACTACTGCTGATCAGTGCTAAAGTGCATATGCTCTCTGTTATAAATTGATATATGGATTAGTGACTCCATGATTGGCTTATTTGATTTACTGTCAGACCCTAGTACAGTGCACCGCGTGTGCCCAGGGCCTGTAAATCAAATGCTGATGGTGGGCTTGCAGCACTGATTGTGCCACCCACCGGGGCAGCTTGGAAAGCGTGTCTCAGGCCTGCCATTGCAGAGCCTCTGTGTAGTCTGGTACTGCCATGTCGACTTGGTAAGTGCACCTACTTACCAGTCCCCAAACCTTCCCTTTTCTGCATGTTAGTCACCCCTAAAGTGGGCCTGCGGGCAGGGTGCATTGTATGTAAGAGGTAGGACATGCCCTGATGTGTGTGGCATGTCCTGATAGTAAATTACAGCCAATTTCGTTTTTCACTATTGCAAGGCTACCTGTTCCCATAGGCCAGAATGGGCAGTTTGATTATAACATCTTATAATCCTAACTGACCCAGGGAACATGGTAGAAAAACAAATTTAGTATGCCTGAACTCAGAATGATAAAATACATCTTTTAGTGAAGTTGGTTTTAACATTCTGTGTTTGAAAATACCACTTTTAGAAAGTAGGTATTTTCTTGCCTAACCATCCAGCCTGCCTCTGCTAGCTTGTATATTGTATGTCTGGGTTTGTGAGTGACAGGGGCTGGGGGACTCCAGGAGACAGGGTGAGTCAGCACAGGGCTGAATAGACCTGTCTGCATGTAGAGTGGTGGGAGGAGTAGCACCTGGGCCTGAATAGGGCTGTGCCTGCCTTCCACAATGCTGGCTCCACCTCTTGTGGTGCGTCTGATGTCCCTGGCCCACCTTGACAAAGGAAGAAGGTGTGCACTGGTAGAATGCACCCAGAACTGGTTTGGACTAGGTACAGGACCCTCTGCCTTCAGAGGACAAAGGATTTGTTAGTATAAATATTGGGACCCAGACCCCAAGATTTTAGATCACTCCTGGGAAACAAGAAGAACCTTTGCTGAGGAGAGGAACCAGAGAAACTGAAGGAGGAGACTATCCCTATGCTGTGCACTGTTTGAGGGATTGGCCTGCAGTGGTTGCCTGATTGCCAAAGAAAGGAGAAAGGAACTTTGTGCCTACTTTCATCATCTTGCAGAAAATCTCCAAGGGCTTGAAGATTGAGCTTGCCTCCTGCTGAAGTCTCAGGGATACAAGACTTCACCAACCAGCTCCACTGAATTCCCTTGCTGGGAATTTGAAGTGCCACTGTTGTGTTGGGCCTTCTGAGAGACTGCGTGTTGGTGGGAGCTGGAAGCGCGACTCACGAAGAAGAAGCGTGTCGCCGCCGCTGTCGTCGCATCACCGAGAAAGCGTGCCGCCGCGGTAGCCATCGCATCACCGTAGCGCCTCGCATCACCGGAGAAGAGTGTCGCCGTCGCAGCAGACGCCGTCGCATCACCGGAGAAGCGTGTCGCAGGGCCTGTCGCGGCTCAGAAGATTCACCGAGTCGCCGCACGGCCATCGGGCGTGCACGCATCACCCCCTTCGTTGTCGCATCAAGAAGAAGACGCCATTTTGTTTCATTGCACCGGGTCGTCATCGCATCGAGGCGCTGCTGGTCGCATCGCCACAGAAGCGCAGTAAGAAACCGACGCATCACCTCCCCACGCAGTGAAGAACCGATGCATCACCTCCTCTCCGGTAAGGAACCGACGCATCACCGTCCCCTACGCAGCAGTAGGGAACCGACTCATCACCTCCCCCGGAGCAAGGAACCGACGCATCACCGTTCTTGCGTGGAAGGAACCGACGCATCACCTTCCCTGCAACTCTTTTGTTTGTATCGCGTTACGCATCCAAAGGTACATTGAACGTAGAGTGTCGCATTTACTACCTGCATTTGAACTGAACTATTTTCTACCATTGACAGTCATATTTTTCATAGTGTATTGTGGATTTTTGTCATTTTGGGTCTTGTGTTAAGTCTATATAAAAATACTTATTTTATAATACAACCTGTGTGTTGTCCATCTGTAGTGTTGTCACTGTGTTACTGTATGTGTTCACAAATGCTTTACACACTGCCTCTGAGATAAGCCTGCCTGCTTGTGCCAAGCTACCAAGGGGGTGAGCAGGGGTTATTTTAGTAGTGTATCCCCCTTACCCTGACTAGAAGCAAGGGTCCCTATTTGGACAAAGGTACCTACCTCTGCCAACTAGAGGCCCCCAGTTCTAACATTGGTGGTCAGCGGTGAGGATTCTGGACTTGCATTTGTGACTCATATACAGTAATTGGTGTACACTACTAGTGAGTGCAGACCAAACGCAACCACATACTATTTTTCCCTGTTTCCCTTTGGACTTTGGTTATTGGAACTCTGGTTAGTTGTTGCACCTGTTGGGCCTTGTCAAAATGGAAGTCAACTTTTCACCTGAATAATAAGGTTTATTTGTCGAGGGACGCCACGATTGGAACACGGCGCTCCGCGCCAAAACAAGGGAGGCCTATCATAGCCCTTGAAGTCATAATAAAATCTTCAAGACCTTCACTTGAATCATTTATTCAACAAACCTACGTCGTATATACGAAACAGGATTAACACTTATTTGCGAATATTGCCATTAGTTAGACCATTATGAGAAGACACCTTATGCAAGTGGATCTTTTCTGAAAGATTGATCTACTTTCAGGCGGCTGACATACATTAATTGTCCCTCAATATCCGACATACATGGTACGGGTGATCCCTGTGTCCATGGGAACGTTACCTACTATTTGGACTGTCGTTTGTGGATTTTGAAGCCTTGAAGAAGTTACTAACGTAACGAAACACGTGTCGGTTGTTTCCATCCAAGACAACGTAGTAAAGGCTATATGAACAGGACCTCTGGGAAATCATAAATAGAAAATAATACCTGTAACTGTTGATTATTTTTTGTGTTGCAAAATATAAGATCACCACAATTAGCAATGAAATAATATCAGTAGATTAAAAGATATATTTTTTTACTGTTCAAAGTTGACTTGTTGGATTATTTGCCTGTGAGTTGATATATAGATTTCTATACAGACTGGTTACACTATTCAACTGTACTGTTTTATAAATTTGAAGAGTGCCTAGGTAAATTTGTGTCATTGGTGTCCATCTGTAATGTTGTCACTGTGTTACTGTATGTGTTCACAAATGCTTTACACACTGCCTCTGAGATAAGCCTGCCTGCTCGTGCCAAGCTACCAAGGGGGTGAGCAGGGGTTATTTTAGTAGTGTATCCCCCTTACCCTGACTAGAAGCAAGGGTCCCTATTTGGACAAAGGTACCTACCTCTGCCAACTAGAGACCCCCAGTTCTAACAATTAGATTAACATTACTTCCAATTATGCCAATGACTTCGTCTGTAACTGTGTTGGATATTAACTGCAACCTTCCCGTATTGAAGTGACTCAAATTACTGATCGGTGTTATTACTCCACAGATAACCCACGTCCATCTTATTAGAAATCTAGCTGACTTTACTCTTCGTCCTGAGGAAGGTGGTTCAAATGAGGTCCCACCGAAACGCGCGTAGAGACATACACACCAGAGGAATCTGATGGGTGATACATGTATCACAAAGAAGAATTAATTTGTCTCTGCAAAGCTGCTTAGGATCTCCGCTGAGATTGTTTCTCTTGTGTGTATGAGTGCTAGAGAGAATGAGATAGTATTATAGGTGAGAGTGAAGTGTTTATGGTTGAGTGTGGGGTTATCTGTGTATTTTATTATTCTATTTTATTTTAGAGTTGAGCATGTTAATCACTTTGCCTCCAACACAGTTACAGATGAAGTCATTGGCATAATTGGAAGTAATGTTAATCTAATCTACTGTTTAAGAAATCTTTTTTGACTGTCCATATGCAGATATTATAAAGTTGTTCTATGTCACTGATATTGGGACGGTTGCTGTTAATGAGCCTTAAGAGGCCAGATCATAAAGAAATATAGGTCAGTTGAGAGGTTCTTCTTTAATGTTTGTTGTTTCCCCCTCCTCTTGGACCTAAAAGTAATTAGGGGGTACCTTCTTCTTATTGTAATAAGGCCTCAGAACCTTCCACAATGGCAGCCCTCTACGTCATGGCGAGGAGGATGCGGCTCCAGGCAGCAGCTCAGCGAAGAAGGAGAATACAGGAGTGCATTTTCAGAGTGCGCATCACATTGTTGGGACAAACAGATGAGGAAATATACGACAAGTATAGGCTAAATGGGGCCATGATCCTTGAACTAATTGCAGATTTGGAACCCCTAATGCAGCGCCAGACTCGTAGGTCCAATGCCATACCCACTCATGTGCAGGTCCTATGTTGCCTGCACCTACTTGCGTCAGGCAGTTTTCAGGGGGTAGTAGCTGTAGCTGTAGGGGTGTCACAAAGCTCCCTTTCACGTTTTTTTAAATCTTTCCTGAACGCCTTGATGACAAGGATCCACAACCACATTAGCTTCCCCACAACCCCACAGGAATTGAATAAGACTAAACTGGACTTCTACCAGGTAGCCCAGTTTCCACATGTAATAGGTTGCATAGATTGTACGCATGTTGCCATTTGTCCACCAGCAGTGAATGAATACATCTTTAGGAACCGTAAATCCTATCATTCACTCAATATACAAGTAGTCTGCAATGCTAACAATATAATAACAGACATTGTGGCTCAATACCCTGAAAGCACACATGACTCTTATATATTTCGACACAGTGGCATACACACTCGTCTGCTCAGGGGTGATTTTGGCAAAGGACATCTGCTTGGTAAACATATGTTATGATTTCTCTCACACAATGGCAAAATGGCAATGCAAAACTGTCACTAACCCTTTGCTTTCTACCCTGTAGGTGACAGCGAATATGCCGTGTGCAACTACATATTGACACCATACCTCAATCCAGCCACCCCAAATGAGCAGAGGCATTATGCAGCGCACATCGCAACACGAAATGTCATAGCGCGCACCTTTGGGCTGATGAAAAGTCGCTTTCGCTGCCTCCACAAGACTGGCGGAGCATTGCAGTACCGGCCCGAGACCTGCTGCAGAATTGTGGCTGCATGTGCCATTTTGCATAATATTGCTACCAGGAGAGGCATACCCATTGAACTGTCCGACAGCGAGCCTGAGGAGGACAACCAGCAAGGGCCACAACTACGACCAGCACATGGGGCAAGCTTAGCAGAAGGGAGAAGGAGACGTGCAGAAATTACGCAACATTATTTTTGAGGTGAGTAATGATGAGACACGACACAGCATGTTTGAACTGTACTGAATTTATTTGCATTTAACCATGTGGTTGTGTTGAAGCACACATCCCAGGTGCAAATTAGCACAGTGATTGTAAACAAAATAAACAACAATACCTCATTATCAGACTTGTGTCACAGTCACTACTATTGTATTGTCAATGGTTACATCACCATCTGTTAGTTAGTCTGCCAAAGTCACACTATTTCTTTCTACCATGCACTCCCAAACGCCTTTCACTGGCATCATCCTCAACCCTCATAGAGGCTTCGGAAGGTGTTGTGCTCCTAGTGGTGCGCCTCCTGCATGTAGTGACTGGCACTGACAGACTACTGAGGCTGGACGCCTCCTCACTCCCCTCTCCCCCCGTCACATTGCTGCCCCCAGCAGTAGCACCCTGGAATTGTTCCACGGCATTAGTTACCTGGACCAGTGCCCTGGCCACATCCCCACAACAATGGCTCATTTCAAGCTGCATGGCCACAGACCGACGGGTCAGCAGTGCTGTGTTGGTGCTCAGGCGGTTGTTTGATTTTGTGTAGCCATCTAAGCACAATAATAATTGGCGATGCCTTCTTCTTTGTGACACCTGGTCCTCCTGCATCACCCTGCTTAGCTTCTGCATGGCCACATTGGACTGCATATTGCCTTCCACCACTGCTGTTGTCAGCTCTCTCACTCAGTCGCTCATAACTGCCATGTTGGTTGCCATTTTGCTGAGTTGTGCCTGCATTGATCTCATGTGTTTTGCCTGCAGGCGCTGCACCCTCAGCATCTGGCTCTCCAGCCCACCCCAGACATTTGGACTCTAGTCCTCCTGTGATGACATCCGCATCCTTGACCTGCGCCGGACCTGTAACTGGGGTGTTGTTGTGGGGATACCTCAAGGCTGGCTTGTCTGTGGAGCTGGTTCACTCTCCTCCTCAAGTTCCATGGACTGCAGTGGTGGAACTGGGGACCTGCGTCTAGTGGGTGCAGGTGCTGTGCTTTGTGGGGCCACAGGTATTTCCACATCTGCCTCAGCCAGAGTCTCCTGTGTGTCTCGGCCTTCACTTTCCTCAGACTCATCTTCTGCTGCATCTGTGATGTTAAACTGTGCAATATTTAGTGATTGTAAAAGGAATGTCGTGCCACATTCAGCATATTTTGGGTCTCATTAAATTACTATCTGACACACAGTATTCACGTGTCTCACTCATTTGTTTGTATTTGCCTACCAACTTGCCTACCCTGCCTGTTACTCCCATAATGCATTTGGGTGTTGCATGAAAATGTGGACTGGAGTTTGAATCGGAACACTAGAGCTGAACTGAGGTGATGTTCCCATATTAATATATATCTTGAAATGGACATTTGCATGCATCTTACCTTGTGAAGTACTGGCCGCTCCTGATGTATCCAACTGGATCACTCCCACTACTGCTTCGGGCTGGAGTGTGGACTCGACTAGGTCCTCCAGGGGTGTATTTCCAGGCAGTGTTGCTGGTCCCCCTCCAGTCTTCTTAGCCTCCTTGAGCCTGTCCGCAATCCTCTCCTTAGCACGGCTGCGCAGGTCATACCACCTTCTTTTCAGGTCGTAAATTTTGCGGTGGGGGACGCCCACTGCATTCACTTTATTTTGGATCCTGAGCCAGATTTTTCCCTTCTCTGACTCCGGTACCTGGAGAGATAGCTTCCCAAAGACCTTATCGTGGCTCCTCACAACCTCCTCTATGAGGATTTCAATTTCTTTTTCACTGAATTTCAGTTTACATTTTCGGGTTGCTGCACTCTTACCTGGTGCTGCTGATTCCATTTTTTGGGCACAGGATAGTTCTACAAGCCCAGAAATTGCTTATCTTATCCTGCTCTGCTCCTGCACTCAGCCTCCTCCTCTCTCTCTCTGAGTGCACTGAATGAAGCATGGGATGGATGACTTCCTGGTTGTGATGTCATCACCATGCATCACATGCGACGCGCTATTTGCGAATTCGCTAATTGCGATTTCGCAATTTGCAATATCACAATTAGCATACTCGCAAATAGGTATTTCTTTATTTGCAAATCGCTAAAATGTAATCGCAATTTGCGATTGCAATTTTTAGCGAATCGCTTTTTATTTGCGATTTTGGTCATGCATTGGAGATAGCGATTTCTTAATAGCGATTCCTTAAAATTTGCTATTAAGAAATCGCTATTTCTGAGTTTGATGCATGTGCCCCATAGAGCCTAATTTAGTGTTTGGCAAACAGGTTTCTCCATCACAAATGTGACAAATATCCTGTTCACCATGTTACAAGTGAATTATGTCCACTGGCACTTGTGATACATCGGACGGGATATCTGTCATATTCAGGTCAGGCTTTAGCACTGGTGGCACCCTGTGCGAAAATGTTTGTTGGCGCCCCTCCGTCCCCCAATAACCACTTCCGCCACGGATTCCCTCACTACCATCATTTGACAGTGCCCCTCAAGTCTCCAAAACTACTGTCTCTTAGATTAATTTAGTTTTATAGCGCCACTCATACCAGTTTAAGATGTCAGAACACTTTACATCACACACGCATTGCACAGAGACAATCATACGTATGTAAATCAGTGTATAGGAAATGTTACATAAGACAGAGGCCTACAAGGTGTAGGAGTCACATTTCATCCATACTGGTAGGCAGTATAGTTTAAGAGTCCTTGCTCTGAAAAAGCACAAATTCAGAATTTAAAATGTAACACCATTGTTAGGGTTTTCTTTATTAATAAAAATGGATTTCTACCCAAATGAACCCCTTTTGCAATATTAGGACAACGAAAGACTGGGCAAAAAATATATAGCTCTAATATGTTCCTTGCAGCTTGCATGCAGGTCTTTGATGGCAGTTAATAGCTCACTGCTCTGTATCAGGATTTTAACTTATAAACTGCAAGTAACAAAAGGATCTCTCTGACAAAAGCAGTAATCCATTGACCTATTTATACTATATGCACTTTGTGATGTGAATGGGACACGTTCTTTGCAGAAGGCACATTAACCCTCTGCGCTACGATGAGTCAAAACGTTCACTAGGCAAAGCTCCAGTCTCTCTCCAGGAAGAACATTAATCTCCGGAGTTGCCATTTTTATAGATGCCTGAAAATTGCTGGGACAATGTACGCGGCATCAGGTGCTTTTACAACGTTGAACATGGCGCCCCCAACCCAAGTCAGTGCCTGGTGCGGTCGCACCGATTGCACCGCCCTAGAGCCGGCCAGGGTCATGTTTGTGAAGGAGCAACACATCCACCGAACGCTAAATCAGCCCCTAAGTCAGCATGTAAAATCTTTTTCCGGAACGAACCTGGTTGATGAATGCGAACTGCACTCCTACGTGGTCAGTCTCAAATTGCGCCTAGGTGCAGATCTACCATGACCATTCACTATCATTGGCAGTTTGTGCTTTTAGGTAATATTTCTACTTAAAACTTTACAAATTCATATCTTTGGTGCACCTTATTTTTATCATTTTGTTCTTTATTGAATATTATTCAATTTTTATAATTCAATTTTGGATTTTTTATCGTTTTCCATTTTGACTTTATTATTGTTTTGATACTGCATAAATAATTAACAAGTTGCTCAAAGTTAAGCCCGTCTGCTCTGTGCTATGGCAACCAGGTGATTGAGCTCATGCTAATTTAATGACTTTGAAGGTTTACTCTGACAAGGGTTGTGATTATTCCTTGAAGTGGGTAGTCACCCACCCCAAATATTCCTATTTCTCTCAAATTTTACAGTTTCTTTATCTTGTATGTCTAATGCCCCAAAAAGCCTATTCTCAAAGAGTCTGTTTTAGTTAAACTTGAAACTTGTCAACATAAAGACCTGAATATGACACATAGCAATGTACTCTTACGCCCAGGTTCCAACTTCGGTTAGCACCAACCTGACAGAGAATGAAGAGGGTGGTGTTAAGGTACAAGCCTGCATGGATGGTTCAGTGCTTAAATTGTGAAGGAATAAGGTCCGGAGCATAAAGTTTTGCTCAGAAGCCTGTGGCAGGCTCGCTCAAAGGCCGGGGTGTCGAATACCAGGGTTGGATATTTTGTATTCCACCTCATGTGTCTCTTTTCCTCTTCCAGTCACTCTATGCCTCTTTAGCTCACTCTTGCAGGTTCTTTTTCATATCTAGTTTCACCTTTTGTCGTTGGTCTTAAGTCTTTCTCTTCTTCCATTTTACCTTTTTGTGTGTATTTCCTCTCTTCCTCTAGATCAAAATCTGCTGAGTAAAAATGAGTGCTAATGGCCCCAACCTGCAACAAAGCAATCGGTACGGTGACAATGGAGGAGTTTATAGAAATACGTGATTAAACTTGACTTGCCATCCCAATAATCAATTACGTTTTTCCACGAATTTTAAAAAACTGTAAGTAAGAATGTCCGCATTATACATATTGTGCTAAGACCCGATGAGGCAGTTTGAATGCATGTGTTCCGAATTCACTCTCACTGAAGTCTTGCACAGGCGTGATCCGTAGTACCAGTAACATGAGAGCCACAGACCCTGGGTGGCGGCCAATGTTATACACTCACCGGCGCTTGTGAGAGGCGTGAGGAGCCCAGTGTACGTACACCTGCCGCGGCACGCGCCTGCTGAGGGAGGCTGAAGGTACCCGCCCCAGGTGAAACTCTGAGGTTTTCTACACTCAGAGATCGCCTGGCCGATCCCACTCAGCAGCTCTGGAGTGACGTGCCGCCCCGGTGCCGGTCCTCGGCTTCTCGGGGAAGCTGTGGGAGGATCTTGGGCGGAGGAACCGTCTGCGCTTCAATGTCAACCTCGGACAGGCGGGACTCAGTCCAGTGTCTGCCTCTGCCGAAAAGAGCCGCCTCCTGGGAGCTGCTGCTGTCATGGGACTGCTCTGTGTGAGAGGTAGGACTGTTACACAACTTTGTACAGGCTGCTCTGCGCGTCGGAATAGTGAGCACAATGCAGACCTACAGTGTCCACGCACCACGCTGTTGTGTGTGAGAGGGGTTGGACTAGTACCCAGACTGTAAGCATGCCGTATACAGACTGCTCCGTATGAGGGGTAGCACGGGTGACCATAGTGCAATCAGTCTGTACAGACTGTCTGTGTGAGAGGTGTGACCAGTGCTAAGACTGAAAACATGCTGTGTACTGATTGTTATTCGTGAGAGATAAGAACCATGCCAGGAATGCAAACAGACTCCGTACAGAATGCTGTCTGTGGAAGATTCACAAACTTCACAAGTGCTACGCACGGACTGCTCTGTGAGAGGGCATAATTAGATTATTGCCAAGACTGAAAACAGGCTCTATACAGAATGCTGTCTGTGTGATGGGCGGTAAGGCCGGTGTCCAGACATCATATGAGCTTTGTACAAACTGCTGTGTGTGAGGGGTGCCCAGAATGCAGACAGGCTCTGTTCAGACTGTCCTGCGCTGCGTGAGAAGCAGGTTTGCGTACCAGACTTCAAATGAGCTTTGTAGGGGCTGTTCTTTCTGAGTGGTAAGAATATTTCTCCCAACGCAACCATACTTTGTACAACTGCTCTTTGTAAGTGATAGGAATGGATGTCAAGACTGCAAACTAGCTCTGTGCAAATCGTATGGGAGGGAGGGCGAGTGGCCAGCATGCAGACTTGTTATGTGCAGCAGTTCTGTGTGAGAACTTTGGCTTGGATTGGTGTCCAGACTGCAAAAATATTCTGTGCCTACTCAGGGCCTAATGGGCTTAATGAGGCTCCTCCTCCCCTCTAAAAACAAATTGCCCTGTGGTCCCCAGGGACTAATGTGCTTAAAGAGGCTTGGGGAGGGGTACACAGTCTTGTCACCTCACTCGCCACACTACATTAACTATAACTCGCCACTCTACCCCGCACTGTGATCTGGCTACAACTCTCATTTTTGATGTTGTAAGTGTTTTACTTACTGAAATAATTTCTCATGTTCTAGCTTATATCCAAGGGTACAGGTGTGCATGGAGAAGGGGTGAGTTATAGATGATGTTGTGTGGCAAGTGAGGCGAAAAGACTGTGTACAAAAGTGCTAGAGTGATATTATTTGAATGGTGGCGCGTAAGTATAAATGTGAGTTATAAGTATGACTTACAGTAATATGAAAGCGGTATGTAAATGATAATTTTAACAGATAAGTATAAGTTATGAATTTGTTGTGGTTGTGCAGTTTAAGGTGTGTTTAGCACAAATAAGACAGAAATAAGTGTCAGAGATAACTATAACTGTAGAATTTCTAATGTTTCTGGAGCTTACTTTCGGTTTGTATACCAAACCTTAATAAAGTTTTCCTAACTATAACTGACGTGTCACCTTTGTTTTTTTGTGTGAATATATAACACGCTTTAAAAAAAAGATCTGCAGGTGGGAGCAGTGAGTTTATCCTCTGAGCAGACTGCCTTCACCTCAGCATTGCTCAGTGCCGTGCAGCGGCTCTTGCACATGGATGTGGTACAGTCTGTATTCTGCCCAATTGTAACCTGAACAGTCTGCACAAAGTCTGTCTGCGTGGTAAGGGCATGCATGGTAAATGCTGCAGCGTGGAAAAGGCGTGCTTGGTAAAAGCATGCTTTGTATTGCCATACAACCCCACCTTCGTATCAGAAGAGGGGGCAGAACCACACTATAGCTAAAGAATGCAAAGAGGCTCTGTACAGGCTGCTCTGCAATGTTCGAGTCATGACTGGAGCCTAGTCTTCAGATTAGCTTTGTGAAGGCTTTTCTGTGAGAGAGGTATGAATATTGTCCAGACCACAAACACACTTTGCACAAACTGCTCTATGTGCGTGCCAGTGGTGCTTGTCAAGTTTACAAGATGTGTCTTCGTACGGTGGGTCATATTTGCAAGGGGAAATCACCACCAGAACGTCACTTTTAGCGACGTTCTGGTGGCGATATGCCCTTTTCCATATTTACAAAGCAGCATTAAGCCACTTTTTGTGGCTTAACGTCGCCTTGTAAATAAGGCCCCTTTACACGCATCACTTAGCTTGAAAAGGGCGTGCAAAGTGTGATGCTGTGGGCTTTCTGCCTCAACACCCATTGCTTTTGACACTATGCCATATTTACAAGGAGATGTGAATCTGAGGCAGCGGCAAAAGCTAACACCATGCAAGAGCAGGCATTAGACTGGCGAAACGAGGAGAAATACTTTTATTTCTCCTCGTTTTTGCTTTTTCTATGTGTGCTGCAGCAGCACACATAGAAAGAGCAAAATGCCATTAATGATTGTTTATGTGCAGAAAGGTGTCCCTTCCTGCTCATAAACAATCATTAAATAATGACGATTTGCTACTTCTATGTGTGCTGCATTCTGAAGCACACAAAGAAGTAACAAATCGCCATTAGTGATTGTTTATGTGCAGGAAGGGAGACCTTCCTTCACATAAACAATCATTCCCTGCAATGCATGCACCCTTGCACTATAATGCAAGGGTGTCTGCGTTGGCACTAGGCAGCTACATTTAGTACCAGAGCTAGGGAAAACACAGGAGTGCGCAGTATTCTGATGAATACGGTGTTTCCCTGCGTTTTGAAAATGTCGGAGCGCGGCGCTACCAAATTTGGCGCAGCTCCGCGCTCCGACATTTTCTGGTAAATATGCCCCTGAGTCTTTTATGGGATCGATAGATGTCATACTTGGGCTTTTCAGGGGCTGCTCTGTGGGGTTAACAGGACTGACGGTCAGTCATTAAGTTGGATCTGTAGAGAATTCTCTGGGTGAGAAGTAGGGCAGGTGTTGAGACTCCACTGTGTGGCAAAAAGGCGTAGTCTTTCAGCTGGCTATCTACAGGCTGCTCATTGCCCGAAGTAAGACCGGTACACAGCCATGGAAACACTTTGTACATACTGCTCTGTGTGACAAGCATAGCGGATGTCCAAGCTCGGAACTTGTTTGAATGGACCGCTATGAGCGCCAGAATGCTGTCCAGTCGTGAAACACGCTTTGTACAGACTTTTCAGGTTACAATTGGGCAGAATACATCCATGTGTGAGAGCCGCTGCAAGGCACTGTGCAATGCTATGGTGAAGGCAACTGTTCAGAGGGCCAACTCACTGCTCCCACCTACAGATCTTTTCTTTAACACGTGCTACGAGTCTGGTGTTTGGTGAACCTGAGGGAAGACTACTGAATTTCTAGTCAGTTTATTTTACAACCAGCGCATTCATTGCGCTCACTCCGACGTACTTTGTCGCTTTGCTTTATTTCCGTGTACATTGTTGTGTCGTCACTACTGTTCAGAAAATACAAAACCGAGCATGTTCCTTGAGCAAACAGTTGCTCTCACGCAGTTAGGCAAATAGCAGAGTTTACAAGAAGGAAATAGAGAGCGGAAGAGGAAAACGCTTTAACCTCTCACTGGAGTGAAGAGGGAGAGACGGATTTCACGAAAACCTTCGGCTCTCATTCTAACTCTGTCTTGAATTGAAGGCAGGTATAAAGGAGCCGCGACTATATGCCACCTATGTATCTAATTACCTTCTGCGTGCGGCTTTCTCGTGGTTGCTTGACATTCGCCCCATTGCAATGTACAATGTCGCATTCTATTCCTCTCAATAATTTCCTGCTCCCTCCAATTCACCCTAGTACCATGGGCCGACTCTCAAAACATTTGGCTGGAGCTATAGTACTTGTTCTTCTGTGGTAATTCAGGCAACACTTGGTGCAAACGCCTTTTACCACCATATTGTGAAAGGACGTTTGTTGAGTTGGTAACATTCGGTAATAACGTATATGCATATTCGTTGCATTGCATTTCGTCATGGTGATGTGTTATTTTGTGCTGCATTAGTTTATTGCGTTTTTGTTCTCTTGAACTATGGTTGTTGTGCGATCTATTCTTTTGTATTGTTCCCTGATATCATTTTTGCTTTATCTTGCTTTGGGTTATGTTATAGTGTGCTCTTTTGTGCTCTGTGATTAGAATCGACAACAATTAGTGAGGTATTTCAGCCAAAAGCCACGCATTCATGTAAAGTCAGTGGCCGCAGTGGGTGGATGGGGGGGGGGGAATTGAGGGGCACGACCTGCCCATACTTTTTAATTTTCGAAAAACATTTCCCCTATGATTTGTGAGAAAAGAAAAACTGTCCTGGGGCTTTTAATTCTGACAGTTGAAATGCTTCAGCTGAAGTGCAAGGCAAGGAGTCTTCTGTGCTGTGAAACCCAGGGACGGGCAGAATAGCTAAACAAGCCTTTTTGCCAGGGTGCCTGCTCCCCTGAAAGAAATGTAAATGTGCGCCACTGGTCAATCTACCAATGTAAAGGGTGTTTGGAAGCCGGTATTGGCTTTAATTGATGGAATCACTTGAAGCTTCCTGATGACACCGATTTATTCTTTTTGAGAGGTATTGTAAGGGAGCCACCAGCTAAGCTGTGAAGTGTGTGATTTTAAAAGACCGTTATAAAGGAAATTTACTCTACGTACAGTCAGGGAATTACTAACATCTATATTTTGGAAGCACTTTTTTTTAATCTTATACCATTTTGCACACTTTGTAGAAGCCTATGTCATACTGTGTGTATCTTATACCGTGTGTAATGCAAATAGTTACTTACATATTTGCAGTGCTTTCTGTCACAGACTGGGGCCTTGTAGAACTAAACATACACAAGTCTCTATTCTCCACTGTACCAACCAGGTTTAAATTATGTGGGTCTCTGGTGTAATGCATTAACTAATAGAGTTCTCATAATGTACGGTAGTGCATCTCACACTGATTGACATAACTTGCATTTAATTTTCATTCAAGCTGTGCGTTATTTTATATGTAGTTACCTGAAAGTGAAAGTCCGAAAAAAGTACTCGAATATTTTGTTTTTTTAGCCATGCTTTTGACCACACCCATATGCTCACTCACCCCACCTCGTTGCACACAGCATCACAGTTCCCATACTTTTCTTTAAAGCACGATAGACAACCATTTACAACCATTTCAGGTGACTTAATACCCCTGATGCAACTCTTTAACTGTTTAAGACACACAACAACCCAAACTGTGTTGGAGACCATGTCTTAAAGCACTCCCAGAGCAATATTTGACACTTCTGAAGGTAATTGCCAGGCCAGCTAGCCCTTCAGGTGTATAACCCCCTCCAGGTGCCGAGTTGCCCCCCCCTTCTCACCCGCTTCCAACAAAACTGCGTTCCTATTAACCCTTAAATCACCACTGACAACGTGCTTTGGTGCCTTAAAAGGTCGCAGTTTATTTAACATCGCATGTTTATACAATTTTTCAAAATTTATGGTCATATCAACTGTTCACTTAATGTCCATGCTACATATTTACATTTTCTGGTCTTTGCACTCGTTTTGCTCGCAGTATAGACCCAGCCTCCTCAATTTCTCGGGAGGGGAGGGGCCCCCGGTTTGGGCTTCGGATTTACGGGTCTAGGCTTCAGCTTGCTACCGACTTGGAGGGTGTCCATCTGGACCTGCCCGGACTGCAAGTGCCGTCCCGCTCGCCCTGGACCCTTTTGTGGGCCCTCCCCGCTCCCAGGGGTCCCTGCCGTGTGGCAACTCAAGAACCTTACTTGAGCATCTACTCTATCTTTCTTGAGGCTGAGTCCTTGCATTTCGCTCCCTCAGTACCCCTGCCGTGAGGCATCCCAAGGGTCCTGCGGGAGCATCACATCTACTCTTTCTATGGTGGCACGCCGCCCTTGGCTCCCTCAGTGCCCCTGCCGTGAGGCATCCCCAAGGACACTGTGTGAGCCTTCCATCTACCTTTTAGTAAGCTCACTCTCCTTGCGAAGGGGGGGTGGTTGTGCCTCTCTAGGGCCCGCTGGCCCTCTTTATCCCCCCTTGCCTAACTGGCTCACCTTCTGATTGGGGGGGCTCGTGCTCGCCCTAGGGGGACCAATCCTGGTCGCCCCCTCTCTAGCGGGCATGTTAATGGGTGAGGGGAGGGGCTTTCCGCCCCCGGACTGCGTTTGACCTGGGCCCCCATCGGGTCCGGCTTTGCCTTCCCGGCCCAGGTTACGACTTGGTCTGTGTGCATTGATGTCTGTATGTTTGTTGATCTGAAGGAAAGTGTAATGCAGCTAATTTATATACAAGATCAAATACTACTAGCCTCAAAATGCCCCTCAATGCAAATAGCACAGTTGAATCTCATGCCAGCCTTCCCTTTTCACTGTGTCGCTAGCATGTGGAAGTCAACTATTAATTTAGTGTAACTGCCACCGCTGTTGAGGTGTGAGGGAATGATTCAATATAAACACGTAGTTAACTTTCAGGAAGTAGTTTAGCGGATGCATTTACATCAGGTTAAATCAGCTCTAACCTTAGTTCCATTTCCTCCTGTCGAAAAGCCTCTGGCTTCTCACACCTACGTGCACACTGTCTGCACTTTTAGTCACTTGTCTTCCGGATGCGAAGTAGACAACAAACAGAAAAAAACGCAAACGTCCTTAACTTGTCATGGCAACGGCGGAAAATATGGGGGCTTATTTACAAGCCTCTTGCGCCACTCGTACGTCATTTTTCCCATGTTAAAAATGACGCAAAAGTGGCGCAAGGGGCTTGTAAATCTGCCCCATGGTGTTTGATTTTAGGCAGTGGAACGGGAACAGTTTTCGGAGTGGGTTGCTGGTCACAGATGTCAACTCTATAAAGATAGAGGTTGTAACAATATAAATGCTTCTTTGAGAGGGCATGTACCAAGCGACCACCATTTTAGTGTGAGAGTTGGAGAAGTGGAGTACCCAAAGATTAATTGGCACATCTTGGAGGGCGATTTCACAAATATGCTTTAGAAAAAAATAGAATGCTAAGATATAGGCATTTATCGGTATCACATTATGCATCGACGTTTGACAAAGAAAGGAGCTTATGCAGTTAATGAGCGAGAGTCACCCCCTGGAATTTCAAATCTGTTTTAACGTCAAGTGCTGGGCTTCCAGTCTCTTAATCTTTTGGTTTCCTCTGCTATAGGTAAGGTTGACCCCTTCCAGCAACCATGACGTTGCTGGTGCAGGCACACCCGAGTAGTGCCTTCAAGAAGGCGCTACAAAGAGGCAAAAAAAGGACTGACAGCAAAAAACCTTGGGATCAGCGAAGTGTTGTAGCCTAAAGACTGGAAGTTCGAAGAAGAGCTGTGCAAAAGATGGCGGCAAGAGGATGCTGGAGATTCCTAAAAGAAATCCTAGAGTCAGAAAAGGAAGAAATAAACGTAGGATAAAAATTGGACCAGGTTGTGAAGAACCAATGAAAAATAAAATTCGGAATGTGTTGCACACAAGGAAGCGTTTTTTTAGCTCCTCCTTATATAGGGAGTGAGGTATGTCAAAATCCAAGTTCACTATCCAATTTGGCTATGGTATATAGAAAATGGAAATTGAAGGCTGCCATCATGGATTGTGAAGGTACATTTTACATTTGGTCCATAGCATGCTAAGCTCCAGAAAATCATGGCCTCTCCAAGAGCCTCCCAGGAAGACTGGAGGAAGTGTCAGCAGAGCAGTGCATCTGGCGGCGCCAGGTAAGGGCCTGACATGCCCCCCACCCCATCCCCCCACCCCAGAATGACCTGTAAGAAGCGGATTTAGCAACGTACTGGGCAGCAAGAATGGAGAGAAAGATGCTGCTGAGGTGCTCAGAACATTTAATTTGGAGTCTGGTTCTTAAAAGCTTTTCACAATTATGGGGCCGATTATGATGCAGTAAGGTTTGGCTCTGACCCTCGGTCAGAGCCATCCTTACCGCATTGTAATGACCGATTCAGATTCCGTTCCAACCGAGCCATTTCGATGAGCTCGGTTGGAAGGGAATCTGAACCAGTCTTCCGTATGGCTTACGACTGCCATCCGGAAGGCCCACAGTAATCCCCCGGCCGACTCTTTCCGGCCGAGGGATTACGAAGACAGTTTCCCACTGCCTTTTTGTGCCGGCCTTTCCGGCACAAAAAGGCATTGGGAAACTGCTTTGGGGGCCCCCAGCAGGGCCCTCATGGGTGCCAGGCTGCCGAATGGCGGCCTAGGGGGCACCCATAGTGCCCCCCTTTTGATCCCTGCACCCGGTGGCAGGCACCTTGGGGTACCTGCCACTGGGGGCAGGGATGAACTGCACCTCTGTATTTAAGAATGCGAGCATGCATTCCATTCGGAATGCATGCTCCCATTGTTAAATATAGGATTCTGACCGAATAGGGTTCGGTCTCATCCTAATTGCAGGTCTGGAACCGACGACAAGAGGTCGTTCGGTTCCAGTTCCTGAACGATGTCGGAGGGACTCCGGTCCCTCCGACATCGTAATCAGGGCCTTAGAGTGATTCGTTTTGAAGTCAAACCTGGAGAACTGTGGTGCCTCAATACGAAATGTAATACACCTCAAGCCTTCCATCTTCAGGAGGATAGATTTTATCCACCTGTAGGTGGATTTATTCTCTACCATCCGCCACTGGAGTTTGGCCCATGTAAATATTAGGCCTGGGAGAATTTGTAATATACGCTAGAGAATTGTGCAATTCTTGGATTTCAATTTATCTAAAATTGCTTGAAATTCCACATTGCACAATTTAGCATAAATTGTGCATTGACACCCAAAAAAATATTGTCAAATGACAAATTTTGCTCAAATCAGTTTGCTTCCAGTATGTCACAATACAGTTTTACCCAAAGTGCGTGCACGCTTGACAAAAGTAATGCGGGATACCAGTAAACCACATTTCAAGCTAAAAGCATAATTTCAATAAATGTTGATATAAGTTTGCAAAATGTCATGTGAAAAATGATGAGATTTAAACCATCGTCAGTAAATATGTGAAAAGGGTAAAGTTGTGTCAGCACCACTCCATTATTGTCTGTCTTGCCTGTTTCGGGATCAGCGTACCCCATCACAAAACCTCTTCCCTTCTTTAAACACATTCAGAAAAATGAGTGGGTTTTAGTGGAGAGGCTAGCAAGCAATTGGTCTTTTAAAGGACTTCCCTCACATTTTTACATGTAAATGAATCCATTTATTGGCTAGACTTCAATTATTGCCACTGGAATTGCGAAAATATTGGGGTAATTTTCTTGAACAAGTTACGATTCTAAGCCCTCATTTTTTCACATCTTGTCATTGTGCATCCTAACACCAGAAATATTAGACATAGATAGACCTGATATTGATCCCAGGAAAGTTTTAAATACTTGATCATTTTTAACCGTTCCATGGATGCTTAATCCCTCTGTAGTTCCAAAAACACATTTGTTAAAATAAAACCCTGGAACTCTGACTTTGCTTAAATTCATGTCATCTCAATAGTGACACAATAGACAGAAGTAATGCTTGCGATAAATACTGATCCAGTAGAAGTAATGCCCATCAATAACAGTGTTATCATGAAATAAAAAAGAAGTCCTATTCTTTGAATAGAGCTCACACTGAGAAGGACACCTTATCTAAGAGCACCCTCTGCAGTCTAATCATGCACAGTGCCTGCAGAAGTTGAAGTATATAACTTAGTGGAGGTGGCAAAGTGAGCTAAACCCAGTCTCTCAAATACAATCTACAGAGCCTTCCTGTCTCCCAGATGAGTTGTGATAAATGTATACAAATTGATGTATGTAACTTTGAGTCACTTATTTATTCACTAATTGTGAATAAAACTGAATTTATCTAATATTTATTACACAACTGCACCACACTACAGTATGGAGAATTTGGTAAGCACTATATTTTTGACACCCATAGTAAAGGAGTCAGGTCCTGCTGACACAAGCTTCAAGGACTAGGATCAAATCAGTAACAATTTGTTGATGACTAAGGGCCTGATTTATATGTTGGCACATAGGGAACTATGTTGCAATGGCAGCTGAGTTCCCTATCTGCCAACATAATGGTCTGCTGTCCAGATTTAAAAGCAGGAATGGTGACAGTGGAGACTACTCCATCTCTGTTGTGGTCAAACTCCTCTGACTACCTGACGGAGTAAGCACCATCGGAGGTTTAGCTGTATGTACACCCATCTAAATTAGATGGGCTGACTTACAGCCATTGTTTAATGCCCGTCACCCCCAGGAAAAACCTGTTGGTAAGGGCATTGAAAAGACCTCAAATTCCCCCTCCTGTTATGGGCGAAACTCCCATAAAAAGGGAGGCATTTTTTTTGTTTAAAAAAAAAAAATCACAGTTTCGAATTGTCTTTTTGAAAATAAATGCAATATAGAAAATTCATATAATTAGTTATAAAAACCAATTTAAAATATACACTGTAACCACAAAAGCAATACGATTGAAATGTAAACAAAAACACACTATCAAAAATACTATGTCCAAACAATAAAATACAAAAATTAAAAATTAAAATGAATACAGACATACATTAAAATTACATTTTGAAAAATGTGTAAAATACTAAAACAAATGCAAAAAAACAAAACAAATTAAAAATATACAGAAACCTAACTGTAAATAAAATTTAAAAAGCTTTAATAAAAATAGATACAACTTAGATAAAAGAGAAACAAATATTTATAATTTTAACTTCAACCTAATAGATATTAAAACATACAGGAAAGCAAGCCTTTATCACTCCATTCAGACAAAAATATAAAAAACACACATATCAAAGAAAACACAATGTAATGCCTCCACTTCAACCAGAGCAACAGAAGGGAAAATGTTGCACTTTGAAAGGGTCAGATTTACTATTCGTACTTCAGCCTGAGCAACAGTTGGGAAAGTGCTGATCTTTGGAAAGATCATGTTTAGTATTCCCACCTAAACAACAGTAAGGAACGTGTTGGACTTAGCAGGGGTCAGATTGTACTACTCCCACTCCAAACTTAACAAAATTGGAACAGTCTTGGAATTTGGACGGATCTGATTTAGTATTCCCACTCCAACCTAAGCAACAACAAGGAAGTTTTGGACTTAGGTAGTGGGGGGTTACTGGATTTGGATGGGTCAAATTTAATATTCCTATTCCAAACTGAGCAACAGTTAGAAAAGTGTTGGATTTTGATGTGGGTCATATATTTATTATTCCCATTCAAACGTAAGTCAAAGCAGGGAAAGTGTTGGACCTGGTGAAATCAGATTTATTATTCCCACTCCTTTGTACTCAACATTAAGGAAAGTGATGGGCTTTTGAGTGGTCAGATTTACTATTCCCACTGCAAATTTAACAACAGTAGAGAAGGGTCAGATTTGGTATTCTCAATACAAACTTAACAAAATAGGGTGAACGTTTTGCATTATAGAGATTATATTTATTATTCCCACTTCGCCATAAGCAATATTTGGTAAAGTGTTGGACTTTCAAGGAGTCAGATTTATTATTCCCACTCCAATCTGAGCAAGAGTGGGGAAAGTGTTGGAGTATGGAGAGGTCAGATTTACCATTCTGACTCCCACGTGAGCACCAGTAAAAAAATTTGGACTTTACTGGATACATTTCTCAATCCTAACCAAATAAAAAACAGTTATTAAAAATATATCTATAAAAAAATACTACCACTAAAATCATATTAAACTCAGTGTATTAATTAATTCCCCAAAAATATATCAAACTCAATGTATTAATTAATTCAAATAAATATATCAATTAGTAACAATAAAAACTGGTTCACAACACCCCAAAAAAATTTTAAAAATATAAATTAAAATACTTATAAAAAGTGAAATAAAGAAATATTCTTAAAAACTTTGGGGGTCCTTATGATGTCAGGCGGATCGCCACCGCCCGACCGGCAGTGGCGATCCGCCCGACATCTTTTCCCGCCCGCCATCCATTTACCCCCCGCCATATTACAATGGCGGGGGGACAGCGGCGGACGGAAAGACCGTCCACCGCATTTCCGCAGGCATGCAATCGTTCTGATTGCCTGCCGGGCCGAACTCGGGCCTAATATGGTGGCGGTGTCTTCCATCCATATTAGGATGCCTGGCGGTGAAGGCCTTTCCATGGCGGCATCGCCGCCATGGAAAGGCATGCGGGAATTGCTTCGGGGGCCCGTTGCGGGCCCCCGGGGAGGTGGGGGTGGCGGCACTTGGGGGGTACCTATGCTACCCCCTACATTGGCATGCACAAGGTGGCAGGCACCGCGTGGTGCCTGTCACGTTGTGCATGCCAATGCACTGCATGCATTATTTACATTGCGGCGGGTGCTGCTGACAGCACCGCCTGCCGCAATGTAAACAATGCGGGATGTGACCGCCACGGTGGCGGTCGCATCCTAATAGGCACAGGGGGAGCGCCGACCTCTGTTGGTCGGTCCCGTTTACCGTTACGGTGGGGGGCGGACTTTGTCCACCCGCCATCGTAATGGGCCCCTTAGACACAACATTAAAAATAAAAGTAAAAATGCAGCTTAATTATAATAAAATATATGCAAAGTTTTTTAATCAAATAAACAAAAATATCTAAATTCTATCTAAAATATTTGCAAGCATAGTACACAAAATTCATAATAATATTCACCGATTAATACATTAGAAATGCATTGAAATATTTCCCAAATATAATAAAAACAATATTTGTATTTTTTTTAAAATATTCCAAACAAATTCTAAAGAATTCAGTTGAAATAATTCACTTTACACATTTTGTAAGGACGAAAGACTTAGATTGATCTGCCAGGATTCAAACTGATGATGACACCACATTTTGGCACTCAGTGCTAAACTGATTGATCTACGCTCTTAGCTAGTAACTGTCAAGTGTTATTTTTAAATTGTGTTTTCTCTCTGCTGCTCTACAGACTTGGTTAAAACTTTCTCTCTTCGTATAAATAAATGTGTTTGCAGGTTACCCAAAAAGTACACGGATATGTGTGTATATATGTGTTTATATGTGTGTGAATGTGTGTAATTGCCAGTAAACTCTGCTGGTAGCAGTTGGTGAGCGCTTTCTTCATCAACATGCTAAATGTTCCTGATCTTGTTCAGAAGCAAGTCACTATTATCTATCCAGTGGTCATTATTCACTATAACTAGAGATGGCTTATCAAATTGTACCTTAAAAAGTGTTTTCCTGCACTAGCTCGCCATCCAGTATTCAAGATTGTTCCATCATTCCTCAATTTTCATCATCAGTGTATTCACCAACGTGTCTTTTACCCTTTATTACTTGCCCACTGACTCGCTCTTCCATGTGTCATCCCGAACTGAACACAACATCCCAGGCATGCCAGTTAGAAACATGTACAATACTCAATATGTGCCCGCCAGAACCAACAGCCATATCAAGGGTGGCCAATAGAACAGGAGAGAACATGACAAAGATGGTCTTCAGAACTGGAAATAGTATGACATGTGAGGCTTCCAGAACGGTATACAAAACTTCACATGAGACCTCCAGAACAACAATGAAACATGCTTTGACAATGTTATTATGTCTGTCTTTAATGTGACAAAGCTTGAAAAAGGAGACATGTTGACATTCTTTCTCCACAGAATAGCACATTAAAGATAGATCTATTGGCTTTGTCAATGCTTGTCAGTGGTGGTGGTATAGCTAGTGGTACTAATATGGCTGCTGTTGATAATGATAATGATGGTGGTATTGGTGGCAATATTTGTGGGGTTATTGGGGTATGGTGGTCTGGTTTTATAGTGTTCTTGAGATAGTATTGTTGGTATTTGTAGTATGGTGGTGGCATTGGTAGTGATGATATTTGCAGTGGTTGCTTTGGTGGTTGTGGCATTGGCAATATTGGCGTCCGTGGTAATGGTGGTGGTGTTGGTGGTTTTATTAGTGGTGGTGGTACTTGTGATGTGTCTTAGTAGTGGTGGTGGGTTATACTAGTGAAAATACTTGAGCCCGTCGAAATCCAGCTAGAATGACCAGCTGGTTTCACTTTCGACCACCTAGATTGTAATTAGGCGGTTGGAAGTGAAACCGCGATGACGCTCGGAAAGCCTCCTACCTGCGGTTTGATGCTTTCCGAGCCTCATTGTAATCGGGCCCTATGTATTGAATTCCAACACTATATAGATAAATTGTACAATATACTGTATAATGAAGTTGCTCTATGCCAAAACTAAAGAAGGAGTGAGAAGTCTTTCAGGTAGGTCCTGAAGAAAGCCAAATGACATTTGGAGGCAGTTTAATTGTCTGAAACATGTCGAACGAATAGACACCTAGGATCCTTGAAACCTAAGAGTGTCGCCATTTTTTATTTTTAACCTAGCCCCTCAACCTATACCATTAAAAATTATTCTAGGTTTAGGAGGTTATTTTAACATGCCCTCACTCCCTGCCTACACTCACAATTACCATAGTACTCCGCTTACAAATGCATTGAGTCCACTCACATATTTTATATGTGTGAGTGAGGGTCCAATGATGAAGCATGCCACGGGTGGTACCTGTGGGTGAGGACCCTAATAATATATATATATATATCTATGTATATATATATATATATACATAGATATATATATATATTCTCAAAGATGCCCCCGAGCTCAAGGACGCCACTCCACCAGAGGAAAATTCAACTGAACCTTTAATGACAGAACCGGCACCAGCATTCCCAATCAATAACAATCCCTGACGCGTTTCGGTGCGGCTGCACCTTAATCATAGGGCGGGAGAAAGACAAGTCCTGGGCGCACTGCAACCTGTTTTCCCTTTTAAATAGCATACACTCTCCAGTGAGTTGCATGCTGGGCGTTGTAGTGCCAGTATTCCCCATCGGTGGGGTCCATGTCCTTGCCTAATATTTATTACCCCCAATGTCTTCACACAATTTTTAAAGCCCTCCAGTGGGCCTCAGAAATGTTGTCCGGTTCAAAATGATGATTCCTTTGTGCTGCTAACAGGCTGCCATTTCCATTGCAGCCACGCAGTCCTGTAACACGATCTCCCAGGTGGTGCAATCCTTCACGGCCCGAGCCGCCATGTTTTTAATTATTCTCAAAGATGCCCCCGAGCTCAAGGACGCCACTCCATCAGAGGAAAATTCAACTGAACCTTTAATGACAGAACCAGTACCAGCATTCCCAATCAATAACAATCCCTGACGTGTTTCGGTGCGGCTGCACCTTAATCATAGGGCGGGAGAAAGACAAGTCCTGGGCGCACTGCTTCTGATGGAGTGGTGTCCTTGAGCTCGGGGGCATCTTTGAGAATATATATATATATATATTCACTGAAAAAACCATAGGTTTTAGGGACAGTTATAGTTAGTTGGACATTTCACTCGTACAAAACCATAGAAATTCCCCTGTTATAGTTAGTTCAGCTAACTATAACTCGCGCCTCCGCAATGCACTGCTGATGACGTCACATATTACATCACTCATGACATGGTCAGTGACATCACTGATGACATCTCAAATCACATCACTGATGACATCATCCAGTGACTGTGTTTCTGTAAAGTTTAAATATTTTTAATATATAGGGAAAGGTGTATTGAAGAATGAGTGGGTGTATAAGTGTGTGGATGAAGGATTTAGTAGGTGCGTGACTGACTCTATAAGTGAGTGATTAAACGTATCTTACTGAATGCAAGGGTTAGTGGCTAAACTGGGTGAATGTCTGTAACCGTCTGTCTGTTGCTGTGTAAGTGGCTGCATGGGTTTGTGAATAGCTACATGAGTGTCTATATGAGTTATTGATTGGTTGTCTGAGTATCTGTATGGGTGCCTGAGTGTTTGTGTGGGTGGGGTGTGTGCGACTCTGTGCATAGATGTGTGAGTGGGTGATTCACTGGGTGGATGGTTTCAAGAGTGCATCTGTGATAGGCTGTATGGGTGGGTAAGTGTGTGTCAGAGTGTGTTAGTGAGTGAATGTATGTCCCAGTGGTACATGTGTGAGTAACTACATATGTGAAAGGCAGTATATATGTGTGTTGGAGTATATAAATAGCTATAAGCGAGAGTGTGTGATTGTGAGAGTGACTGTATGGATGAGTGTGTGCTTGTATCAGTGATTGTATAAGAGCGAAAGAATGTGCTAGTATTTGTATGAGTAAGTGAGCTGGTGTGTGTATAACTGTATAGGTGAGTAAATGGCAGTGTGATTAATTATTTGCATGACTGACTAGGTGTATGAGTACCTCTATGGATGAGTGGCGGTGTTTGAGTGTCTATATAGGAGTATGAGTGCATATGATAGTCCTGTACTGAGTGACCGTACGTTTGAGTGACTGTACGTGTGAGTGAGTGGATGTGTGTGTGTAGACCTAAGAATCAGTGAGTGGGTATGTAGTTATTGGTGTTGGAGTGTCTATGGTTTTGCGAATGGCAGTGTGTAATTTAGAGTGGGTGTATCAAAGGTTATATTAGGGTGTGAGGAGGTGCATCAGATTATCACGTGGATGATGTCATCAGTGATGTCATCAGTGATGTCATTTGAGATGTCATCAGTGATGTCACTGACCATGTCATGAGTGATGTAATATGTGACGTCATCAGCAGTGCATTGCGGGGGCGCGAGTTATAGTTAGCTGAACTAACTATAACGGGGGAATTTCTATGGTTTTGTACGAGTGAAATGTCCAACTAACTATAACTGTCCCTAAAACCTATGGTTTTTTCAGTGAATTTCAAAGGTTTTTTAAATGCTAATTTCTAACTATAACGTGTCTGAAACCTATGGTTTTTTCAGTGAATTTCAAAGGTTTTTTAAATGCTAATTTCTAACTATAACGTGCCTGAAACCTATGGTTTTTTCAGTGAATTTCAAAGGTTTTTTAAATGCTAATTTCTAACTATAACGCCCCTAAAACCTATGGTTTTTTCAGTGAATTTGAAAGGTTTTTTAAATGCTAATTTCTAACTATAACGCCCCTAAAACCTATGGTTTTTTCAGTGAATTTCAAAGGTTTTGTAAATGACAATTTTTAAATGTATTAATTGTTATATTTATTTTTTTGATACTGATTTACTACATTTTTTTAAACTATTTATTTTTACATATTTTATTTTTTAAATTACATTGTAATTACATTATACATTACATTACAAAATATACTTTCTCAGAATGAATTACTTTAGTTTAAATACTTTGCAAATAGGCAATAGACTTTTAAGTACAGTAGTTACAGTTGTTGCAATGGGCAACACAATTTCAAACACAATGCAACATTGAGCTCAATGTGAATTTCTAGTTAAATGCAATTAGTTACTTTATGGATTACTTTTTCTAACCACAGGACTGGATCCTAGATTCAGTCCTGGGACATCTCCTGTAAACAGTTGAGTAAAAGCGTTTTGGTTACAGTAGTGATTTTTAAGGAATATTATTGTATTTTAAAAGTTGACACTTAGAAACTTTTTCACATAGAATTACCAATGTTATCCTATGGGAGGAAATTCACTTAGCAGGTAAGTAGTGTTATCGTTACTTTTTCTTACTCAGTGGTGGATCCTGTATCCAGCACTGGTGCATCTCCTGTAAACATTTGAAAGAATGCGTTTAAGTCATACAGGCGATTTTTAAGGAATATTTGTAGTTTGTGAAAATCGACACTTTGAATCTTTTCTGCTGAAAACCAGACAATGGATTCCAATGGAAGGAAATACAAGTTACTTGTAAGTACGGTTAGAATTACTTTTCAGGGTCAGTGCTGGGCTAAAAGATGCAGCACTGGGTTCTCTCCTGATAACAGGTGAGTAAATCGGAATTCGTAGTTCAGCTGATTTTAGAGGAATATTATAAAGTTCCAAAACTCCACACTTAGAAGAATTTCCAAGTGAAACCAGTCAATGTTAGCCTATGGAAGGAAATTCAAGTTACTGGTAAGTACGGTTAGAATTACTTTTCAGGATCAGTACTGGGCTCAAAGATGCAGCACTGAGGTCTCTCCTGATAACAGGTGAGTAAATCGGAATTCGTAGTTCTGCTGATTTTAGAGGAATATTTGTATGTTTCAAAAATCGACACTTAGAAACTTTTTCAGCAAAAAGCAGGCAATGATATCCTATGGAAGGAAATTCAATTTACTGGTAAGTACGGTTAGAATTACTTTTCAAGGTCAGTGCTGGGCTAAAAGATGCAGCACTGGGTTCTCTCCTGATAACAGGTGAGTAAATCGGAATTCGTAGTTCGGCTGATTTTAGAGGAATATTATAAAGTTCCAAAACTCCACACTTAGAAGAATTTCCAAGTGAAACCAGTCAATGTTAGCCTATGGAAGGAAATTCAAATTACTGGTAAGTGCGGTTAAAATTACTTTTCAGGATCAGTATTGGGCTCAAAGATGCAGCACTGAGGTCTCTCCTGATAACATGTGAGTAAATCGGAATTCGTAGTTCGGCTGATTTTAGAGGAATATTTTTATGTTACAAAAATCGACACTTAGAAGAATTTCCAAGTGAAACCAGTCAATGTTAGCCTATGGAAGGAAATTCAAGTTACTGGTAAGTACGGTTAAAATTACTTTTCAGGATCAGTACTGGGCTCAAAGATGCAGCACTGAGGTCTCTCCTGATAACAGGTGAGTAAATCGGAATTCGTAGTTCGGCTGATTTTAGAGGAATATTTGCACAATGGTGAAGGGAGGCGGCGGGGCCTGAGGTGACATCTGTGCAAACGCGCCCCATGGCGTGTTTTAAGTTGGGGGATTAAGTCCCCTTGAATCATGAGGGTCCCTGGGGTCCAACTAGCCCACCCTGTACCTCCAGTATGCGCCAGGGAGCTGCGTTGCAGAGAGGTGTTCAGAGGCCACGCCCTTTTTTGCACCTCTCTGCAACGCAGCTCTTTGGCGCTTTCTGGACGTACCTGGTGGGCTGGTTGGCCCCCAGGGACCCTCAGGATTGAAGGGGATTTCATTCCCCATCTTAAAATGCGCCACAGGGCCTGTTTGCACACATGTCACCTGAAGCCCCGCCCCCTCCCTTCACCACTGTGCAAACGCGCCCGTGGCGCGTTTTAAGTTGGGGGATTAAGTCCCTTGAATACTGGGGTCCCTGGGGCCAACTAGCCCACCAGGTACCTCCAGTAAGCGCCACAGAGCTGCGTTGCAGAGAGGTGTAAAAGGGGCGTGGCTTCTGTACACCTCTCTGCAACGCAGCCCCTGGCGCATACTGGAGGTTCCTGGTGGGCTAGTTGGCCCCAGGGACCCCCAGTATTCAAGGGGAATTCGTTCCCCTCTGCAAACGCGCCAGGGGCGCGTTTTCAGAGTGGTAAAAGAAGGGGGCGGGGCCTGCGGCACGATCGTTTTTTTTTTTTTGTTTGTTTTTTTTTCCTCGAAGGGGGGCTGTGTGGCCCCCCTTCCTTTTTTTGGGCCCTGGGGACCCCATCCCCCAGGGCCTTACCCCTTTTTTCATTTTTTTAAAAAAACGGGAAGGGGGCCACGTGGCCCCCTCCCGTGGCCGATTCCGGCCCCGGGGACCCCATCCCCCGGGGCATGGCCACTCTTTTTATTATTTTTTTAAGGAGGGGGGCTGCGTGGCCCCCCACCTCAGGCCTCCTTTTGCCTCGGGGACCCCATCCCCCGGAGCAGGCCTTTATTTTTTAAAATGTTTTTATTATTATTTTTTTGGGGGGAGGGGGGCTGCGTGGCCCCCTTCCCGTTTTTTTTTTAAAAAAATGAAAAAAAGGGGTAAGGCCCTGGGGCCTGGCCTCTCGTTGGAGACTGTGGGGGGGTCCCCAATCCCCCCACAGTCCCAGCCGGCTCCCCGCCTCCTGTGCGAGCCGGCATTGCTTTTCCACATGGGGAGCAGCTAACATGCTGCTCCCCGTGTGGAAAAAAAATTGGGTTTGCATTTTGAAAGAGAGAGCAGGTTTCCTGCTCTCTATTTCAAATGCAAACCAAGTTTGCTACGACAGGACGGGAGCCGCGATGCTCCCGTCCTGTCATAGCAAACTACAGTGTCCCGGGGTAGGCACCCTGGGACACTGCAGGAGCCGGCCCTGGGGGTGGTGGTCCCCAGGGCCATCACTGGCTCCAGGAGGGGGCCGCGCGGCCCCCTCCCAACTTGTTCAAAGCCCCGGGGAGGTGGTGGTCCCCGGGGCTCCGGGGTCCGTAACGGACCCCCATATTTAAATCTTTAGTGCCCCGGGGAGGTGGCGGTCCCGGGGCGTGTGGGGGCTGGAGCCCCCACACAGGTTTTTAAATAAAAAAAAACAGCCCCGGGGGTGGCGGTCCTCGGGGCAGCGGGAGGGCGCACAGCCCTCCCGCCATCATTTTTTTAAAAGCCCCGGGGGTGGCGGTCCCCGGGCCTTGGGGGCCTTAGATGCCCCCATAAACAATAAACCCACCCCCGCATGCCCCCGGGACTTGGGCCACCCGGGGGTAAATTTGCATCGAAGCGCGGGAGACCGCGCCTCGATTTTTTTCGGCGGATTTTTTTCGGCGGATCCGCGCACCCTGAGCGCATCCTGCCGATTTAAAAAAAAAATGCTATTTTCTGCCCAGGGGGTCCTTGTGGGACCCCTGAGCAGACCTAGGGGGTCAGGGTGTTTTTACCCTGCCCCCTTTGTGCGTTTTGCGCACTTGTTTCTGTCCCTCGGTTCTACCGAGGGACAAAATGGCTGCCAACACTTCCTGATTTGGAGTGTTGACAGCCAATTAGCATGCAGCTCGTGATCGGGAGGGTGCGCGAATCCAACGCGGCCATAGATATATATGTGATTTTCCTTTTGATTTTCACAGGAACTACTGAACGGATTTACACCATTTAACAAAAAGGGTTCTTTCTGAACCAAGAACTACCTCTTTGCCAAATTTGGTGTAATTCCTTTCAGCAGTTCGGGCTGTAGCCGTGGCTAAAGTTTCCTATGGGAAAATGAATGGGGAAAACACGTTTTAGGACCCCCCCTTTTTCTCGGCCCCCGCTTGACGAATCACCCCGAAACTTTCAGGGTAGGAGCAGACCGGAGCGGGCTATAAAGTTTGAAAATTTCGCGAAGATTCGTCAACCGACGAGTTATTTCAAATAGAATGTCGCGGATTTCCTATGGAAAATAGGTCCTAACTATAACTATCTACTGGCGACCGCCAGTAGATAATATATATATATATATATGTATTCATCATAAAAAAACTCTTCTCTATACCTAAAAATAGATAGGTCACATAAATAGGTCTGAGATAAATGTAAGGTGAGCACCGATTTACCTGGGTGCAGTTACTTACCGGTCTCGGATACACTACACACATGCACTTTCTAAAAAAATTCAGGGTATCTCCTCTCTTAGTGTGTTGAAGTAACGAAGTTGCTCCACAGTGAGTGGAGAGTAAGTGCTTGGTAGAGTGCTCATGAGTAGATTAGGAAAAAGTAAGAAATTGAAGTGCCTATACAATATTTACAGACAATTAGGTTGAGGCCTGTCTGAGGATGCTTTATATAATAGTAATTCACAATTATAAGATACAGCGTATAGATTCCATGTTTTCAAGATGTGGATAATGATCCCAATATAGGTAGATGTGATTAGAAATGCCAACGTGTCGACCCAGGAAGATGGAAAGGCCAATTAAACCTTGGGATGGGGTCTTCATCAGGACAAGGGAGGGAGCAACCTAAAAACCCACGTTATCTAATTAGTCGGGTGACATCAAGAAAGGGCCGGTCGGTTCTTAAATAGAGGAAGACACAAGGGCTTCTTAAGTGGTCCTAGGAGGATCCAAAGCGTTGTTGTGTTGTAGTGATTTTATGCTCAGGAACCGGCGATTCCAAATAAAGTCTTTATACATTCGATAATTTAAATTAATCCGTAATACAATACACTGATTCAATTGGGTTAGAAATCTCTGGCCACAAAGTATCTCCGGGAACGTCTTGCGTCTCTGCAGGTTTTCCAATGTCCGTTTCTGAAAATAGAAATGAGAGAGGTCAGTGTGCATGCAGTTGCGCTCACGTCAGGAGCACAGTCGCTAGCTGCTGGCTGCCTCGGCAAGTGACAGCGTCAGTGAATGTCCTGGTTAGACTCAACGCGGGACGGCAAGAAAGAAGGATGTCCGTATGGATGGATGGAGGGGAATGTGTACTTGCTCATATAATCCTGCATTTGCATATAAATACAATTAATTATATGGCAAGAAATTACATGATTACAGGGAACCTCAAAAAGACAAACAGATTAGGCAAAGACATAATAGAAATCCTAGCTCGTAAAATCCTTCATTTACATATAAATACAAATAATTACACGGCAAGAAATTACATGATTGCAGGGAAACTCAAAAGAGAGAGACAGACCTTGGCAATGAAATAAAAGAGTAATAAAAGAAATCCTATGGTCCAACTGACAATGCAATTGATGGAGAAAATAATTAAGTAAACTACATAGCAACTGTTAGAAATGGGGGTCTCTAGTTGGCAATGGTTTACACCTTTTTTCAAGTAGGGACCCTTCTTCCTAGTCAGGGTAAGTGGGATACACTTCCAAAATAACCCCTGCTCACCCCCTTGGCAGCTTGGCACAAGTAGACAGGCTTATCTCAGAGGCAGTGTTGAAAGCATTTGTGCACACATACAGTAACACAGCGAAAGCACTACAAATGGGCACCACACCAGCTTAGAAAAAAAAGTAATCTTTATCTAAACCAAACAAGACCAAAACGACAAAAATCCAACATACAATAATAAAAATGCGATTCTTAGAAGGTAAAAACAGTTCTGTCCATAGCAAACTATAGATGCGACACTTTCAACACAAAGTACCTTGGATGCGTCACAATCATGAACAAAAACAGCCGCAGGGAAGGTGATGCTTCGGTTCCTTACTCCCAGGGAAGGTGATGCATCGGTTGCTTATTTCAGGGGAGGTGATGCGTCGGTTCCTTACTGCCACGCAGGGGAGGTGATGCATTGGTTCCTTACTGAAGGGGAGGTGATGCGTCAGTTACTTACTGTGCGGGTAAGTGATGCGTTGGTTTCTTGCTGCGGCCCCCGCATTCTTGTAGACTTGGCACCCCGGTGAGATGCGTGGGGATCGAGGATGTCTCGGTTCTCAATGCTGCATCAATGTCGCTGCGTTGGTCTCTCCAGCCTTGGTGCCATGATGCGTTGGTTCTTGCAGCCGCACAGCAGGGCCTGTGTCGGAATAGGTGCAGTGATCTTGGACTTCGGAGATCGTGCACAGGATTCAGCGTGCAGCGATTTCTCCAGCCGCGGGCAGGCGATGCATCAGAAACGGGTGCGGATGCATCGCGCTTCTCTTTGTTGCGTATCTTTTCCAGCTCCCAACTGCAGGAACAACCTCCAGAGGCCCAACACAGCAACAGGCACCTCTTGGCAGGTCAGAACTCCCAGCAAGGAAGTTCAGGGGAGCTGGTAGTGAAGTCTTTGTGTCCCTGAGACTTCAGTACAGGAGGCAAGCCCTTGGAGATCTTCTTCAAGCAGGGGACACAGCACACAGCAAAGTCTTTGTCCTCTCCTTGGCAGAAACAGACACTGCAGGACAACCCCAGACAGCACACAGCAAAGGGGCAGTACTTCTCCTTCAACTTTCCCAGCGCTTCTCCGTGGCAGAGGTTCCTTTTGAGTCCAGAAGGATCCTAAAGTTCTAGAGGCTGGGCCACGATATTTATACAACATTTCTCTTTGTTCTCTTGTGGCAGAGAGACTCTGTGCTCAGTCAAAACCAGTTCTGTCCTTTCTGGTCAAGCTTCCTGGCAGGAGGTGGAGAAAGCATTGTGTTAGGCAGACCAGGCCCATTCAGGTGCAAGGAAATCTCCTCCCCCTACTCTAAATGCAGGCCAGGTCTATTCAGACGAGCCCTGACTCATCCAGGAAAGGCAGGACACACCTCAACCTACCCCAGTGGCTGTCTACAATGAATGCAAATCCTCAGCCCTTGTCACTATAAAGCCAGACAGTCAACCCACAAACCAGCAGAGGCACACAGGATGGCTAAGCAAAAACATTCCCACTTTCTAAAAGTGGTATTTTCAAACACACAATATAAAAATCACCTTTACTAAAAGATGCATTTTTATATTCTGAGTTTGGGCATACTAAACTCCATCTTTCTATCTTGTTCCAATGGCAAGTTATCCGATGGGACAGATAGCCTTTCTATAGTGAAAAACGAAATACACTGTAGTTCACTATCAGGACATGTCACACACACCAGTACATGTCCTACCTTTCATATACACTGCACCCTGCCCACAGGGGTACCTTGGGCCTACCTTAGGGGTGTCTAACATGTTATAAAAGGGAAGGTTTGGGCCTGGCAAGTGGGTGCACTTGCCAGGGCGACATGGCAGTAGAGACTGCTCTCAGACACTGCAGTGGCAGGTCTGAGACCCCGTTGAAAGGCTGCTTGTGAGGGTGGCACAATCAGTGCTGCAGGCCTACTAGCAGCATTTGACTTACAGGCCCTGGGCACACACAGTGCACTGTACTAGTAGCTTAGTAGTAAGTCAAACAAGCCAATCATGGAAACACCAATCCATATTCACAATTTACAGAGGGAGCACTTGCACTTTGGCACTGTTTGCCACTGACAAAGTGCCCAAAGCATCTAGACCAGAAAAAACTAAATCCAGCACACAGAAAAAAACCAGGAGGCAGAGACAAGAGGACAGGGGAAAGCCACACAAAGGATGCCAGGTCTAACAGCAACCTTCTGCTGCATATAGGAAATTACATTGCACAACATATTGCATTTGCTCTGCATACATAAGAAATAGGGCAGGAAGATACTTGATGACAAAGATGCTCAAGTAATAATCATAAAATTGTGCAATCCGACTCATAATGCACTTGATGAAATAATAAATGACATCGCATATGGAAATCAATACACTGCATACAGTTGAATATATAGTCTTTCACAAATAACCTGCATTTTTAATATGAGAAGGATGCAATTAACAGAGATATATTGTTTTGCCATGGACAAAGCAACGGTGAAATTAAGTTTGAGACAATAACAGAATATAACAGGGGGGAATACATAGGGCATGATGTTAGAAGGGACTGTATTCAGCCCGTGGTAAGAAGGGGCAGCCGTCTTGTAATTTCCTCATGCTCAATCAGCCCATGATTGACAGTGTCCAAGGTGTGCATCCATTTGCATTCTAACAAATGAAGTATGTCCACTAGATTACCGCCTCTAGGGTCCAGAGTAACCTTCTCAAGAACTAGCCATTTTATACTCTCCACTGGATGATTTAGTGTGTGGAAGTGTACCACTAAAGGTGCCCCTTGGACCTTGCATCTCACCCGGCTACAATGTTGTAGTAAACTTGTTTTGACTTTCTGATGCGTCTGACCGATAAAGAGTAATCCACATGGGCACAAAATGGCATATATCACATCTACGCTATTGCAGTTGGTATGATTCCTAAGCTCAAAAGTGTGTTCCTTGTGACTGAAGGATTTAGTCTCTATCCTAAGATCACATGCTTTGCAATGCCCGCATCTGAAATGTCTGGTGATTTGGGGTAAGTTCCACATTGATCATATGGAGGGTTGTGGGGGGCCCCAGGTGAGGACAAACTACATAATCTCTAATGATTTTACCCTTCCTGAAAAAAATGCATCGGTGGCTCACTCATGTCAATCTCATCTGATTGGAGACTGACCTCCAAGCCTTCCATGGGTGGCTTAACAGAAGGTCACAGGACATCAAATTTACGGTCCAATACAGTTCCATTAGCATCAATCAATGGACATTTATAAAGCGCACAGCTACCTTGCCCGAGGTGCCCCGGCACTAGCATTGACTTCCTAGATATTTCGATCAAAGAGGAGGAAAGGCAACTCTACACCACTTTATTCAGAAAAGGTTGTGAATGGAATACCCTCCTACATTATACCAGTCACCACCCCAGAAATGTGAGGTATAATTTACCTTATGGGCAATTTCTTAGACTATGTAGAAATTGCTCACATAAGGCAGACTACTTTTTTTTAAAATTTATTTATTGGCATTTTGAAATAACAAGCAACAACAATACAACAACCAGGTCAAATTGGCAGTGATATATCCGTCTCACACAGAAAAAGCAAAATTAACCGACAGGTCCACATATACACTCTGGGTTTACATCATTTCCTACAAACAAAGAGATAGTATAGCGAGGCAGTAAATTCAGTTCATATCTAGTAGCAAGTAGTACTGAACACATTGCGTTTCACGGGAGGGGTTCTCAGCCCAGTTATTGTGATATTTATATAAACATTTCTACCACAGCTCGCTCTGACACCTATGTACAAGTATTCGCACAGCCTAGTATATCGTTCCACAGTTTACACCACTACTTGCTCCCCCGGAACCAAAGGGGCCCCCTCCCCCTCTTGTAGTGACCGGGCCCATTCCAGAAACGGAGCCCAGATGTCCCTGGGTCTCGATGCAGTTGGCATCAGCTCCCAGAATGCTGTCAGTTGGGTATGGCTGAACGTTACATCCTGTACCCAGGCCTTCCACATGGGAGCCCTCTTCCTACCCCAGGCCATCGCCACTCTACGTTTAGCCAGTAGTAGCAATAGTGCATGTAATTTACGCGTAGCTGCCGCTGTATGCTTAACATATCCCAGCAATTCTATGAGTGGATCCGGATCCGGGGGAGCCTCAATTATAGTGTGTATTTTGTCAAAAACGTCCGACCAGAACATGGACACACCAGGGCAGCTCCATTCCATGTGTAAGAATGATGCTGGAGTAAAACCACAACGCCAGCACCTGTCATCTTCTCTGATTCCCATACGAAACAACTGACACGGGGTTCTATAATATCTGTGTAAGTATTTGAAATGAATGAGCCTCAACTTATAGTTGGGGGACAGGGCCGTCAGTTGGCCACAGCAGAAATCCCATTGCTCCTCCGTGAACTGTTCTGGGAGCTCTGAATTCCAATTCTGCATGGATTGCGACTGTGTCACCGGGGCAGAGCTCTGCATAACGCTGTATAGCCTAGCAATGAGTCGGCGGGGCGAGGGGTTGGCCAAGGTGTTCTCTAGTGCTTGCAGAAAGGGCGGGGGGGCCGGGAAATCGGCATCAACTGTCTACAAGTTGCCCGTATTTTGTAGTAGAAGAATAGCTCCGAGAAACTTACTGCCTCTGCCCCAGATATGGATGGTGGGGGGATGAAAACATCACCTGGATACAGATCTGCAAATGTGTGGCGTCCGAGTGACTTTGCAGCTACTCTACTAGCTCCCTCCTCCATCACGGGGAGCATGGGGTTGTGCGCTAGCGGCATGGAAGGGGCATATAGTATTCGCAACCGGGCTCTATCCCGCAGGCGATCCCACACCCAGCGCAGGGTCTCCACCGTGACAATCTCATCTCTGGGTCTCTTAAACGTTTGGTATAGCGCAGCCTGCAGAGGGATCGGGGCCGCTACATCCATTTCCACCGCAGTATGCGGCTGAAATGGGGTGGGGTGCACCCAGTAGTGCAAAAACTGGGCCTGTGCACAGTACGCATACAGTGGTATGTCTGGGGCGCCCATCCCGCCTTGTGTTAACAGCAGGGTTAAAAGTTCCCAGGGGGACTCTCGCCTGCTTACCAGCCCACACCAGTGAGATCAATAGGGTACGGACCGATTTAAAAAACATGTGAGTCAGAGGCAAAGGTATATTTACAAAGAGGTACAGGAATGTAGGCAATATCACCATCTTGGCTATGGCAATCCTCCCTGCTAATGAAAGTGGCAGTCCAGCCCAGGCAGACACTTTTTCCCCCAACCACTCGACAGCCTGACCAAAATTCAAGTTCCAGAGTTCCTGTATATCTCTACACAGCCAAATCCCTAAGTATTTCACAGGGCCATCCGCACACTGTAAGGCATATTCAACCGTGAATGGATCTGTGCTGTCTGTAAGTGGGAAGATAGTGGATTTGGACCAATTTATGGAGACGCCTGACAACCCACCAAACTTGATCAGTTCGTGCAGTACTGGAGCTAAATTAGCAGCGGGGTCAGAAATGTATAGTGTAATGTCGTCCGCGTATAATGAGACCAAAAGCCCCCGTGTACTGAAGCCGACCCCTCTAGCTGCGTGATGTTGGCATAGTCTCGCCGCCAGTGGTTTCCATCACAATAGCGAAGAGAAGAGAGGAGAGGGGACAACCCTGCCTTGTCCCACGGGTGATTGGAAAAGGCTGCGATGTCATACCATTCAGTCTGATTCTAGCAGATGGTTCAGTATATAGCAAGCGGATGAGTCCTAGGAACAGCGGGCTGAACCCCATTTGTTCTAAGATAGTAAAGAGATATGGCCATTCCAATCAATCAAACGCTTTCGTGGCGTCCAGAAACACTGCCACTGCTGGAAATTGTGGGTGTAAATAATGTAACACGGAAAAAATGGTTCTAAGATTATGGGAGGTGGACCGCCCCGGTATAAAGCCAGACTGATCCGGTCTCGCAACAAGTGGGAGCAATGGCTGCAGTCGACCTGCTATCACTTTGGCTAGGATCTTAGCATCAATGTTGATTAATGATAGTGGTCTGTAAGAGTCCACTACACCACTGTCTTTCACAGGCTTCAGCAACGTAATAATCATTGATTCGCGCATGGACTGTGGTAGTATACCCAAGGTTTGTGCCTCCTTGAACACCTCTAACAGTTGCGGGGCCAGCTCCGTCGCATAGGCCTTATAGAAGGCAGTGGTCAGCCCATCTGGGCCCGGGGCCTTGTCTAGCGGTAGACTGCGTATTGTCTGAACTATATCTTCTACCGAGAATGGCACGTCCAGATATTCCCTGTGACCCCTCCCTAGCCACATAAGTTCCAACGAATCCAAAAATTCCTTAAGGTCACTAGAGACGTCACTATGAGTGGCTTTGTACAGGTTCTCGCAAAATTGCATGAATCTGTCCAAAATGCCCTGCGGCCCCTAATCAAGGTGCCGTCCCCTCCCATATCCTCAGTCACAAAAGTGGCGGAACGGGGTTTTCTAAGCATGTTGGCGAGAGTCCTGCCCGATCGGTCCCCCTCCCCATATTGTCGAGCTTGTGCATTCTTGCCCAGGAAGTTCACCTCCCTTTGTGCCTCCTCCTCAAACTCCGCAATAGCTTCCTTAATAGAGGCCAGTATCGTAATGTTGTTCGTGGAGTAATATTGAGATTCAAGTTCCCTGATCCTACCCTCCAGAGCGGTCAGAGTACCTCTTATTGACCGCAAGACGCCAGCTTGCCGCGCAATACACTTCCCGCGTATCACCACCTTGAATGCTTCCCAAAGGGAGGCCTGAGATGTGACTGAGCCTGTATTAAGTAAAAAGTACTCCTCAATGTCCCCCCGGATTTCTTCCCTGAAAGCCTCATCCAGCATAGCATTTTGAGGAAGTCTCCAGCTAAATACCCCCGCGGTGTGTTCGGCATGAGTAAGCTCAGCAGACACGGCGCATGGTCCGAGAGTGTTCGAGGAAAATGTGCAACATCCGTTGCCCACGTTTCCACGTCCCGTGTAACTAGCCAAAAGTCCAATCTGGACCAGGCGCCTCGATGGGCAGATATACATGTACCCTCCAGTGCATTAGGGTTTCGCCTCCTCCAAATGTCCGACAGATTTCGGTCCACGATTATTGCATTAAGTGTGGCGCTCGAGTTTGGATGTAGTGTGCGGGAGAGACCCTTCCTGTCCATTGTGTCACACAGCACGGTGTTAAAATCCCCCCCCCATATTATTGTCTCGCAGCCGGTGGAATAAATCTTTGCCCAAAGTTTTTGAAAAAACTCTGGGTTGTCTGTGTTTGGCCCATATGTTGCCACTAGTGTTATTTCCACTCCTGCCAGCCTCCCCAGCAATAGCACGTACCAGCCCTCTGGGTCTATCTGTGAGTCTGACAACTTCCAGTCCAGTCCCTGTTGAAGTAATACCGCCACCCCGTGCGTAGTTAGAATATATGGATGAGTAAACATGTCCCCAACGCCTATGTTGTAGTTTAGCAGTGGGAGTAGTATTTAAATGTGTTTCTTGTAAAAAACAAATGTCAATGTGGTGTCTCAGTAGGTAGGCATGTACCAGTCTGCTTTTCCTGTGGTCATTCAAACCACGAATGTTCCAGCTTAACAAATTGATGGCAGTCATGGTAGTACTCTGTATAATGGGCCTCGAATTAAATGCTGGGCTGCATAAACACCTCCCCCAAGTAGGAGCACCTCATGTGGGATTGCCCTCGCCACACCTCTGTCCGTCCCAGAAACCCATGTGTGCCCATCTCTCGCTTCGTGTGCATACCTGTATGGACCTCTAGCGTACTGCTCCCCTTTGACCAAACTTGCGAACTTTACCCTCTCCACCCTCCCCCCAACTTGGTTGTGTGTAAATAACCTCCCTGAAAAGTAAACAAAACATTCACTACAGGTAAACAACCTAAGTGAAGATGGGAGCTCTCCCTTGGGGGCCTAGGTACCACCGGCATACTACCCTGCCCGAGGACAGGGCGGCCGAGATAAGTTGAGAAGAGTCATACATCTCCAACCCCGTGCTGATCAACTTTTGTTTCTTAATATAAACATTTATAAGCCCACATTGCCTTCCCTTTCATGTCTGCTAAGCAGTCCCGCAGCAGGGAACACAGCACCACCGAGTTACCACTCTTTTACTGCTCAGTACGGAGCGATGGGGGTCAGGAGTTAATCATTATCGATTAGTCCGGCTTCGGATTGAGGACCAGATGTTGTTTTGCCGCTGTTTTTCTTATCTCCAATGTGTTTAGCAAATTTCAGGGCAGACTTTGCGTCTGTAAAAAAGTGAGATGTGCCATCATGAGTGACCTTTAACTTTGCTGGGTATAGGAGCGCGTAGGGGACTTTTGCTTGTAGTAGGAGACGCTTGGCTGGCAGGAACTCCCTACGGGCCGCCTGCACCGCTGGCGTAAAGTCAGGGTAGAAAGAAATGTTGTTCCCTTTATAGTTAACGGTGCCCCGCTCCCTGGCCAGTCTCAAAATGGCATCTCGATCCTGATAGTTCAGCAGGCGTGCTAGGATATGACGGGGTGTGGCCCCAACTGCCGGCCTGGGACCCAGAGCCCGGTGGGCCCTCTCGACCACAAACACAGTAGACAGACCAGGACCAAACAGATCCCGCAAGAGCTCCTCGACAAAGGTTTCCATTTTGGAAATGGCTGTCATCTCGGGTATCCCCGTAATTCGGAGGTTGTTACGGCGGGACCGCGCTTCAAGATCATCATTCTTAGCCCTAATAAGGGTAAGTACCTTGTCCATGCTTAGTAGCTGCTCTTTTGTTTCGACCTGGAACTCGTGCTGCTCGGTGTGTCGATTTTCAAGTTGATCCAGTCTAGTCTCGTGTGCACCCACCTGGTTTTTAACCTGGTCCAGCTGTGAGGTAAGAGCGTCGAGCTTTGTATCAATGGTCCTGAGACTGGAGCGCATCTCCAAGAGTAATGATCGAAGGTCCTCACCCTGATCGTCCGACTGGTCACTGGGCGGCCTGTCCGAGCACCCCTCCTGCTCTGCATCCATCGTTCTGGTGCTTTGCTTGGAGTCAAATGTTAGTTTTGCCTGCTTCGCATCGTGCTTCACCAGCCACTAGACCACCAGCGCGAGACCCCACAGTACCGCAGAGGCAGTCCCAGGTTCTCTCACCACCCGGGTGCTAACGCTGCAGCACGCAGAGTCAGCGGTGCAGCCTCGGCAGTTCCGCGACGCCCCTCCGGTTTCAGGTCTGGGCCGTAAGCCGCCTTGCGCGTGGCCGCAGCGTCACATCAGCTCGGGGCTCTCCGCCCGTGTCTTGGCCGCAGCAATGCAGGTCTTGCCACTCAGCACAGGGACAATTCTTGCGGCTACAAACAGCTCCCGTGATGCAGAGCCACTCGGGATACGCCTAGAGGCCCTTTTGCACTCACAATGGCTCTCCTGTTGTGCGGATGATGAAGGATTAGGTCCCGGCCGGCAGAGCGTGCTTAGCAAGCGGCCATCTTGCAGCGCAGCCGACCAGGCCCCCCATAAGGCAGACTACTTCAAAGAATCAGAAGATCTGCAGAACAGACTGGCTGAGAGAGGGTATCCCAAGAGTTTACTCAAGAAGGCCTGTAGGAGGGCTTGGTTTAACCCCAGAGAAACATTGCTGGAATCTTAGCCACATTTGGGGGACACTATGGGTAGGATGATTTGTGTTACAACTTATTGCACACAAAGCAATGATATAAGGTGGACCGTCAACAACTACTGGAGATTGATATCAAATGAGATTGACATGAGTGAGCCACCGATGCATTCTTTCAGGAACGGTAAAAGCACTAGAGCTCATGTAGTTTGTTCTCTCCTAGGGCCCCCCCACAACCCTCCATACGATCAATGTGAAACTTACCCCAAATCACCTGACATTTCAGATGCGAGCATTGCAAAGCATGTGATCTTACGATAGAGACTAAAACCTTCAGTCACAAGAAACACACTTTTGAACTTAAGAATCATACCAACTGCAATAGCGTATACATGATATATGCCATTTTGTGCTCATGTGGGTTACTCTATATTGTTCAGACCCATCAGAAAGTCTAACCAAGGATACTACAACACTGTAGCCAGGTGAGATGCAAGGTTCAAGGGGCACCTTTAATGGAACACTTCCACACACTAAATCATCCAGTGGAGAGTATAAAATGGCTAGTTTTTGAGAAGGTTACTCTGGGCCCTAGAGGCGGTAATCTAGTGGACATGCTTCATTTGCGAGAATGCAAAGAAGCTGTCCCTTCTTACCAGGGGCTGAACAGAGTCCTTTCTTACATCATGCCCTATGTATACCCCTCGTTATATTCTGTTATTCTATCAAACTTCAATTCACCGCTTCTTTGTCCATTGCAAAACAATATATCTCTGTTAATTGCATCATATTAAATATGCAGGTTATTTGTAACAGACTGTATATTCAACTGTATGCAGTGTATTGATTTCCATATGAAATGTAATTTATTGTTCCATCAAGTGCATTATGATTCGGATTGCACAATTTTATGATTGTTCATGCCAAGATCCTGTCCCTTCCTTGAGCATCTTTGTCATCATGTATCTTTCTGCCCTATTTCTTAGATATGCAGAGCAAATGCAACATGTTGTGCTATGTAATTTACTATATGCAGCGGAAGGTTGGTATGCAGTTTACTTAATTATTTTCTCCAACAAGATATTGTTCTTGGTAGTAGTACTGCATTATGTGGAAAAGAATTGAACATGACAAAAAGGGTCCTCTTTGATTATGCATTATAGCTGTAAAAAAGACTAGGGGCGGCTGGTAACATATGAAAGTGGTGTGGCGAGTGAAGTGTCCCACCGCTTCCCAAAACACATGCAAAATAAACACACTGGCATGCATTATAATAAAATAAAAAATAAAATAAATCGACTTACTCAGCTGCGTCCTCCATGTCCTGTCTGTGGCTCCGAGTACGATTTGAAATGCATACTTCCCTCATGAGAGCAGCACCAGGATTGGATGTAGCGGGCTGGCTAGACGCTCCATTAGGCCCTGGAGGCTTGTGCTTGGTCTCCACCCAGCTATCTAGGACCCTGATTATGAGTCTGGCGGTCCGAGGACCGCCAAACTCGCTTGGGCACAGCTGTGGCAGTCCATTCACCCCTGCACCGGCGGTTCGACCACTCTATTAGGACTTTGGCATTCGGACCGACATTGCACTGCCGCAACCACCAGGGAACCGCATTCCCTGGCAGTCCTTCAGTGGTCTGAGGGCTCCAATATGCTTGGTGGTGCCCTATGGCACAGCCAAGCATATTACGACTTTCCTCACCACCAGCGGTGTCATGGAGGTTCTTCCTCCATGTAACTGCTGGCAGTGAGGAAAGAAAGGAGGCCCCACAAGGCCCCCCCTTATCCCGGTGCTCAGGGGTGCATGCAGGGGGGCACCTGTTGTGCCCCCCTGTAATTTTGCACCCCCAGTTCCTGCACGGAAAGGAATGAACAACATGGTGTATTCCTTCCTGTGCAGGAACATGTACTGGCAGTCCTGTGGTGGTGCTGTTTATGGCTCACAATGAGCGTTTATTGCAGAATGTCCTTGGTTCCAGAAAATTTCTGATTTGATGGTGTCAGTGGTCCACTGCTTATACCCAGTTGGGCCTTTGAAGTGGGGGAGACTTCAAAGAGGCCTTTGAAGATCACAAGGTCCCTGTCTTTCCTGCCCTGGCTCCAGACTCATGCTACAGGCCGCCAGAGCCTACTTCCAGGAATTTCTGACAGTAACTGGTCTAGCTCAGCTCAGGGAAACTGCCATTGGCCACACAGCTTTCGAAAAGCTGACATGGAAAATGATAAAGCTTCTCTTGCTAACGGAAGATAAGGCCATCTTTACAAGCAAGGCCCATGCCTAAATGGCCCTAAAGAATTACAGAACATTAGCAGCCCCAAAATATTTCAACTTAGGGTATCCAAGAGCTACCAAAGAGAAATTTCTGAAACACCACTTGGGGCTACTCCCTTCAGCATTGCATCTTCCTCCTTGGCAGAGGAAGCCTACAATGACCTCTTGTAATCTCTGCGACAACGGAACAGAAGTTCTACCCCATTTATTATGATCTTGCAGGGAGCTACAATTGGACCACTGTGGCTGTTCAACCAGGCCGACATAGGGGACCAGATCTTCTCCCCCAGTTTTCTGGCCTGCCTACCCTTGCATGTGTAAAGTGCGGTCTCTTTGTTGTATATACCCATCAATCGGGCAAGCCAGGCCTGAAACGAGGGAGGCTCTGAGTCCTTCCATCTGGCTGCAATTAGCAATCTGGCGACTGCAACTGATATAAAAACCACGTAAATCTGGGTCATATCTAGCCTGCTGCTGTTATCGTGGCCTAGGACCATCATGGAAGGGCTAAGGCTGATCCTTCGCCCAAACTGTCGCAGCTGTAGAACATGTGAACCAAAGCAGCTGGTCCATCCCCGCACCTAGGACATTTATCGTCTATCCATTTTGCCCACCCAAACAGCTTAGCTGGGGTAAAGTAGAGATGAAATACGGTTTTATAGTCGTGTGCCTTCAAGCTGGCAGACAGAACGATCTTTGCAGCTAGTCCGATTGCCTTGTCTAGATCAACATCGGGATCGCCTAGCTATCTAGCCCAGTTTGCTTTTGTCTTTTCAAGGTCATCCGGAAGGTTATCAAGCAAAATACTATAGATATTTCTTATGTTACAATCCGTGCGGGCTATTGCTTCCAAAAGAGGGATACAGCCACCCTGCAATAGTTAGAAAATTCCTTTATTTGTAAATATTTAAAATATGAGCTATCTGGGATACCAAACACTTGCTGCAGGTATATAAAGGGACTGATTTGCTCTAAAGCAAGGATATCCCCTATTGTTGTGAGTCCATGCTGCTCCCATTGTCTTCCCATAACATCATAAAATAAAGACGGGAAGAGAGAAGATAGCCACAGAGGTGTATATCTGAAGTATTTTTAAATCTTTATACATTTACGAACCTTGCTCCATACTTTCCAGGCATTAAGTATAATCTTAAATCGGACTTTCTTAAAGTAACTCAGCTCCCGTTGCCGTAGAAGCAGTCCATCAGCCTTTTTCCCTAGGGCAAGCTCAGAAATAGTGGGGAGGATGATAGGGCTTTCCTGAACTGTCTTGTCAGTATTTTTGGCGAAAAATAGTGTGCGCATCTGCTGTAGAAGGGCTGCCCAATAGTACAGTGTGATGTTAGGGACTTACCAGCCGCCCCGTCCCTGAGGGAGGGAGAGAAAGTTTAAGGAGCGCCTCACCTTCCCGTACTGCCAAATGAAATTTATAAAGATAGAGTCCAATATTTTCAACATTGACTCATTGATAGCTACCGGTAGAGATTGAAATAGGTATAAAATCTTTGGGAGCATTATCATCTTAAGGATGTTGCACCTACCAATAATTGATAAAGGAAGCCCATTCATACGCCTTAAGTCAGTAGAAATTTTTCTAACCAAGGGATCGAAATTGATCTGGCTAATTGTGTCTACCTTGGAGCTAATTCTAACACCCAAGTACGTGGCTGTATCAACACGCCGCGTATCAAAGTAGACAATATTATCAGTACAAATAATTTGCGTTTTCCCCTTATTCAATGTGTAGCAGGAGCCTTGTCCATACTCCCCGGCGATGAACTCGATCTCTCTGATTGCCCCTTCGGGATCAGTGGTTACTACAGCAATATCAGAAAACAAGGGTAACAAAAAGAAAAAAGAAATTAAAAATATTGATGTAGGTTTTGTTAATATATGTAAAATATTATGTTCAAAAAGAATTTTGCTTTACAAAGGAATAAGATGCTACTAAGAACAATAAATCAATTTCAATAACCATATGCATTTTTGATATATTCTGTTTGGTTGTTTGCCCTGAGTGGATTAATTCTTTTTGGAAGAAATACAGGTCAAAGGGGAGTATTTCCTAGTAAAAATACTACAGCAATATCGTCAGCGTATGCTAACACCTTGGTTTCATAGCCCTTACAGATAACCGGTTTTATTTTCTGATTATTTAAAATTCTCTCAATCAGCGGATTTATATAAAGGGCAAACAAAATAGGGGAGCAGGGGCACCCCTCCTTGTTCTTCTGGCCACCTTTATGATATTGGACTCTTCACCCATTAATTGGAGCTGGGCATGTGGATCTAAATACATGGCCTTAATGGCTGTAATCATTTGGAGGCCAAAGCCCTTTAGCTCTAATACACTCCATAGAAAATTCCAAGCCACCCAGTCAAAAGCCTTTTCGGCGTCAAGGAGGACCTTAGACATCTGTCCCCTTTCTCTGCTGTATCGTCAAATAGTGTTATAGCCCGCCTTATATGGTCGGTTGTTCCTCTGCCTGGTATAAAGCCATGCTGCCGGGGTGATACCAAATGGGCTATGACCCTCCCCAGCGACCAACCAAGATTTTAGAATATATCTTGGCATCCGTGTTTATCAGTGATATTGGCCAGTAAGAGGTAGGCCTATCCGGGGGCTTGTCCTTCTTAGGGAAGATAATGATGTCCGTACCTTTCCATGACTCGGGTGGAAGCCCATTGTATTGAACTCTCAAAAACAAGTCTAATTAAAAAGGGGCTAGCTTGGATTGAAGTACTTTATAAAACTCAAGTGGTATTTTATCTCGACCTGCCGCTTTCCCTGAGGGTAGCTGATATAAAGCACTTAAGACCTCTTCGAGTGAAATGTCTGCCTCTAGCTCATTCCTGGTGGCTTGGTCTAGGCTTGCCCCATGGTCCGGACCGGACGCTACGTGAAGGGTGTCCAGGGGTGCACAGTTATCTACCTTATATAATTCTTGATAGAATTCTTGGAACACATGGACTATGTCATTAACCTCTGTAAATATTGACCCATCCTTTTTTATTGTGGCTATACTATTCCTTGTAATTTTTTGTCTCGTGCGTAGGGCAAGTATTTTTCCTACTGATTCACCATACTCATAGGTCTCGTTCTTGTGTGTCTGGTACTCTTCAGCTATTCTCTGAGTATACTGTTTGTTTATCTCTGCTTTAAGCATAATAATTCTAAACTAGGTTCGCACTACTCCTAGCCCCTGAGTAATCCTTGCCACATGCTCTTGTTCTCCTTCGGCTAGTTCCCCCAGCAACCTCTCACTCTCAGCTTTGGGCTGCCTCTTAGTGTGAGCAACAAAGCTGATAATCTCTCCCCTCAAGCCGGCTTCCCAGACTGTGACCCGCGAAGCGCTATATCTATTAGCTGTGTTTACTGCTAGTTTCCTATCAAAAGTCCATTTATACTGCCACTTTAATTTCCCATGGAGTGCTACCTCTAGAACCAAGGGGCTGTGATCTGATATTATCCTTCGGATCTTCCTAATCCCTGCTTTGTCTGACAGACCTCCTGATATTAAGAAATAGTCCAGCCGGGCATACTTCTTATGTGGGCACGAGTAGTAGGTATACCCCGGATCCATGGGGTGTTTAATATTCCAAATGTCTGCTAGGCTATGAATAGCCGTAAATGAAGACAGGGCCCTATATACTCGGGGCTTTTTCCCCTGATATTGCAAAACTAATGAGCTCCAGACAGCTTGATGTATATTCAAATCTCCGCAAACTACCAGCGGACAGGGCCAGGATGCTAATTCTACACTGAGGTCCTCCAATACTTTAGGGTCATCCTGATTTGACCCATAGATGGTACAAACAGTTAGTCCTACCTCCAGCTCGACCAATGCCCACCTTCCTAAGTTGTCCGCCAGTTTACGACTTATCGTCCCCATTTTGGTCTTATCTAAAATGGCAACTCCTCTAATATTAGAGCTCTGGGAGGAGCAGGTCACCAACATATACCCTCTGATTGTTAGCAGCTCCCTCCTGCCCCATGGAATATGCGTTTCCTGAAGGCATACTATATGGGGCAATATCCCTCCAGAACTCATCTACCCTTAATTGTTTTGTTTTATCATTCAGCCCTCCCACATTAACCGAGCATATAGTTATTTTACCCATTTAACAATGGTCAAAATACCATACCATTCATGCTCTCAGCTTTGCTAAATGAAAATTAAATGTAGTCCTCCTTACTCCTTCTCTGGGTAAAAGTTTCATGCTTTCTCCCCCTACACCTACCCTCTTCCAACGTGACCACCAAACCCACCATGTCCAGCCCTCCCAACCTTTTGTGTTCTTCCACCCTAACCCTCCTCCAAAACCCCTCCCTCCTCCCGCCCCCATAACCCTCCCCTACCCTGAGAAACAGCCAGACCGTATAGTGGTCTGTGAAGAGATAGAAGCAAGATGGCGGCCGCTTGAGGTGGTCGGCAGAGCACCCTGACCTGTGGACTGATAGAGAAAATATAAAACTGACCTGAAATGTACTCATTGCCCTTGATGCTCTGACAGATGCTTGTACAGCCCCTGGAGGCTGCTCTAGAGTGGCCCTGATCCTGGGAAGCCTGCTTGTCTTTAGGCGCCTCGCAGCTGCTGCTCTGAACCATTCCATGTCCAGTGTCTCCGACGGCAAGTATGGGTCACAAAGCAGCTGGAGCAGCACAGAAGGAGAAAGCTGTCCGCCCCGCCATGACTACTACACTGGGCTCGGTGGAGCAGGAGAACAAAGCCACGGGAGGGGGCAACATCTAGCGAGAACGATAGCGACCCAGACAAGGGCAAAGGGGCTTGTGCCATGACTGCGCGCAAGGTGATCAAGAAGGCAGGCCGGCAACCATCGGAGGGTAAAAATCTAGAATGGGACTATTTATCCACAGAACATATAATTGGATCTCCCCCGTGGCCTCACAGGATACTATTGGCTCTGATCCCCCCACACTAGACACTATCTACCAGTCCATAATAATGCACCGCGAGTAGATGCGCCAAGACAGCCGCAAGGTCCACACCGCACTGAAGAAAGTCCAAGGGGCGGTCAGAAAACTGGCTAAGGTATGTAATACCATTGGGGAGCGCCTGACAGATCTTGAAACAAGAACCACCGCGGTAGAAACAGACCTGGCAGCCACCCGTGTACAGTCAGAGGCACACGAATCCTAGCTTATCCATATTCACTGGAAGTTCTAGGATCAGGAAAAATGCCAGAGGCGTAACAACCACCCCCTATTAGGGGTTCCAGAAGGAATCGAAGGCACAGACACCAGGGCCTATGTGGTGGAACTGCTAAGAACTGCCTTTCCAGAGTTAACAGGATGAAACTGGTCGCAAGAGGTGCAACGAGCCGATAGAGTACCCTTTGACTTGAGACAACCAACTAGAGAAGACTCTAAGCTGCGGGCTATTCTAGTTAACTTTGGAAACTTTCTCTTAAGGCAATGAATCTTTGAGAAAGCAAGGCCCGAAGCAAAGCGGTCCAGCGGCGATGTCTCATTCTTTGTCCTACCCAACTTTTGCCATGTCACGGTCGAAAGATGGTGGCGGCTGTGGCAGCTAATTAAGCTAATTTTGTATCCCAAATCAAGGCAAAAGAAATTCTAGTCGGTATCAAACTATAAGAATCATAAGAGCATGCCTTTATCACGTATGTAACCTTGCCTACATCACTTTTTGGCTCTCGTATCTTCGATTACTCTCTTAGAAGCGTCCCATGAAAGTCTCTATAAGGGGAATCGAAGGCCCAACTAATGGCCGAACTTGCTGGGATCTGTTGCTAGATTTAGGGCTTTGTAATTTTGTACCATCATAAGAAATGCATGCATAACTCACACGGGTCACAGGCTTAAAGATCCCTTCAATCAAAGAGGGATTTGCAAGCGGAGGCAAGTTGTGCTGGCCTGCTTTGCACCCGGGGATCTGCAGCTGAACTGCTGACTGGTAAAAGTATCTGGCACAAGTGGAAAAGAAAATGCCAAAACAGGCCTGCACTGCACCAAACTTCTTGGTCCCCTCCAACCCCTTGGGTAGTTTCTAGATGACCTCACCAGTACTACATCACACAGCATGACCACAGATGCTCGACACTGTCTGTGACTCTATGTGGGACAGTCTTTTGATCTGGCACTTGTCACCTAAGCTGAACTTAAGCATTTTTGTAACATCCTCCCATGTCACATTCACATCATCATCTGAACATGTGAAAGGAGGCCTCACGTTGGCACTTTGGTACTTTTAGCTTCCACGCCTTTTGCACTACGCACATTTCGGAATTTAAACCATTGAACAAAGAACGGTCGATATCAGATGCTGTCATGTCTCTCCACTTCTAGTCAATCTGCTCTTACTGACCTGCTTGCACTGCTCATACGCCTTAGGCGGTGACCCATTTTTATAGCCTATTTAGATGGCATAATCATTTGTAGGAACTTGCGCACCTACAAATCCAGAGTAATATGGACATTTGAGCTTGGACTTGTTACCAAAGCAAATACTGATTGCTTTTGTAAGGTCCCTCCATGTGATATTTACATTGCCTTATGATCATGTGTATGGAGTCTTTGCAATGGCACTTTAGTACTCCTAGTTCCCATACACTTTGTACTTTTACACATTTGCATATTTGCATTTCAACTCACTATTTAATGAATGGCAGCCATTCAAAACCATTGCAATGAAATACAGCAAGCAATTTAAAATCAAGTGTGCACATCAGTTACAATAAAAATTCCCTCAGATAGTTGCAGCAGCTAGACAAACAACAGCTAGGCCGCCACATAAATGTGTCTAAAAAAGCAAGGCAAACCAATAGAAGCTAGTTGACTGAATAACGGCTAGCTGCTACAGCTGTCTGAGGGAATTTTGTTAACTGGTGTGCATTCTTCATTTTAAATTGTTTGCTGTATCTCACTGCAGTAGCTTTTAGTAACTATGCAAATAAATAAACTTGACTTGACTCACTAGAGGGGGATATGCAGCTCTTTGTGAGGGGACAGGCAAGCTCTATTCAGGTACAAGTGTTAGCTCCTCCATCCCAGTCTACCCCAGGAAGGTCCATAAGCCTGGTGATGGCCCATCAGGATGCAAATGTCATACCCCAGCTCGGTTTGTGTGTTCCTATCTAGATGGAAAGCGCAAAGCCCATCTGTCAACCAACCCAGACGTATATACAGAGACAGCCAGAGGCACAGAATAGTTAAAGTAAGAAAATGCCAACTTTCTAAAAGTGGCATTTTCAAACTTGCAAATTAAAATCTGACTTCACAATAAGTTGGAATTTTAAATTGTGAGTCCAGAGACACCAAACTCCAAATGTCAATCTTCTCCCAAGTGGAAATTACACCTTTAAGGCAATCCCAATGTTAACGTATGGGAGAGATAGGCCTTGCAGTAGTGAAAAATGAATTTAGCAGTTTGTCACTACCAGGACATGTAAAACTCAAAAGTACATCTCCTACCTTTTAAATACACTGTACTTATATGAAATAAAAAGGGAAGGTGGCAGAGAGGAAACTCGTAATATACTTGGCAGGACTGCGGCGGTCCGGCTAAGCATATATCAGCCTCAGCACCACCACAACACTTCCAGGGATCTCTGATCCTTGTCAGTTGCAGCAGTGCAATTGCGGTCCGACCGCCCTACTGGTAATAGGGTGGTCGGAAGACCGCCACCGCCGCACCCCCGCGAGGATGTCAGTCCGTGGACCACCAGACTCGTAATTAGCCCCTAAGTATTTTATTTATAATATATATTGTAGAAAGACCATCGTTTTTGAGCATCCCACACTATCCACTTAATAAAAGACTGCTTCACATAGTTTATTTGTCTGGTCATTCTACCCTCATACTGGTCATACCCGCCCCAATTTGATTAAAACAATTTTGAATCATTCTCCATTGGGATACATTGGGAGGAGAGAGCTAATGTTAGAAATGGGGTTTCTGGTTGGCTAGGGTATGCACCTGAGCCAGGCAGAACCCACAACTCTAGTCAGGTTAAGGGAGTTACACACACAAGATAACACCTGTTCACCCCCTTGGTAGTTTGGCAGAGCAGTCAGGCTTATTCCAGAGGCAATGTGTACAGCATTTGCGCAACACACACACCACAAAAAAAAAGACTCCACACAAGGTTATATGAAAACTATCTCATATATTGTATATAAAACACATAGACCACAATCACATAAATCACTGTCCCACTAGGCAATTATCATAACAATACACAAATCATAAATCACTTTGGCAACTAGGCAATTGTCATCACATCACAATACAGTAAATATTCATAGGTTGCACCTGTCATAATAGAACATCATGAAAAACCATTATTGTGCTCACCCTCCAGTACTTGAACATGATACTTATTCTGTTCTCTTCACAAGGATTCAAACGACATAAATCATGACATCAGGTCATGGGATGCCACCGTTAGGTTACAGATAAATCCCTAACCAAAAGGACATGTAATCGGTACTGGGGAGGCGAAGCGGGAACTGTAGGCCACAGCACCACCTGCACGCCTATAATTGGTAATGCGGTAAACCTTCCCAGCAGGGGCCTCCGTCAAGGTCTTCCAATTCACAAGTTCCCCCAAGGTATGTAATACAGCAACTGCCTGCGATTGTGTGGCGCAGCTGCGTAGGGTTGCAGGGGCTTAGTTCCCTCAAGGTACGTGTCAGAATGGGAGGGAGTGTCCCAACGTTCGGGCCCGTAGTTTCCGAAAACACTCAGGGAAGTTTCCCCACACCTTGAGCACCAGAGACTTCCTGATAATAAAGCACTAACTGCACGCATGGGCCCCAAATAGAGCACTAAGCACATGCTCACTTCTTTGCAAACAAAAAGGTACCAGGACAGTCCAGCACTTCTTTTGCTCCAAGCAGGAGTAGCCACTGCAGGCCATCCTACCCCACACACATCAGGGGCAGCTCTCCTCACTCAGCTTCTCCAGCTCTCCTCCCAGGCAAGTCCTTTTTAAATCCAGCAAGGATCTTTTCTTGAATTCTTTTATCTTCCAACAGGAGGCAAGCACACACAAGCCCTAAGAGATTCTTTTTTTTAACACTTTATTTTTCCTTTTCTCGAATAAATACTGTATATATTCAACATACAGTTGTTGCCTGTTGTACCTTACTTTCCATCCTTGTAACATAGAATGTTACACAAAGAGCTGCAGTCAATCTTTCCCTATGATATATGTGACCAACAGCCCCATGCATCATCTGAAAATCGGGTCGCAAACGGGCAGATTCGTAGAATCTGCCCCTTTGCGACCTGTATTTTTGCATTTGGGATGCATCATCCCAAATGCAAAAATCGCAATTTAAGGAATCACAAAATTGCGATTACTTAATTGACGATTGCATTTAAGGAATCGCAAATTGAGATTCCTTAAATGCAATGCAACAAAGTAAAAAAATTGCGATTTCGCTACTAGGGCGCAATTTACCATGAAGTTGAACTTCATGGTAATTGCAAAACTTTGAGAAATGCGCTAAAGTGCATTTTTCAAAGTTGAAGGTTACACACACACATGTCCTTGGGACATGTGTGTGCGCAACATATGTGCACGGATCAATTTCAGGGTGCAACAGGGTGTCCTTTGACACCCCTGCACCCTTGAAATTGCATGCGCAATTTGCGAGTACCTATTGGTACTCGCAAATAGCGCTCGCAATTTCCGATTCATTCCTATGGGCCTGTAGGCCCATAGGAATGAATGGGAAGCCATTCCTTATTTGCGACTCGCAATTTGCGAGTCGCAAATAAGGAATGTGAAGGAATCGCTATTATTACAGCGATTCCTACATGCATAGGATTTTGCGAATCCATAATTATGAATCCTTAATATTCGCTATTAAGGACTCGCAAAATCCTAGCTTGATGCATGTGCCAGATGGTCTCTTTATGCCTGAAGAAGTTATCGACTGCCAATAAAGGCACGCAGTGCCAACCTGTCGGGAACTGTAATTGTGAATTATGTTCAGCTTGCGGGTCTGTTGATTCTTGTGATTCAAGTAAGTATGTACGTAGCGGCTGCCATATGTCTCGTGGCCTAGATGTAGGCGGCTGTAATTGTGCATAAAGGTCGCCGCTATTCGTGTTTCAGTGTGATAGGCTAGTAAGCTGTGCCTTTTGTGTCAGTGGATATCTGTTTCCCCTGTGTATGGCCACTTCTCTTTTGGAGAGCATTAGCGCTATAGCCACGTAGCGTCGCATTGATTTAGCTATGTCATCTACGAACCCCAGCAGTGCTGTTATATTCCATATAGGTACCCTATATAGGCGCAGGTGACACTGCAACCTTTCACCTATATCCTTCCCTACATTACATACATAACGGTTCTTAGGCACTGACCTTTTACCCAGATATGACACTGCATTCAGAACGCAGGTTTTACCCTGGTTCGATTCTCATACATTATGCATGAGGCTTCTTGGAAGTACAGCAGGAATAACAGTAGGATTACCATCTCCTGTATAATATCTCTGTATAAAGTTCAGGCCTGACGTCATCCTTTAGGCCGACACAGTAACACAGCAAGGTAGGACCCCTGGGGAGACCTATGGGTATATATACATCATGTCTTGCTTAGACAGATGAAGGAGACCGTGACTTCCTGGCTGACACACTGACCAGAGACGCTGAGGTTCCTGCATGCAGACGCTCCAGCTAGCAGTGGTCTAACATCCCTCGCGGGGTGTCCAACTCGAGACTAGGATGGGGTCGCACATTCTCTAACTCTAAGGTAATGGGGTGGACTAGATCCTAGAGGGATTCTTGGCATAACACCTACACAGATGCTAGGTACATTTAGGTACATCTAGTTAGGGAGGCATCGTAGGAGTACGCACTTTTTGTCATGTGTTTTATGTACATGTATATATTCATGATTTCTGCAAGATGGTAGAACTATACCATCCCTTTACTTTCGTAGTATTGCTAATCATATATCTCTGCTACTGTCTAATGGTTGTTGCAGCTCATATATTCTACACTAGAATAACAACTGTTCAATAAATACTTACTGAAACGCCCAGCCTGTTTATTCTGTGTATCTCTCCGAGACAAACTAAGTGAGCACGAGTGACTGAGCGAAAGGTAGTATATTGTTTCCACGATCCTGAGGGAGCAGGGTTGTCATGTTCTGAGGTTGCCAAGAACTATTCTCTCCCCAATAAGAGGAGACTCTAGTGGCACTGTGAGCTAGCTAATACAGACAGGCTAACGTATCCAGTGGGGGTGCACGGAATCCGTCTGCCACCAATCCCTCAGTTTATGTTATCCAAATGCGCAGATCCTGTATTGGATATATAGGAACTACACGACAGTGCCTGCAATGGGGCGGGTGTGAGCTCAAGTTGTGCCAGCTTTACACAAGTCCATGTCATATGATCAAAGTCTGCTGATGGAGCGTGACATTTGGGGCATGTATGTGGATGGAAGGGATCCATACGATGAACTTTGATAGGTGTGACATATGCATGCCATAAAAACCTAAAGTGTGGAATCTTATGTCAGTGATTTAAGGAGACCTTGCATGTCTGCGTACAGCAGTAGTACCATTGGAATTCAGATAGTGTGTGACCCAAATCCCGTTCCCACGCAGCGCATACTCCTGTGTCTCTAGTAGGGAGCAGTGCTATGCATGCTTTGTACAGCTTGGACATCAGATGGTCCCCTCCCATATCCTTGATGAGTAGTGTCAAAAGGGTAAATCCGGTCGGTTCAAGGGGGTAACTGAGGATCTGGGCCCTAAGTGCTCCCTGTAGTTGCCTCAAAATAAATTGGTCCATCAGCGGGGCATCTTGGAAATGGGTGTCCTCCGTCCGAGTAAAAACGTGTCTGTCAGGAAATAGGACACCAATAGTTTCCCAGGAGTACTTGGACAAAGTGCGCTTTACAAGAGTCTCTTGCGTGATGGATAGCCAAGTTTTACCTGCCAGGGGAAGAGCAGGCCAGTAGAGTAAGTGACCACCCGTTGCCCTAATGAGTTTCTTCCAGGCCTAGCTGGTCGTGGAGACCGTTTGGATGTCTTGTGGGTCGCGTGGTAACCCTGCTGGTAAAATTGCGGCCAGAGGGGTGGGGCACGTGAGGTCTGCCTCCAGTTTGGCGTATGGTATCCTGACATACGGGTGATACAAATGTCTGGCAAAACTGCACTGGACTACCAGATAATATATGTGAAAGTTAGGAACCCTGAACCCCGGTGTTCGTATGGTAGTGTCAGAGTATCCCAGCTAATCCTTGGATGTCTACTTCCCCATATGGGTCGCAGTAATAGTATACGTAGTGCTGTGGAAAAAAGCGTTAGTCAATGGAATTGGGATATTGTGAAATAGAAAGAGGAATTGGGAGAGTACCACCATCTTAAGTATGGCTATTCTGCCCACCATAGTTAGTGGCAGTTTCAGCTGTCATTCAATTCGACCGGTCAGTTTTTCCATCGCTGTTCCATAGTTGAGCCTTAGTATTTGGCCCTTGGAGATTCTTCACAAGCAGGATACCACAGCAGGGCAAAAAGAGTCAGTCCTTTTCCTCCACCACAGACAGAAGCAGCAACTGCAGGCAAACCCAGCCATCACACAGAAAAGGCAGCCCTCCTCACGCTGTTCTTCCGGTCTTCATCTTGGCAGGGTCCTATTGTTTCCTGAAGTAATCTAAAGTCTTGGGGTTTTATGTCCAATACTTGTACCCCGTTTTGTAATTGTTCTCTTTGTGGCTGGGTCTCTGAGCTCATTCCAAACCAGTTCTGTCCTTCCTGGTCCAGCATGACTACAGGGGGTGGAGATAGCATTGTGCAAAGGAGACACAGTCTAATCAGGTGCTAGTGAAACTCCTCCCACCACTCTAAATGCAGACTAGGTCTATTCAGCCCAGCGATGAGTCAACCAGGCAAGGCAGGACACACATCCACGCTCCTTGTGACTGGCTAGTGTGAATGCACATCCCCAGCTCTGGTCACTCCAAAACCAGAAGGTGAATGCACAACCAAGCAGAGGCACACAGAATGGTCAAGTAAGAAAATGTCCACATTCTAAAAGTAGCATTTTCAAACACACAATTTAAAAAACACCTTTACTAAAATGTGTGTTATTAAATTCTGAGTTCAGAGAGCCTAAACTCCATTTCTCTATCTTGTCCCAATTGAAAGTCCCTCACATTATGTCCACCCTCCCACTGTCGGATTAATCAGGGTTACAACTGGCCAATGATGGGTTTTCCTCAACATCCAGGTTTTCAGAACCCCCATTTCCAAACGGGTCAATTTCAACAACCACAAATGCCTTTTTTAGGGAGAGGCAGGAACACGGGCAGGGGCAAACAGAGAGGGCAACAGAGGGTTACCTGGGACGATCAGGACCAGGAATTGAACCAACGGGTGACCAGGAGCATGGCCCAGAGCATACAACCGGGAACAAGCAGGGAACATCTCTAGTGGTTAATCTTTCATCAATAACCCTCACTAAAACTCAGGAGGATCTTCTTAACAAAGGCCTGGGTTTTGTCCCTACGAATTACCTGGACCATTTCCAACTACGTCAAGAGTTGGCAACCTTTTTTAGAAGTGTCCGCCTTAGAGTTTTCTTTGAGAACAGGGAGGATAGGAATCTGGCAATAGGAGATACAACCCTGCGTCCTAAATCTACCTTTACACCACAGCTGTCTAATCTCCCGCAGGAAATAGGCACCTTTGAACATGCTGTGGTTCATGACTTGGAGAACTTACGGACCAAGGATGGACGCTCTTTCTCCAATATGACTAACATTGAGAAGGCGGCTATGAAGGAACTTCAGGACAATCCGACCATTATTTTGAAACCGGCGGACAAGGGAGGAGCGATAGTGGTTTTGGATAAGACCACGTATGACAATGAATGTCTACGTTTACTATCGGATGACAGAAACTATCAAAGATTAAGAGCAGATCCCACGCCCGACATTACTAAAGAAATTGCCACCCTGGTGGAGGAAGGAGTAGTGAATAATTGGATTTCCAAACATGAGGCAGAATATCTTATTAAGAACCAACCCAGAGTACCATACTTTTATATTCTTCCTAAAATACATAAACCTACCCGACCACCACCGGGGAGGCCGATCGTGTCGGGGATCGGATCCCTATTGGAGCCGCTGTCGCAATTTTGCGACTTTTTTCTCAAACCTCTTGTCCAGAAGCTGCCAGCTTATCTGCGGGATACCTTGGACATCTTGAATCATCTGAAAGATCTGGATTTCGACCCTCTCAATGAATTCCTTATAGGTCTTGATATAGAGGCACTATATACCAACATACCACAGAGAGAAACCCTTAGGGTTCTGGAGGATATTTTGTTTGCAGAAGATTGGCAGTATCAAACACCACGGGCCTTTATATTGAACCTAGCTGAGATAGCACTGACCAGGAATTACTTTGAGTTCGAGGGCACCACCTATTTACAGACCCATGGGACTTCGATGGGCAGTACCTTCGCCCCGAGCCTAGCGGGTCTGTATGTGGGTGCCTTTGAGAAAAAAGTGATCTTTGACCCGGCTTGCCCATGGAGAGAGAACATCAAAGTATGGCGTCGGTATATCGATGATGTGCTTCTTATATGGAAGGGTGATGAACCATCAGTAACCCTCTTCCTGGACTGGTTGAATGAAAAAAAAACCTTACTTCACTTTACATCCTTGGTAACGAAGACAGGATTACCTTTCCTGGATCTAATGATTGTACCGAAGGGAGGAAAACTACATACAAAAGTCTATCATAAACCTACCGACAAGAATGCCTTACTTTCTTTCACAAGTTTCCATCCGAAATCTCTCAGAGAAAACCTGCCAGTGGGCCAATTTTTATAAGCGGAGTGGCAATCTAAAAGACATGTTAGTACATACCAGACCTATTCTCTCGTCATCGAGGAGAATATCAACTATAGGTCAGTTGCCTCCAGTACGGGGTCATTCAAGATGTGGAAGTTGCAATGTTTGCCACCTCACAAACAATACGAAATTTATTGATGTTGGCCTTACTTACCCCTGGGAACAAAGGACGCAGACGAATTGTAACTCAGAGGGTGTTATTTACCTCATTACCTGTCCATGCCGGATGCGGTATGTAGGGATGACTAACCGTAGGGTTAAGACACGCATCATGGAACATCGGAGTACCATAAGGTGTGGGAGGTCTAACACGAAACTGACAGCACACTATTTGGAACAAAACCATACTGTTGAAGAGCTAACATGGACTGTCATAGAGAAACTGAGAGTCGATAGCTATACAGGGGATAAGACTAGAGCCCTGCTTTTGAGGGAACAAAAATGGGTGTACCTCTTGCGGAGCCATGAAGTGTGGCTCAATGACGATATTCCTTGGAATGCTCTTAATTGCTAACATTCAGTGCCATCTCCTGGTATTTCTCCTTTCTCCGTTCTGTGTGTTTTCATATCACCCCTTTAGATGAATTATATCCTGGTTTTCGGAATTTACCCACTTTATGGCATTTTATTACAGTTGACCTTAATTGGGGTATGTATCCAGTTCTGATCTATTTTGGAATTGGGTATTCTCCTTTCAGCAGTATAAGTGAATACCAGTCTTTTTGCCCCATTGAGTTTTGGCATTGATTTGCCCCCATTCAGTAGTTTATTGGTTAAATATTCAATCTGGGTATGATCACCCCTTCCATATGTTTATTTTGAGTAAACATTCCCTACACGTACAGATTTTATTATGGGTGACGTCACCATGCGCACGCTGCACGGTGGGCGACGAGAACCAAGCGCGTAATATACTGGAATGGAGGGCGAGCGGTCTAGATGATGTGCTGAGACAGGGTCACAAGGGATTTGGAATTACGTAGATGACGTACATCAGGTGACCGCAATTGTGAACTTCCGCTTGTGAGGGATAAAACATTGCACGCTCGACTCCGCTGCCACTCTTCACGGCGGACGGAGACGAGCAGTGTTTGCGGAGAATCACCCTTGACGTAGTAAGGAGGGATTTTGGAGTGTTGCGTGGGTATATATGAGTCCTATGGGCTGATATGAGTGGGGTGGATTTCATCTACTTTATAGAATATCTTAGGTTTTACTGAGTGGCGTAGTCATTGTCGAGCCAATATCAGAATGTGAGAGGCTCTTTGCGGACATGGCTGAACGCTAGATAGGAGGACAGTATGGAACGATATACCCTGGGCTGGACCTTTTTCTCTTTCCTTTTCTTTTTCTTGCCTTCTCTGTTCTCATACTGGGGATATGTAGATGGAAGCTGTCCCATAATACCACCAACCGCATTTGGCTTCTTGGGGACCAGCAGCTATCACCATCTGCTAATATACGCCAATTGCACTGTTGTAATTACCCCATTTGACGTAACCCTGATTCCGTAAAATTATAAAAGACATATTAGAAATATAGGGAAACCCCCTGTAATATGGGTTTCAACTATGTTTGTAACGATCACAATTGTTTTTTATTCCCTTCTTTGAAAGAGTGTGACTATAGGGGGTCTCCCCTTGCCCGCCGCCAGTTCAAATTTGACTTTAGGGTAAACTCGGTGAGTAAAGATATACACCGGACCCCTATTGGTCATTGACATTGGTTATGTGGACGAATGCTTGTTGGTTTATGATGCTGGAAAAACACATAAAAACAAATAAAAAAAAAAATATATATATATATAGTCAATATGTACATGGTTATATGAATTATTTTAATTGTAGATATGACCACTGATTTTATTTTCTTTGGCACAAGTAAAAATAAGATGGGATAGACACAACAGTCATTCCTTTGAGTATGAAAGACACCATGGTTGGTACTGTGGTTTGTATTAATTTTTCAAGATGATACAGTGTTGACCCATAGGAGATTATTAGTCCTGATGGGTTGCCTTCTTTTGTTTCTCTTGTCAGTTCCTTAGTAACTACATGATCCATGGGAGAAAAATTCCTGAATATGCAAGGAACTGATTCTTAATTTTCTCTCATCCCAATTGGAGCTGAGGTAGAACTTACTGGGAAAGGTAGAGTCCTGAGGAAGGCCGGCGTGACCCTATACGAGGGGCATACACTAACGGCCGAAACATGTTGACCACTTCGCAGTTAAGGAGGAGTGTTAGGAGCACATAGAACCTCCCATTCACCATCATCCTTCACATTTTTTACTCTGGTAGGAAGATCCAGGAATAAAGTTTTAGGCACAGCGACACTTCCGAGCTAGTTTTAATTCACCTATCTGCACTTTCACTACCGTCGTTCCCAGTCACTATAGAATTTTTTTGTGTCTTTCTTTGTGTTGTATTGTCTTCCCCCACCCTATTGCTCCACCCCAGGCATGGCTATGCCGGGGTGTTTTTTGTAGCAGCCCTATGATGAAGCATGTCACACATTTGTGTGAGTGAGGGCAGTATTAGAACATATTGCATGTGCCATTACGTTACATATTTTATTACTCCCTACTCCTTCTGGTGCATAAAATGGTTACAGGGGGCTCAGGGTAGGTGAGTCCGTACCCTCACCCCTTCTTTTGTGTGTATCAGTGTCAGAGTATCCCAGCTAATCCTTGGATGTCTACTTCCCCATATGGGTCGCAGTAATAGTATACGTAGTGCTGTGGAAAAAAGCGTTAGTCAATGGAATTGGGATATTGTGAAATAGATAGAGGAATTGGGAGAGTACCACCATCTTAAGTATGGCTATTCTGCCCACCATAGTTAGTGGCAGTTTCAGCTGTCATTCAATTCGACCGGTCAGTTTTTCCATCGCTGTTCCATAGTTGAGCCTTAGTATTTGGCCCTTGGAGATTCTTCACAAGCAGGATACCACAGCAGGGCAAAAGAGTCAGTCCTTTTCCTCCACCACAGACAGAAGCAGCAACTGCAGGCAAACCCAGCCATCACACAGAAAAGGCAGCCCTCCTCACGCTGTTCTTCCGGTCTTCATCTTGGCAGGGTCCTATTGTTTCCTGAAGTAATCTAAAGTCTTGGGGTTTTATGTCCAATACTTGTACCCCGTTTTGTAATTGTTCTCTTTGTGGCTGGGTCTCTGAGCTCATTCCAAACCAGTTCTGTCCTTCCTGGTCCAGCATGACTACTGGGGGTGGAGATAGCATTGTGCAAAGGAGACACAGTCTAATCAGGTGCTAGTGAAATTCCTCCCACCACTCTAAATGCAGACTAGGTCTATTCAGCCCAGCGATGAGTCAACCAGGCAAGGCAGGTCACACATCCACGCTCCTTGTGACTGGCTAGTGTGAATGCACATCCCCAGCTCTGGTCACTCCAAAACCAGAAGGTGAATGCACAACCAAGCAGAGGCACACAGAATGGTCAAGTAAGAAAATGTCCACATTCTAAAAGTAGCATTTTCAAACACACAATTTAAAAAACACCTTTACTAAAATGTGTGTTATTAAATTCTGAGTTCAGAGAGCCTAAACTCCATTTCTCTATCTTGTCCCAATTGAAAGTCCCTCACATTATGTCCACCCTCCCACTGTCGGATTATGTCTTTATCCTCCTTGAGAATTTAGTATCCTGCAAAGAAGTTAAGTGTCAAGGCCCCACTCACCTGAAAACCAGGTACAGCAGGAACAAAAATAGTGTGTCCTCTCTCCTGCAGGCTAAACCCCAACACCCAAGTAATATAGAGCGTGGTTGACTATCCTTTAGGAGAAAATGGGGAATTACGGGAAAAGGAAAGCTATGGGTAGACAGCTCTGCTGTCGAAACGGTGAGTGACCAGGTTCCTCTCAGGAAGCTCTCATGTGTTTTTTATAAACACTGTTAGACCTGCCTTTTTCAGTGGGTTTATCCCCAGACTTTTTGCTTTTTGGCCTCCAGTTTCTGATCTGTTTTTGTTGGTTTTATGACTCTGGGCACTTTACCACTGCTGATCAGTGCTAAAGTGCATATGCTCTCCCTGTAAATTGTTATTATGGATTGGTGTTTCCATGATTGGCTGATTTGATTTACTAGTCAGTCCCTAGTACAGTGCACTGTGTGTGCCCGGGCCTGTAAATCAAATGCTACTAGTGGGTTTGCAGCACTGATTGTGCCACTCACAGAAGCAGCCTGTAAATGTAACTGTGGCCTGCCATTGCAGAGCCTGTGTGCAGGCTGGTACTGCCATGAGCCTGGTCTGCCAAGGACAATGCTGTCTCCACCTCCTGCCAGGAAGCTGCGCTAGAGAGGACAGAACCGGTTTTGACTGAGCATAGGGCTTCTCTGCCACCAGAGAACAAAGGATTTTGTAGTATAAAAATTGGGGCCCAGACCCCAGAACTTTAGATCACTTCTGGGAATCAAGAGGAACCTTTGCCAAGGAGAAGAGCTGGAGAAGCTTAGGAGGAATACTGCCCCTGTGCTGTTTGCTGTTTGAGGTTGGCCTGCAGTGGCTACTTGCTGCCAAGGAAAGGAGAAAAGGACTTTGCTGTTTGCTGTGTCCTCTGCTTGAAAGAAGATCTCCAAGGGCTTGAATTGAGCTTTCCCCCTGTTCACAAGGTCTCAGGAACATCAAAGACCTCACCAAACTTCTGGGCACCGTCTCTGGAACCACTGGCTTCAGTTGCCTGGAGAAGAAAAGGGTAACCAACTCTGTCATCAAGTCCGTCGCAGGATTCTGTCTGTGTCCTGAAGGCACCGTAGAGGGCACTGCCTCATTTCGCAATGCAACCCTGGTCTCACCGACTCCATCAATGACCCGCTGCTTGCACCACGTCCTGTGGGCATCGCACTTTGCAACGCATCGCTACACACTGCACTGACGTCACCGACTCCGTCGCTGCCCGACTCGCACACCGACCGGCTCCGTCGCCGTATCATGACCTGCCAGCACCACATCGAGGGTCGCCTCACCCTGCAACGCAAGCCTTGGTCTCAACAACTCCGTCAACGAACTGCTGCCTGCACCGAGCCATGAGGACACCGCACGCTGCAATGCTTCCATCTCACATTGCAAACGCGACGGTTGCCCCGGACCGGCTCGTACCATCGTGTCGGCCGCAACAACAAAAGGTACTGTCTCCGAGTCTGTCGATGCTTTTGCTAACCTGTATCGATACGGTTGGCCGGAATTGTTAGACTCTGTCGTATTCAGTATCGTGGTAGCCCCAGACGGAGCTACCGAGTTTGAGGAATTGTATCTTCACGTTTTTCTGCAATTTAAAAATTATTTTGCACAGTAACTACTTTTAAGAGTATTGTATGTTGGATTTTTGTCGTTTGGTCTTGTTTTGGTTTAAATAAAGATTACTTATTTTTCTAAACTGGTGTGGTGTCTATTTGTAGTGTTTTCACTGTATTACGGCATGTGTTCACAAATGCTTACACACTGCCTCTGAGATAAGCCTGTCTGCTCATGCAAAGCTATCAAGGGGGTGAGCAGGGGTTATTTTAGAAGTGTATCCCCCTTACCCTGACTAGGAAGGGTCCCTACTTGGACAAAGGTACCTACCTCTGCCAACTAGAGGCCCCCATTTCTAACAAACACGGAACACAGACTTCCAATGACATCTTGCATCCCTTACTAGAAAAACACAGAGAAGAGGTAGGTAACTCTAAGTGTACACAACAATGCCCACAAAGCCTGTTCTTCCCAATGACAGTGATCACACTAACCATTGCCTATGACAAGGGAATCAAGAAATCCACACTACTATTAACAGCATAGGAATGATTTTTGTATTCCCCCAATTACTCCTATTCCACTCATAAGATTAAGCCACGCACTATCTCTCGAAGGAACAGAAGATCTGAGCAATCACAGTCTCAGAACCTTTGCCAAGGTCACAGTGTTAGAAATGGGATTTCTGGTTGGCTAGGGCAAGCGCCTAAGCCAGGCAGAAACCACCACTCTAGTCAGGGCAAGGGAGTTACACACCAAAGATAACCCCTGCTCACCCCCTTGGTAGCTTGGCACGAGCAGTCAGGCTTATCCCCGAGGCAATGTGTAAAGCATTTGCGCAACACACTCACACAGCAGCGACACACTAGGCGCACCACAAAAGTAAACTCCACACAAGGTTTAGCCTTTGTATTATCCATAAAACACATTAGAATACAATCACATATATACACTGTGCCACCTGGCACTAGGTATTACTTTACAGGGGATTATATACATTACAGGGCCAATTGGAGATTAGCGGTTTTCTCCAACGGATTGCCGGATTATTTGAGGAGTCTTCCTCCACATGATGGCACGACTTTCCGGAGTTGGGGGGAGCGGGGAGCACTCTCACACTTGCGCTTCAGGGCCCCTTGGCATGGCATGGGCTGAATAAAAATAAAGCGCTAACCATGCGTTCCTCCACACAATCGCCCCAGGAAAAATAAGACGCTCACCATGCGCTTTTACTGTCGGGTCACCGCTTCTCAATGGGTGCACACACTCACCGGCTGCCAGACGGGAGGAGGAGAGCACTTCCTCCACGAGCTCTCCCCACCTGCTTCTCCACACACCAGGGACCTTTCCACAGCGCTCTTCATGCGCTGGACTGGGAATAATGCACTCCTTGCACCTTGTAAAACATAAGGGAAGAACAGTCCCGTCCTTCCCCTGCAGGTTTCCTTTTCAGATCCAGCAAGGATCTTTCCACAAAGTCTTTTGTACCCCTGAGACTTCTAACAGGAGGCCAGCACACACAGGCCCTTGGAGACTTCTCTCAAGCAGGGGGACACAGCACACAGCAAAGTCCCTTTCCATTCCTTGGTAGAATCAGCCACTGAAGGACAACCCCAGACAGCACGCAGCAAAGGGGCAGCGCTTTGCCTTCAGTCTCTCCAGCTCTTCTCTTTGGCAAAGATTCCACTTGATTTATGAAGTTGTCCAATTTACTGGGGGTTTAGGGCACATACTTATACCCCAAAATGTCTTTGATGTCTTTGAAGTAAGGGTCTCTGAACCCAGTCGAAACCAGTTCTGCATTCAGTGGTGCAGCATGCCCACAGGGGGTGGAGACAGCATTGTGCAAGGGAGACAGGCTCCATTCAGGTGCAAGGTAAATCTCCTCCCACCACTCTACATGCGGCCAGGGCCTATTCAGCTCAGGGCTGGGCCATCCAGGTGGGGCCAGGCTCACCTCAACCTTCCCCATGGGCTGTCTACAGGGAATGCACATCCTCTGTCTTTCTCACACTGAAACCAGACAGTCACTCCACAAACAGACAGGCACAAAGACACATAGCACACAGAAATGCCCACTTCTAAAAGTGGCATTTCTAAAATAGTGATAATAAATCTGCAAACACCATTACGCAGCATTTATTACCACTATTCCAAACATACCAAACTTGACCACGCTGCTCCTCTCATATCAGGAATTACCACTGAAACACTTATCAGGGAATCCCCAATGCATTCCTATGAGAGGGCAGCCTCACAGTAGTGAGAAACCAAAATGACTGTTTGTCACTACCAGGACATGCCACACAGTTAAGGCATATGTCCTACCTTTTACCTACAATGCACCCTGTCCATAGGGCTAGCTAGGGCCTACCTTAGGGGTGACTGATATGTAGTAAAAGGGGAGTCACAGACGTGGCACCCATTTTATGTGCCATGTCACAGCGGCAGTAAACTGCACGCGCAGGCCCTCCAATGGCAGAGGCCTGAGACAGGTTTGAAAGGCTACTTTGGAGGGTGGCGCAATCAGTGCTGCAAGCCCACCAGTAGCATTTAATTTACTGGCCTTGGGTATCTGGGATACCGCTTTACAAGGGACTGACAGGTAAATTAAATTAGCCAAACAGGTGTAGACCAATCTTACCACGTTTTACCATAGAGAGCACATGCACTTTACACTGGACAGCAGTGATAAAGTGCCCAGAATCCTCAAACCACCAACACCATGTCAGAAAAAATACCAGGAGGAAGGCAAAAAGTTCAGGGATGACCCTGCAAAAATGGCCAAGTCCAACACACAGGCAATGAGGGGCAACAAAAAAAATAAAAGTCAAGCACAGCACGAACAAAACAAGCATTTGCAATGCAATAGGTCTCACATTACTGAATGTTTGAACTATTGGTGTTGCTAATAATAATGCAACGCCAATAGCTCAAACTTTCAGTAATGCGAGACCTATTGCATTGTAAATGCTTGTTTTAAACAGGCATTAGAGTGAGACAGCACACAATAATCAAATGGCAATTACTAGTTGAAGACAAATCGCTTATAGGCATTCGTTACTATACACTGCAATTATTTATATTGATTCAGAAGGCCCATGGCTGCATTAAGCACATGAATATCACAATTCAGTCTCTTTAGTGAGAAGCAATAACTTACAACAACTATTTTAACAGAATGTTCCTGAGTTTAAAAAAAGGGATGCCTAAAATGTTGGCAGGGAGGCAGCATCCTGAATCTAGGCCGTAGGACTGCCACTTCATTGTTTAACTGAAAGAAAAAAAGCTGAACTATAACCCACTCCTAGCCAACGCTGCAACAACATTCTGCCAGCGAAGCAAGCTGAGGAAGGGATGCAACTACTGAAAATTTATAAAAATAAAGGATACCCTAAAGTGTACCATCTGTACACTACATAAGAACACAAAACTGAAATGCGATTGCTTTATGTAACTAGAAGCATTTTATTGCAGTGATTCACAGTAAACTAACACACAACGTGCGAAAGTGAAAGGCAACTTCAAATGACGCAGTGTTCTGCCTGTATTCTAACAACATTTTAGCATCAGGCTACTGCGTGTAAAGATACGAGTGGGATATAAAGGTAACTGCTAAAAAAAAATCTTTGTACTCAAAGAAACACCAATCTCAACGATGCGTTACTATATTAATACCCCACTTTGCACCCAGTGACTGATAAATACAAGCAAATACCTTCCAAGTGCCTGTTGCTGCAGAGCCAGGCTCCAGCTCCCTGGGAAGGGCCGGGTGGCTCACTCTGCAGGTAATTGCCTGCTGATTACATTAAAGTCTCCCACAGCCAACGTAACAGAGCGGACGAGACCAAGCATGTGTCCGAATGGGTGATTAAGGATGTCTTGTGGCCACCCGAGGCAGGCCCCGCCCTCACATACATTTACACGCTGCACACACACATGGCTACAGTGTCGGACTGGGACAGAAATAATGCCCTGGCACCAGAATAAAAGTGGCCCTTATTCGCATATCAGGGCAGTTTTGAAACCTGTAAAGACAAGCTGTGTAGACATTTTGCAGGGGAAGGAAAAGTGCATGCATATGTATGTCAATTCAATTGTGTGAAAGCAGCACGGTTCGCAAATTTTTTAAGGTGTCATTCAACCCAAATTAATGGCACTCCTTGAGTTGACTAATGTAGGATAAAAGGCCGAGCTAGCCCCGTGGATTTAAACCAGTGACCTCAATGTCTCACCAACACCTGCAGCAAGCATGCTACCCAACTGAGCTACCTCAGTCTTCCGTCATGTCACCCCTTTGGTCCAGTTCACATTCTGGAGTATAACCAGTGCTTCAAACTGAAATGTAGAAACGAGAGTACACACCATCCCACAGAACCAGCTTGGTACTGCGAAGTGCCTGTACTCTCCCTTTGAAAGTATTGAGACGCTGCTGAGAAGTGCTGGTACTCCATTTCGAATTAAGGAAGTGCAGTACTCGGTATCCCCACTTGACTACCATGTGTGAATCTGTGCACAACACTTTTATCTCACTGCATATCTTTTTCATCAATGAGCTAACAATGCCAACAGTAGGCGCTACAAAAATACACCAGACCGGCACCTGTATAGGTGCTGGGCTACGGTATAGGAATATTTGCCCCGGACACAGTAAAAGTTGGAAGAAACGTTTTACCTGCCAGAAGGGAGAGCGGCAGCAGCAGCTAATACAGGACCCCACACAAGACCCCCAGCTCCTGCACCTTGAGGAAGGCGATCAGGCTCTCGGAATCGCTGCCCAATCTGGTTGCAGCAGAGCAGCTGCTAATTTAAAACGAGTGGAGAGCTTCCCATTGTCCATGTTGTACTGTGAGATACATTGTAGGAGCATTGTTTGGGAGATGCTAAGAGCCACTGGGGCTAGGTAAATAAGGAGACTGAATGGGAGGATGGGAATAATGACATGAGGAATGGGGCCCACGACAGAGACTAGATGGGAGGAAGGGAGAGAGAGTTATGGAGACGGAAATAAAGAGTAAAAGTCATTTTAAAAGGAACTATTTTTTTTATTTAAGACTTTAAACATACGCGATGTAGCTGCTATGTTTTTTTTGTTTTCAATGTCCTTTAAGAAAAATTAGTCATATTACTTGTTTAAAAACGTTGCGCCTATTAAAATATACGCTGGACAGTGTTGGCAATACGCCAGCGAATGACTCTTAAATCACTGACCGCGCTTTATTTCCCATTTGGTTTTATACGTGACTTTTATTCATGGGACAGGGCTTAGTGAGTTATTTTGATGCAAAATGAATTAACGAGAAATGCAAACCTCCGAACGAAATCAATGGCCTGAGTGGCGAAGCAGAGATGTTGCGATTGTTTATTTGCCAGTCTTGGTCGATCTTTTTTATTTTTGTGGTTTTATATAGCACCCGAAGTTAGCAGAGTGCTTTAAATGAGCACCAGTTGCATTCCCGATGTCAGTTGTAGGTATGGGGAGATTAAGTGATTTCCCAGAATTACAGCATGTTTGAGCCTCTCGCCAGACTCGAATCCGGTTCCTTAGCGTCAAAGTTGGCTGCTCTATCCGTTAGGCCACACAAGGCAAAAACAGCTGTCAACAAAGCTGAGCCAGGAGCCGGGACTGCAGGGGTGGCAGGCAGGCGCAGCTACTGCTCGCCCAGGGGTTTGCCGTACTGTGCGTAGCACTCAGGCTCCATCTCGCAGGACATGTATGCTTCTTGCCCGACGTTTCGGCACCGATGTCGGTGCTCGGATAAGCCTGCAGCTTGTGCAGCTCCTGCGAGAGCTTGCTCAACGGACAGGGACTGAGGTTGGATCACCGCTTGTTCATGCGTCTATGCAGGCTACAGGGAGAGAAAAAAACCTGCTGCATGAGGAAGAGAACGCATGCGCTTGTTGCAGAGGCTGCCCCCAAAGGGGGCCTCGAGGGCCGGCGCCATAACCGACGTCGAGCCCCCCGGAAAGAACTGGTTTTTGGCGTGACTGGGCGCCCAGAAGCGGGAGAAACACCCGCGCCTCCCCCATGGCGGCCGCCAGATAGGCGCTGCCCCCCCCCGGCCAATGGGGGCGCGAGCGGGGTACAAACCCCCCAATGGGGGGAAACCCACCAGCAAGGCGGGAAAGTCTTGGGGGGGGAAAAAAAGCTCAGCTCCCCCAGGTAAGCTCCTATCTTCGTGGAGCAGGGGAGCGGGGGAGCAGCGTCGGCGCTACACAAATTTTGTGGAGTATCGTTACCTGGGCCAAGCGGAGCCGGACGGGATCCAGAACGACCACCACCGCTGCTGACTGAAGCCTCGCTCGTGGGGTAGCTTATTGAGGATCGGAGTGCGCCGGAGGAATTAACTCGTTGCTCCTCCGTCATGGCCTCGGGTGGCACGGTGTGTGGGAGAACCCGACGGTGCCCCCAAAGAGATCGCCGCTGCGGGAAGGAGCCTTGCCGACCGGTTGCCTACGGGACCGCAGCCATTTGGTGCGGTGAGAGAGCGGCGAGAGAGCACCTACCCCCTCCGCACCGCTCACGAGACTGCGGATAGTTCCCTGCCCTGCCGGGCTACATTCCGGGCCGAGCTGCGGTGCCCAGTGGATGGGGCCGGTGTAAGCGAGGCAGGAAGGAGCCGCACGGCCTGACCAGCGGACCAGAAGAATCATCCGGGCCCGAGCGGTTTCCCGCCCGCAACGAACAAAGAGACACGTCGGATGCGCCGAGGGACGGCCCAGTCACACGGCGGGAGCAGGCCTGAGTTTTTTCCATCAGAGGGCGTGCTGCTCTGTTGCAAGTTTTTCCAAGCCTGGGCTCTTCACAGGCTGACGGGAGGACACTGGTGCAGCGGGGGGCAGAACCTTCTCGCTTCCTGAAGTGGGCGGCAACAAGTACGCTGCTCATTTAAAGGGAACAACACTCGACTAACGTGGGGCTGCGGAGGTCATCAATCGCTCCGGCGCTGCAACTCGTGGCCGAGCGGGCGCAAGAGGGGGGCACCCCCCAACACCAAGTTGAACGAGCGGCGGGTAGCGCAGCCATTTGGTGGTACCCAGAGGCAAGTTCGTGGGTTCAATCCCTTGCACCAGTTGGCTTTGGCACAAGGACACAAAAACGTTGGGCACGGAGAGACAGCCCCAGCAAGTGTGGGATACTGGCAAGGCGAACACTTGGTGCATACAGACCAGCGGCAGCACCCCGCTACAACAGAGGTTCGGGGGCAGCAGGCACAACCCCTGACGGGCACAGATGGGGCGTAAAGAGCAGAGGCAACACTCCACAAGATCACAGAGGATGGCAAGGCGGGGTGGCCAAGAGCATCCCGAAGACCTCAATGAATTGCTGCGGAAAATCAGGGCGGCATCGGAGATCCATGACAGTGAGTGGCTGCAGCCACATCTGGTGCGCGATGCCAGGGGAGAACCAGGCAGCCAGCAACATGAGGACATCAACGCACCAGTGGCCAAAAGGAGAAGGAGAGCACCGGCCAAGCTTGCAGAGGCAGCAGCGACCAAGAAAGCCCCCAAGAAGAAGGCCCTGCATCCTGTAGCCAGCCGGCAGTGGCAGGACCAAGCAGCGGGACCAAGGAAGCAACAGCAAGTGGTGAGCATATTAGTGCTATAGTGAAAGAATGTTTTATAACAATGGCACCACTGTTGCTTAAGGGGCTGGGCACGCAGGGGCTGGGGGTGGCAGGAGCCCAAGCGGATGGGGAGGTGTCGGGATTGCCATGGCACCTAGTGGACCCGGGTCAGGCGCGACAGGAATGCTTGAGGGGCCAGGGCGCACAGGGGGTCAGAGGGGGGATAGGGTCCCCTGTAGCGGCATGGGGGGGCGCAATCACAGTGGGCGACCTGCCCCACGCCCCTCCGGTGCCAGAACCATACGCATGGCCCTCGCCCGGTCCGGCATCCTTGACCACCAGGGCCACAGGGCTAGCAAGCCTCATACCATTAGCAGTCAAAGAAAGGATACGGAGAAAGAAGTTTATTGATATTTTTACACTGTTAGAGATTCAATTAGATGGGCTGGACCTGACTATTTGCGACAAAAAGGATGACGATAGACGGGAGAGGCGGAAGGAGCGAAAGGAAAGGAATTTTGACAATTGGTTAGATGCATTTAGGATAATGGCATGCATAATTGTAGAAAAATTCCCGCGCTGCACAGCCGACCTATGGCTTTACGAGGCCAACATACACAATGCACAGAGTCAATTCCCGGGCGACGCATGGCTAGAGTATGATAAAGGTTTTCGGCTAAAGATGCAAACGCACCCAGAGATGGAGTGGAATGAGGACGTATCAGGCTTCATCCATAAAATGATGGTGGCAAGGGAGTCCAAGGCATGGGCAGGGAAGAGCGAGCAGTCCTTTCGGGGTTCCTCCCACAAGGGGAGGGGGAGGCCTTTCCAAAAGTCCAAGCAGTTCGGGGCATGGAAAGCCCCACATACTAGCGGAACGGCGGCAATTTGCTGGAAATTCGATGCAAACGAATGTACCTATGGGGCGTCGTGTAAATTTCAGCATATTTGCTCCGCCTGTGGCGGGGGACACCCGGCGGCAGGGTGCAAACGCAAGAAGGAACACAAGGGAGAAAGAAAGGAGAAGAAAAAACAGTGAGATAACCATAGTGGGCGCGGGGGCCCCCTAGGAATTCAGGATTACAGTTTAGCCAGGTCCCCCATCAACACCCTCCAATTACGCAAGCTAGCCAATAGATATCACAACAGGACAGACACGGCAATACTAGTACAGGGTTTTGAGCAAGGTTTTATTATCCCGTTCACAGGCCCCCTCCACCCAGGCAGCACCAAAAATCTCAAATCCGCACTACAACACCCGGGGGTGGTCACGAAGAAGTTGGAGAAAGAGAAAACCTTGGGTAGAATCGAGGGCCCCCTCCCCTCCCACATGAGCAAGGGTTTGGTGATCTCACCACTGGGGTTGGTCCCCAAAAAATAACCAGGTCAATACCGGCTAATTCGCCACCTGTCCTTCCCAGAGGGTTCATCAGTAAATGATGGGATCAGCGCAGAAGCATACTCAGTGGGTTATGCCACGGTAGATGATGCCATTGACATTGTCAGAGCTGCAGGCCGTGGGGCCCTCATGGCAAAAGCGGACATCGAATCAGCCTTTCGCTTACTCCCGGTCCACCCCGCGAGCTTCCACTTACTAGGGTTTCAGTGGGAAGGAGACCTGTATTTTGATAAGGCCATGCCTATGGGGTGCTCAGTATCCTGTGCCTACTTTGAAATTTTCAGCACCTTCATAGAATGGGCACTGCACGTCAGGCATCCCCCAGGCGGGAAACTCTATTACTTGGATGATTTCCTTTTCACGGGCCCGGCGGCGTCGACCGAGTGCGGCGACACTCTGGCAGCATTTGTACAATTAGCCGAGGAATTAGGGATCCTCCTTTCGGCAGAGAAAACAGTGGGCCCAGCGACAACGATCACATTCCTGGGGATAGAAATAGACTCTGTGGCAGGGACGTCTAGGCTTCCTTCCGAAAAGGTGGAGGACTTCAGGGGGGAAATCAGGGGCCTTTGCGGGCGTGAGAAGGCTACACTGAGGGATCTCCAGAGGCTGATAGGCAAACTCAATTTTGCAGCCAGGGTTATTCCAGCAGGCAGGGTGTTCGCTAGGCGCTTAACCCAATTAACGTGTGGACTTACCCACAAACACCATCACGTTAGGCTAGGGGCAGAAGTCAAACAGGACCTATTGATGTGGGACGCCTTCCTGGCAGATTTCAATGGGACGTTGATCTGGAGAGAGGGCTGGGTCACTTGCAGACAGATTGCGCTGTTCACGGATGCTGCTGGCAGCACAGGTTTTGGGGCTATCCTGGGCAGTAAATGGTGCACGGGCCAATGGCCTAGTAGTTGGCGCAAGCAAGGCATAACCAGCAATATAACATTTTAGGAACTGTTCCCCATCATAGTAGCGCTGACAGTGTGGAAGCAGGAATTACATAACATGAAGATGACACTATGGTCAGACAACAAAGGCCTAGTGCAGGCAATCAATAGAGGACCAGCCAGGTGCCCAGACACACTATGACTAATGCGCAGACTGGTTAAATTACAGTTGGAGGGAAACATAGACCTGAGAGCACGCCACGTACCGGGGGTGGAGAACGAGGTAGCAGACGCCCTGTCAAGAGCACGGATGGACAGATTCAGGGAACTCGCACCTGGGGCGGAACAGAACATGACCCCCTTCCCGGTCCAACTGTGGGGTCTGGCGGGGTAGATCTATCAGAACTGGTCAACCAAGCCCTTGCCCCGGAAGCAGCCAGGAGATATAAAAAGTATGTTGGGACTGTAATGCGGGTAGGGGGTATACAGACCCTGGGCGATGTGGGGGCTACGCGCAAGGCAGTTGAGCAATTCGTCCAGTGGGCATTCAACTGCAGGAAGTCCAGGTCATGGGCACAAGCCCATCTGTCCGCTGTGGCGCATTACACAAAACTGGAGACAGGGCAGGACCCAGTGGCCTCTCACTATCTCAAAGCAGCGATGAAAGGGTGGAAACGTGCAGAGGGCACAAAGAGGGACAACAGGCGCCCAATAGACTACACAAAGCTGGGTTTACGGTTGAGAACACTGGGTAGCATAACAAAAGACAACTTTGAGCACCTCCTGTTTAGGGCCGCATTTTCCACCGCATTCTTCAGGGCATTCCGCCTCAGCGAATTAGTGGCGCCCTCAAGGGTGGGACCAGCCAAACACTGCTTACAGGCAAGCGATGTGACACCCAGAACAAAGGAACTGGAGATACTACTGAGGCGGTCGAAGACAGACCAGACTGGCAAAGGGGTGATAGTAAGGCTACAATGCATCGAGGACCAGAGCTGCTGCGCAGTGTGTTGCATACTAGCATTCATGGCAGTACGGCCAGCCGGCGAAGGCCCCCTGTTCAAACACAGAGACGGCACACAACTGAGCAAATTCCAGTTCACAGCGGTCATGCGCCTCGCTCTCAGCAAAGCAGGGCTGCCGCCGGCGGGTTTTGGGTCACATTCATTCAGGATAGGGGCTGCAACAACAGCCGCGCAGCATGGGATGACCGAGGCTGGGATACAGGCAGTAGGTAGATGGCGGTCGCGGGCATACCGGACCTACGTGAGACCACAGTTGATGTAGATACACCATGACGGCCGTGGGAGGACAGGGGCGCCTCTCCCAAGGGCAAGCAGAGGATTGACAATTTTATCATTGCCTCGGCAGGAAGGAGACCACGGCTGGTGTGGGTGGTGGGCCATTCCTTCATCACGCAGATGCAATCCTGGTGGCAGCGAGGGGGCCACAGACAGGAGGGACAACCAGTGGACACATGCATACGGTGGTTCGGCCAACCAGGAATGAAATGGGACCAGCTGCCGGCGACCCTCGCGGACCTGCAAGCGGACGCAGCATGGCATCCGGACATTTTGATCATACATTTGGGGGGGAACGATTTGGCCCAACGGGGGAGGAAAGCACTCCTCCACGATATACAGAGAGACCTCACGGTCGCAGCCAGGGCTTTCAGGAGCACCGCCCGCATATGGTTGGAACTGATCAGCAGAAGGGAGTGGCGCGGGGCTGAATCGCAAAAAGCCGTAGAGAACTCGAGGAAAAAACTGAACTTCATGGTGAGCAAATTCTGCAGAACCAATGGATTCGAAACTGTCAGACACGGGCTCATCCACACAGGGCGCCCGAATTCTATGCGAGTGATGGTGTGCACCTGTCGGAGGAAGGCATGCAAGTGTTCTGGGATAACCTGTGGGGCGCCATGGCTCTAGCAGGTTGCAGATAAAAAAAATTTTTTTAAAAAGCAGGAGGAGCGTGGGGGGAGCCGCAGGAAGACGGAAGCTTCCCTGATGGCGTGGCGGAGAGCTACGGGGACAATGGTTGGTACGGAGGCACAGCGGAGGGCGGTGTGCCGGAATAGGACCACTCACCTTGGGATGCCTTACAGCTGGGTGAGTTGGCCTAAGGGCGGTGTGTAGGACCACTCACTTTGGGATGCCTCACGGCTGGGTGAGTTGGCCTACCAAAAAGGGGTAGCAAACGGAGACGGCGCTCGCAGCCCAGCCCCCGCCGGATGGCAGGGCACAAAAGAGTCTACAAGGTAGTGAGTTGTGGCCTAACTCCAGGACAGAAGCTACCCCCCCGCGCAAAGGGAGCGTAAATCCAACCAAACAAAGAAACGACCCAGAAGTGACAAGAAACAAGACAAAGCCTGCAAATGAGCTAACCAACGAGCTGTCGGTCTAATTTCTATTTGGCGATGTACACATGATTTATGGCAGAGATGATGTATGACAAATGCATATGATTTATGACGCAAATATGACAGTTCACCAATAATGATTTATGACCAGGGGCATGCAAATTATGACAAGTATATACATGTATTCCTAGTTAAACTGCGGCCAACAAATCACCACTACAAGATACGATTGCATGTTGGCTTATTCATTCTAAGGAATAATTAGGGGGAAGGTGGCATGTACTCTGGAGTGGGCACAGTGCGGGGGTTATGCACTTCTGCAAAGTACTTGTGAATATAAAAGGTCACATACCCCGCTTGTCATGCGTAGTTAGTCCACACTGTTTTTGTAACAGGACATTGTACCCCGGCAGTCAGACTTTATAAAAACAAGAGTGCAGAAATGTTCTATTCTTTATAAAAAATACCATGGATCAGCAGTTAACACGATAGTGAAAGAAAACTTTTTATTAAAAAGATTGCCGCAGTGAGATGGCGGCAGCGAGATGGCAGCAGCAAAGCAGCGACGGGCTTAAAGCAAAGTGGCTCCACCCAAAGTCGATGCCGCACCGGAAATAGAAAAAAGAGTTCACCCAAACAAACATGATTAATGGAAGCGTAAGAAGAGTGTAGTTAGCCGGTGCTCTTGTGCCACAAAACGGAAGTGACATTTGGCTACATGAACCATTTACAAAGCAGCAACGAAGAGCGAGGCTGCACTGAACCAATGGGAAGGCAGCAGCTCGGAGCAAAGTCCTTTTGGACTACAGCAGGTCTTGCAGACAGCACATTTGCACTGCCTAGGCTCGACCTAAACAGGAATGGAATCAAGGCTCCTTAGTTAGGAAAGGGAGAGACTTGGTAGCAAAAGGCGTCCGCAAAATAACGGTAAAGTGCACTGACCTGAGGCAAGAGGAAAATATGAGGTAACCAAGAATAAAAAGGAAAAAAGCAATCCAGGAAATATCCTTGGTGATATACTTGAAAGAGTCATGATAGCTAGTCACAGAATACTGCAGAACTCCGTCAGGCCATCAGGATTGTGATGCAGCAAAATAACATAAAGCAGGGAAGCTAGAGCTAACGTGGGGGAACATCCTTCTCCAAAGAAGTAATCCGTAAGCCAAGAACGGAGGAAAGGCTCTGCGCGGCTTAAATCAGCTGCGTCTCCAGAATGGCGCTCGTGAGATCACGGCCCTCCATGATCTCATTCAGTTATGTGTGCTCTCTGATTCCTTTGAGATGGAAGGAGGACTTCAACAAATGCCAGAATGAGGCATTGGAATGAGACCACCACCACCCTGTGTCTAAAACAAATGCACACCAAATCACTGTTACTTTTATCCTCAAAAAGTCATGAAATCCAAAAGAACACACATTGATCTGAAAACGTCCACAACTATGATTCACTTTTGGAAAGTTGCAAATAGAAGTCTATCAACTGGATGTGTTCTTTTGGATTTCATGACTTTTTGAGGATAAAAGTAACAGTGATTTGGTGTGCTTCGGTGCATTTGTTTTATATTGTGGTCGAGACTGCGGATGCAGATCTAGCAGATTGTTACCTAAGGTGGGTGGGTAATACGGCGCCACGAGAGTACCCTTGTACCTTGACATGTTACAAATTGAATGTTCTAATATAACATATACTGACTCATAGATGTGCAGACCTGAGAGCATATCCACCGATTGTATTCCTGTACCACCCCGTGTCTGCGACGCTCTGAACACGGCGCACACTTGGCACAAACCCACTACATCCCACAAGGCACCCAGTCATCCAGACAATCAGTTGGACACACACAGCACATGGGGCATGACAGGGAGTGGTGGGTGTGCCCAGGGGATTCACAAGGTGCATGACAAGCTGAAGGTAAGTGCCCAAAGAAACCTGCCAAGTGGCTATAGGGAGTGTAAGGGATAGCATACTGTGCATGCAGTGCGATCTACAACATTGAGTAGGAATGGTGTCTGTTTTCGGCATGATAAGTAAGGCGGGAAGCTGCCCTACTTACATAAGACATTTTCTATAAAGAAGTAGGCAATAGGGTACATACAGGGCCGGACAGAGAGCCAAAAACAGCCCTGGCGAAAGGCTATAGCCCACCCGCTCCCGCGACCTCCTTGGTCTATCGCTTTCCATCAAACCATTTTTTCTTTCCTTGGCTCTCTCTTCTCCTTTTCTCATTGCTTGTTCTCTTCTTATACCCATCCCCCCGCAATTTCTCTTTAGATCTCTCTTGAAGCCCACTGTTCCTGATGAAATTATGCTTGGGGAGCTCGTTAATGTTACTGGAGCTCCAAGAGCAGCCCGTACTGAGCTTTCAAAACTGGTCTTCAATGGCTTCAATCCACCAGTACATTCCCAATGGAATAAAAGGCCAGTCCCACCCTGGGTGCATGTCTGGGAGGTTCCAAGACTGATTCCAGATTATTAAAGGAGTTAGACTAGTCTGCATTCTTGCACCATAGCTATTCTGCTTGTATACAGACTACATAACAAGAGACACCGTTCTGGAAGATGAGTGTGGATCCAAAAGTGGCAGAAGAAACATTAACTTCCATTGGTATACTTAAAGGGCAGGCCTGGACTGGCCTAGCGGGCATCGGGTGTTTCCCGGTGGGTCAGAGGGGTGGGGGACGGTTTTGTCACTGGGGGCAGTGCTGCAATATCGGCGCCCAGTAACAAAAGCAGGAGCGGTGCTTTTTACTAGCACCCCTGCTCCAAGGGCTAGTCGAGCAGGAATATGCCAGGGCTGGCTGTTGTTCTCAGTCTGGCGCTGTTTACTTATGACAACTGTCATATCCCAAAGACATCAAGGAGCTGGAGCATAGTGAAGAAATGGGACTATGACTAAATAGAAACAAATTGACAGCAGCTGCCGCAAATAACCATCTTTAAAGTTGATGCTTCAGACCTAGGATTGGTGGACAGCTTCTGTCTTATCTTTGTATTAGAATAAACACATCATTCAGGTGGAAAGGATTATTATTTGAGCTATCTACGTTGTGACATGTAATTTAAATAATTGGGAACTTTCTTAACTTTCCTAAAACAGAACACTTGATTACTTAGTACAGCAAACAGAATAAACTCCCACAAACGCATATCCATAGTCACTGACTGATAACAGGGTTTTGAAAATCATTATGTATCTGGTAAGAAAATAAGTCTTTGAAAAAGATTATTTCTGACAACACACATTTTTGTTTTATTAAGTGTGGTTTTGAAACGTGATTTTTGAATGCCTTGAGTTTAAAAACTAGGGTGTAATTTGTCCTGTTGAATAATTCGGTTTTATGTTTACTTACAGAAAGATGTTCTTAATTCAAGAGTATAGAGCAGTGTCAGATGTTCTTCGAAAATCTATACTATATTTAGTTCTTTCCAAATCCCTTGTACCTGCTTATACAATGTATTTTGAAACTCCAAGGATATTAACGTATTGGAGTGAGCAAATGTTTTAGTATCTGCATGCGATAGCCACATTTTATTTTTAGTTTCTGTGTGCAAATATTACTAAAGAGAGGAAGTGTAATCTGTTGGGTGGTGGGAAGCGCACGTTTTGTTTTACCAGGGGTTCCAAGATATGGAGATTTATATCATGCCATTTATTTAGAAAATTCAGCAAGAGATTAATTTGCTTAAGGGTGAATAAATATTATTACCAATAATTTGTATACATAAACCAAGTTGGTAGTGAAAATATGCATGCAATATTATTTTGAGTGCTATTTTGAAAAGTTTAATTATTTCTGCTGAATTGCCTATTGACCTCGATGCATTAATAAACTATATTAATGCAAATCGCTTGCCATGGAGTACTGGCTGAAATTCGGTCTTAAATCAGCAATGATGTGGTGTGTGGGTCTGCGAACATACTGGTATTCATCCTGAGCACAAATGTAGAGATAATAAACCCAAATCGTGTTCCACATAGGCCTGATAAGAATCTCCATAAACATTTAATGGGGAGTAGGAAATAAATTACTGAATTAGCATGCAGTATGTTTTCCATTTTATTTCTATGTTGTAAATCTTTTGTTTGATTCATCTAGCTCTATCTAGTGCTGATCAAAATCAATTATTTCCCATTCGTCTAGAATCTAGACGGTGCTCACTCTCCTTGCTCCCTCTATTCTAGCTTTTCTGTCACTCGTTTCTTTTCCCTCCTCGTGTCTGGCTGTTTCATTGTCCTACTAGTCACTGGTTACCTAAGGGATTAATGGTTTATGAAAAAGAGAAAACGCAGTGAATTGGCACTTTAGTCACCTTTGTCTAGCTGCGACACACTCCTGTGTGTCCAATGTAAACAAACTGTTACAAAAATAATGCAAGAAAGTTTCAACTGAAATTTCAAAATAATGGTGATGTGTTGTTAGGGTTTCAATAAATAATCCAAGGCAGAGCAATGAATAAATTATATTTAACCCCAAACTTTATTTATTTTCACGTCCATTCACCTTTTATCAGAACATTTTTTAGAAAATGTTGGGTTTTCGAGGGGATGCCCCGCTTATTATTAATACTCAGCAGAACGTAGGGTGGCGTCGGATCCCTATCGATGAGTTTGTTGTTTCTTCTCACAAAATAAAACTCGAAACTTCCACTAAGGCAATACTTAATTTGTGCCGATGGTTGCAGGTGGGACTCACCGGCATTTATTTTTTGGGGGCCAGCATCTATTTTTCCTCATTAGACTTTCACACAGACAGAGAAAAACACACAAGGGGGAAAGAAGGACGAAGAAAAGGACAGAAAGTGATAAAAGGAGAAAGCAAGGATGAAAGCAAAACCTGAGAGAGTGAGCTACAGTGGCAGGGAGCGTAAGGTGGTGGATGAAAGAGGTATGAGTTGGAATCAAGACAGCAGCCTTGCTATTCGCACCCCAATATTTGTTGAACTGACCATGTGCTTCTGAGCACCACTACTGCACTAGGTCCACAGCTGTCCTTTGGAAATTAATTACTGTTGCATCCCTCTGGGTTCTGCTGCACTCCTGTCACGTTTCAGAGTCTTCTTTCATACTTAGGGAGTACATTAAACATAAAATATACACTTTAATAGTGATGCAGTACCACATCTCAATTCCTAGCCCTGTTGCATGCTAAAATATGGTTCTTCATTTATGAAGGTCAAGTCAGGTGAACTCTTGACCTGTGTGTATCGCTAGACCGAGCTTCCCTCTTATTGTCTATCTGATTTCACTCAGACACCTGATTGAAAAGCATCTTTTATTCACAGTTACCCCGTCTATAATTCCAAGGGCCTGATTCGCAAAGGTAAACTTACACTTTTCCGTACGTTTACGATTGTTTGCTATTCAGAAAGGGATTTACGAGCAGTATCTTTATGAGTGCAGAGTCTCTGCACGTAAAAAGATAGGTCTTTTTATGTACAGAGATTCTGCACTCGTGAAGATACCACTTGTAAAGAAGGGCGGCTCCCCCGCTAAGGCGGAGGAGCGTCGCCCCACTAAGTACAAAAAGAAAAAGAAAATGATAATAACGCACAGTTAAAAAAGTGAAGTTATTATCATTTTCTTCTTGGAACCAACCAGGTTCAGGTGAGGCTGGGCTTGCCTGGGAGAGGGGGGAGGAGTGGTTGCACTTAAGTGCGCATGACGGTTTGGCCAGCCGTCTCGGGCCGGCCTTACCTTCATGCGCAATTTGCATGTTCACCACCCAGGCTGCATTACAGCCTGGGTGGAGAACATGCCCAGCCTCCCAGTCCCCGTCTGAGCGCTGAACGACGACGCTCAGACCAATCACAACGCTGCTTTAGCAGCGCTGTGATTGGTCAGGGAATTCTCGAAGGCTGGGTGCTTCCTGCATCAGAGGAGGAGAGGCGGCAGCTGGCGATCAGTGACGATAAGGTAAGTTTTTTAATCGAAATCCCCCTCTCCGTCTCCTTGCCACCATGCCCAACCAGCTGCCACTGCTTGTAAATTCCTTTGTGAATAGCAAACAATCGTAAACTTACACAAAAGTGTACGTTTACCTTTCTGAATCAGGCACTATTTTTCTATACGTGGCTTGACTGTGATGTTCAAGACTTTCAGGACTTTTAGTTTGCTAGCAGCTTTATTAATTTCTTTGGCTATAATGCCATTATGCCAATTCACGTAATTACGAGCCATTCACTGTAAGAATTCACCACAAATTCACCATTCGCAGTAAAAATTTACAGCAAATACACAGGAACAATAGAATATGAGCAGCAGTTGCCTACAGTGCTTTTGTTTAAATGCAATCTCGCTACAAAAATTGATGCGAGGACACATTACTCTCTGAAATATAGCAGTAGCGGCTGCTCTCATGGCAGAGTTGCGGGGGAGGGGTGTGAGGCGGGGGCGGACAGACAACAAAAAGAAAGAAAGAAAAGAACTTACCTTTGTCGATCGCTGCTCTTCTCCTTTCTGCTGAGGCTCCCAAACTCCCCTGCAGCCATTCCCAGCACTTCTTCCATACATGAGAGAGATGCTGGGATTGGACTGAGCGGGCTTGTTTTCCTCTCCTAAGGGGACTGGGAGTCTACGCCTGCTATTCTCTCCACCCGGCAATGCAGCTCGGGCTAGGGAGATGTCAGTGGGCATGACGGTTTGGCCGTCCTGAGACAGGAGGTCAAACTGTCATGCGCACAAAGTGGAGTGCCATCACTCCTCCTGTGACTGCCCCCCTGCAATAGCCCTACCCACAAGACGCTGCAGGAAAGGAAAAATAAAACAATAATAAACATGCTTTATTATCGTTTAATTTATCAAATTTTGAGACCGCTGGATGGTGGGGCAACACTACTACGCTATAGCGGAGGAGCCTCCAATGAAATATAGCCTGAAATGACTGATTTGCATTTTGTGTAATTACATGTAATTTTGAATAATGTTGCTGAAATTTCTTGTAATTATGTGACCGCAAAAAGAGCGAACTTCGCACTCCCCTAATCTGAAATGAAGCATTTGTTGGTTGGCATGTATGTTCCTCTGATCAATTAAAGCTCTAAAGAAAACTACAGGGATGTTGTCAGTTAAGGTATTTTAAATGAAGCCCAGGTAAACAAATTGTTGATTTTGAAGTGGTTTAGAATTTCTAAAGTGTTTGACCAAACCAAAAGCAAATAAAATAAAACTGAAGAAAAGACATTGAAGGCGAGATATTTAAAGGATTTTTGTTATTGTAAAACCTGTGCTGCCCTAATTAGAGGATCTCTGGCTTCCCAGAAACTTCAAACTCATTCCAAAATATTAGAGGCATCATCTGTGGCCTAATAAATACAGCTATCCCTTACAGATCGTTGTTGGACAGCAACATCACCCATTCCACGCTCCATTATATACTTCAACTAGAAAAGGCCTAGTTTTCAACTAAAAAGCTCTGAAAAATATATTTTTGGTGAGTCCTGGTCCGGCACATGCTGTGTTCTACTTTACAGTCCTTAACAATAGAGAAACTGATTCCCAATGAGTTGGGAAGGATGTAGAGCAGGCTGTAAGAGTAAGGAAATATACCTTTGTGATATGTTAATAACATATATCATCCTTGTTCTCAATTTTTCACAACACCCACCCAGCCATTCTCACTGAGCATATGACTTGCTCCAACTTTTCATGCTGAGAAAAACATACAGGAACTGGTTGGGAAAGTTTGTGCTGCATTGGTGGAAGTGATGCATGCCATGGGGTGTTTGTGTCTTACAACTGCTGCATAGCAGTTTAGTAGTAGCTGTGGTGGAGATGGCAAAGGCATGAAATATGTTACTCTGAAACAAACAGCACAGAAAACTGAAAACAAAATGAAAGCAATTCACATACCAACCACAGCTTTAATTTCAAAATAAGCAAAAGCTCAGTGACAGCCTCTCACTCAGTCTATACTAGCTAAGTGTGCAAATTCACTACTTCAAATAAGTCGGCCTGAGCGAGTCACTTACTCTCTTCCCCAGCTGCAAAGTATTTTTCTATTTACCTGCTGGTCCACTCACAGGGTTGTGGGCTGAGGGGCATCATCTGGACTGGAGTGAACCTTGAAGCAAGGATACTCCTTTGACCATTGGATTGTACATGCCATCTGCAGTGCGCACCTTCGCTCCCACTCACAAGTCTGCCTGAGCTGGAAATGGCTTTCTGCAATAACAGCAGATGGAAAGCAGACACCTCAAGTCTGCGCAGTGTCTTAAACATTCATGATGACAAAATGCACAGACTCAGTTTCTCAGCTTCCTGTCTGCCTGCAGCCTCTACCCCACCCTTTTCTAACTTGTCACAGGGAAGGGGCACACACCACCCTGGGTGAGGCCTACCCCATCCTGTGACGAGTTGGGAAAGGGTGGGGTGACTATGCTCTCCACTCCCTGATTGACGTGAAGCCCCAGAGCTGCAGGACTTCAGTCTAAAACACCTGGGGAAAATTTTATTCCCACGTCATCAGGGGGTGGAGACTGGTCCACAAGACTATGGGCCTCATTTTGATGGTGGTCGGACGGCCACCGATAGGCCATCGGTGGCGGTCCAACCACTGACAGCCCTTCGGTCCGACTGCCGCATTTTAATGCTGGCGGTCAGACCACATTGCTTGGGTCACGGATCCCGACAGGGCGGCGGTCAGAGTCGCGGCACACAATGGCGTCGGTGTTGAGCCAGGCACCGCCTTCTAGATTTGGATATCCCTTTCCGATAGCCTGTTCATGCAGGGAACATCGCCATGTCCAAGCTGTCAGAAAGGGATATTGGGGGGCCCCAAACAGGGTACCCATCTGTTGTGGGCCACTGCAGAGTGGCCCTGAGGGCACATGTTGTGCCCCCACTCACCTCCATTTTACCTGTGCCATGCACGACATGGTGCTTGGCACACGGTCCATGGACGTGCAGGAGGGGCTCCTTATCACAATGGCTTGTGCTACAGCCCTTTACCTTGGCAGCAGCACATGCAGCCATGATAAGGAGAAATTTGCAACCGCCACCCCGGCAGTCTCATCCTAATAAGGCGGTCGGACCAGTTCACCTTCCTCTGGGTTTCTGTATCAGCCTGTCTATCAAGGCTTCCATGGAAATACAGGGAAGCAGGGGTTATTTCCCCTGCCGATCATTTGCAGCAAAATGTTACATTTCTACAGGTGGAAACTAGAAAGTATTTGGCAACTCGTATCTGCAACATCCAGCCATCATAGAGAAGTTCCCCTAGAGGCAAATACGAATATTGTCAAGTTGCTACTATGCACCTGAATTCTGCTTGGCAGGCTACACTTTGCCTTGTCCGATGATCATCTATATACTCCAGTCACAGGAGGAAGAATGTATGATGTTACAACGCTGGCAAATACCACGCGGTAGGTTACAACGCGGACGTTACATCGTCCGCGTTACCACGCATGGCTTTACATCGCAAGTCGTTTCTACGACTTGCGCTGGATGGCGCGCTGGATTTAGGAATAGTATAAAATACTATTCCTACTCCAGTTAGCGCAACAGCAGGGAATGTGTTGGATTTAAAATCCAACACATTCCCTGGTGTTACTGCATCATCTAGCGCAAGTCGTTGAAACGACTTGCGATGTATGCCATGCGTGGTAACAACACGGACGATGTAACGTCCGCGTTGTAACCTACCCGCGTGGTATTACCAGCGTTGTAAACGCTGTTTCCCCAGGAGGAATGTTCCTTTGGAACACTCAGGCCCCTCTGTCAGGACTTTGTCCCCAATATTTCTGTTGGCCAATAGGAAGGTGGCTCAAGGTGTCCTGGAGAAAAAAACAATAGCATATTATATGAGAAACCTGCAGACATTGTTTTCCACTATTGGGGCCGAAAGGGAAAAACTCTCCCACGGAACAGTAAGCAGGGAAGCCGTCTTTCCTCTTTAGTTCCAGAAGTCTCTCCTTGCAGTGAGTTAAGCAAAGTATCCTAATAGTCAAGTACCTATTGGTTATGAGGCCGAGCCAATCCATCTACAATTCCTAGGCTTCCAACTTTTCATCATGTGATGCACATCCATTCCTGTGGATTTGAATTAGAAAATCATAATTATCCCAGGGTTCCATGTGCCCAACAACTAAGTTGGATTATAATACAAAAATAAAAGAAAAAGAAAGTCTTACCTGGAGCTGCCACCTGCCTCCCGCGTCGTGCTCGGCCTTGTCCTTCCTGGGCCCAGCAAGCACTGGGGCCACGTCACGGGCTCGTAGCAATCCCTGCGCTGCTCTCATGTGAGAGCAGTGTGGGGATTGGTCTAAGCGGCCTGGAAAGACGCTCCGGTCAGACCAGGGAGTCTATGGGGGTTTCTCCAGCCTGGCTGTACAATGCAGCCGGGCTGGAGAAACCTAAGTGTGCATGTGTGTTTTGTTCAGCCTGGGAGGGCTGGCTAAGCACATATGCGCACTTAGGGAGTGCACATAGCACTCCTACTCTCCATGCCCTGCCCCTGCGCAAAAACAAAAAATAAAACTATGACATTGTTTTATTTTTCATTTGTTGGCTCTGAGCCAGGCAGTGGGGCGATGCTCCTCCGCCATTGCGGAGGAGCCGCTGGCGATGACTTCCTTGATATCTCACAGGACTATCTTCTCTCTAAACCTAGTTAGTGTGTGGTCTATCTTTTGAATTATAAACGGCAGGCCTAACTTACCAAAAGGTGTGAAGCCACGTGGTCTCTGATAAAAATATGAATGACTTCAGAGTGTCCTTCACCTATGCTAATGAACAGGGCCGGTCCCAGGATTTGTGGGGCCCTGGTCAGAATAAGAATATGCGAGGCCCCTATAATTTGCATAAGATTTAAACTGACAGGAAGTGACCTCATAGGAGGTAATATCAATTGGACATTAATTATATGGCATTGTTTGAAGCTGCTTTGCAAGAAGCTTTTGGATATAAGTAAAATGGTTAAAAATAGCATTAATAATCCTTATAAAATATGCACATACATTGTTAATCTCTAATAAGTGGAAATACAATAAATGAATTGAACTTAGTTATTGTTCTCTTGAATGGGGTGAATGAAAATGATATGCAAATCGAGCATTCTGGCACTAAGAGAGCTCCAAAGGAGAGGTGCAGACTTTACTAATGTGGAGAAAGGACAGTTTTAAGTGTTTTTCCAAAAGATTGGAGTCACACCATAGCTCAAGAGGGAGAGAGTCCCTGTCCTGCACAACTAGAAAAGTGAAGGATCTGTCGCCAATAAGGGCCATCTAAATTTTAGGATGGCACAGGAGTTTGGATGGCACAGAGTATAGGATTCTGAACTGAACATTATGGAGTGCTGTAGAAAGAGAGAACCTTTTTAATGCAGTGCACAATGACAAATGGATAGTGCCTTGCAAATGTTGGGTTTCAAACCAAAAACACAGCAGACAGCAGAAAGGTGAGAAGAAATAGCATGGTGATGCAGAAGTCTCAGATGAGGAGCCTAGCACTGTTCTGAATGATTTGAAGGACATGCTAAAAGGCGGGAAGCCAAGAGAGAGGGCATCTGCATAATCTAGTGAGAAGATTACTGACTGCACAACAACTTCACGGTAGTGAGAGGGGAGAAAAGGGATGATTTTGTGTTGCTTATGGATGTAGTGAAAGCAAGTGGATGAAACATGGTTAATCTGTTCTGAAAAAAAAGAGAAGATGCTGGAAAATGAATCTAAGATATTTTGCTGACTCCACCATTGTGAGCTATTGACCCAGCTCCACCAGCCACCAAAGAGAACACCATATGGTATTAGGTCCTTTAAAAATGAAAACCCTTGATTTGTCACTATATGGTTTTAATGAATTTGTCTCAGTGCTTAATTTGTAAAATATGAAGTCCAGGTGCTCAAATGTTTGTCGGAGGCCACACCTACGTTTCCCCGTCTCCACCCACTTCCTCCACTCGCTCCACCCACTTAGTCTATTGGCTTCACCCACATCCTCAACGGACACTGCTAAAAGTTAGATGTAATACCCGATCTGAATTTCAGCAAGGGAGCCTTCCTCATAAGCAAATGCAACAATAAACGTAATTTTACTTAAAGTAATGAACAATGAAGTAGTGATGTCTGAGTTTTTCAAAACTGTTTCTGAAGCTCACTTGGATTATACCATAAAGAAGAATGCGTGGGGGAGTACTTGCCTGCATACGATTAAATATCTTCAGATTTGTGAGTTTGAAAGTTGCCTCTAACGGGTGTTCTACGTTTAAAAAGAGTTGGACAGGCTTGTCAGGCACACTGGGACTGGCACTTTGGCAATGCCTGATATGCTAGTACAACACTGCGTTTAAAAGCAGGAGTGCATTTACTAAAGCTATGGGAAACAATTCGTCTCTAGTGCAGTCTTTTAAAAAGCAATAGTTGATGGTAAAAGGCAAGTGCAAAACCAGAGTAAGCCCAGGCTGTGCTCGGCTCTTAGGTTCTTATGAAACAATAGTACAAAATATACTGTTAGCACCCGTTTTTGCACTCCCTATGATAGCCCACAAGTACCTTTTTTTTCAAAATGATTTGCAAGGATTTTGATATTGTAAGAAAACCGAGATCTGGCGAACATAAAGGTTTCCACGTTCTAGCATGAACATGAGAATAAAGTCAAAGCTGTAGGTTGAGAAACAACTATCTATCTATCTAGGAAGAGGAAGCTACTGCCATTTTTTATGGATATCCTTCCTCTGGGATGATGTATACAAACTTCAGATTAAAAATCTATTTTTTTTAAGTGACATAATGCGTGCCAGTTAGGACAAAAACAAGTTGCCATGCTTTCTATATAATGACTTGCAGAAAAAACAACCAGGCTCGTGGGAGGGCCACACCATTTCCATCAACATCGTCTTTCACATAAAAACTAAATATGAGTCAGCGCTTGATTACTCAAAATGCTGTCACGCTGTGGTGTTCGGTGAATGACAAGCATGTAATAAAAGAGAGAGGGAAAGGCTTCAACGGAAAACGAAAAATATAAGGAAGCATTAAGAGAGAGCATGTAAGAGACAGAAGGCTATTAAGAAAGAGAGGGAAAATACAAGAAGCAATAAAGAGAGCGAAACAGAGTCAGAGGGGCAGGGAAAGAGAGGGAGGGGCAGAAAAAGATAGTGAAAAAGTGTGGGAGAGAGAGAAAGACAAAGGGAGACCACTTTCCAACTGTAATGCAATTAAAGGTATTTTCGGTCAGTGTATTCCTAGAGGAGGGAGTGCCTGATGCAGAACAGGAAATATCAGTACTTTATGACATTGTAATAGTATTTACCCTTTGGCTTCAAATCACGTTAATAACAGATATTACTTTAACATGAAAATATTAACTTGTTAAACTGCAGGATCCCAAAAGGCTGTGACACCCGCCAGGCCTCAAGTTTGTGCCCCTCCGGGTGCTTACATGTCTCTACCGCACACTTGTAATTCTCTAAGTTATCTTCACAGATAGTACGACCTTCCCGCGGCTTTAGGAGTGGAGTCAAGTATGAAAAGAGACCTTACAAATAGGACTGGATGTGTTTTCACGTCGCTGCAAATGTCTTATGTTCATAAAACGGCTTCGTGCTCGTCTTGTAAAGATAACGTTCTCTTAACCATCCAGCTGCGACTTGATTATATTTAACAGTAAGGGCTGGTCAGTGGCTATGTAGACAATTAAAATCATGGCAAGACGTGGCAATCTGAAAACAAATCTGCACACGCTGCCTGCCGCACGGCACACAGAACTAAATAATCCAGATTCCAGCCCAGGGCAAGGCCTTAACTTAACCGCTTTCGGCCCTAAATTAAGTTCACACATACTATGGGAGCCAAAGTCTCAATCAAACCAACGTCTATATTTGGCCCTTTTATCTTGATGCTGCTTAAGACCGTGTGTAGAATCTGCAAATTTGGATATTATAATGTGTACGATCGACGGCCGCGGGCCGCTACTAGGCCAGGGTAGGCACTGCAGTAGTGCATCATGGAATCTTGTGGAGCCGCCGGCGGAACTACCACCACGGCGGTGACCGGCGTCACGCCACCACGCTAAAAAAACATAAAAACAGCGTTGGTATGGCAATGGCATACTTACGGTTTACTCGTGGTGGGGGTCGTGGCACTGCCTTATTAACTGGATATGCCTCTGCTCCTCAACGCCGAGGGGCTGACTATGACTGGTGGGTGTGGTGCGGCCGCGGGGGTGTGCCAGGGCGTCACGTGGCACTCTGAAAAAAATCTGCGCAGGCTGCCTGCTGCACACAGCCCCGCAGAACCAAATACATCCAGATTCCAGCCCAATTCAGTGTCCCTACTCCCGCCCTCTGGCAACACTGAACCAAGGGCCGCGACCTCCTTCGTATAATATGAATTTTCGCTTAGGCAGCAACTCTCACAGCCACAACACTTCACCGGGACTGAGTCTGGAGTCAAGATCAACACTTTGCGCAATAAAGCAGTCATGCCGATGTGACGTGCAGACGCCGCCATGTGTAGACCCGGCCCTTATAAGTAAGTGCCGGTGCTAAGCACCGGAAAGCACCGGCACAAATTAAGCACTGATTTGTCTTCATTCAGAAATCAACTGTTAGCATACAAGTCCGAACATATTCTTGGGCAAAGACCAGATTGCCACTGAGGGAAGTGATGTTTGGGTATCAATATGCGCAAGATATCAACAGGAAACCAAAGGACTGTATGAGTAAGGCTAACTGGGAATTATATAGTTTGAGACCCAACAAATTCCACAAGTCAGAGGTTTAGTACATAATAGAAATAGGTGGTAAGTGGATTGTTCGAGATTTCTCAAATCGGATAGAGGTAAGCCACACCAGGGGAATACTTAAATTCCAGGTTGTACTAGTTGATTTATAAGCACTGGCTGGGAAACAGTGTCAAATGTGGTGCTAAACGTCAGTAGTATTAAGGCTGCTCTAACTCTACGATCAAGAGTCAGCCACAAATCATCTTACACAGCACAAATGCTACTTCAAACTCCTAGAGTTGTCAGAAGCCGGCACATTGTCAATGAGTAAATTACATTTTATGAAAGAGATTTGGAAGATGACTTCTTTTTTCTAGGATTCAAATTTCTCTTGCTGGTTCTGACCCTTCTAACTTCCACCTCTTCCCTCCTGTTTCATATCGCCCAACCTCTGACATCTTTCAGTGGTCCTGCTTCCTTCCATCCACCTCTCACCAATACTTCTCTCTCCACTCTGCTTATGTTCCCTTGCTGGTTCTGTCTCTCTTATATCCACACATCTTATCCATACACTCCCCTTCAACTCTCATCTCTCCCCCGCCTCATAACGTCTTTCTTTGTCTACTTCATTTACATCCACCTATCCCCTTCCATTCTTCTGGAGCATCTTATCTTTTCTTGTTGATGTTGACCTCCCCCTCAATGCTTTACTCTTTTTCTCATCTTTCCCTCATCATTTTGGATTGAATCCAGAAACATAAGACAACAACTGACTTACATCTAAAAACAGCCAGGAGTATTGGTTTTGTCAATGGCTGTTAGATGTTTAAGATAAATGAGTATCAACAATGTATTATTGTACGTTCACCCTGTCACTGTTTTGACCAATGAGTACCTCCTTCACACACATTTGCACAGAATCCCAACTGCAACTGGAACGCGGGACCGTTGCTCTGTGTGCTCTGCAGGGAGGACATGTATTGAATGATCATATATTCTGGACACCTTTTTGACCCACAAACAGGCACAGTGTGAAAGTTGTACTATCTTCTGCCTCAACTCCAAAGCACTCAACTGTAGCCTGTTATAAACACCTGGAGGCGACTCACTACGATTTGTGCCTCATACGAGAGTAATATGCTGTGAAATTAAATACAGAAACACACATCCAGGAAATAGCTAACACTCTTGGGGAATGCAAGATTAAGTAAAGCTTGTGAAATATAAACAGGAACAAAATTGCTGCCATGTAATACCCTAACATGTAGTGTGAGACTGGGTCGGGAAATAGGCCCGGCACCAAAATAAAAGCGGCCCCTATTAGTAAATTAGTTAGCTAGAAAAGTGTCCCATGTTTCCAAATTAGGGCAGTTTTTAACTTGTAAAGACATGCTGTATACGTTTTTTGTAAGGTATGGGAGACTGCAAAGATTTGATTTTGCTGCAGGCAATGTTTGTTTAAATATCATGAAAATCAACAGTAAAAATTCGCTCACCTGACCATAAAGCAGACCAACAAACAGCCCAAAAAATGGCCTACATACTAACCTGACGGATTAAACCATCACGCACTGCCTGATTGTCCTATAGGCCAGTCCAACCCGGCGACGGTGTTATTTATTTATATTGCAGACACTTGATCATTGTTTTTGCAGGTCCCGATAGAAGCCTGTTTCAATGTCCGTTTTAATTTACCACCAGGTCTAAGACTCGAGGGACCCAGCATACTTAAAGCCCTTGTCCATCCACTTTTACAGTCTCATTCTGCTCCTCTGCGTGCACCTCTTGTCCGGCTGCTGTACTCACACCTATCTGCTCTCCCCCTCCTCTCACTTTATTCTGTTTGTCTTACCCCTTTTATTCACCTTTCTGCTCCCTTTCCCTCATCCTGGGTGAGGTGAGTGGTTTTCATTGTGATGCGCCATCATTCTATCTTTTGTTCTGCGCCCTGCAGGTTATCCTACTTTTCATTCATACAGGGCAGGGTGCACTTCACACGTAAGGGCTCTTTAATTACCTGTCTAATCGATGTTATCCTCATGCAGATGCAGCAAATAGGCCCAGAGAGAGGGGCTAGCTAGGGAAATTGATAAAAATAGAAAAAATATAAACTCTTAGGGGGCCCCCCGGGGCTTCGAAACTCTGGAGTTTTTAAAAGTGCGAGGCCCCATGGCTGAGAGCAGGCGCGGGGCCCTGAGCAGCTGCCCATGCTGCCCATGCCTAGCGCCGGTCTTGCTAATGAATAATTTCAGTTTCACAGCTTCTTAGAAGAGTACTGGTAGTTTTCAGTAGAAAGGATTATTAAAATCAAAGCAAACTAAGGGCTGTGCATTGCATTATGTGGCAAGGTTTCGCGCAGCTCATAAGTGGAATACTTGGAGGCTAAGGAGTAGGAGGAGCAGGGTCGGACTGGCCGTAGCGGGCACCGGGCGTTTTCCCGGTGGGCTGTAAGGGTGGGGGCCGGTTTTGGGTCCCTGGGGGCCGTTTTTGTTACCAGGGGCCGGCAATATCAGCCCCCTGTAACAAAATCGTCCGAAACCGGCCCTACCAAACAGCTCGGCTGCACCCCCTCTCCCCACCACCGGTTGCCGGCCGAGCAGTTTGCCAGGGCCGGTTTCGGTTCCCAGTCCGGCCCTGAGGAGGAGGAACTTCTAGTGCAGACAAAGAGCAAGGCCAATCAGATTTTAAGGATAACAGAACATGGCATGTTCGGGGTAACATAATAAATGCCAGTAGTAGAACCATGTTGCCATGTTGTTTGGATCCTGCAGGCATTTACATCTATCACCATTCCACATCCTGTAGGTTTGCTTTTTTCCCAACCCTCTTCTCAGTTACAATTGCAGATTTAATACATTTTAGGCAGTAGGTTATGTCCTGTTAGGACAAAACATGTAACCTTAAACAGAGATCCTGAAATCATTGGCAAAAAGGGCAATGGTCTCTACATGGAAAACTCCTGCTCACAAGCACACTGCACTGCCTAACTCTGCATTGCACTTAGCCAATCACTCTTCCCATCTGATTGAGTAAAATGGGCTGCCATTTAAACCCTCATTCCAGTAATCCCAAATACACTGAAGCCTGTGCGCCTGCCCTCATTGGGTCAGTATATAGGGGTACAATAGAGTGGTTACTCAAACTAGCCACCTAGGCAACCTTGACACTGGACCTGATTCACAAAGCAAAACTTACACTTTTGTGTGATTTTATGACTGTTAGCTATTTACAAAGGTATTGTACGAGTAGTATCTTTACAACGGCGGAGGTTCTACACATAGAAAGATAAAGGAGTCCTATTTTGTGACAAAAGTGTAAGTTTACTTTTGTGAATGAGGCCCTGTCTCTCGATGGTGATCACTACTGTAGCCTAACCCAAGTCACCATAAGCTAGGTGAGTGCCAGCATCATAAGGATCATAAGGATCAAAAGGATCACTTCTCATTGAACCATGACACCTCTGACCTCCCACCCTCCAGCTCCATATTTACCTTGTGGATAAATATATAGATTAGGGTGCAGCAGCTGGCTATGGTTTGAAATCAGACACTGCCAAATGGGGGTGAGCTTGTTCTTTCCTTGGGATTCTCTTCAGCTTCTAATCCCTGCAAAACATAACCCTCAATTTTAATCCTGTCAGCCCCAATTTTTGTCAAAAGACCAATGTGAGAAGTTGGCCTGGTATATGCTGTTCACTAATTAAAGTGGACACCTTGCACCAGGGCAAATCGACTCTTATGGTAGATAGGTTTAAGACAACCTTTTAAAGAAAGCTATCCTAGTGGTAGCTGTGGAGAGCAGCCTTCAGGCTAAGTCTCGGAGGAATGTAAAGCAGCTTGTTTTACCATATAATCTCTTGAATCACCAAATGAAAAGACACCACACAGGTATATATATCAAATATATATGTATTTATTTCTAAATAACTCTCTACTAATCTCTTTATGAGATTAGAAGACAAACATATGCACAAATCAACGTTTCACAATAAGTTAAGCACAAAATATGGCTGGGGCCCTAGGGGCGTACCAGACCATATACTAAGTAAGAGACTTAGGGACAACGACTTGCAGGGAGACAAGGCCTAGGGCCTTCAGAAGTGCTGGGGCCTCACAAAACCACCCAAGGCAGGTAAGTAAAGGACCCACGGGGGACGCGTGCAGTGTGGATACACAGGCGCGGATCGCCGTTGACTTCAATGGGGCAAGTCGCGGTTGGAAATAAAGAGTTTTAGGATACTTCGGGAGAACCTACAAGCAAGTCACTTACAGGGTAAGTAGTTCTAGGGCCCACACCCACAGGAGCACCGTAGTGCTGGAGTTACCTCACCCAGGGAAGCCGGGTGCATAGGTGTCCTTTGGTGTCGGGTCGCGGCGTCGTTTTCAATGGCGAACAAAGAAGACTTGCTGCTTGCGGGAGCTGAAGAAGTGTCCGGTGGAATCCAAGCCTGGATTCTGAAGAAGGATGACCTGAAAGCAGAGGGGACAGTGTTCAAAGTCACTTGGCAGTGACCCGGGGCAAGGAAGATGGATGCCCACCGTCGTCGGTTGATTCAGGTCGGTTGCGGGTGCCTTGACTCTTCAGCCACGTGGTCCAGGAGGTGTCGACGACAACCAGGAGCTGGATTCGGTGGGTCCCTCGACGTCTGCAGCTGACTGCGGTGTCGGCAACTCGATTGGAGCCAACAAGCCTTGGCAGCAGCAAGTCTCGGGGAGATGAAGAAAAGTCGATGGCGCAGACCAGCAAGGTCTGAGGGACTCACCCAGCAAGGGTAAGTCAGGGCAGGCCTGGAGCAACCAGGGGAGCCCTTTGGTTTCTTTAAGAAGTCTTCTGGGGACCCACAAGCCGGCGGGCAAGGGATCGCAAAGACACCTCGGGCGGAATCACTCAACAGGGGCCCACGGTCACTCGGGACGGTGTAGGCCTCTGATCTTCGGAGGGATTCCTGCTGGAGGTCGGGACCACACGTGGTCCAAAGCACAAGTTCGTAGAACGTTGTGAAGGGGTTGCACTCGACAATAGTGCACGGTACCCAGGGGTCACGGTTCCTCGTTACTCGTGGGGTCCACTTGCCTCAGCTTCGCTGGGGACTCACGATGGCCTGGGAGAGGTCAGGAAATCCACTTCTTGGGCTGCAGGGACTTCGGACTCCGGCGGGAGCGGCATAGTTTGCGACCGTCGTTGTCGTTTTTGGTGCCTGCCAAGCAGGGAGTCACTCCTTGACTCCAAGGGAGATTCTTCTGTCTTCCAAAGGTAGTGGAACGTCGAAGGGCCAGGATTCTTCTGTAGAGCGTCATCCAGGGGTTATCTGCTTTGCAATGGCAAGGTTCCCCCTCTTATACTAAAAAGAGGGGATGGACTAGCTCTATGACCCCACCTATGGGAGGGTCAAGGGAGGGGTGGCTACACCCACTTCCCTTTGTCCAGTTTCGCGCCAGAGCAGGGGCAGGTAGCCCCTGAGCTGGTTTGAACTGGCATATGCACAGAGGAGCCTTCTGCTCCCCCAGTGCAGGACTTCAAAGCACTCTAAGAGTGCACCCACCCAGCCCCAATACACTAAACCCTGTCTGGAAGGTGGTTACACCTCCCTGTGACAGGATGCCTATTGTTGGGCTTCCTCCACTGCGAGTTTCGGTCATCAGCAGGAGGGCAGCCCAGTGTCTGTGACTGGTGGCATCCATTTTGTGATGCCAGGGCTCTTTAGGATTCTACCGCGTTTCCACAGCAGGTACATGTCTTATCCCTCTAGAAGGGTGGAATGCTACCCCCGCCGCCAAGATTGGCGGGGGGTAGTATTCCAAGATGTTTGACACCAAACACGACATGTTTTGATGCAGCCATTCCAAAGTTAGCATTTACCGCGAGGATATAATGCACTTAAATAGTATATGGTTTAACCGCATCCACAAACAGCACCAGAGAATAGACTCTGAGAGCTGCAGAGGGGCCCTGCTCAGGCAGAGGCACCCCCTCACATAGAAGCCAAGCACCCTGCCCTCAGGATTGATAGGGCCTGCCTTAGGGGTGACTGATAGGTTTATATGTGTGTGCAGGAGAGATATAGGAAACCTATATCTCAGTGAGGAGTGCTAGCACCACCTCACCCAGGCTGCAGTAGCAGGCCTGTGGTGTCAGATTTAGACTGCTTCCCAGGGGTGGCATAACACATGCTGCAGCCCCTGGTAGGCCTGTGAAGTACCTATGCCCTTGGCACCTAAGGTACCATATACTAGGGACTCATAAGGCACCACAGTATCCAATCACTAGTGCACCTAGAGTGCACTCCATGTCGTTTAGAGAGAACAGAGAGGCTGGGGCCCTGATTGGCAGGGACCCAGCCAGACTATAGCCAGAAACCAGTGCTAACATCAGAAAAAAAGTGGGGGCAACATAAGAGGCAGATCCTACTCTCCTACACAACCCCCCAAACGTAGGGACACTAAACTAACCTTGACCAGTTGAGTCTTCGTGTTCAAAGTGGAAATACCTTGAGAGTCCATCTGCATTGGCATGTTGGGTCCCAGGCCTATGTTCCACTGTATAGTCCATCCCCTGTAGGGAAATGGACCACCTCAAAAGTTTTGGGTTTTCACCTTTCATCTGCTTTAGCCATAGGAGGGGCTTGTGGTCAGTCTGAACTATGAAGTGAGTACCAAACAAGTATGGCCTCAGCTTCTTCAGGGCCCATACCACAGCAAAGGCCTCCCTCTCTATAGCTGACCAACGTTTCTCTCTAGGGGTCAGCCTTCTGCTAATAAAAGCTACTGGCTGGTCTTGACCTTCATCATTCAGTTGAGACAGTACAGCTCCCACACCCAGCTCAGAAGCATCTGTTTGGACAATGAACTTTTTGGTGTAGTCTGGACTCTGTAAGATGGGGGCAGTGCACATGGCCTGCTTTAGGTCTTCAAATGCCTTTTGACAGCTAGCTGTCCACTGAACCTTTTTGGCATTTTCTTAGAGGTAAGATCATTCAAGGGGGTCACTATAGATCCATATCCCTTGACAAACCTCCTATAGTACCCAGTCAGGCCTAAGAAGGCTCTCACCTGTGTCTGGGTGGTTGGAGCAACCCATTCCATTATGGTTTGGATTTTGCTCTGCAAAGGCTGAACCTGGCCTCCACCTACAAGGTGGCCCAGGTACACAACCTGACTCTGCCCTATCTGGCACTTGGTGGCCTTGATAGTGAGGCCTGCTTTCTGCAGGGCCTCCAAAACATTTCTGAGGTGGACCAGGTGATCCTGCCAGGAGGAACTAAAGACAGCAATATCATCTAGATAAGCTGAGCAATAAGTTTCCATCCCTGCCAGAACTTTATTCACCAACCTCTGAAAAGTGGCAGGTGCATTTTTCAATCAAAGGGCATCACCACAAAGTGGTAGTGCCCACCAGGAGTCGAAAATGCTGTTTTGGCTTTTGCATCATCAGCTAATCTGATTTGCCAGTAGCCAGCTGTTAGGTCAAATGTGCTTAGATACTTGGCTGAGGCCAAAGTATCAATCAGCTCATCTGCCCTTGGTATGGGATAGGCATCAGTCCTAGTGACTGCATTGAGGCCTCTGTAGTCTACACAAAACCTCATTTCTTTCTTACCACCCTGGGTATGAGGCTTGGGTACCAGGACTACTGGGCTAGCCCAAGGGCTATCTGAAGGCTCAATCACGCCTAACTCCAACATGTTCTGGACTTCAGTCCTGATACAGTCCCTGACATGGTCAGGTTGCCTGTAGATTTTATTCTTGACAGGCAGACTGTCCCCAGTGTCCACCTCATGGGTGCACCAGGTAGTCTGACTAGGGGTCAGGCTAAACATATGTCTAAACTGTTGCAGAACTTGTCTGCACTCAGTTTGCTGATGGTCAGTGAGGCTGCTTGCCAAAGCAACACCATCTACTGACCCATCATCAGGGTTCTGAGAGAGCAGGTCAGGGAGAGGGTCACTCTCCTCCTCCTGGTCCTCATCAGTTGCCATGAGCAAGCCCATGTCAGCCCTGTCAACATATGGCTTTAATCTGTTGACATGAAGCACCCTTAGGGGGCTCCTGGGAGTTCCAAGATTCACCAGATAGGTGACTTCTCCCTTCTGTTCAACTATTGTATGGGGGCCACTCCACTTGTCCTGGAGGGCTGCTGGGGCCACAGGCTCCAACACCCACACTTTCTGTCCTGGCTGGTATACAGTCAGCACAGCCTTTGGTCATGCCAAGCTTTTTGCAATTCTTGGCTGGCCTCCAGGTTTTTGGTTGCCTTTTTCATGTACTCTGCCATCCGGGAGCGGAGACCAAGTACATAGTCCATCACATCTTGTTTGGGGGCTTGAGAGGTAACTCCCAGCCCTCTTTTACCAAACATAGTGGACCTCTCACAGGATGCCCAAACAGAAGCTCAAATGGGCTGTAACCAACCCCCTTCTGTGGAACCTCTCTGTATGCAAACAACAGGCAAGGAAGAAGAAGGTCCCATTTCCGCCTAAGCTTCTCTGGGAGTCCTTTAATCATTCCTTTCAAGGTTTTGTTGAAGCGTTCAACTAAACCATTGCATTGTGGGTGATAGGGGGTGGTGAACTTATAAGTTACACCACACTCCTTCCACATTGCTTTCAGATATCCTGACATGAAGTTGGTACCTCTGTCAGAAATGACCTCCTTTGGGAAACCCACTCTGGAGAAAACTCCAATGAGGGCTCTTGCCACCACAGGGGCTGTGGTGGTCCTCAGAGGAATTGCCTCTGGGTACCTGGTGGCATGATCCACTACCACCAGGATAAATCTGTGCCCAGATGCAGTCTGAGGGTCAAGGGGACCAACAATGTCAATCCCTACCCTTTCAAAGGGTACCCCCACCACAGGTAGTGGTATCAGGGGGCCTTTGTTGTGCCACCTGCCTTACCACTGGCTTGGCAAGTGACACAGGAGCGACAAAACTCCTTTGTGTCCTCTGACATATGTGGCCAATGAAAATGTGGAACAAGCCTGTCCCAGGTCTTGTTTTGGCCCAAGTGACCTGCTAAAGGGATATCATGTGCTAAGGTCAAGAGGAACCCCTAAACTTCTGAGGTATTACCAACCTCCTGGTGGCTCCAGGGGCTGGGTCTCTACCCTCAGAATATAGGAGTCCCTCATCCCAATAAACTTTATGGGACCCACTAGCACTCCCAGCAGCCTCAGCAGCAGCCTGCTGTCTGAGGGGTTCAACAGAGGGGCAGCACTGTTGCTCCTTACTCAGATCTTCCCTGGAAGGGCCCCCTGCCCCCAAGAACTCAACCTGGTCAGGTTCAAGTCCCTCTGGGGCAGTTCCTTCTTCAGGTTCTGCTTCACCTCCCTCTGGAAGTGAATCCTTGATCTGAGACAGAGGGAAGGCACTGCCTTAACCCTACTGCTCCTCCTCTTGGGAAGCATCTGGTCCATTGTTCCAGGATCCAGAGCTGGTTCAGTGTCATGCATTCTTGCTTGTGACCTGGTCACAGCAAATACCTCTGCAGGGATGCCCAACATCTCAGCATGAGTCCATAACTCTACTTCAGACCAGGCTGAAGTCTCTAGATCATTGCCCAATAGACATTCTACAGGGAGGTCTGCACTGACTACAACCTTCTTGAGGCCAGTTACCCCTCCCCAGGAGAAATTCACAACTGCCAGACTATGGTTGGTCTGGACATTGCTTGCATTGGTCACCTGGTACATTTCACCCAGGATGATCTGTCCAGGGTCCACTAGGTCCTCTGCCACCATGGTGACACTAGCACCTGTGTCCCTAAATGCCAAAGCCTGTTTGCCATTTATCAAAGGCTGCTGTTTGTACTTGCCCAGATTACTGGGGCTTACTAGGAAGGACATATCAATGTTTCCCTCACAAATCAGCATTGCCTGAGTGGTCACTCTGACTAGGTCAGAATCCACTTCAGAACCCAGGGTCAACCCTACTACACCCTTATTCTGCGTACCACCTCCACCAGTAGCTGAGCTAGGGGGCACAGTTGCCTTAGGGGCAGGAGTGGTGGTGGTTTGGTCTTTGGACTTGGTACAATCAGAAGTCCAGTGCCCTTTCTGTTTACAGAATTTGCACCAGGGCTTCTTTTGGCCTTTTCCCTTGTTGGACTGTGACTCCCCACCAGATGCAGATTTTTGGGGCCCTTGTGAAGACTTCTGGTCTTTTGACTTATCCCCACCTTTCTCAGAGCCTTTAGGATCTTGCTTCTTAGTGTCACCCCCTTGGTTCTGGGTTTTCTGCCTCACCCTGGTTCTGACCCATTTGTCTGCCTTCTTTCCCAATTCTTGGGGAGAGGTCAGATCAGAGTCCACCAGGTACTGATGCAACAACTGGTTCTGGCAATTATTTAGGATCTGTTCTCTCATCATCAGATTATACAATCCCTTGAAATCAGTAACCCTACTGCCAACCAGCCAACCCTCTAGAGCCTTGGTTGCACAATCAACAAAGTCAGTCCAGTCCTGAGTCTGTGCCTTCTGGGTATCTCTGAACTTCAACCTGTACTGCTCAGTGGTTAAGCCAAACCCATCTATCAGTGCACTCTTCAGGACCTCATAATCATCAGCATCCTCCTCTCTAACAGTGAGGAGCTTGTCTCTTCCTTTATCTGAAAAGGAGAGCCACAAGATTGCTGCCCACTGCTTTTGGGGGACCTGCTGTACTCTACAGGCCCTCTCCATAGCAGTTATCCACTTGTGGATATCATCCCCACTCTGGTAGGGAGGAACAACCTTGCTCAGGTTCCTATGGTCAGGAATATATTCTCTGCCTCTAGGGACACTGTTGCTGCCACCAGGGGTTCTAACCCCTCTTTTCTAGAAGCTCTCTGGATCTCCAGGGCTTCCCTATCCAGTGCCAACTGCTTGGTTCTGAGGGCCACTCTGGCTTCCTCATACTGGAGCAGTTTGCACCTTCTCTCAGAGGAGGTCTCTCTTAAGGAAAAGTATGAGCTCCTCTGCTGGACAAATTCTCTGCCAGAGTGATAAGAGTGGTCAGATTCCCTGGAAGGGGATCTGTGCCTCTCCTCCTCTCTGTCAGTTCTCTTAGGGAGAATTCCTCTGTCCTTTTCAGGCCCCTTGGAGCCTGGCCCTTCAATCACAGAGTCTTGGTCATTCTGATTTTCATCATCTGACCCAGATACTATGACTGACCCACCCACTGATTCAAACCCTTTAGCTCCTAGAGCCAATCTAAGGTCATCTGCTGTCAGCAGATCTATCAGGTGTAGTGTTGAGGGACTCTGTCCTAGTCTCAGGTGTCTGTCAACACACATGGCTCTCAAGTCAGAGAAAGCCATGTCCTTATACTGAGGCTGAGTGGATCCACTGGGTCCACCCTTTAAGGACATTCTAGTGTTGTGCAGTGTTGTACTACCTACACTAGTTTGTGGCCTACTGATCCTAGCTTGAGCTGTGGAAAGGGTGTGCTATCCCTTGGCACACAGCTCTAAGTTCAGTAGAACTTATTGATACTAAGCTTGACTTTATATGTACCTTGAGTACCTATAATGGTTTTCAGTTAGTAATTCAAATAGAGATTTTCTGGTAAAACAATGGCAAGCTGGAATCCCACACGCTGCCCACCAATGTGAGAAGTTGGCCTGGTATATGCTGTTCACTAATTAAAGTGGACACCTTGCACCAGGGCAAATCGACTCTTATGGTAGATAGGTTTAAGACAACCTTTTAAAGAAAGCTATCCTAGTGGTAGCTGTGGAGAGCAGCCTTCAGGCTAAGTCTCGGAGGAATGTAAAGCAGCTTGTTTTACCATATAATCTCTTGAATCACCAAATGAAAAGACACCACACAGGTATATATATCAAATATATATGTATTTATTTCTAAATAACTCTCTACTAATCTCTTTATGAGATTAGAAGACAAACATATGCACAAATCAACGTTTCACAATAAGTTAAGCACAAAATATGGCTGGGGCCCTAGGGGCGTACCAGACCATATACTAAGTAAGAGACTTAGGGACAACGACTTGCAGGGAGACAAGGCCTAGGGCCTTCAGAAGTGCTGGGGCCTCACAAAACCACCCAAGGCAGGTAAGTAAAGGACCCACGGGGGACGCGTGCAGTGTGGATACACAGGCACGGATCGCCGTTGACTTCAATGGGGCAAGTCGCGGTTGGAAATAAAGAGTTTTAGGATACTTCGGGAGAACCTACAAGCAAGTCACTTACAGGGTAAGTAGTTCTAGGGCCCACACCCACAGGAGCACCGTAGTGCTGGAGTTACCTCACCCAGGGAAGCCGGGTGCATAGGTGTCCTTTGGTGTCGGGTCGCGGCGTCGTTTTCAATGGCGAACAAAGAAGACTTGCTGCTTGCGGGAGCTGAAGAAGTGTCCGGTGGAATCCAAGCCTGGATTCTGAAGAAGGATGACCTGAAAGCAGAGGGGACAGTGTTCAAAGTCACTTGGCAGTGACCCGGGGCAAGGAAGATGGATGCCCACCGTCGTTGGTTGATTCAGGTCGGTTGCGGGTGCCTTGACTCTTCAGCCACGTGGTGCAGGAGGTGTCGACGACGACCAGGAGCTGGATTCGGTGGGTCCCTCGACGTCTGCAGCTGACTGCGGTGTCGGCAACTCGATCGGAGCCAACAAGCCTTGGCAGCAGCAAGTCTCGGGGAGATGAAGAAAAGTCGATGGCGCAGACCAGCAAGGTCTGAGGGACTCACCCAGCGAGGGTAAGTCAGGGCCGGCCTGGAGCAACCAGGGGAGCCCTTTGGTTTCTTTAAGAAGTCTTCTGGAGACCCACAAGCCGGTGGGCAAGGGATCGCAAAGACACCTCGGGTGGAATCACTCAACAGGGGCCCACGGTCACTCGGGACAGTGTAGGCCTCTGATCTTCGGAGAGATTGCTGCTGGAGGTTGGGACCACACGTGGTCCAAAGCACAAGTTCGTAGAACATTGTGAAGGGGTTGCACTCGACAATAGTGTACGGTACCCAGGGGTCGCAGTTCCTCGTTACTCGTGGGGTCCACTTGCCTCAGCTTCGCTGGAGACTCACGATGGCCTTGGAGAAGTCAGGAAATCTACTTCTTGGGCTGCAGGAACTTCGGACTCCGGCGGGAGCGGCGTAGTTTGCGACCGTCGTTGTCGTTTTGGTGCCTGCCAAGCAGGGAGTCACTCCTTGACTCCAAGGGAGATTCTTCTGTCTTCCAAAGGTAGTGGAACGTCGAAGGGCCAGGATTCTTCTGTAGAGCGTCGTCCAGGGGTTATCTGCTTTGCAATGGCAAGGTTCCCCCTCTTATACTAAAAGAGGGGATGGACTAGTTCTATGACCCCACCTATGGGAGGGTCAAGGGAGGGGTGGCTACACCCACTTCCCTTTGTCCAGTTTCGCGCCAGAGCAGGGGCAGGTAGCCCCTGAGCTGGTTTGAACTGGCATATGCACAGAGGAGCCTTCTGCTCCCCCAGTGCAGGACTTCAAAGCACTCTAAGAGTGCACCCACCCAGCCCCAATACACTAAACCCTGTCTGGAAGGTGGTTACACCTCCCTGTGACAGGATGCCTATTGTTGGGCTTCCTCCACTGCGAGTTTCGGTCATCAGCAGGAGGGCAGCCCAGTGTCTGTGACTGGTGGCATCCATTTTGTGATGCCAGGGCTCTTTAGGATTCTACCGCGTTTCCACAGCAGGTACATGTCTTATCCCTCTAGAAGGGTGGAATGCTACCCCGCCGCCAAGATTGGCGGGGGGTAGTATTCCAAGATGTTTGACACCAAACACAACATGTTTTGATGCAGCCATTCCAAAGTTAGCATTTACCGCGAGGATATAATGCACTTAAATAGTATATGGTTTAACCGCATCCACAAACAGCACCAGAGAATAGACTCTGAGAGCTGCAGAGGGGCCCTGCTCAGGCAGAGGCACCCCCTCACATAGAAGCCAAGCACCCTGCCCTCAGGATTGATAGGGCCTGCCTTAGGGGTGACTGATAGGTTTATATGTGTGTGCAAGAGAGATATAGGAAACCTATATCTCAGTGAGGAGTGCTAGCACCACCTCACCCAGGCTGCAGTAGCAGGCCTGTGGTGTCAGATTTAGACTGCTTCCCAGGGGTGGCATAACACATGCTGCAGCCCCTGGTAGGCCTGTGAAGTACCTATGCCCTTGGCACCTAAGGTACCATATACTAGGGACTCATAAGGCACCACAGTATCCAATCACTAGTGCACCTAGAGTGCACTCCATGTCGTTTAGAGAGAACAGAGAGGCTGGGGCCCTGATTGGCAGGGACCCAGCCAGACTATAGCCAGAAACCAGTGCTAACATCAGAAAAAAAGTGGGGGCAACATAAGAGGCAGATCCTACTCTCCTACAACCAACACTTACACATAACACCTCAGTCATTCTCTCAAAACACACACACACTTCCCAACACAAACACATGCACACACACACACACACACACTCACACACACACATACACAGATTCCAATATTTTATCTCTTTTTCTACACTTATTCCCTTGTTGTTCAAAATATACCCTGATTAAGAAAGTGTTTGTTTGTGTTGATTGAAGAAGCTACACCAATGCTGATAAGGAACGTGAATCTATGTAGTAAAAAGCCCAAGAAGGACAGGTTGTCTGTATCGTGCACTCACCTGTTTATTGGCATACCTATGAGGACCAGGACGTCTCAGTGTTGTAAGATGTGATTTCTTAATTTTGATGACAGAATAGCAATGGTAATTAACATCAAAGTCATAATATTGTGGGTACCGTTATATTGCTATTTTGAATATGGATGGAAAGTCAGGGTGTGGAATTCTTATCACCAGACACCCAGGTCATATTGGGCCTCATTTACTATATTTTGACGCATGGCAGCGCAGCAAGCCTTCCTGCTGCACTGCCGTGAGTCAAAATAAAAGTGCACAAATGCTCCGTATCTACAAGATAAGGCACATTCCTGTCCTTCTCCCCTGCGCCAGTGCACAAACAGCAGCCGTGCGCCAATGCAGACACCCTTGCGCTATAGTGCAAGGGTGCCTGTGCTGCGGGATATTAATTGTTATGCAGGAAGGGAGTCCTTCCTGCACAAAAACAATCATTAATGGTGTTTTGCTCCTTCTGTGTGTGTTGCAGAACGCAGGACACACAGAAAGAGCAGAAAACGAGAGAAATAAAAGTATTTGTTCCTCGTTGCGCCACTGCAATGCCTCCCCTGAGGAGGCGTAGGATTCTGACGCATTCCCAGATTTACGACACTTTGTAAATCTGGGAATGTGTCAGGTTCAATGGATGTTGCGTGGGAACACCTACAGCAACAGCCATGGAATGCCCCTTTCACACAGTGTAATGCGTAAAACAGGCCCATATTTACAAGGCCATTAAAAGTCACGCAGGGTGACTTTAAGTGACCTTGTTAATAGGGGCAGGCACACCGCGCCGCCAGTGCATCAAAAAAAGTGATGAACTGGCAGCACAATGGGCTTGTAAATAAGTCCCTCTGTTTAGAGTTATGGGCAGCATGGTTTCATGTTTACTTTGTCCCTTGGACAAGTAGGCCCGCCCCTTAAAGCACAAACCCTTTAGCTTCCAGTTTACAATACCTACCTGTGAAAGGATTGTCTGCCACTAAAGCAAGATGTATATTTTTACATGTATATGGTTTAAACTTGTATATATATTCATTAATGCAGAACCTTTACTATAAGGGCCAGTGCTGCAAGGAGGTACAGTGAGCTCAGTATGCATTACTGACCTGTTCCAGTTCAAAAATTCTACACATATTTGCAGAATTTAACAATTTAAGTTTACTTATAATGCTCCCAGAAAGGTTGGGTAGTTATTTAAAAATGTATATATTTTAAATATTCCTGGTCAAATATGTATTTGTGTATAAACCTTTCGTTAAAAAAGTTGAAATATGTTTATATATTATTTTTACATTTTTCTGTTTGAGGAATATTTTTCAAATTTAGTAAGAAATTGATTATTTTTTATTTAAAAACATGATTATTATTTATATATTCAAAATCACATTTTGTGATTTAAAGGATTGTGTAAATATAAATGTATATGTATTATTACATTGAATATATTATTTCCATTTCAATTACTTTTATTTTTTTAATTATTTTATTTTGCTATGTAAATAATTTTAATAATTAATACATTACTGATATTTTTATTGCTATCTAATTAGATTAATTTACATACATTTTTACAATTCTTTTCCTGTAATGTTTATTAGTTTGGAGTGTGAATATTAAATATGGTCTCCCAAAGACGAATAATTTTGACAACATTGTTTATTTTGGATTGGGAATAGTAAATAAAAGGTATTACAAAATGATTTACATTTTTATAAATCAATAAGAAAGTGTATATTTTTAACATTCAAAAACATTTTTTATAAATGTTTGATTCAAAACAAAAAACACCTCCTACAGCCGCCGTGGCCGTCTCTCCATCGTTGTGTCTCCTTCTCTAGCAAGTCATGGAAGCAGGTAACACACAGGCTCCCCTAAGCCAATCACAATGCTGCAATGTAGCATTGTGATTGGTCTGAGTGCTGCGGTTCGGTGCTCAGAACGGGGACAGGGAGCCTGTGCATGTTCCCCACCAGGCTGTGCATTACAGCCTGGTGGGGAACATGCAAAGTGTGCATGACTATTTGGCCGGCCCAAGACGGCCAAAAAGTCATGCGCACTTTTGAGTGTGCAAACCACTCATCCCCCTGTGCCACTAGCCCCGCTCTAACCCAGCCCCGAACCTACAAAAAATAAAATGATGATAGCAATGTTATTATCATTTTATTTTTCCTGTTCTGAGAGCCGTGGGCCGATGCTTCTCCGCCTTAGCAGAGGAGCCACCCCTGAAAGGAGCCTCGGTTTTTAGAAAGCTTTGGTACCATATTCAGGGGCTATCCTAATGTATTTAACATGAGATAATAGGCTTGTCTCTTGTTATATGTCTCTTTTTTCTGATATTTTTTATTAATGTCTGATGTATGTGTGAATGAAAGACAGTTGGGATTAAGTTGTGTTAACATCTTAATTTGATCTGTTCATAAATTTCCATATTCTTACATTGTTTATAACAATGCTTTTTATTAGGTATGTTTCTCACCGAAACATTTCTGATTGCACTAATTGTGGCAATACAAAGTTTATGTTTCAATAACTTCATTAGCTTGTTACAACACTATTGGAGTCCTTGATCTTGAAATAGTTTTAGTTGTGTAAGGCTTTGACTGAAAACTACATTTTAAGCTCTAGAATTACAGTGGAACATAATTTCATGCATAACTGGTCCCATATCAACAGTGCCAAATAATCATTGAGTGCTGTTTATAAATTATTGTTTAACACGATGCACCTTTTTTCTTTTTTTATAGTAAAACAAGGAAAATTTGAAGGCATCGTGGGTAAGCATATTTCTCTACTATTATGATATTGCTCATATAGGTTTTTGTGTCAGGTATTTGCCACTGCACATTGCAAAATTAGCATTTTCTATTGAAATTACATCATACATATCATTTGCTCACAATATAAATTGTGTTAGTCTAAAGAGAAACACATAAACTATATTATTGAGTTATGCAGTTGGAAATTATTGGTTATGATACACTTCATGCTTTTCATAAACTACAAAGCAGCAGAGGGCAGAAAAAGGATTCCCCTTGGTGTTTGCTGTGCAAGTTATGGATTATGCTCCTAATGAGAATTTCAGTGGCTTTTTATGTTTTTTAACTCATAACCATAACTGTATGGTAACTGTATTTTTTAGGTGAATACATTGAGGTGTCGTAAGCAATGCTAACCATAACTTCATTTTTACCTTTGTTTTTTCAAATAGTTTTTGTGGCCTTATGATTACAAAAAACATTTAAGAGTTCCTACGCCCAATCCTTGTTGGACAGCCATCCCAACTGGAGACTGCCTTTAACCATGCGCAGCGGCGGCTTGGCCACAGGGTCTGGCCTCCAACAAAGCCCTGCGCTCATCTTTCCATGGGTGTCCAGCCTTTGGCTCTGCACAGCAGGGGTTTGCCAGAGGGTCAGTGTTGAACTTGACCCTTGAACTTTCTGAAGGGTCATCCCTAAACTATTTGCCTTCACCCTCCTTTATTCTGAGCCTGTTTTTTTGGGTTTTAGGACTTTGTGCATTTTATCACTGCTAACCATTGCTAAAGTGCTTGTGCTCTCTCCTTACAACATTGTAGAATTGGCTTAGCCCTGATTGCCATATTTAGTTTACTTGTAAGTCCCTAGTGAAGTAATAATAATATGTCTAGGGCCTGTAAATGAAATGCTACTAGTGGGCCTGCAGCACTCATCATACCACCCTCTTAAGTTGCCCCTTGAACCTGTCTCAGGCCTGCAGCTGTGTGTGCAGTTTTTTGAACTGTCATGTCGATGTGGCAAGGTAAACCTTTTGTCAGGCCCAAACCTTCCTTTTTTGATACATATAATGCACGTATGTTAACTGGCCCTGAACAGCCCAGAGGGCACGGTGCAGTGAACTTTTAAGTTTTACATGTCCTGGTAGTAAAAAATTCTTAAATTCGTTTTTCACTACTTAATATTTATTTAGAAAGTTTTATATAGCGCAAACAAGGCCCGTTGAGGGTATCAGAGCGCTTTACAAAAGTTACATCAAAGGAAAAGTTGAGAGCTAGTCACATAGATATGAGTAGCTAACATGAGATCGTATATGTTGTAGGTTCTCGTTGAAGGTCCGGAGTGTGTTAGTCATTCTCGCTTAGAGTTCATCACGAATCCTGGTAGGTGAGCAGCGTCTGGTTGGTATCCAACTCACATCAGGCAGGGATCAGGAGAGAGTTTTATTCATTAGAAGTAGTTTGACTTCTTTTTTGAAGGAGGTGATGGAGGTCTTCATTCTGATTACCGGGGGCAGGGCGTTCCAGATCCTAGGAGGTGCCAGACCAGAGAAGGAGCGTGTGTAGGTTTTCTTTTTCCTAACTTTTTGCGGTTTCAATAGCAGGGTGTTGGTGCTTTCTCAAAGTTCTGCTATTGCCTGATAATTCCAGTTTATTGGCTAGATACTTTGGTGTGCTGAAGTGCAGGGCTTTGTGTGTCATGCAGGCAATTTTTAGCTGTGATCTTGCCTCATAAGGGAGCCAATTCAGTGCCTTTAGATCAGGGATGATGTGGTTGTTCTTTTTGGAGCCAGTGACAAGTCTTGCAGCCGTGTTGAGTGAGGCTCTCAGAGGAGCCAGATTGGATCTCAGCAAGCCACATAGGGTTGTATTCCCATAGTCTATTCTGGGTATAACTAGAGCTTGAACGGCTGTTTTTAGGTCGTCGTCGTTGAGGAAGGGTTTTAGTTTTCTGAGAATGCTCATATGAAAGTTAGCTCCTCTGGTGGCTTTGCTGATGTGTTCCTTCATGTTGAAATACTTGTCAAGTATAATTCCCAGTGATCTTGTGAAATCGATAATGTGAGGTTTGCGGTTGAAGGCTGTTAAGTGTTTCATCCAGTTTTCTATGTCACCTTGTCCTTGTGGTGGGGAGATTAGGAGAAAGTCTGTTTTGAGCGCATTGAGTTTGAGGTGGTTTTTGTCAGCCAGATGTGGGTTTTTCGCAAAGTTGTGTTGAGTAGGTGGATGTCATCCGGTGATGATATTTGTAGGTATAGTGGTATATCATCAGCATACATGAGGTAATGAAAATTGGAGGTTTCAGAATTTCGGTTAAGGGTTCCATTAATAGATTGAAGAGGGTAGGAGATAAGACGGAACCTTGAGGGACTCCGAGGGTGACCGGCGTGGTTGTGGACAGCGATTGGTTAATCTTGATTCTTTGAGTTCGGTTGTCTAAGAAGGAGGCAAACCCATTTAGGACAGCTCCTGATAAACCCATTCTGTGTTCAAGTAGGTCCAGGACAGTGTTATGTTTGACCGTATCGAAGGCTGATGATAGGTCTAGGAGGATTAGGATGTGTAATAACAATGGGGTAACCCTGTGTCCCTCAGAACCTGGGTACATATATGAAAAGCTACAATGGTTCTGTTGGGAAAGAGCAATTTGCTTCACAAATAACAGATAAATCATAAAGCATCACGTCTATTCAGTGCAGTTGATAAGGCTGAACCATACACTATCGTCGACATTTCAAGACTGCCTTGAGTGAACACGCATTGCCAGGACTTGTTACTGGAACTTGATTGGGGGACTTAATTCATTTTTGTTTCGCTTATCGGCTGATTATTTCATGAGGGCCCACTCCTAAGTTAACAACAGGCCTAGATCAAAAAGACATCCTGAACTACTTTGTTATCTTTGAGTCTTCCTGAAACCTCAAGATATTTGGCAGCCCTCACTCAGCGAGGCAATCTCAAGGGAATTACCCCCCTGATGGGCTGTCATCCCTTCTCTTCCTTGTCCTGAAGAAGACCCGCCATGACACTTGTTTAATAACGCTTTTGTCAGGGTTGAAACGTCGACGATAGTGTATGGTTCAGCCTTATCAAGTCTCTTGGTCCCAAACCAATAAGCAATTGTGCAATTCACCAGAGACATTGTCTTCTCCGTTATTCTGACCATTTTTAGCTTATTCTCTTCTGATAACTTGTACATAATTTATCTCACCCATGTATATATGATACTCACTGCACCATTGTCACTGAGCACTCATTTCACTATATTATATGTCACCACAATTTTGCTTTGTATTTTGACAGCCCTATAGCAAAAATGCATATTAAGATTGCTTTATTGAACAAAAAGTAAACCCTTTGTTCTCAAACGCATACTTGCCTGTGTTTCTATGTTCCAACTGCACTGAATAGACGTGATACTTTATGATTTATCTGTTATTTGTGAAGCAAATTGCTCTTTCCTGACAGAACCATTGTAGCTTTTCACATAGGAGGATTAGGAGGCAGGATTCGTTTTGATCTAGTATTCTGAGTGCGTCATTGACGATGTGTGTCAAGGCAGTTTCCGTGCTGTGATTCTGCCGGAAGCCTGATTGGAACTGGTCGATGAGGTGGAATTGGGCTATATGGTTGCATAGTTGGGAATGGACGCATTTCTCCAGTAGTTTTGCTAGGGAAGGAATAGTGGATACTGGACGGTAGTTATCTGGAATTGTGTGGTCAGCTGTAGGTTTTTTTAGAATGGGGGTTAACTGTCCTGCTTTTAGGCAGCTTGGAAGGGTTCCTTGCGATAGAGATGCATTCACTATCTGTGTCCAGATGGGTATAAGAGCAGTTTTGATCTCGCTGAAGATGTTAGCTGAAAGCGGATCGCAGAAGTGATTTGATGGTTTGAGTGTTGTTACTAACTTGAGGATGTCATTTTCGTCTAGGTTTTTGAAAGTGTTCCAGGACGCATTGTTTTTGAGGGAAAGCTACTGTGGAGCCTACCTCTCCCATAGGATAACATTGAGTTACCCTATTAAGCTGTAACTTCCAATTGTGAGCATGTAGACAGACTGAGTTTGGTGTCTAAAGAGCTGTAATTAAAAGTAATGCTAAAGTTGGATTTCTAGTCACAATTCTGAAAATGTTACTTTTAGAAAGTTTAAAAAGAACAAGGAATGAACAGTATGCTGCACAATGTCAAACATTCACCTCAATTACAGAGATCTGGGCCTAAATCCATAGTTTTTTTGCCCACCATGCCAAACCAGTTTGAACCCAGCCATATGCAAATCAGTCTTGACCCTGCTCCTCATGGGAAAAGTCCAGCCCAAACTACCAGGCTAGGTCCTCCCTGCACTTGAAACAAGCATCCTGAGATCGGTTTTGGGGTAACACCCCTCATTAGCCTGGCTAGCTTGAATCCAGTGGCACAGATGTGAGAAGTTGGCCTGGTATATGCTGTCCACTAGTTATAGTGGGCACCTTGCACCAGTCCAAACGACCTTTATTGATGATAGGTTTAAAGACAACCTTTATTGAAAGCTATCCTAGTGGTAGCTATGGAGAGCAGCCTTCAGGCTAAGTCCTGAAGGAGTGTTAACCTGTTGTTTTACCAGTTATAATCTCATGAATGACCAAATGAAAGGAGAACCACACCAGGTATATATATAAAATATATGTATTTGTTACTAAACACTACCCAATAGTCTCTTTATGAGGCTAGAGGTCAAAGTACACAAGTTACAAGTCAAATAGCACAGTAAATTAGCACAATATACGATTAGCCCTAGGGGCGTACCAAACCATATATTAAGAAAGTGGTATAAGAACCACGACTTAAGTAGACACAAGGCCTAGAGCCTGTAGAATCGCTGGGACCCCAAGGAACCACCCAAGGTAGTGGCACAGGGGACCCACGGGGGCTGTGTGCAGTGCGTGAACACAGCCGCGAGCTCCGTTAAAGTCTATGGGAAAGTCGCGGTGAGAGTTTTAGAGTTTAAGGACACTTAGAAATGGACTAGGACCAAACCCTCTTGGACTTAGACAGTTCTAGGGTCAACACCCACGGGAGCACCGGAGTACTCGAGTTACCTCACCCAGGGAAGCCGGGTGCATAGGTGTCGAATGGTGTCGGGTCGCGTCGTCGATTTCAATGGCAGCCCGCAACAAACTGCTGCTGCCGGGAAGATGCGAAGTGTCCGAAGAGATCCAAGCCTGGATCGGAGATGAGAAGAACCTAAAAGCAGAGGGGACAGAGTCTGGGTACTTGCCAGTGACCAGGGGCACAATAGTCGAATGCCCACCGATGTCGGGTGCTTCAGGTGAAAGAGGTGAAGCTTGACTCTTCAGCCACGAGGACCAGGAGGTGTTGACGATGACCAGGAGCTGGATTCGAGCTGTCCCACAAAGGATGTCGAGTGCTGCAGCATTGGTGTCGGGATTGAACACACTAAGCCTTGGCAACAGCAATCCACGCAGAAAAGAGAAAGATGCTTCGGTGCAGACCAGCAAGGTCTGAGGGACTCACCACTTGGTGGGGAGTCAGGGCACGTCTGGAGCAACCAGAAAAGCCCAAAGAAAATCAGATTTGCCTTCACAAGGACCCACCAGTTGACGGACTAGGGATCGCAAAGGAGCCTCGAGCGGAAATGCAAGAAGCATGCCCACGGAACACTCGTGGAGTGTAGGCTCATAATCTTCGGTGCAAATGGTGCTCAGGGTCTGGGCTACAAGTAACCCAAAGCAGGACTTCAAGAGTTGTCGAGAAGTTGATGCACTAGCAAATGTGCACAGTGTCCAGGGGTTCCGGTTCCACGTCACTCGTGAGGGCTGCGGGTCTCAGCTTTGCTGGGGACTCGGGATGGCCTCTGAGAAGTCTGGAAATACTCTTCCTGGGCTACAGTTACTTCGGAGTCCGGCAGGAACTTCGGTGATGCAGACCGGCAAATGCTTTGTTGGTGCCTGCCAAGCAGGGGAGTCACTCCTTGACCCCAAGGGAGATTTCTTCAGTCCTCTAGTCTTGAGTAGAGCGTTGAAGTTCCAGGATTCAGTTGCAGAGTTTCGTCCAGGGACATCTAAAGTCATGTTGCCAGGGGTTCCTTACTTATACCTAAGAAAGGGGTTGGACTAACTCTGTGGATCCACCTATAGGAGGGTTTGGAAAGAGGGGTGGCTACACCCATTTCCTTTGTCCAGTTTCGCGCCAGAGCAGGGGCTGGCAGCCCCTGCAACCGGTTTGAACTGGGGTATGCACGAGGACGCCAAATGTGCCCCCAGTGCAGGACTTCAAAGCACTCTTGGAGTGCACCCACCCAGCCCTAATCCACTAAGGCCTGTCTGGGTGGTAACCTCCCTGTGACAGGAAACCTATTGTCCAGGCCTCCCCTGCTGTAGTTTCGGTCAGCAGCAGGAGGCCAGACTTGTGTCTGTGGCTGCAGCATCCATTTTGTGATGCCAGAGCTCGGTTTAGCTGGTACTGGGCATGCCTTTCCCTCTAGAAGGGTGGGATCATACTCCCACACCAGTTACTGGTGTGGGGGTATGATTCCAAGGTGTTTGACACCAAACACGACATGTTTCCATGCAGCCATCCCAAAGTTAGCATTTACCGTGAGGATATAATGCACTTAAGAGTATATGGTCAGGCTGCACCACAGACAACCCCGGAGAGGAGATTCCGAGGGCTGCAGAGGGGCTCTGCTCATGCAGGGGCACCTTCTCACATATAAACAAGCACCCTGCCTTCAGGATTGATAAGGCCTGCCATAGGGGTGACTGATAGGTTTCTATGTGCAGTGATAAGTGAGATATAGTGAACCTATATCTCTGTAAGGGGTGCATGCACCACCTCACTCAGGCTGCAGTAGCAGTCCTGTGGTGTCATTTTGGATGGCCTTCCAGGGGTGGCACAATACATGCTTCAGCCCCTGGTAGGCCTCTGGGGTACCTATGCCCTTGGTACATAGTATACCATATACTAGGGACTTATAAGGGAACCCCAGAATCCAATCTGAAGTGTACTTAAGGTACATGGAATCAATTTAGAGAGGAAGCAGCTAGGCTGGGGTCCTGGATAGCAGGGCCCCTGCCAGACTAAAGTCGAAAAACAGTGAGACATCAGCAAAAAGTGGGGGTAACCATAAGAGGCAGATCCTACTCTCCTACACAACCCCCCCCCAAACACAGGGACATTAAACTAACCTTGACCAGTTGAGTCTTCATGTTCTAAGTGGAAATATCTGGAGAGTCCATCTGCATTGGCATGGTTACTCCCAGGTCTATGTTCCACTGTATAGTCCATCCCCTGTAGGGAAATGGACCACCTCAAAAGTTTGGGGTTTTCACCCTTCATCTGTTTTAGCCATAAGAGGGGCTTATGGTCTGTCTGAACAATGAAGTGAGTGCCAAACAAGTATGGCCTCAGCTTCTTCAGAGCCCAAACCACAGCAAAGGCCTCCCTCTCAATGGCTGACCAACGTTTCTCTCTGGGGGTCAGCCTTCTGCTAATAAAAGCTACTGGCTGATCCTGACCTTCATCATTCAACTGTGATAGTACAGCCCCTGCCACCAACTCAGATGTATCTGTTTGCACAATGAACTTTTTGGAGTAATCAGGACTCTGCAGAATGGGAGCAGTGCACATGGCCTGCTTCAGGTCATCAAATGCCTTTTGACAGCTAACTGTCCACTGAACCTTTTGGGCATTTTCTTAGAGGTTAAGTCATTCAGGGGTGTCACTATTGATCCATACCCCTTGACAAATCTTCTGTAATACCCAGTCAGGCCTAAGAAGGCTCTCACCTGAGTCTGGGTAGTTGGAGCAACCCAGTCCATGATGGTCTGGATTTTGCTCTGCAATGGTTGAACCTGGCCTCCACCCACAAGGTGGCCCAGGTACACAACCTGACTCTGCCCTATCTGGCACTTTGTGGCCTTGATAGTGAGGCCTGCCTTCTGCAGGGCCTCCAAAACATTTCTGAGGTGGACAAGGTGATCCTCCCAGGTGGAGCTAAAGACAGCAGTATCATCTAGATATGCTGCACTATAGGCTTCCAGACCTGTAAGGACTGTGTTCACCAACCTCTGAAAAGTGGCAGGTGCATTCTTCAAACCAAAGGGCATCACCACAAATTGGTAAAGCCCACCAGGGGTAGAAAATGCAGTTTTTGGCTTTGCATCATCAGCTAGTCTGATCTGCCAGTAGCCAGCTGTTAGGTCAAATGTGCTTAGATACTTGGCTGAGGCCAAAGTGTCTATTAGCTCATCTGCCCTGGGGATTGGATGGGCATCAGTCCTAGTGACTGCATTGAGGCCTCTGTAGTCCACACAAAACCTCATCTCTCTCTTACCATCTTTGGTGTGAGGTTTAGGCACCAGGACTACTGGACTAGCCCAAGGGCTATCTGAAGGCTCAATGACACCCAGTTCCAACATTTTCTGGACTTCTGTCCTGATACAGTCCCTGACTTGGTCAGGTTGCCTGTAAATCTTACTTTTAACAGGCAGACTGTCCCCAGTGTCCACTTCATGAGTGCACCAGGTGGTCTCACTTGGAGTCAGAGAAAACATGTGTCTGAACTGATTGAGCACCTGTCTACAATCAGTTTGCTGCTGGGCAGTGAGGCTGCCTGCCAAGGCTACACCATCTACTGACCCATCATCAGGGTTCTGTGAGAGCAGGTCAGGGAGAGGGTCACTCTCCTCCTCCTGTCCCTCATCAGTTGCCATGAGCAAGCCCATGTCAGCCCTGTCCACATATGGCTTCAGCCTGTTGACATGGAGCACCCTATAGGGGCTCCTGGGAGTTCCCAGGTCCACCAGATAGGTAACCTCTCCCTTCTGTTCAACAATTGTATGGGGGCCACTCCACTTGTCTTGGAGGGCTGCTGGGGCCACTGGCTCCAACTCCCACACCTTCTGCCCTGGCTGGTAAACAGTCAGCACAGCCTTTGGTCATGCCAGGCTTTCTGTAATTCCTGGCTAGCCTCAAGGTTTTTGGTTGCCTTTTTCATATACTCAGCCATCCTGGAGCGGAGACCAAGTACATAGTCCACTATGTCCTGTTTAGGGTGTTTGAGAGGTAACTCCCAACCTTCCTTCACCAGACACAATGGACCCCTGACAGGATGGCCAAACAAAAGCTCAAAAGGGCTGTAGTCAACCCCCTTTTGAGGCACCTCCCTGTATGCAAATAAAAGGCAGGGCAAGAGTATGTCCCATCTTCGCCTAAGCTTTTCTGGGAGCCCTTTTATCATGCCCTTCAAGGTTTTGTTGAACCATTCAACTAAACCATTGCATTGTGGGTGATAGGGTGTGGTGAATTTATAAGTCACTCCACACTCCTTCCACATTGCAGTCAATAGCTGGACATAAAGTTTGCACTCTGTCAGATACTACCTCCTTAGGAAAGCCCACTCTTGAGAAAATTCCCAGGAGGGCCCTTGCCACCACAGGGGCTGTAGTGGTCCTAAGGGGAATGGCTTCTGGGTACCTGGTGGCATGGTCCACCACCACCAGGATAAACCTGTGCCCAGATGCTGTTTGGGGATCCATGGGACCAACTATGTCAATCCCCACCCTCTCAAAGGGAACCCCCACCACAGGTAGTGGTATCAGGGGGGTCTTTGTGGTGCCACCTGCCTTCCCACTGGCTTGGCAGGTTACACAGGAGCGACAAAACTCCTTGGCGTCTTCAGACATGTGAGGCCAGTGAAAGTGAGGGACAATCCTGTCCCAAGTCTTGTTCTGGCCCAGGTGACCTGCTAAGGGAATCTCATGGGCTAGTGTCAATAGGAAGCCCCTGAACTTCAGAGGTATGACCAACCTCCTGGCTGCCCCAGGCTTGGGGTCTCTACTCTCTGAGTACAGGAGTCCATCATCCCAATAGATCTTATGGGTGCCACTAGCATTCCCAGCAGCCTCAGCAACAGCTTGCTGTCTGAGGGGTTCAAGAGAGGGGCAGTTCAGCTGCTCCTGGCTCAGATCTGCCCTGGAAGGGCCCCCTGTCCCCAAGAACTCAACCTGATCAGGTTCAAGCTCCTCTGGGACAGTTCCTTCTTCAGGCCTGAGATCATCTTCCTCAAAAGACTGATCTGCTTCCTGAGCCAAGGGGAAGGCACTGCCTTAACCCTACTGCTCCTCCTCTTGGGAGGCACCTGGTCCATTGTTCCAGAATCCAGGGCCTGTTCAGCTTTTGACATTTTTGCCTGTGACCTAGTCACAGCAAAGACATGTGCAGGAATCCGTAGCATTTCTGCATGTTTCCTGAGCTCCACCTCTGCCCAAGCTGAGGTTTCAAGATCATTGCCAAGCAAGCATTCAACTGGTAGGTCTGCACTCACCACAACCTTCTTACGGCCAGTTACCCCTCCCCAGGAGAAGTTAACAACTGCCAGAGAATGGTCAGTTCTGACATTGCTAGCATTGGTCACTTGGTACATTTCACCAAGTATAATCTGCCCAGGATCCACAAGATCTTTTGTCACCATGGTGACACTTGATCCTGTGTCCCTGAATGCCAAAGCCTCTCTTCCATTAATTAAAGGCTGCCATCTGTACTTGCCCAAATAATTGGGACTCACTAAGGGGGACATATCCATGCCCCATCACAGACTAGGACAGCATGAGTTGGCACTCTGACTAGTCCAGAGCCCATCTCAGTACCCAGGGTCAACCCTACTAAACGCTTATTCTGAGTATTTCCACCACCAGTTGTAGCTGCACTAGGGGGAACAGTTGCCTTAGGGGCAATGGTGGCTGGAGTAGAGTCTTTGGACTTGGTGCAGTCACTGGTCCAGTGAGTCTTCTGCTTACAGATTTTGCACCATGGTTTCTTTTGGCCTTTTCCTTTAGTAGATTGGGATTCCCCACCAGATGCAGATTTTTGGGGACCTTGAGAAGACTTCTGGTCTTTACCCTTTTCCCCACCCTTGTCAGAGTTTTTGGAATCTTGCTTCTTCTGGTCTCCACCTTGGTTCTGCACCTTCTGCTTCACCCTGGTTCTGACCCATTTGTCTGCCTTCTTTCCCAATTCTTGGGGAGAGGTCAGATCAGAGTCAACCAGGTACTGATGTAGCAACTGATTCTGACAGTTATTAAGAATCTGCTCCCTCATGATTAAATTATACAATCCTTTGAAGTCACACACCTTACTGCCAAGTAACCAGCCTTCCAGAGCCTTAGTAGCACAATCTATAAAGTCCACCCAGTCCTGTGTCTGTGCCTTTTGGGTATCTCTGAACTTTAACCTGTATTGCTCAGTGGTTGGGCCAAACCCATCTATCTGGGCATGCTTCAGGACATGGTAATCATCAGCATCCTCTTCTCTTACAGTGAGGAGCTTGTCTCTACCTTTGTCTGCAAAGGAGAGCCACAAGATTGCTGCCCACTGCTCCTGGGGGACCCTCTGAACTTTACAGGCCCTCTCCAGTGCAGTAATCCATTTGTGGATGTCATCCCCACTCTGGTAGGGAGGGACAATCTTGCTCAGGTTTCTATGGTCATAAGACCTTTCCCTACCACTAGGGAAGTTGCTGCCACCATGGGACTCTAGTCCCATCTTTTTTCTTTGTCTTTGAAGCTCTAGGGACTCCCTGTCTATAGCCAACTGCTCTCTTCTGATCCTAAGCTGAGCTTCTCCATACTTGAGCAGTCTCTCTTTCCTTCCATGAGAGGATTCCCTCCTATGAGAGGAAACAGAGGTCCCTACTGAGGTGTCAGAATGGTTAGACTCCTGAGAAGGAGATCTTGACCTTCTAGGCACACTCACAACTCTTCCTGGTGGGACAAAGGGCAGGCCATTCTGGTCCTCCTCCTCATCTGCAGGAGGAGCTGGATTTTCCAGGGCAAGATCATTGTCATCTTCCTGGCCAGTTTCAGAGGTCAGGTCCTGGGTTTCTTCACCCATGGTCCCTTCCTCATTTACTGCCCCACCCTCTCGGCCTACCCCTTCAGACCCTAGGGGTCTTCTGAGATCATCCAACAGAAGCACCTCTATGAGGCGTTGGGTGTTGGCACTTTTGCCTGTCTTCAGCTTCCAAGTGCTGCACAATGCTCTCAATTCCAAGAATGGGAGGTTGTCATACTTGGATGGTAGAAGCCCATTGGCTTCTGGCAGGGACCCACTGGTTCCTGGCCTTGAAGACATCACTAGTGAGGTGTGGTGTATGCACTACATACTCTAGTGTGGCCTACTAAACTCTCTCGAGTTGTAGAAAGGGTGTGCTAAGCCCTTGACACACAACTCTAAGTTCAGTAGAACTTACTGTATTTCTAAGCTTGAATTTATATGTACCTCAGGTACCTTTAGTGGTTTTCAGTTAGTCACACACTTGAGATTATCTGGTAAAACAAGGCAAGCTTGAATCCAACCACTGCACACCAATGTGAGAAGTTGGCCTGGTATATGCTGTCCACTAGTTATAGTGGGCACCTTGCACCAGTCCAAACGACCTTTATTGATGATAAGTTTAAAGATAACCTTTATTGAAAGCTATCCTAGTGGTAGCTATGGAGAGCAGCCTTCAGGCTAAGTCTTGAAGGAGTGTTAACCTGTTGTTTTACCAGTTATAATCTCATGAATGACCAAATGAAAGGAGAACCACACCAGGTATATATATAAAATATATGTATTTATTACTGAACACTACCCAATAGTCTCTTTATGAGGCTAGAGGTCAAAGTACACAAGTTACAAGTCAAATAGCACAGTAAATTAGCACAATATACGATTAGCCCTAGGGCGTACTCAAACCATATATTAAGAAAGTGGTATAAGAACCACGACTTAAGTAGACACAAGGCCTAGAGCCTGTAGAATCGCTGAGACCCCAAGGAACCACCCAAGGTAGTGACACAGGGGACCCACGGGGGCTGGGTGCAGTGCGTGAACACAGCCGCGAGCTCCGTTAAAGTCTATGGGAAAGTCGCGGTGAGAGTTTTAGAGTTTAATGACACTTAGAAATGGACTAGGACCAAACCCTCTTGGACTTAGACAGTTCTAGGGTCAACACCCACGGGAGCACCGGAGTACTCGAGTTACCTCACCCAGGGAAGCCGGGTGCATAGGTGTCGAATGGTGTCGGGTCGCGTCGTCGATTTCAATGGCAGCCCGCAACGAAGTGCTGCTGCCGGGAAGATGCGAAGTGTCCGAAGAGATCCAAGCCTGGATCAGAGATGAAAAGAACCTGAAAGCAGAGGGGACAGAGTCTGGGTTACTTGCCAGTGACCAGGGGCACGATAGTCGAATGCCCACCGATGTCGGGTGCGTCAGGTGAAAGAGGTGAAGCTTGACTCTTCAGCCACGAGGACCAGGAGGTGTCGACGACAACCAGGAGCTGGATTCGAGCTGTCCCACAAAGTATGTCGAGTGCTGCAGCATTGGTGTCCGGATTGAACACACTAAGCCTTGGCAACAGCAATCCATGCAGAAAGGAGAAAGATGCTTCGGTGCAGACCAGCAAGGTCTGAGGGACTCACCACTTGGTGGGGAGTCAGGGCATGTCTGGAGCAACCAGAAAAGCCCAAAGAAAATCAGAGTTGCCTTCACAAGGACCCACCAGTCAACGGACTAGGGATCGCAAAGGAGCCTCAAGCGGAAATGCAAGAAGCGGGCCCACAGAACACTCGTGGAGTGTAGGCTCACAATCTTCGGTGCAAATGGTGCTCGGGGTATGGGCTACAAGTAACCCAAAGCAGGACTTCAAGAGTCATCGAGAAGTTGATGCACTAGCAAATGTGCATGGTGTCCAGGGGTTCCGGTTCCACGTCACTCATGAGTGCTGCGGGTCTCAGCTTTTCTGGGGACTCGGGTCTGCCTCTGCGAAGTCTGGAAATACTCTTCCTGGGCTGCAGTTACTTTGGAGTCCGGCGGGAGCTTCAGAGATGCAGACCGGCAAATGCTTCATTGGTGCCTGCCAAGCAGGGGAGTCACTCCTTGACCCCAAGGGAGATTTCTTCAGTCCTCTAGTTTTGAGTAGAGCGTCGAAGTTCCAGGATTCAGTTGCAGAGTTTTGTCCAGGGATATCTAAAGTCCTGTTGCCAGGGGTTCCTTACTTATACCTAAGAAAGGGGTTGGACTAACTCTGTGGACCCACCTATGGGAGGGTTTGGAAAGAGGGGTGGCTACACCCATTTCCTTTGTCCAGTTTCGCGCCAGAGCAGGGGCTGGCAGCCCCTGCAACCGGTTTGAACTGGGGTATGCACGAGGACACCAAATGTGCCCCCAGTGCAGGACTTCAAAGCACTCTTGGAGTGCACCCACCCAGCCCTAATCCACTAAGGCCTGTCTGGGAGGTGGTAACACCTCCCTGTGACAGGAAACCTATTGTCCAGGCCTCCCTGCCGGAGTTTCGGTCAGCAGCAGGAGGCCAGACTCGTGTCTGTGGCTGCAGCATCCATTTTGTGATGCCAGGGCTCGGTTTAGCTGGTACCGGGTATACCGGTGCTGTCATGCCTTTCCCTCTAGAAGGGTGGGATCATACTCCCACACCAGTTACTGGTGTGGGGGTATGATGCCAAGGTGTTTGACACCAAACACAACATGTTTCCGTGCAGCCATCCCAAAGTTAGCATTTACCGCGAGGATATAATGCACTTAAGAGTATATGGTCAGGCTGCACCACAGACAACCCCAGAGAGGAGATTACGAGGGCTGCAGAGGGGCTCTGCTCATGCAGGGGCACCCTCTCACATATAACCAAGCACCCTGCCTTCAGGATTGATAAGGCCTGCCACAGGGGTGACTGATAGGTTTCTATGTGCAGTGATAAGTGAGATATAGTGAACCTATATCTCTGTAAGGGGTGCATGCACCACTTCACTCAGGCTGCAGTAGCAGTCCTGTGGTGTCATTTTGGATGGCCTTCCAGGGGTGGCACAATACATGCTTCAGCCCCTGGTAGGCCTCTGGGGTACCTATGCCCTTGGTACATAGTATACCATATACTAGGGACTTATAAGGGCACCCCAGAATCCAATCTGAAGTGTACTTAAGGTACATGGAATCAATTTAGAGAGGAAGCAGCTAGGCTGGGGTCCTGGATAGCAGGGCCCCAGCCAGACTAAAGTCGAAAAACAGTGAGACATCAGCAAAAAGTGGGGGTAACCATAAGAGGCAGATCCTACTCTCCTACAACAGTGATTCACCAAAATGTTAAACTCAAGCCCAGAGCATTTGACAGGTATGCCCAGATGTGAGTTCCGTGCTCACCATGCCACTGGAGTCAAGCTAGACTGGCTGATGGGGAGTGATACCCTGAAACTGGACCCAGGATGCTTGTTTCGGGCCCAGAGAAGACCGGGCTAGACTGTTCCCATGGGGAGCAGAATGAAGACTGACTGGCATATGACTTGGTCCAAACTGGCATGGTGTGTTGAGCAAAAAAAAATGGATTTAGACTCAGATCCCTGTTCTTGGGGTGAATGTTTGACATTGTTCAGCATTTCGTCCATCAATTGTTTTTTTTTTTTTGCAGTTTTCAAAAGTTGCCAATTTCTGGTACCAACCATTTGGCGCCAGCGTCCTCATACTAGGTCGTATGACTAGGTGTAGCTAGCAGTTTGTCTTTGTGTATTGCCTGCAGACAGTGAGACAAAGGGAAAATAGGTGTTGGCAGGATGGGCTACTCTGAGTTGATAAAGGGGAGGAGCTGTCACCTACCACACTTGCACATCGCAAGGGCTTTGCCTGTGCATTCTCAAAAAGACTGGTCTATTGTGACCTCAGATAATCCGGGGTCAGGACATAGAGGGAGGGAGGGAAAGCCTGACACCTCGGGGAGGGGTGAAAACCTCTAGAAGCTTTGTTTACTTCAGAGTGGGCACCAGGTGTTAATGTTGGATCCATCTTCAGTACACTTATGGACCTGTGGACCCTTCCACAAAGAATGTCTGCTATGCTGCTGAAAAGACTGCCACTCTACTGGACTGCTGTTCAGAAGGACTGCTGGACCATTGTGCTGCCATGCTGCCCTTCGCCTGAGTGAGAAGGACTGGATCTGCATCTCTTAGCCCAGGACCCCAGAGTGACTCCAAGGACTAGTTGGTGGGCCTCCTGATCAAATGCCTCACGGACAGAACAGGCTTCAACAAACCTAGAACCCAGCAGCTGGACTCTGCCATCTGATTCCTATCCTCCTAAATAGTACCACCCCAGTCCTGTTCCCCTGAAAGTGAGCCTGAACGTGCTCTGCCAGCCCATCTGTGTATTCAGAAGAATGGACGCAGCTCCTCGCTGGGGCTCTCCATCTCCCTCAGAACCAGCTCACCACCTCTGCTGCTCGACATATCACTCTTGGAACTGACGCATCGCATCTACTGCGTGGACTTCCCCAACGCAAGGACTTTGCATCTTCTTCACAGCCCATCGGAACTGCCCCTCACAGTGTATGGCCCCAACGTTCAACGCTCTGCTGGTGGTAACCTCAATTATGCACAGCCTTTAGGTTGGCCATAGACCCTTGACTTTGGTGGCCTATGCACCCAACTCTGTGTGTGTGGCCAATACCCACAGAGAGACCCCAGAGCACAGAGTAGGTAGGCTTCAGGGCCTCACTTCAGAAAGGATGTATATTCAACTCTCTGGGCCAACAGCACTAGCTTTGCACGTTTTTCAGCTGTGCACATTGAGGGGTTTTCCATAAGGACTGGCCTCCAGCTAGTCCCTCAACCCTGTGCTCCACGGGCAACCAACATCCACTGAACCAGCCCCATGGCCATGGAGAGCTGGGGTTTGCTGCATGTTCTGAGCCCCAGCCAGACTCTGTGCACAACACACCACAGGCTGACAACCCTAGCTGCTCACAGCCTTTAGATCTGTGAGGCCTGGGTTGGATGCATGGCAGTGCCTCTGGCCAGCCACTGTGCCCAACACTCTGTGAGTGACCAGCACCCACAGCACATGACCTTCAGGATCTGGCTGCTGTCCAGCCCAGCAGAGAATCCCCCCGCAGCAAATGGCCAAAGGTCATTGGTTTGGCTTCCTGTGTTGGGTAGGACATGGTGCCTAGCATCAAGTCAAACCCAGTGGCCAACCCCACTGTGCATGTCCGAATACTGGGTGCAGTAGGAGTTTTCCACCCACAGAAAGTTTGGTGCCCACCTCTCATTGTTGATACAGCACTTCCTCCGATGCAGTTTATTGTCCTTCAACGGCATATCTACTCTCCAACTCAGCACTAAGCCTGGATGAAGCTTAAATGATGCCAGTGAAATTCATGGAATTTCAAGTAACTAATACAAGAGTTTACGCCATTACACAATTTTGAGTGATTAAGCACCATTTACAGTAATAATTTACATTCAATGCTCCATTGGCTGTAAACCATTGCTGCAAATGCAAGGGAACAACAGAACACAGGTGGCTGTTGTTCGCAGTGCTTTTGGATTTTTGCACAATTTATTTTAGCTCCAAATATGTTTTTTAAACAATTTTTATTTTGTGAAAATGCAACCAAACCCAAGTCAGTGGCTTGTATCATGCAGGATACCACAACAATATATCAGGCAACCTCCCTGGATGAGCCCCTCCAACCCGCAGCCCCCCGCACAGATAAAGGATATATGACATCCATGAATTACAATACTAAAAAAACACTTATTCCATGACCAACAGGATGTCAAAGAGGCCCCTATAGCCCCCTCACAGTCACCTGATGTTCTTCCACTTATAGGTCATACCCTACATTCATAGACCTGGCGTCCCTTCGCTGCACCAATGCATATTTATTTGCAACTGCTCCACACACGGTGGTTCGCCCCCCCCCCCCAAAACGCACAATATTATGCTTCACCGCAGTGAATCCCAGAGTGGACAGTAGTCTGGGGTATTTGCCTAGATTCTCCTCCACCCACAAATTCAAGAGGACCGTTTTGACTGTGGTCTCGGTACCAAGACACACCACCTGCCAGAGTCATTCCCGAACCCCAGTGAAGAAGCCTCCTAATCATGGGCAGTCCCAGAGAGCATTCAATAGACCCTCACTGCAGCCCACAGCCCCTGCTGCACCTATTGTAGGAGGCCCATCCTATCATATACATAAGCACCCTCGTGTAGTAGGATCTGTGCAATAAATGCCACTGCACTAGTCGAAAGTGCACTTTGATGACAAACTACCTGGGCGATTGGATTATTTCTTCCCATTTCTCATCCTCTATAGCCCCTACATCCACCTCCCAGGCCTCTCTCAACTTCATCAGGGGATCAGGGACGTTATTCATCAATTTACTATAAGTGAGGGAGATCACACTCTTTCACAGCAGTTCTGTCAACAATCTATCCTCTAGGGTGAGGCTTCTTCCAGTGGTGTGTTTCATTCCATATGCACCATTAAGGCGTTTCTCAGCTAATGGCAGTGGAGAAACTCCCCTGGTGCCACTTCATACTCCTCCTACAGTGTGTCCCAGCCACTTCCTCAGGTTTGAGCCTTCACTTTCGGAGGTCAGGAACAAAGCCTGCTCTGGGAGGAGGTGCTCACACCTTCTCCAAGCATGGTGAGCATTCCACGGCGGGAAGCTTCAAAGGCTCTGCCGCCTTTGTTAAGTGACCCCGGGCCTCTTCAGATACTGGAGGTGCCCACTCCCTCCTGTCTTGACCCCACTTTTTGGCAGCAAGACAGGCGGGAAAATAAGTAAGATTAGGAGGTATGTCCACATTCAGCCAGCACCACCCCTAGGGTGGGCCAGCTGATGTGCACCCAATTTTCTGATTGTTTTGGATGGAATTAGCTTTCTAGGGTCAGGGTTATGCCCACTTCCCACAGGAAGTGGTCAAATAGAGGGTATAGACACCCTAAAGGTAGGCAGCCCATTGGCTACTAACTGTCACTCCCCTTAGACACCCCTAAATCAATCAATCAATCAGTCAGGGGTTTGTAAAGCGCGCTACTCACCCGTGAGGGTTTCAAGGCGCTGGGGGGTGGGGGGGGCGGCTCCGTGTCACTCGAAGAGCCAGGTCTTGAGGTCCCTTTTGAATGTGTGCAGGGTAGGAGAGCGTCTGATGTTAACAGGGAGCTCGTTCCAGGTCTTGGCTGCGATGTAGGAGAAGGCTCTCCTGCCCGTTCTGCTTCTGCGGATGCGGGGGACCTCCGCCAGGGCGAGGTCGGCAGAGCTGAGGTTCCTCTTGGGTATGTGGAAAGATACTCTCTTGTTGAGGTATTTGTGTCCGCTGTTGTAGAGGGATTTGTAGGCGTGGGTGAGGAGCTTGAAAGTGACCCTCTTCTCGACGGTGAGCCAGTGGAGGCCTCGTAGGTGTTGGGTCATGTGTTCGTGATGCGGTGTCCCGAGGACAAGTCTGGCTGCGGCGTTCTGGATGGTTTGAAGTTTGTGTAGATGAGTCTTGTTGATTCCGGCGTAGAGGGCGTTGCCGTAGTCCAGTCTGCTGGTAATGAACACGTGGGTGACAGTCCTTCTGCAGTCGGGGGGGATCCATTTGAAGGTCTTGCGGAGGATGCGTAGGCAGTTGAAGCTAGTATAGGCCACGGCGTTGATCTGGTGGTTCATGGAGAGGGAGGAGTCAAGGATGATGCCGAGGTTTCGTGCATGGTCCGTAGGTGTGGGTGGGTTCCCGAGGGCGGGGGCCACCAGGTGTTGTCCCAGGCGGAGGTGCAGGATCCGAGGATGAGGACCTCGGTCTTCTCCGAGTTGAGCTTCAAGCAGCTGTCTTTCATCCATGCTGCCACGTTCTTCATTCCTTCCTGGAACCTAAATTGAGTATTTAGGTGGCATCCTTGAACCCAAGAACTCCGATTCGACTGATCAACAGACAAAGAAGAACAAAGAAGTGTCACTGCCTGGAGTGAACATCATCAGAACTTTGGATTTTGGTGCAAAACCCTGCCATCCTCAGCCCTCTTTCAATAATCACGACAAAGTGACTCATCCTACAAGCTGAAGAACTAACAAACCTTGGGTAGCATGCCTGCACTTCAAAAATCACAGACAGTCCCCCTTAGAGTAGAGGAGCTACTCCCCTGCCGTCTGCAGGCAGCCACAAGCGAAGTCTGGTCCACTGCCTTTTAGCTTCCCAACCCGACTGATGCCGCAGATGACCAGGAGAAGGTACTTGTGCTCTGGAAGGTCAGATCTGTCTCTCCACTGGACCAACCGGAATTGTACAGCACCAACCCCGGGGTACCGGACACCCTGCACCAAACACCATCAGTGAGACTCCAGACCAAGCAGCCACATAGGGATGTCAACGTCACTGAGACCCATTACGAGAGTGGCCCAGCTGCATTGATTTTGCCCCTGCAGCTCTTTGTCCCTGACCGGGAGGTGCATCTTTGCGCACCCAGCCCAGCCGTCCAAACCACTCTGCACCAAAGTCGCCCAGCCTGGGTCCCAACAAACCGGCTGTGGCCCCCTTGCTCCAAGACCCCTTGTGACCTTAGCCCCCATTTGGGAGCCCTCAGACTTGTCCGCCAGTCCCCCAGTGCATTCTGTTTTTGGGTGGCCCCCCTTCACCATAGCGCACCAGCTACCAGCTTCTCCAGCATCCTGCTCCCGGTAGAACCTGGGTGGTACCCGAAGAACTGCTGGTAGTACTTTGGACCTTTGCCTACTACAAATCTTAACCCTGAACATTTTATTTACCTTTGAATATTGCTATCGAAAACAGTACTTACTTTTGAACGAACCTCTTGCTTTTAAAACATATATAAAAAGAAGTCTTATTTTTCTAATTTCATCTCGGATATAGTCTTTGAGTGTGTGACTCATTTATGGCCTCTGTGAGTACAACAAATGCTTAGCACTACCCTCTGATAAGCCTAACTGCTCTCCCACACTACCACAGAAGAGAGTGTTAGTATTATCTACTTTTGCCTCTGTAAACCAATTGGAGACCCACTGGACTCTCTGCACAGTGTACTTTCTTTTAGTACACTATATAGAAAGCCAGCTTCGTACAGTAGAACTGAGGCTGAGGCTAGGGAGAGATATGTAGTCCTTTTGAGAGAGGATGGGGCGTAAAGGTCAGAGCTGCCAACTATGGAGCTGGGAAGAATGGGTTCGAGTTTCGGCGTCGGCTTAACATCCTTGATTTTGGAAAAAATTACTTAATCTTGCTGTGCCTACAAAAATGAATGTGTCCTTGTGTAAAGTAAATGTTGCTAATGGAAAGCACTCCAATACCTTCAGGTGGTGTTGTCGCTAATAGGTGACCTCCACACATCTCTCAAAGCAGAGATCCTGACCATGTCCCATCTAGAAAAACCCTTGAGCCTCCTTTCCCCAGCCAGCATATTACTTTCTTAGAGCGGTGTCATCGATGTGGGTCTGCCCTGCCACCCCAGAAATCTAGTAGCTGTCCACCACACTAAAGTCACAACCGTCATCAAAGGTCGTAACGACCTGTAGCCTCTCCTGGAATAGAGTGCTCTTGGATAACCCTGTGGACCTAATGCTCTATAGTCCACCCTAACCAAGGGTTTCCCCAGAGGCAAAGGCTCACTCACTTATAAGTACCAATTGGGAATTCCAGTAGTATTTCTCCACGTCAGGGAGGACAATGCCCTATCATACCATCCCCTCTCAAGTTGAGGGAGCGTTATCCTGGCCAACCTCCCATCTCATAGGAGATGGGGAACCATCTGCTTAACCTTTCCAAAAGACTCAGGCAGAGCCTGATTCGGCGTATTTTGGAGCACGTAGAGAAGTTTCGTCAGGACCATCATTTTATACGTAGCTGTTCTGCCGACAGCGGGAGCCTACGCCAATGTTGCACATCACTCTAAATCGGTCTAGTACGGAGTGAAAATTAACAGAGATAAAGAGATCAGGCCACCTGGCAACATAAAGGCCGAGATATTTAAAGCCCACATCTTTCACCACCAGTCCCTCTGGGAGGTGCCGGCACGTGGTCCATGCACATAAGGGGTAGAGGAGGGATTTCTCCTGTCGTGTAGTTCCTACCAATCTGTAGGACCTGCACATTGTTCAGACAACATAAACTAAGGGCTTGGTGTCAAGTCTGATTTCAGACACCCCCAGAGGATATGTTGGCCTATAGACCAGCTGGCTCACAGTGCCACCGTAAGCCCCCCTAACTTACCAGGGAGCAAATAGTTTATGTATAGGTGTAGAGACAAGAATCATCCAAGGGACGATCCAACCCCATTACCTGATGGGATAAAGTGACGGACCCCGTCGTGGTCACAAACTGGACACGCCTCACGAGGTTTCGGGTTGCTGCATGGTGATTGCTCATCTATTATAACAGAAAGCAGCCTTGAGATGTACGCATAGATTAGTGAACTGTTATTAATATGGAGATAGCTCTGTCCCCCCGTGGATGAAGATAGTGGTGACATTTGTACGTAGTAAGGAATGAGACCTTGTACATGATGTTCAGGGTGTTGTGATAATGTTGTGCGAAGCTATATGTAAAACAAGTTTAGTTTCAGAGAAACATATCCAACATTGTCGTGCGTGCAAATGTATGCAAAAGGTCACAGCTTGGAAATGTTATTCAGGAGGACAATGTAAGAAATAATCTGCTTCGCTACATGGGCCTAACCCGGGAATATAACACCCCAGTTGATCCTGAAACACTAATAGATGCCATACAGATGAAAGATATGAAGTAGCTGAGGGAGGGTAGCTTCAGGACTAGTCACGTACAGCAGGATATCGTCGGCATACAGGTAAATTCTGTCCTCCCATTCCCCTCCCCAGTCCAGTCTGCTTACCAGTGGGTCAGTCTGCTCTCAGCACGCCAAGGGCTCCACTGCCAGACCGAACAGCATCAGGGACAGTGGGCACCCCTGCCTGGTGTCCCGGTGTAGCATGAATGAACTGGAACACACTCCATTAACTCTAATCTGTGCCAGCGGCTCGCCATACAGCAGCTTGACCCACCTGATATAGTTAGGGCCAAATTCCATCATCTCCAGGATGCCCCACTGTAAATCACAATCTAAAGTGTCAAAAGTCGTGGCTGTGTCCAAGAACAAGATTGCTGCCGGCTCCGTCCCCGTCTCATGGCCCTCAATGCAAGCATAGAGTTGTTGTAGATTCAGGCACGTCCCTCTGTGAGCCATAAGGTCCGATTGGTCAGGGTGCACCAGCAGATTCGACCCTTCGCAGCCGGTGGCCAAGAGTTTTGCAAGAATTTAATACTCCATATTCAGGAGCAAGATCAGCCTATAGGAGGCATAGTCCGCATGGGGCTTGCCACCCTTGTGGATCACTACAATGGTAGCCAGCCTTTGGTCACGTAGAAGAATACCCTGCCACTTTCGACTGTAATAATTTTAGAAGTGTAGTTTATGATTAGCAGTGTTCTTACTCTTTTATAGGTGTGTGCTTATATTAGCAAGACACTCCCTAAACTCCACCTTAACTGTCTCCCTGGACCCTTCCTATTTTCCCCATTTTCCACCCACTACCATTTGTCCCTTCCGCATTTACTACAAAAACGTATACTTAAATGTGTGGAGATGGTTTAGATCTCCGTAGAGAAAAGATAATAAAGCAGTGGTGGACTTCAACACTGGAAGGTTGGTGAATAGCATTTTGTAGTACGTGAGGAGTACTACTGTAGTACTACTTCACGTACTAGAAAAAGTAGTTTATGGATAGGCTCCATTGTTTAACCTGTGGCTCAGGCTTAATACTATTAAGGGCAGGCAAAATTCAGACTTTGCCCATGTGAAAAGGGGAATGTTTGCTCATCGCGAAGGTGAGTTAATTTCATTGATGTAGGCCATCTCCATCACAGTAAAGTTTGGTATCAATCGATGACGATTCCCTGCAGCTATACGTTTCACTCAGACCAGATAGGATGCTTGGAATTGATTGCCGAGCTGGCAGAGGAGCCCTTAACCCTCGTGGGCAGAGGTGAAACATCTGGAGTTGCCTCTCGGAATCCATGTACATTCTATTTAACACTGCTGGAAGTTAGGGTGTGACTCCCCGCATCAAGACTTCTGGAAATAATATGTTTTGTGACTGTAAAAAGGGCAGCCTTGCATTCGCGGCCCAGGGCAATATCTGGAAAAGTATCCTCCTGTTTTCATGCAGAGAAAACTTTTTAACTCTCCAGGATTCGCACTTTCCAAAGCTTACAAAGTTTTTTAAAAATAGGTTAGTTACCAAGCCTTTCACTTTTAACTTGGCACCCCCTAAAGACTAACTGCCATAACCAGTTCCCAGTGGTTGTCCACTAACATTTGCCGGCATTTATCAGAGACTTTTGCAACACTACATTGCTGTGTTTTATTTACTTGCAAATCTCCATTTGTTGATACCGTTTTTATTTTCGATGGTCGCAGCTGCGTGCAATGCACCCTAGTGCCAAGAAGGATGGAAGCAAATGATGATGATGCTAGAATGTCCAGTAATAGAGGACACTAGACAACACATCTTCTGCTGTGGTGAACAAAATTTTGTAATCACTGATTTTGTCAGCATGAATGGGAAGCATGATCATTCTCGTCGTTACAATCTTCGGATTGTTGGGGTTCCTGAGGGAAGCGAAGGAGCCAATACTCTCCAATGGGTTGAAGCGTTTATTAAACAAAAGGTGCTACCTGAGTTTACCGGAGACTTAACACTAACATGGGCACATCGTGTTCCAGCTCATCCCCCTCCTAATCCCAAGTTTCCACGTACCATCTTGACGAACTTTGCAGATTATCGCGTGAAAGAGAACATCTTGACAAAGGCAATACAGCAGAGACAGTTTTCTATCAATGAGGGGTTTAAATGCCGGATTTTTGCAGATATGTCCATGGCAGCCGCACGCAGATGTAAAGAATTTGTGAAACTCTTGTATCTCTTCAAAGCTCAAGGGGCGCAGGCTTCTATTGCTCAGCAATCGAAGCTCAGGGTATTTGTGAGAGGAAAATTCCATATGTTCTCAAGCATAGATGAAGCCCAGGAATTACTGAAAGAGATCTCTTCTTCAAAATGAATCGGTGGTTAATTTGAGCTGTTAAAACTCCATTGCTGTGTGGGGGGGTAGGTCACCCAGGGTGCAGAACCAGGGCACCCCATAGTGTTGTAGGGTGGGGAAGAGATGTGGATAGCGGGGTTTAACACATTTCTTGGGGGGGGTGGGGACTCACGGGGTTGGGGCTGGGGGGCTGTGGGTGTTTGGCAGTAAAAAGGGCAGTTGCAAACGGGACCAAGATGAATGGTATAGTGGCTTTATGCAAAATGGTGATTGGATTTACTTGAAACATGAATATGGCTAGAATTTGCCGTATTATGTCGGTAAACGTGAATGGTATGTCAAATAGACAAAAATATGGAGGGCTTATTAGATGGTTAGCCACTCTTACGCCCCAAGTCCTCTTTTTGCAAGAAACCCATTTAAAAACAAACTCACCAAGGCTTTTTATTCCCGGGGCATTCTCTAAAGCTTTTTTCGCCTCAGCTGGGGTAGCAATGAGAGGGGTAGCAATTTATTTTTGTAGAAGCATGGCTTGGGAATTTGTTCAAGTTCAGAGAGATCCTCAGGGAAGGTGGCTATGGGTTATGGTGAGGATAAACAGGAGTATATTGAATTTCATTAATTATTATGGTCCAATAATGGATGATCCCTCAGTATTATCAACGCTACATGATCGTCTTAGAGGGGTCCCTGGTCAGATTATTCTGGGAGGGGATTTTAATTACATCCAAGATTTGAGAGAGGCCACCTCAAACAAAAATAAGAAACAACTGAAGCCAAAGACTAAAAGAGTCTTTGAGGCTTTAATACAAGATCTTCAGCTGATCGACTCATGGCGCAAAGTCAATCGAGGAACTCGTGATTTCACCTGTTTTTCTCGCCAATTTCAGACTGCCTCGCGTATAGATTTTTTTTAACTTCACGATCTCTGAATCTTGTAGAGGCAGAAATCGGAATAAATGCATTTTCAGACCACTCTTATGTTAAGGTCGAAATGGAAATAGAGGAAGGGAGGAGGACGAGATCCAGGTGGCAGATGGATCGCCTCCTTCTCCAGGATCCTCAATGGGTAGAAGGACTAAAAGAGTGGATACTCTATTTTTTTTAAAAGAAATGAGGGGACGGCGGAACTATTTTCAGTATGGGGTGGATTTAAGGTGGCTGTCCGTGGACAAATGATTGCCTTTTCAGCGACACAATCGAAATCTCGACGTATGAAAATAGCTGAATTACAGCAAGCGGTTGAAAATGCTTTAAGCCCGAGAAATTCCCCCTTACGGGGCCAGCTAGAAAAGGCCAAGAAAGAGCTAAGGGACTACTTTATAGTTGAAGAAATCAATAGCTCACGGACCTATCAACAGTGTGTTTACGAGGAGAGCCAGATGGTGGGTAAGCTGCTAGCTGGGTCTACTAAGTCGCGACAGGAAGCTGCCATAATTACAGAGATTTTGGACCCAAAGACCAGATTAGCAGTGACCGACAGGGAGGGGATTGCCCGTGTTCTTTGCGGAACATTATCAACAGCTTTACACTACCAAATATGTGGTTAGCCAGGACGCGATACATAACTACTTTGAAGGGGTAGAACTCCAGAGGCTGTCTAATATCCTTGTAGACCAGGTACAAAGACATATATCATCTACAGAGATTTTAGCAGTCCTGAAGTCAATTGCTGGAGCAAAGGCTTGCGGGGACGATGGGCTGCCTATAGAATTTTATAAAAGTTTTGCAATGGAGTTGATCCCTTTTCTGATGAAGCTTTTTGATTATGTAAAAGCTGGAGGTGCTGTTCCCTCTGCTTTTAAAAGGGCTATTGTTGTCAGTTTTGTGAAAAAGGGTAAGAACCCCAAGGATGTTAATTCATACAGACCTATCAGTCTTCTCAATGCTGATTATAAGATTTTGATGAAGACTTGGGCGCAGCGCTTTACACCTCTAGCCCAGGAAGTGATCCACAGAGACCAGTCGGGGTTCGTTGCCGGGAGGTCGATGTCTTCGAACACTGGGTTCTTGATCCAGGCGCTTGATTTTTTTAGTGTTAATAAGACACCTGTATGTATCATGATGGTCGACGCCGAAAAGGCGTTCGACCGGGTTAACTGGGACGCCCTGTTTTATGGTTTTGGTAGGTTCGTTGTTCCGTCTTTAGTCATAACCATGCTTAGAAACATCTATCAGGGGGCCCAGGCTCAGTTGGTGATAAATGCTAGCCAAGTTGGGTCTGTAAATATTAACCGCGAGACCAGACAAGGGTGTCTGCTGTCTCCCTTATTATTTACTTTTTTTATTGAACCCCAGGCTATCAAAATTCGGGGAAATTTAGCAATCAATGCCCCAATCCAGGGCATGGCTAAACTAAAGTTGTTTGCGGACGACATTATTTTATATCTTAGCCCTAAAAGCCAGAATTTGAATCAGGTGTTAACCGAATTTAACCAGTTTGTACTAATTGGGGGTTACAAAATTAATCAAAATAAAACTGAGATCTTAATTTTGAACACCGATACGGATTTTCTCCCGGCAAATTTGAAACAACAGGCCCTTAAGTCAGATCCAACACGGTATCTGGGGATCTTTGTTACAAATCAATATGGGCAGTTATATAAACTGAACTATGAGGCTACGCGCGGCAAAATTAAAAATCTATTGGAAAACTGGTCGCGTTTGCCGCTAACCTTGATAGGTCGGGTTGCCCTTTTAAAGATGTCCATACTTCCTCTGTTAATTTTCTTGTTTATTAATATACCAATTAAAATCAATAATTGTTACTTTAAAGAGCTCGAATCCATGTTCAGGTCGTTCGTCTGGAGTAAGAAGGCTCCTCGAGTTAAACTCTCTGTGCTACAACTTGACACTAGTCAAGGTGGGCTTGCACTACCACATATTAGAACATATTATGAATCCGCGATTCTGGATTTAATAGCAGGTTTATTGTCTACTAAAGGGCCATTTGATAATTTTGTTATGGATAGAATGGTACAAGAAGCTGGCTCGCAGATTCCGACTTTTCTCAAAACCTCAAAACTCCCCAAAAGGACCAGATATAAAACTCTCCTGGAATTGTCTAGTAGATCACAGTTTTTTTTAAGCAATTGGGCTCCTCCGGGTTTCACTTTTTGAAATTAAGCGAGTGCAAAAGTTTGGGCCTTCAAATTCATTTTAGCCATCTTAGTATTTGGAAAGAGGGTGGTCTGGAAGAGCTGGGGCATTTTCTAACACAGGAAAGAGTGAATACCTGGCAAGAGGTACTGGATAGATGCAGGGATCGAAATAAGCCTGTTTTTTTTTTATATTTACCAGTTGTATATTTTTTAAATAGATATAATCTTGTGTCCTGCAGTGCTCCAACTAAACTGGCGTCCGCTCTATTTAGAGGAAATGTTAGAGGGGTCGGCAACTGGTACCGGTTGTTGCGTACCCAAAACGAGTCACCGTTGGTCGAAATATTCCTGGAGAGAGTAACCCGGGAGACTCAATGTACTTTTTCTAGCCAGGAGTGGCAGTCCTTGTCTCTGTTAGGAAGTAAGGCTCTAAGAGCCGCTAATTTTAAAAGAATGGCCTTTTTGTCCCGATGGATGGCATATCTCACTCCCAAAGCCCTCAATAAGAAATTTCCAGAGGTGGAGAGTAGATGTTTTCGCTGTCTGGCAGAAGGGGAAGGGGGATGGCTACATATATTTTTCTCATGTCCAAATCTAGGGGTATTTTGGGGCAGGATCTTTGCGGCCATAAGTCGGGCATATAAGAAGCCGTTGGATCCTTTGGCGGAGGTTGCCCTCTTCAGTATGATGAGTATGGGGACAAAGTTGTCAAAATCAGAGGGGACTTTCTTAGCTATTTCTTCTCTTGTGGCTCGCTCCTTAGTTCTTCAAAATTGGAGGTCGGCCGAAGTACCTTCTTATGAGAGATGGCTAAATAAGATGAAGCGTACCCGGACATTTGAAGAAGCTTATGCAAAGCGGGTGGGGGAAACAAAAAAGTTTATTGCGACCTGGAAATACTTCGCTACTTTGGAAGACGATGACGGTACAGACGCTAGGTGAACTGTTGCACTTTAGCAATCTAGCACTTTAGAAAGCCAGGGGATTTTATATTTCTACTTGAAAGATGGGGGGATAAGATTTTAGATGTAGGTGGGGTGAGTGCTGCAGGCCAGACCACTGCAGGGATCTATTTTAATCTTGTATCTGTATCTTTTACCAGATGTACCATTTCTATTGAATGATGGGCTTATGTTTATCAATTGTTATCACGCACTTTTGGGCTCATCAAAAAGGGCTTAATTTATGGATCTGTATGTTTTGTATGTTCTGTTTAAAGGGGTTTTATTTTTCAAGCTCCTGTAAAGATTGTTTTATCAATGTCCCGGATGCGCTGCTCAATAAAAAATGTATTTAAAAAAAAAAAAATGAATGGGAAGCATGAAAAAGGAGTGGAGGAAAGGGAGAGGAAACAAAAGAGGCATGATTAGGCAATGATGATGAACTTTGTCATGATAAAAAATAGATTTGAAGATTCATCCAGTGAAAGTAAAGTTAATAAATGTGATTGGTGAAGTAAGTGCCAAAATGTTGAAAACTATTGATAACAATTAAATATTACACTTATAAATCATAAGCTGCTATTTTCCAAAACAAAAATATCAAGTATCTTAATTTTATACGAATACGATGAACATCTTTCTAGGAAAAAACATGCAACATGTAGTTTCTAAAATCATGGGTTTCATGATTTTAAGACAAATATAATAATTAGATTCACAAGTAAATCAGCATAGATGGCACAATAGGAAGTATCTGAAGTGAGATATACAGATATTCAAAAAGAAGCGTAGAAGTGAATGTTTGCGGTACTCATTTAGGCCTCAGTGCACTTTCTGAAATGATGGGTCATATAATTTGATTGAGAGTCTTATTACTTTAAGGCTTTGCCTACCGTGAGGGTAAAAGGGATCATTGAGTATGTCGTTTGAAAATTATAGATGCTCACTGCTAGGAGCAGGGCCAAGAAGAGGAAACATCATTACAATATACCCTTACAATTCAAATTCAAGTGATTCTTAGTCATGGCCGAAATTTAAATTATGGCAGTGTAATGCTCATAATTTCATTAATTTCACATTGCAGTTGATAAGTTAAATTTCCAAACATTTGCTACTACACCACGTTGCATAGTTATGCATCTGTTTGCAGCAAAATTATAGGGCAGTAACAACACAAACAACCAGAACACATGTGGCTGTTGTGTTTTTTGCTCTGTTGTTCACGAAATGTGTTGTGTCAAAATTAACACAAGAACTCATTTTGCGCTACTAAATAACAAACTGGCAAACCATTCTAGATTCGTACTACTTGGACTTGGCCCTCTCTGGAGGGTCACCCCCTAACATTTTTCCTTCTCCTCGCCTGTTTTGCTGAATTTGTTTTTGTTGGCCTTAAGATTCTGTGCACTTTGCCACTGCTAACCAGTGCTAAAGTGATTATGCTCACTGCCTAAACCATGGTAAAATTGGCTTATACTCAATTGACACATTTAATTTACTTATAAGTCCATAGTAAATAGGTACAACAACCACCCAGGGCCTGTAAATGAGATGCTACTAGTGGGCCTGCAGCACTTATCATGCCACCCACTTGAGTAGCCTTTTAAAACATACGTTATTGAACTTTCTTAACACTTATAGTTACATCTGTGACAGGTATTTCTCAGGAATGCACTGACAGGTGTGGCATTACCCATCCGAGGATGGAGTTTGCGCACCCTTATATTTTATATGTACGAGAAGGGACCCATTCAAGATCAACGTAGACCTGCTGATAATCTAGACGACTTTACACAGGTAGACTTTACCTTTGTGATTGACGGGAACGATAAATTTGGGGATTCTGTATATCCGTACATATTGATGACGAACAGATTGACACTTTTTAATATGGAGCCTGCTACGGAGCATGTTCAGTAGTCCTTCCTCACTTTCTAATTTTTAGGGATTCAGCCTCAACGAATAAAAAATTTGCTAGCATTCGCGCCAAGAATTTTCAATTCTATTAAGGACACGGAGGTGAAGATTATGCTTTCTCTCTCTTTACTGCAAACAAAACAGCAGCCAATAAGAACATTTTAAACATATTGAAAGTAATACATTCCCAGAATGCTTAGCGTCACACTATCAACAACCATAGAGACTAGCCCTATAAATGACTCTCCACACCGGAACACTTCCTCTTTCTTTGCCCAACGAGCAGAGTCCAATTTGAACAGAATTATAGTCCCAAGAACATCAGAAACGTATCCCGATCACATCAGACTGAAGACCGAACAGGAACTGTAGAACTTGCACAAGAAGGTCGGAGACCACTCCATCCCAAGAGACCACCACAATGGTTTATTCGCCTTTTTGGTCAGTGCCTGAAACGAAAAAGTCGTACTCGTAACAACTGACATAACCTGCAGATCAGGGAGGGTAAACATGACAATTATGCATCATAATATGTACATTGGGCGGGATAATCTTCGCCTCCGTGTCCTTAATTGAATTGAAAATTCTTGGCGCGAATGCTAGCAAATTTTTTATTCTATTACAGGACCAGAGGCTTCAGATTATGCTAGTTTAACGCTTATCCAAAACAACAGAAGCAACATCGCCCACAGGTTTATAATAGAATTGTTTGAAAGTAGAACTGGAAGACCAATCAGCCGCTTTCATGATATCATGTATACTAGTACCCAACATAAATGATTTTGAGGCCATAGCGCCTCTGACTGAATGTGCTCCAAATAAATCGGTGTCAATACCCGCCTCTGACATTACATATCTAAGCCACCTGGCAATCGTAGCAGAGGTAACAGGTTTGAAAGGTTTCTGCAAAGCAATTAGTAACCTTGAACAACCGGGTGGTCTAAGAGACCGTGTACAGTCTTCATACACCTTGAGACATTTTACAACACAAAGTTTCTCATTTAATGGAAAGGCATTGTAATCAATAGATTTGGAAAAAGTTTTAGTGCGAGCTGTTATCACAAAGGACACACCCTCAGGAGAAAAAATCCTGCCCTCCAAGTCTAACACTCTAACATCAGAAACCCTGCGGCATGCGGATAAACACAGCAACATGGCCAACTTAGCTGACAATTGTTTCCTGGACAGTAATTCATTATTAGGCCATTGTTCAAATAAGTGCAATACCTTAGAAACATCCCATAAAGAGGTATACTTAGCCTTAGGAGGGTTCGCTATACATATCCCTTTGAGAAGTTTAAACACTATCGGATGCATACCCACGGGTCTGCCATCCAGATGTGCATGGACCGCGGAGATAGCTGAACGGAAATTGTTCACTGATCTATAGGATAAACCATCAGCGGCTTTTTGGGAGAGAAAATTCACAATTTGAGAGATATCTGCTTCCACGGGATCCAGGTGTTTCTCCAAGCACCAACCCAACCAAGCCTTCCATGCGGAACCATATCGCTTCCTGGTAGAAGGGCCCCAGGCTTGCTGGATAAAACTGGAAGCCTGCTCCGAAATTCCTGTCAATGACCATTGTTGCCAGAAAGCCTCCAGGCCATCAGGGACAGCTGCCCCGCAAGGACTAACAGGTGGAGCTCTCCCTGAGGGCCCTGAAGCATCAATGGAAAACACGGGAGACGAATTGGAGAGTCGCACGCCATCTCCGGCAGGACTGGAAACCATGGCTGAGACTTCCAAATTGGGGTGACCAACACAATCTCCGCTTCCTGCCGCATCACTTGATTTGCTACCCTGGGTATCAGGACAAACGGGGGAAATGCATACTGGATATTCTGAGACCAATCATGTGTGAATGCATCAGTCGCTCTCGCCAGGGGATCTGGTCTCCAACTGAAAAAGGACTCCAGCTGATGATTCAGTCTGGAGGCAAAAAGATCTATGTGGAATGGACCCCACAGCGACTGAAGCTGGCGAAAGAGGGACGGGTGAAGCTTCCAGTCGCTGTAATCCTTCAGGTGGCAGGACTGCCAGTCCGCTACTGCATTGTCTCGACCCGGAAGGTATTCCGCAATCACTGTGATCTGATGTGCTAGGCAGTAATGCCAGAAGTCTTTGGTGATCTCCGCCAACATCGGGGATCTGGTGCCCCCCAGCTTGTTTATATACCTCACAGCGGAAATATTGTCCATCCGTAACAGAATACAACACAATACCTTCCTGGGTAAGAGCGTGCAAATCGCAAATGACCCCGCCAGGAGTTCGAGACAATTGATATGCAACTCCAACTCCTGGAGAGACCATCTGCCCCCCGTGGTCACTTCCCCGCAGCGGGCTCCCCAACCCGACCTGCTGGCATCGGACTCTATGATCACTTCTGGGTGAGATCCGAAGATCACTCGACCATTCCATGCATCTACGTGTGTTAACCACCATTGGATCTCTGCCCGGACTTCGTCCGTAAGAGGGACTTGATCTGAATAAGACAGGCCCTTCTGGAGATGTCTGATCTTGAGACGCTGAAGGGCTCGGTAGTGCAACGGTCCCGGGAATATCGCCTGTAAAGAAGAAGCTAACAGGCCCACCAAACATGCGAACGCCCGTAAGGACATCAACTGTGTGTCTAAAGTTTTCCTCAATTCTTTCTTCAGGTCCCTCAGCTTCTGCTTGGGCAACTGAAGCTGGGCTGACTGGGAGTTGATCACAAACCCCAAGAACTCCAAGGACTGTGTTGGAACCAGAATCGACTTCGACTTGTTTATGACAAACCCCAAACTCTCTAACACTGTTATCGCTATCTGCAGATGGAGAGTTGCTAGGGAAGCCAAAGGAGCCATTATCAGGATGTCGTCGAGGTAAACTATTAAGCGTATACCTTGCTCGTGAAGATGCGCAATCACCGGCTTCAATAACTTGGTGAAACACCAAGGAGCCGAGGAAAGACCGAAAGGCAGGACCAAATATTCCAGGCGCCTGCCGCGCCATTGGAACTGCAGGAACCTGCGATGAGGAGGAAAAATGGGAACCGTCAGATACGCGTCCTTGAGATCGAGACGGACCAACCAATCCGCTTGTCTCAGAATGTCCGTGAGGAGATGGATCCCCTCCATCTTGAAGTGACGGTAGAGTACAAAGTAATTGAAATCTTTCAGGTTTAGCACTAGCCTGTAACCGCCGCCCCTCTTTTGCACCAGAAAAACGTTGCTGCAGAAGCCTGCAGGCCCCTCTTCGCAATAGGCAACCGCGTGCTTCTCCAGCAAGTCTTCTATTTCGCGATCTATAAAAAGTTCGTCTTGTTGGGAAAAATACAGAAGGGGCGGAGAAAACTCCTGCGTGGGAGTTTGAAAGAAATCTATTTGAAAACCCTGTACTGTCTGGAGAACCCAGGCGTCCTGAGTAATGGTACGCCAATTGTGAAGAAAATGGCAAATCCGACCTCCCAAAGGGTAGAGAGACAGAGACAGAGGGCTTACCTGCTGTAATTTGAGGCTGGGAGTTCCCTCGCTGGCCCCCTCGATGGAAGTGGCGATGGTTGAAGCGCCTTGTGGGGTAAAACGTGCCGCCTCTGGTGGGATCTTGTTAGTCTCCGCGACTGCGGCCGTAACCCCCTCTGGAAGGGCCTTGCTGGTACTGTGGGCCTGGCGAGCGGCCCCTGCCTCGCCCGGCCCGTCCAAAAAGGCCCGCATGGAACACCCTCTTGATATTTGCTTGGGCTTTGTCCAACAAAGTGAAAGTCCCCACATATTTGGAGACGTCTTTAACAAATCGCTCTCCGAATAATAAACCGTCCACCAAGAGACCTGGTTCAGCCGTCGCTAGTTCGGTTAAATTAGTATCCATACGCATCAGGAGTGACTTTCTGCGTTCGGCGGAAATGGCGCAATTCGCGTTGCCCAAAAAGCAGATCGCAGGCTGCGTCCAACCAGCGAGAATATCTGGGTCAATCGGGTCGCCGGACTCCTTGGCTAATAGAGCCAACTCCAGGATCTTGGACAAGGGACCGATGGTGTCCAACAATTTATCCTGGCACCCCGGCCAGGCCCGATCGATGCCTTTCTTAGGATCTTTCTGAAATTTCTTCAGGAAAGCCAACATATTCGGGTCGATATCGGGTGTCTCCGTGACTTTGTCAGGTACATCTGGACGAGGGCATTCCGACCGCAGTCGGTTCCTGACCTCCCTGTTGAAACTGCGCCTCAAATTCTGATGGATGTAATCCGCCACTTCCGAAGGAGGTGCCCAATCAGATGACCTCGGGTGTATTATATCTTGTGGGTTGAAATCGAATGGGGTAGTGGGTTGGTAGACTGGGGGGTATTGGGGACGGATAGAGGCCCTCTTAGCCTTTTTCTTCTTAGGGGACGCGGTGGGTCCAGTGGAGTCCGTGTCCATACCAGTATCGGTAACGGTAACCACCTTTGAAGACGAGGGCAAGGAAGTCGGAGCCCCAGAATAGGGGTGGTCCCGGGCAGAAGGGGGCGGCAGCTTAGAAAGGGCCTGCGCATGCGGCCAACTGCGCGTCTTGGCAGTAGCGGTTTTCCCCCCTGCAGGAGATGTGGAAGAATTCACAGCGTCTTGTTGAAGCATGCCATGTCGTTTAGCGAAATATTCTAATTGCGCCGTAATAGGCTTCAATGCGGCCGCAAGCGCCATATTAACAGTCTTAGGGACCGCTACCTCCACCGCCTTGTTGACGGAATCTTGAACTGATGCATCAAGGGCATTCACGAGGTTGTCCTCCAGGAGAGGCCCATGCTCCTCCTCATAGTACCCATACTCATCCTCCTCGAAGTAGGCCCAGTCTTCCATCGCTAAACGTAAAGCGAGAGACTCTTGTGACAAATGAGCAAGATCCCAGTGGAATCCGTCAAGGGGGAGCAGCCCTGGTGCAAGAATCACAATTGAAATAACTTAATAAATTAAATGCTCCTCAGCAAAGCTGTAATCAGTAAATCAGCCCAAAGGGCGTGAAGAGCCAGTATTCGGATATAGAAAAGCCTGCACACGGCTTGGGGCCTGCCTTGTTCTTCAGCCCAGGAGAGGCGTCACCAAAGGGTACAGAAGGAAAACCTCTGCTCCGATCCGCGTTCGAAAATACGCGCGGAGCGAGGAGTAATGGTAATGGGCATCGCGTAGCCCAAAAGGAGCCCAAAACAAGCCCAATTGGGCTACGCGACTCGAGGCTCAAATACAATGCGGGCCCGTATGAGGGAAGGCTCCGCGCACCGCTAGAATAACATGCAGTAAGTTTTGGTGAGAACAAAGGCAGTCGGAAGGTGGGGAACGCGTGAGGAGGCAACCGCCACCTTCCTAGAGCTCGTTACAAGCAGCAGCGTGACGCGCTGAAAAAATATGCAAAAAACTGCGTGTTACATTCAGACAACAGCAGAATACATTAGCGTTGCATACATGAAATAAACAGCAAGCAATATAAACACGAGTTATGGCAAGAAACAATATCGAGCACTTAACTCTGAGCGAGCAGCAAAGAAAGAGGAAGTGTTCCGGTGTGGAGAGTCATTTATAGGGCTAGTCTCTATGGTTGTTGATAGTGTGACGCTAAGCATTCTGGGAATGTATTACTTTCAATATGTTTAAAATGTTCTTATTGGCTGCTGTTTTGTTTGCAGTAAAGAGAGAGAAAGCATAATCTGAAGCCTCCGGTCCTGTAATAGAATTACTCGGGTGGCTTATACCTTTGTGCCCCTTTTTTTGATAATGTAAGTAATACTATTTGGGACTTTACCGGTCCTTTCTTTGGACTAGCAACGGATTGACACACTCTGCAATGGAGCCTGTCATTGCCCTGTGATTTATAAGTCCGTTTTCACTTTTTGTCATCTCGATCTTGGGCACCTGCGTTCCTGATTTAAAATTAACAGTGCATTAGAAAGGAGGCCAACAGAAGACGCGGAGCGTACACGCTACCGCTGACAGCGTTTTTTACACGGAAACTGTAAGTGGGACAACGGGTGACCGGACTGCACTTACTCACGAGGATTTGAATTGGACAGACTACTTAGGTTTGCTCTTTATATTGTGTTTTCTCACCTTAGTTATTGAATGGAGTTCACTACTAAATGGGGACCTTCCGATTTTTTAGGGACCTTGAACTACAGGAAAAGAAGTGATACAGATAGCCTGCGGGTTGGAATTATCACCGCAAGCGAAGTAGGTATACTATGATTATCTTTATATGCAGACTCCATCTTCTGTGAGGTTTTGCATATAATTTTAGGGATACACTTTGACACATTTATATCTGACAGTGCACCTTTTTCCTCAGGTACGACACACCAACTTGTGAGGTACCTTTTGTCCTTTTCACACATTTTTCTGATATCTTTCCATCTACTGTATGTTGTGTGGCATGAAGGTGGTTTGATTTTTAAGCTTTTGTTATAGGAGTTTACGATGACACAAGTAGGGTGAATCCACCGTATGTATCAAGTTGTGTTTTAGATACATGCATGTTATATAATTGATGTATTGATAATCAAATACTCCGATACTACTTCTGCGCATGGGTTTCCACTGCTATTGCACTAAGCAAATCCTTTTTAGGACTGGTTTTGAATATTGCTCTTATGTCACTATGGTGATTATAAATAAGCCGGATGGGCAATCATCCCATTGTGACATGTGTTACGTATGATTTCTTAGCCCTGAAGAAGTCGCGGGACTTGATACCTGAATAGCGACGAAACACGGGTTGGCTGAGATTTGTGCATCTGCAAAAGAAGAAGAATAAAGAAATTGACACTTCTGTCGACACTGACCTATTATTTACTTTGTGAAAAGACATTACGCGTGTGCTGGGGAATTGGATGTTCTAATTGTGTGGTCTAGGCCACGTTACAGGGAGAGGGGTGGTTCTCCCTACATTACGAGCACCGCTTCATAGATACTGGGCACCCCTAGGAGCGCCATCACCCTCACAGTAAACCACCCTGTAAATAGACACTGATTTAGAGTTTGGCGGACGAGGTTACTCCATCACAAACGTGATGGATAGTCCGTTTGCCGTATTACAAACCCATTATATCCTATAGAACTTGTAATATGGCGGACAGGCTATCCGTCACGTTTGTGGCGGAGTAACCCATCCGCGAAACTCAAAATCAGGTCCTTAGTCTGAATGTAGGAATCCTAACTGCAACTTCGTCCAGCGACTCCCCAATGATGACGCCTCCTCATCGGACACTGCTGGCTGCCTTGCCACCTTACCTTCTCAGACACTTTTCCCCCAAAATATCATCTAAGTCTGAAGGTAAGTGAGGACCGGGCACAGTCCACTTTGTTTATCTGAACTAAGCTCCGTCGCAGTTGGCCGTAACTTTTGACTTTGCTCCGGTATCACACAGCTATATATCCACTGTTGGCACTTGGATCTTTTAGGTCACTTTAAAGTTTTAAAAAACCATAACTCCAATTCTACTGATTGGATTTTTGTCGTTTTAGTGTCAACTAATCTATTAAATTTCACTCTATATTTCTAAATTAGTTGGATTTTTCTTGTGTTGTGTCTTTACTTTATTTGTGTAAATGCTGCATAAATACTTTACACATTGCCTCTAAGTTACGCCTAACTGCTTTTGGGACAAGCTACCAGAGGGTTAGGAACAGGTTAATTTAGTGACTATTTGTGGGTCACCCTGACAGGGATTGTGGCTGTTGCTTGAGAAGGGTTCACACCCCCATCAACCAACAACCCCATTTCTCACAGAACACTTTTGTGAAGTTCAAACTTTCTCAAGGTTTATTCAATTCGTAGTTTGGGCGTTCACATGACGAATGCATTGTTTGTGCTCCGATGTTTATGTAACATGTGTTCAATATCTTGTTCTTTAATGTGCACTGTAGGAATGATGCTTATTTTTGAAGAGTGAATGCATTGTTTTGTGAGCAACGTTAGCTGTTAACAGATACCATCTCCTTTGTAATGTCACAATACTTCAAATGTGTTTTATAGACCCATATGAAACATACGCAATCCTTAAAGTCCACAATCTCAAGAGTTGCACGGTAACAAGAAGTGGAAGCAAGCCTTGCTGGGAACAAGATTTCACCTTGTAAGTAATTCAGATTTATTGAACCTAAATGTAGTTCTCTAAATTCGCTCATCGAGGAATATTTATTGTGAAAAAAAACTGTTGCATTGTTATAACAACTATAGGCGTCATCTATTTTGCACACTGGCTAATGGAACACATCTTCAATAGCATGGCGATTTATGACTGATAAACTGATAAAAATCACAGAAAAGGCATGTTCTGTTGAGCAAACTGCACAACAGCAGAGTTCATCAGTGTTTTCTGAGGCAGTAATTTTGCACCTGAATTACCAATATCATGGGAATTAGTATGCAGATTCAGAATTATATTTGCAAAATATTTTTCCCCAATCAACGTATAGCAAATGGGGCATTAACTCGGTTGCTGTTTCTGCACCAATTTTCACTGGAGGCTCTAGCATTAAAGACCATTTACGGGAGCCAATTTCCACCAAATCGACCGGTCAAAATGTATCCTTGGAAAATTCAGGCCCCAATTCACCATGAAAAGTTATCCGTTTAAACTCATACTTCTGTGTATGATGTAACTATACAACTTTTTGTTAATTCACACTTATTCCCAGTGGTAGGCCTGGAAAGCAACATCAGTCACAGCTTTTGCGATGTATTACTGGGAATATCATGGTGCATCTCCTATTTCCCAACTATACACAGAGCATGCCTAACACATCAGGAAATGAATTTCACTGTGCAAATGCATATATCTTTTTTTTGTTGTTTTTTTATCTCCATAGGGAAAACATTTTTCCGCATGGAGAAATCTCTTCCCTACATTTTTACAAAGATTGGGAGTGTTCTATTCCCCTTGCTACCTTATCTCCTTTTCTCACAGCTCAAAGCAGTAGTAAGGACCAGATGTACGACCGTGTGGCCCATTTGCGACAGTTAAAAAGGGTTATAGCATGTATCAAACCTATTTTGCGAGTCAGTAACCTGTTACCGACTCGCAAAATAGGCATTGCGAAACACTATTAGTAAGGGGCGTGCCAAGGGCGTCTCTTCCTAATAGCGAGTTGCAGGGGGATGTACGATTGTTTTGCAACAAAAAATGCGGTCGCAAAACGATCGCATTTACCATCAATTTCAAACTGGTAGTAAGCCAGTCGCAAACGGGAAGGTGTTCCCAGGGGACCCCTACCCTTTTGTGATTGGCAGTGAATATGTTTTTTAAGAGCAGGCAGTGGTGCCCGCTCTTTAAAAATGAACTGAAACGTTTCATTTAGATTTTTTAAGTGCAGCCCGTTTTTCTTTAAGGAAAACGGGCTGCATAAAGCAGTTAGTCACAGACATGGTTGTTTGCTGAAACCAGCAGGCCACCATCCCTGTGAGTGCTGGCCATTCCCAATAGGTCGCAAAATGCTACCTAATTCATGAAAATTAATGAGGCAGGTCCTTTGCGACCCATTTGGGAATCGCAAACAGTGTCTCAGAAACTGTTGTAAATCCTTGTTTGTGACTCACAATGTGCAAGTCGCAAAAAATGCAAAATTGCGATTGCAAACACTGAGGGTCGTACATCTGGCCCTAAATCTCCAATCTTTCCTGGGTGTAAGCATCACAGAGGAGTTAGGGAATGCCAAGAAACTCACAGGTTTGTAGGCACTCACATACTCACTTAGAAAACAGTGCCTTGATCTTACTACTTAGCACCGCTTGTATGGGATTTATTATGGCATCATTCTACACATTTGTGGCGTTCAGTGAATCAGTAGTAAAACAATTTACTCCTGCCAGTTATCCTTTTGTGAGTTCATGATATTTTTAAATGGAGCTCTATTCCGCTATTATATATGAAAACAAGGGACCCCCTCTATCAAATAATAAGGTCTGGGAGTAAGAGGGGAAACGCGACCATGTATTTTTACTAGGAAATACTCCCCTTTGACCTGTAGTTATTCCGCTATTAACATATGTTTACAGCCGTAAATGGCTTTCTGAATCAGGGGATCCATGGCAATATTAAGGGCCAGATGTACAACCTGCCAAATAGCGCCTCGCAAATTGCGTCGCATTTGCGACTCGCAATTTGCGAGGCGCTATTTGGCATGTACAACAGTGTGTTCAACACTGTTTGCGATTCCCAATAGGGTCGCAAATTGCGAGGCTCATGAATATTAATGAGCCTCTCGCAATTTGCGAGCCCATTGGGAATGACAGGCCCTCCCAGGGATGGTGGCCTGCTGGGTTCAGCAGACCACCATGTCTGGGACTGCTTTTAAATAAAGCAACTTTTTTTTTTTAATTCAGCCTGTTTTCCTTAAAGGAAAACGGGGACCACTGCATGCCCTTAAAAATAATATTGCATGCATTTGCCAAGGGGACCCCTTCCCATTTGCGAATGCATTACCACCTACTTGAAGTAGGTGGTAATTTGCGAGTGTTTTGCGACCGCAATTGCGGTTGCAAAACATTGCTACATTCCTTTGCGGTCGCTATTAGGAAAGGAATGCCCCTTCCTAATAGCGAGTCGCAAAACAGTATTTTGCGAGTCGCAATTTATTTGCGACTTGCAAAATGCTGTTAGTGCATGGGCCCATGCTTTTCAGCGTGCGCGAACGAGTCTAAGACCCGTTTGTGCACGCTAAAAAGCGTTGTACATCTGGCCATGAATGTTGTAATTCCATACATCTAGGAATCCCAAATCGTAATGAAGTCTTATACCTCTGCATTATGGTTGCTCAAGGCATGAAATAAAGCAAAACTTGTATGCTAAAGTTCAATGTAAATGCCTTTCTTTTATTTGAATTAACCAAGTAAAATAATTTAGGGTCTAGGGGAGCACTTCAAATATATTCGGAAATACTCTACATATGGAGAGAGAAGTATAATTAAAGCAGCAGGTTTCAGGATAAACTCGTGACAGAAGTCCATAGCCTGTTCCGTGACGTTTATTAATAACAGTATGTAAACTGTTCCGATTTGCAGGATAAAGAGGACATTGATGTTGATTTGATATAAATTGACACGTCAATATTAGTGGACTGGTAAAGGTTTCCAGTACTAGGAAGAATTAACTATTTTAGTAAGACATAGAATAAAATCTGAGTATGATGATACCTAAAAGTGCATGTTCATAATAAAATATAGAAAACATATTGCATTTCAGCCCATTTAGAAATACTAGCAGTTTCAATGGAGCTCCCAACATTCTAATGTTCTAATTTGTTTTTACGTATATTAAGGTTTGTAACAACATTGCAAAGGCAATAGGCCTGGCTTTAATGTACTAATTTGTAGCATGTAAGCACAGATATTCTCAAATGTTGTTTGCATCTGTTGCATGCACACATGCTTATCAACACATTAAAGGCAGCCCAACTGGCTTAGCCGAAACATGAGGTAACACTGCAAAAAATGATTAGTTTCTGTGTTAAATGCATGAAAGACATTTGAATAGCACAAAAATGTGATGTAAAACAGTCCCTTGCACATTCCAATGGAAGCACTTTCTCGGATGGAAAATGATAATCCTACAGTCAATAGCATTAAGTGAGAGACTAATAGCCTCAGACCAAAGTATATTTTAAAAAATGTGATAACAATATGGCATGCAGACAGCAGATCTTTTAAACCAGACCTAAAAGAGCATTGGTAATCTTAGGCACTCACTTTCTGTTAGTACTGATCTTGATCTTCTGTGCTGGCTTTGACTACTGTTCCATCCCTTCTCTTATTAGATCTGAGACCACCATTTCTTTGACTTTGGTCAAGTTGCTTCACGTCTACAGTGTAGTATCATTAAAACGTTTTTTGGCATCATTCGGCCTCTTTGCCTTGTCACAAAATCTTGCTTTAAATCAAGCAAGTCAAGTCAAACATGATCATATTTAAAAACTAGAAAATAATACCAAGTAAAACACTATAACCAGAGCTAACGTTTACTGATTTGGAAGATCAATCTCAGGTGCACAGGGACATTTGTCAAATAAAAGGCCTTGGTAGGAGCCATAAAGGGGCACAGCTTGTATTGACAGAGGCAACTATTTCTATTCCACCACGGTTGCTATTGGAACGAAGTCCCTGTGTACAAGTTCAACCATGCAAATATTTCTAATGTCCGCTCTAAGAGCGACCATGTATCTAATTTCTCACCAAACTTTACAGAACTTCAGTATCATTAATGGGGTTTCTTGCTCAGCATGGGAGATACAATAATACATCTAAGATGCAAGGAAAAGCACATGGGCAAGATATGTACTATGTAAAGTAAGTGAGTCAATCAATCCATCAATCAAACAGGATTTGTAAAGCGCTGCTTATCACCCTTGAGGATATCCAGGTGCTGGAGGAGGGTGGGGGATGGGTGCTCAGATGGTTTAGTTGAAGAGCCAGGTTTTTATGCCCTTCCTGAATTCCTGTTGGGTTGGGGCTGTTCACAGGTAGAGGGGGGCTATTCCAGGACTTGGCTGATAGGTGCGCGTAGGAGCGGCTGCCGCTACCGCTCCTGTGAATGCGGGGTGTGCAGGCCAAGCAGAGGGATGCAGAGCGTAGTTTTCAGGTGGGTTGGTGGAAGTTCACCCTGTGGTTGAGGTATGCTGGTCCCTAGTGAGCAGTTTGAACTGGCCCCGTTTGTTGACGGTAATGTGGGTCCGTCTTGGGAGGTCAAGGATGTGCCTGGCTGCAGCGTTCTGGAAGGTCTGGAGTCTGTTTAGTAGCTGTGAAATGATTCCCACGTAGAGAGAGTTGCCGTAATCCTTGACATATTTTTGTATTTAAAAAAATATATATATATCAGGATACTGTTTTAAATGCAGGTTGAATGATATATGAATATGTATCATTAATTCAGTGGTGACACTGTAAATTTCCTTCTCAGACCACTGTTTACAGGGTGGGGTTTAACCCCTTCGGTGCTCATGACGGAATGGTTCCGTCATGAGCACCAGTGCTCCAGTGCTCATGACGGAACCATCCCGTCATGTGCACAGGCGCACAAAATCCCTCTGCTGCAACAGCAGAGGGATTTCTTTTTTTAAAAAGTTTGCCTCCGTAGGTGGGGAAGAGCTTCCCCAGCCTCCCGAGGCTTTTTTTCCCTTCAATGTAATGATGATCGGGAGCATGGCACGCTGACGTCAATACATTGAAAATGAAACTGACATTTAGTTTCAGTTTCAGTGTTTCAGTTTCATTGTTTCAGTGTTCGTGGGGCTATCTCAGCCCCCGAGCACCGAATTACATGGGAGAGGTATCGTTGGAAAGGGGAGAATCTCTCCTTTTCAGTGGTACCCTTCACTAGTGGATCCCTGCTTGGGGGTTGCCCCAGGAGGGCAATCCCAAAGCAGGGATCCACCCACTAGGCCCCAGGGAGGGGGAGCGGCCCCTTGGGCAAGGGCCTTTGGCATATCCAGTCTTTCTACCTCCCCCTGGGGGGAAGATGGGGGCAGTAGCCCACGATCTGCCCCCCAGGGGGGGCAGAAAGCACCCTAGAAGCCAGCAATTATAATTGTTTAGGTCAGGGGCTGCCCAGAATGGGCATGCCAATGTCCCCACCTTTCCCCCCCCAAAAAAATGCAAAAGTCTTTCTGCCCCCCCGAGAGGCATATGGGGACAGTAGCCCCTGATCTGCCCCTGGATGGGGCAGAAAGCTCACTAGACACCATGGATTATTATTATTATTTTTCTATACGTAGGGGTGGCGGCTGCCCAGAATGGGCATGCCAATGCCCCCACCCCAAATAAATTACCACTGTTGTTCTGCCCCCTCGGGAGGCAGATGGTGGCAATAGTCCCTTATCTGTCCCCCTGGGGGGGCAGAAAGCCCACTAGACACCAGGGATTTTTTTTCTCAAAGTTTAGGGGTGGGGGCTGTCCAGAATTCGATATAAAATGTCCTACTGTCCAGCGTTTCCCTTGGTCTCCCGATAAAAATGGTACCTCACTTGTGTGGGTGACCAATACAGTATCAGCTAAAATCGTATTTTTAAAAAAATGTATCGCTTAGAATTTGCTGTGCTATACCCTTAATCCCTATGTTTTTGGCCCTTCCCAGTCTCAGGCCCTTGGCCCACCCACACACGTGAGGTATCATGTTACTCGGGAGAACAAGGGGAACACTGGGTGGTAGGACATTTGTGCCGGCATGGTGATCCCACAAAAAATGAGTGGAAAAATTGATTTTGTCAGCTAAATTTAAGGTTTGCAGGGTATTCTGGGCAGGCAAATGTTTTTTTACAGAGTTTGAGGTATGCAGAGGAATTCTGGATAACAGAACCTGGTGAGAACCACATAAGTCACCCCCTCCTGGTTTCCCCCGAGTGTCCAGTTTTCAAAAATGTATAGGTTTGCTATGTTTCCCTGGGTGCCGGCAGGGCTATATTTCAGAATCCACAGGTAGGCACTTTGCAAACAAGGGTCAGTTTTCACTGTAAAAATGTGGTGTGTCCACGTTGTGTTTTGGGACGTTTCCTGCTGCGGGCACTGGGCCTACCCACGCAAGTGACATACCATTTTTATCGGGAGACTTTGGGGAATGCGGGGTGGGTGGAATTGTGTGGATCCACGTAGATTCCAGGACTTTCCATCACAGAAATGTGAGGAAAATGTGTTTTTTGTGACAAAGTTTGAGGTTTGGAATGGATTCTGGGTAACAGAACCTGGTGAGAGTCACACAAGTCACCCCCTCATGGATTCCCCTGGGTGTTTAATTTTCAAAAATGTATAGGTTTGCTAGGTTTCCCCAGTGGCCGGCAGAGCGAGGGTTCAAAATCCACTTCTGGGCACTTTGAGAGAAAAAAAGGTCAGATTTCAATGTAAAATGTGGTGTGTCCTGTTGTGTTTTGGCCTGTTTCCTGTCGTGGGCACTAGGCCTACCCACACAAGTGAGGTACCATTTTTATCAGAAGACTTTGGTAAATGCGGGTTGGGTGGAATTTTGTGGATCCAAGCAGATTCCAGAACTTTCATTCACAGAAATTTGAGGAAAATGTGTTTTTTGGGACAAAGTTTGAGGTTTGCAGGGGATACTGGGTAACAGAAACTGGTGAGAACCACACAAGTCACCCCATCCTGTATTCCCCTAGGTGTCTAGTTTTAAAAAATATATAGGTTTGTTAGGTTTCCATAGGTGCTGGCAAAGCTAGGGTTAAACTCCAAAGCTAGGCACTTTGAAAGAAACGGGCCAGTTTTCACTGTAAAAATGTGGTGTGTCCACGTTACGTTTTGGCATGTTTGCTGTCACGGACACTAGGCCTACCCACACAAGTGAGGTACCATTTTATCAGAAGACTTTGGCAAATGCGGGGTGGGTAGAATGCTGTGGATCGGCGTGGATTTCAGAACTTTCCATCAGAGAAATGTGAGGAAAATATGTTTTGTTTTTACAAAGTTTGAGGTTTGCAAGGGATTCTGGGTAACAGATCCTGGTGCGAGCCACACAAGTCACCCCCTGCTGGATTGCCCTGGATGCCTAGTTTTAAAAAATGTATAGGTTTGCTAGGTTTCCCTAGGTGCGGGCAGAGCTAGGGTTCAAAAACCACTACTAGGCACTTTGAAAAAAAGGGGTCAGTTTTGACTGTAAAAATGTGGTCTGCCCATGTTGCGTTTTGGCCTGTTTGCTGTTGCGGGCACTAGGCCTACTCACACAAGTGAGGTACCATTTTTATCGGAAGACTTTAGGAGCGGAATGGGTGGAATTTTGTGATCCACACAGATTCCAGAACTTTCCATCACAGAAATGTGAGCAAAATGTGTATTTTTTGACAAAGTTCGAGGTTTGCAGAGGAGTCTGGGTAACAGAACCTGGTGAGAGCCACACAAGTCACCCCATCCTGGATTCCTCTGGGTGTCTACTTTTCAAAAAGTTTTAGGTTTGCTAGGTTTCCCTAGGTGCCCACAGAGCTAGGTTTCAAAAGCCACAGCTAGGCAGTTTGTAAAAAAAGGGTCAGTTTTCACTGTAAAAATGTGGTGTGTCCATGTTGCGTTTTGGCCTGTTTGCTGTCGCGGGCACTAGGCCTAACCACACAAGTGAGGTACCATTTTTATCGAAAGAATTTGGGGAATGCGGGGTGGGTGGATGTATGTGGATCCGCGCAGATTCCAGAACTTTCCATCACAGAAATGTGAGGAAAATGTGTTTTTTTTTTTACAAAGTTTGAGGTTTGCAAGGGATTCTGGGTAATATAACCTGGTGAGAGCCACACAGGTCACCCCCTCCTGGAATCCCCTGGGTGTCTAGTTTTTAAAAAGTTTTAGGTTTGCTAGGTTTCCCTAGGTGCCGGCAGATCCAGGGTTCAAAATCCACAGCTAGACACGTTGAAAAAAAAGTGTCAGTTTTCACTATAAAAATGTGGTGTGTCCACGTTGCGTTTTGGCCCGTTTCCTGTCGCGGGCACTAGACCTACCCACACAAGTGAGGTACCATTTTTATTGGAAGACTTTGGGAAATGTGGGGTGGGTGGAATTTCGTGGATCCACACAGATTCCAGAACTTTCCATCACAGAAATGTGAGCAAAATGTGTATTTTTTGACAAAGTTCGAGGTTTGCAAGGGAGTCTGGGTTAACAGAACCTGGTGAGAGCCACTTAAGTCACCCCATCTTGGATTTCTCTGGGTGTCTAGTTTTAAAAAATGTATAGGTTTGCTAGGTTTCCCTAGGTGCCGGTTGAGCTAGGGTTCAAAATTAACAGCTAGGCACTTTGAAAAAAAAGGGTCTGTTTTCACTGTAAAAATGTGGTGTGTCCACGTTGCGTTTTGGGCCGTTTCCTGTTGTGGGCACTAGGCCTACCCACACAAGTGAGGTGCCATTTTTATCGGGAGACTTAGGGGAACACAGAATTGTAGAGCAACTGTTATTACCTATTGACTTTCTATCCCTTTCTGCCTTCCAAACGTAAGACAATGTGTAAAAAAGAAGTCACTTTGAAAAATGTCCTATAATTCACATGCTAGTATGGGTGCCCACAATTTCAGAGACGTGCAAATAGCTACTTCTTCTAAACTCTATATTTTGTTCCCATTTTAGAAATACATAGGTGTCCTTGATACCTATTTTGCACTCTTTATATTTTACCAAATGAATTGCTAGATACCCGGTACACAACGAAAAACCATTGCAAGGATCAGCTCCGTTATTGGCTCTGGGTTCTTTGGGTTCTTGGTGAATCTACAAGTCCTATGTATCCCCACAACCAGAAGGGTCCATCGGATGTAATGGTATTTTGCTTTAAGAAATCTGTCATTCTTAGAAGAAGTTACAGGTGAAAACGTTGCCACAAATGGCTTTTTTTTCAATTTTATTTTCAATTTTTCTTATTTTCAACTGTTAGTTTCTAAACAAAAAAACCTTGAAGGATCTACACAAATGACCCCTTGCTGAATTTAGAATTGTGTCTACTTTTCATAAATGTATAGCTTTCCAGGATCCATTAATGCTTTCATACCCAATTCTACCACTAAGTGGAAGGAGGTTGAAAACTCAAAAAGTAGCAAAAATAGGTTATGTCCCAGTAAAAGGCCAAAACTATGTAAAACATTTGGTTTTCTGACAAAAGTCTGTCTGCCCCTGGATGCTGGGAAGATGGTGATTTCAGCACCACAAATCCTTTGTTGATACCATTTGTAGGGAAAAAACCAGACACTTTCTTCTGCAGCACTTTCCCCCCATTTTTCCCAAAAAAACTAAATTTAGCTGTATTTTGGCTAATTTCTGGGTCCCCTCCAGAGGAATCCACAAACCCTGGGTACCTTTAAAATCCCCATGATGTTGGAAGAAAAGGCGCAAATTTGACATGGATACCTTAAGTAGACAAAAAGTTACAGGGGCCTATGCGCGAACAACCCCAAATAGACAAAAAAAAGGCTTAGCACAGGGGGTGGGGGGGAGGCCTAGCAGTGAAAGGGTTAAATACGTGGATTAGTAAAAGTATCCTAAATAAAAATGACCTCACATAAAATATTCTCATAATATTAATAGTGTAAAATACAATTCATGCTTACATGCCTGTATTTTACTTTTGTTGGAGCTTGTCAGAGGAGTTTAGCTAGTCCATAAATGTACCAGATGCCCAATACAGACAAACCAACTCATCTTAAGCTTACGGTGCAGCATAAACTATTGAAAAGAAAGGTAGAAAATCTGGGATGTTCTCAATATCTGCAGAAAGCATTGATAATCAAACACATCAATAATTCACCAGTGACACTATAGTGGTTGTTCAAGTGTGTCTCTTTCTGGATATGTCTTATGCATATGGATATATTATGTGCCTTATCAAATTTTACTCACTATTAGGTTTTTTCCTCTTGTTCTATGTTTAATTTGTAACTGTATTGTGAGATTCTACTGGTAATTTATCACACTGCACAATCATTTTTATTAAATAAATTATACCATTAGTAACAGCATTATATGCATTTGTTAAATAGATATTCACCTCAATTTCATTGTGCTAACTATATAGTTCATGGTATCATAATTTTAAGAAAAGGTTATCAGTTCATTAGGATAAGCATTGGTTACCCTTTTGGATTTAGTGATGTCTATCTTGAAAAACTGAAGGATTGTTTAACATTTATGTTCATTGCCCCCAAGAGTTTGCTATTAAATGAAGATTGTGAAACTTTGGTTTTTGGACATCTGCTGTGAGTCTCACTAATTGAGTCTCACTCACAGTAACCTTCTGTGAATACGGATTTAGGCGCTAAGCACGAGAGACACCTTTAAAACTAAGGTCTACTGCTGCGTTGCTGGGGAAGGAGGGTTTTCGTTGGTTATACATGAACAAGTGAGACTACTGTTTGACCTAGGCCAGTATCTGCTTACAGGAAGCCTGTTAATGATGAGACCTTGAATAAATGGATTATGGCATGTGAACACCAAATAATATAATTAGGCATTTATGTGACTCTGTAGTACTTCGCTGTAAGCCTGTAGTTTTTTACTATGTTCACAATGTAGGTGAAAGCTTAGCCTAAATATTAACTTTGAATTGACTCGAAAAAGGAAAGAATAAAGTCTCTTTACGTTCTAGAAGTTCAAAGCGCAAATATAATATTAATGTCACCATATTTGCACTTGTTAATGTAATTTGGGTTTTGCAGTATTTTCCTGAGTCATGCTTTGATGAGGTTCAGATTTTGAACTACCCTACAGGGCTAAGTCTGATGGCCAAAAGGTAGATCAAAGACTCCCTCGACAGTAATCACATTTGAAGGCAATTATCCTTCTTCTGGGAGAGGAAGAAGGTGGGTGAGAAATCTGCATGGCCTGAGTAGCTCACACTTATGGACATGCCTGTGCATTGCCTACACAAAGGGGTCAGCCAGACCTTTTGCACCATTCAGAGGAAGTTTTTTCTTGTGAAGTTTTGGAGAGAATGGAAAAATTAGCTTGCTATGTCAGTTAAGGGCTGCACTATGTGATATGGGAGGGGAGACCTGTAACCGAATACAGCTAGAAGCCACCATCTCGGAAACATCCTGGATGCTGTGCAGGGAGATGAACCAGTGGATGTGGCATCTTTGGATTGGGCAGGGATACTCACTCTATAGAGCTGTCCACATCCACTCTGAGATAAACTGGGTACTAAGAACTACAAAGAAAGGAAGACAGATCACTGTGCTGATTACGTCCTGCCTGAGGAGGACTCACGCTTGAAATTCTATGGTCTTTGTTGGACTCTTGTCTCCAGGGCAAGTGACACTGTCCTACTCACTCCCTCGATGAGACAGTAGAAGGTGAACTTCCAAGGAAAGCTGTGCGAAAGGGTTCGCCTGGAACCTCTGGAGAGTACCTATGTAGGGGGAGCCCCTGGCTCCTACTAGACACACAGGTGCCCTGCAAATGGCCAGGAGGCTGAAAGGTTGAGGGAGTGCAGGCAGGCAGTGCTATCTGCCTTGACAGAACTCGGACTAAGAAGATTACCGGGAGCCTTGAAAGAAGAGCAGGTCCTGGGCTTTGCATAGCTCCTTGCTACTGGAAGGAGGCAACTGGGTGTAGGAGCTAAAAAAGAGCTTTGAAAAATAGACAAAGGTGCTACCAGCGCTGGAATTTAGGTACCTGGGCTCTCCCTAATTAGAGGGAGAACACTCTGCAACAGGCTCCCAAAAATATTTTAAAGGATTTAGAGATCAGGACCCGGCACCAGGAGCAAAATAATACAAATCCCATATTTCCTAGCATCAGAGATAGCCACATTTGATCTCCTCACTTGTGTGAGCTGCTCAGTGATTCCACAAGGCCACTGGGCTAGAAAAAAATACACACCCACTAGCAGTGGTTGTTAGGAATTGGGTCTCTAGTTGGCTGAGGTTTGCACCCTGTCCAAAAAGGGACCGCAATCCTAGTCAGGGTAAGCTAGATACACACTTTAAATTAACCTGTACTCACCCTCTGGTAGCTTGGCACAGAGCAGGCAGCTTAACTTAAGAGGCAATGTGTAAAGTATTTGTGCCAAACACACACACAGTAAAACATTGAATACACCACAAAAAGACTCCACACAGATTTAGAAAATTAGAAAACATGTATCTGAGTTTCAAGAGACCAAAACAACAAAAATCCAATCAGTAATAGTTGAGATATGTATTTTTAAAGAATAAATGCAAAATTAGTGCTTGAAGTCACTAGAGTATTTAAAAAAACAATGGTCCCTAGACAGTATTCTAGTACAATACAAATTAATATAGACTCAATCAGTACTATATTTCTGTCCAGCCAGACAGGTATTTAATATGCAATAAAAGTATAACATAAAGTAAGGGAAACAATCCAAGTGGGACACAGCCTGCGTCCTACTAACATGAACAGACAAACAACATTAAGTAAAGGGTTCAGGCAAAGAGAACGTGTCTGTATACAAATGTGATACAAATGAAACAGACAGAATATCGTAGAAACACCATTACATTTTCAAACATAGCAGTTTAGTGAATGTATATGGTGTACATTTTGTCGACGGCGTTTCCATCCCTTGAATAAATAGAGGGATCATCTTCAGGACACTAGAATTACATGCCTGTATGCAATAGACCTGGCCTATGTGGGCAGTGCTGGCAGGACACTGTGTACGACCTGGGTGATCCAGTCAGAAATGGGGTCCTTGTGAATAGCAGGACACCATCCGGTTATGAACAACCAATGGTTTGCAAAGAGCTTGGGAGGTCCAGTAAGGCTTTAAAGAGTTATTAGAAATCGCATCTGAAGTCATAAAAGCTGGCCGGAATTAGGCCGTGGCAATTGGGGTGCCGTGAATGGCACAACGATGGGAGAATCTGCGTTATTTTGAGGTACGGTGAAGCCTTGATTTAAAAATTAGCAAGAATAAGAAGGAGCCGCGATCTCCGTGGTGGGCAGCCCGAGTGAATCTCGGCGTCTGTCTTGGAACGCGGTCTCAATGGACACCAGCCCGAGTGAATCTCGGCATCTGGCTTCGGTCGTAGTGAAGTCACTAGAGGTCAAAAGGTTACTTGAGGTCACGAGGGACTGGTACAAATCCAAAGTTCAGACCGACCTCGATGGTTGGCAGGCCGACTACGAGACTCACACAGGTACCGCAGAAAAAGTCCCTTGGACGGAGCAACTGTCGACGTTGAGAGCACGATGCGTCAGTCCAGATTCATGCAGTGGGCTCCTGCATCATTGTCAAGCTCCATAGAGATGAAGGCACTGCATCGTCGTCAAGCCGCGCAGAGCGTCGTCATCGGCCCGTGCAGGCTGTGGAGCCGCATGTCATCAAACAGCCTATGCGTCGACGTTGAAGGACGATGTATTGATTCCGACTGGCGCAGTGTTAACAATGCGTCCGTTTTGTACCAAAACAGCTGCAGCACCCACTTCTGAGGCCCAGGACTGCAGGGGGCACCTCAGGCAAGGGTTGGACTCTCAGATGTCAAAGTCCAGCACCACCAGCAGGATTACAGGAAATCTTTTGAATCACTGAGACTTCACAAAATAGGAGGCAAGCTAGCAAGCTCTGGGTTTAAGTGAGATGGATCCAGTCCTTGTCTTCAGCAAGGTAGAGATCAGCAGCCAGTAGGGCAGCTCAGCAAAGCAGAGAAGCAGTTTCTCAGAACAGTCAGTCTTGGCAAAGTGGCAATCCTTATAGCACAGCAGCCTATACTCCAGCAGATTTTTTCCCAGTTCCAGTAGTGTACTGATTTGGTAGGGTCAGAGCCCAAGTACGTATACCCAAAAGTGCCTTTGATGTAGGGGGTGATTTCCAAGCAACTCTCTGAAGTGCACAAAGATCCCTTTCAACCCAGCCCTGTCTGCCAGGTTATCTGTTGGGGGTGATTCAGTGCTTTGTGTGTGGACAGGACACTACCTATTGAAATGTAAGTGTCAGCCCCTCCCATTTCTCCCTGCCCAGGAAGACCCATCAGAATGCAGATGAATGTAGATGAGTCCTCAGAATGCAGATGAGCCTCAACTTCCTCTGTTTGTGGCTGTCTAGTGGGAATGCACAAAGTGTAGCTGTCACCTAGCCCAGACGTGTATTGGAAACAGGCTGCAGCCACAAAGAGCTAAGTTTAGAGCAGAAGAATGTTGACTGTCTAAAAGTGGCATTTCTAAAATAGTAATGTTAAATCCAACTTTACCACAAAAGAGGATCTATCATTACCATTCCAAAGATATGAAACATGATTTAGCCATTCCTTTCTAATCGGGAATTACAGCTTAAAACTTAAAAGTGCTGTAAGGATTTCCCAATGCTAGTCTATGAGAGGAGTAGACCTCGCAGTAAAGAAATACAAATTTAGCTGTTTGTCACTACCAGCGCATGTAAAACTTAAAAGTACATGTCCTACTGTTTACTTACACAGCTCCCTGCCCTTAGGTCTACCTAGAGCCTGCCTTAGAGGTGACCTATGTGTAATAAAAGGAGAGTTTAAGGCTTGGCAAGTGGTTTTAAATGCCAAGTTGAAGTGGCAGTAAACTGCACACATAGGCAAGGCCTTGCAATGCCAGGCCTGAGGCAGGTTTGAAAGGCTACTTGTGTGGGTAGCACAATCAGTGCTGCAGGCCCAATAGTAGCATTCAGATTACAGGCCATGGGTGTATGGTGTACCAATGTCAAGGGACTTGCAGGTAAACTAAATATGCCAATCAGGTACATTCCAATGTCACCATGTTTTAGGGGAGAAGCACTTGCACTTTAGCACTGGTTAGCAGTGGTAAAGTGCTCAGGGTCCTAAGGCCAACAAAAAGATACAGCAAAAAGTGGAGGTAAGCAGGCAAAAAGTTGGGGGGTGACCAGCCTAAGGATGACAGGTCTAACACGTGTCCCCGCCAGCTGAAAGTGGGGAGATCTACCCAACATCCAGGGAGTTCTCATTTCTAAGGTGGAAACATCTTGACAGACCATCAGCATTGGCGTGGTCTACTTCTGGTCTGTGTTCCAGCCTGAAGTCCATACCCTCTAGGGAATGGATCACCTTAACTATTTTGGATTCCCACCCCTAATGTGCCACCTGAGGTCTGTGGTGAGTTTGAATCAGGAAGTTAGTGCCAAACTGATATGGCCTCAACTTCTTTAGTGCCCAGACCACAGCAAAAGCTTCTCTTTAAATAGCACTCCGCCTCTGTTCCCTGGGGAGTAACCTCCTGGAGATAATGGCCACAGGTTGGGCCAGGCCCTCTTCATTTAGCCCTTATGACATGTTCTGAGGGATCCGTCTGAATGATGAACTCATTGGAGAAGTCAAGGGCCCTGAGCACAGGGGCTGTGCACATAGCATGCTTCATGGAGTCAAATGCGGTTTGGCATACATCTGTCCTAATCACATTTCTTGGCTGCTTCTTAGAAGTCATCTCTGTCAAGGGGGCAACAATGATGCCATATCCCTTTACAAACCTCCTGAAGTACCCAGGCAGGCTAAAGAATGCTGTGGCCTCAGTCTGGTATTTGGGGAGGCTCACAGGCCACCAGATGTCCCAGGTAAACCACAGACCCTTGCCCTAACTGGCACTTACTGGCCTTGATAGTCAGGCCTGCCTGTTGCAGAGCCTGAAGTACTTCCTGGAGGTGAAAAAGATGATCCTTCCAACTGCTACTGAAGACTGCTATGTCATCCAGGTAGGGAGCTGTGAAGGCCTCCATGCCATCAATTTCCAGGTACACCAACCTCTGGAAAGTGGCAGGGGCATTCTTGAGTCCAAAGGGCATCTCTCTAAACTAATAGTGGCCCTCTGGAGTGGAGAAGACTGACCTCTCCTTGGCACCTGCTGTTAGGGCGATCTGCCAGTACCCTTATGTAAGATCAAAGGTACTCAACTACGGCAAGATGGCTGACAGGACGTGTGCCTGAGAGGCTCCTGACCGACCCTGGTATAAACGTCCAAAATTCTGCCAACTGTGGACACCTTTCAACTTTTATGAAGGGGCACGCTCTTTCTTTCGCTATTGCCACCCGACTTTGGCCTGTAGGGACCATGGGGGCAATACTGGTGATGGCGGAGGGTGACAGCCTGAGGAGGGCCTACAGTGTGGCCTGGAGAACTGTGGGTACCGCAATCGCTGGAGCTCTTAGCCCACTGGCGGGAGCTAGCCACTCCCTCCACTGGCGGAGTTTCATGCTGGCCGGGAATGAGGGCCTTTGCCCTGTGAGGAAACTGCTGTGGGGGTGGGGCAAGGCCGTAGCCTGTACCGGAGTGGGCGTCCTGCCCCCGAGTCGGAATGTGGCCCACTGCGGGCGGTGTAGGGGGGGCCTGCTTTCATTTTGGTTATCCCGCCCGTACAGCATTGAGCTAAACAAGGGCGGTGCGGCTGCATTCCCTTAGCTGCTTGCTGGAAGCCCTTGGTTGCCGGCAGCGGATGACGCAGACATTTGTCGGGTGGCGGCTCAGCCGGTCGGCGTCTGCTAGGCAGTGCTGCGGTGCTGGGGATTGAAAGTGCCTGCAGGCCTCTGGCTGTGGCCGTGCTGTTGGCCCGTGTCCGGTGGGCATCAGGCTCCTTTTATGACCTGCAGTGTGTTGAGGCTGAGCTGGGCCTCGGGGGATTCCTTGGCTGACTATGACCTGCAGGAGTGAATAGGAACCTGCAGGTCAAACACTGTAGCACTACAGCACGAGGGACATGTGAGGACTGAATGGATGGAAGGCAAGGTGAGTGGTGCTCTTGAGGTCATTGAGGGCCTTGAGGTGTGTGACTGAGCCTGCCTCTACATTTCTGGTGTGCGGCCCACTGGTGCTGGTTTGGGTCTGAGCTTCTCCTGGTTCAAGGAGTTTCCCCCTGGGATTATTGCTGCCTGCTGGTGACTGTGGTGTCTTGCTGTGTGAGGCCCTCCCCCCTAATACTCATAGGAAAGATAAGCAGGTCGGGCCCTCAGGGCAAATCTATGGAACACTACACAATCCAGCGTCTACCTTGCAACACCCTACGCATCATACTTCTGGACGGGCAGAGCAGGGCACTGACCAGTTGGTAGGGGAGCCCTCGAGGGCATAGTTGTTACAGGCAATACAAGGCTCCCGCTTGGCTCTGGAAAATAAAATTAATACTGTGGCTCTTGAGGTCAACCTTTTATGTACCAACATTTGCAAGGTAGCAGATATGGTCAGTTTGCCGGAGGGGTCCATTGAAGAGCTCCAGATGGATGTGGCAGCTCTGGAGGCTAGAGTAGAGGATGCAATGGGATGGTCCCACCCCAACAATATACGCCTCCTTGGATTTCCTGAGCGGGCTGAGGAAGTGCACCCTGAGCAGTTAGCTGAGGCTTGGATCAGAGACACCCTGAAGCCTATAGGGCTGTCCCACATGTTGGCTGTTGAAAGGGCACACCATGTGTTCGTTGCGCCTCCTCGGTGTGGGACCCCACCATGGGTTTTAATTGCTTGCATCTTGAATTATTAAGACAGAGATAGTATCCTTAGAGCGGTCCAAGACTCTGACACTGCCAGATTTGAAAATCAGAGGATCTTCATTTATCTGGATTACATTAACAAGGTTCAGGGTGCCTGGAAAACCTTCTTGGAAGCTAGAGCCAAGCTCCGCTCCATGGGCCTCCGCTATATGTTGTTGTACCCAGCCAGGCTGAGAGTACTTTCGGGGGGCAAGTCATATATTTTTGATTCCACTGAGGATGTGTGGCACTGGCTAAAGGTCTGGGATAAGCTGCCAAGGGAGTATAGGGGTTCCTGGAGATCTGGGCCACGGACCTTGTCGGCCTTAAAGGGTTCCAACTGGAGGGTGAAAGGGGAGCAGGAGGCTGCCTGACGTCGGTCCCCTGAGAGAGCTGCTACAGGTAAGGTGGAGATACAGATGGATGGTACCACAGACCTGGCCCGCCCTAACGGGCAGCCCGGGTTGGATGCAGTTTTGTCACTGAAGGAGGACGTAGCGCTGCAAACTGAATCCTCGGCCGGTAGTGGCCCTCCTTGATGTTTTTTGGTCTCTGTCTAGTGGCTGTATATTTCCTTTCTTTCTTTCCCTTTACAGGTGGGACCCATTGTGATGCAACTGTCCCATGGTTGATGGACATTGTGGTTGATATGTGACTTAAGATTTTATGGAAGTGTGCTATGTTTACTCTCATATTTTGGCTGTATTTCCTGAGAGCGCATTATGTTGTGTGAGGGTCGTGTCTTCATGGGTAGCCTGTCCACATATGTGATAGGCATTGGTTGGGCGGGTGGGATAGGCTGTGGGTACTGACAGCAAGAATGTAATTGGACTTGCAGTGTGAAATGTGTTACACTGTATTTACGGGGGAAGGGGGTAGTTGCTATTGTTTCCCGCTGTTTGGGAACGCTTGTTGATAGTTACTTTAGTGCATGTATCATGACCGTGCGAGTATTCCATGGCAAGGCGGCCTCTGAGCTGGTCTTTAATGGAGTCGGGAGCGGGGTCTGGAGCGGGATTTTGTTATGCCTATGGCTGAGAAACATAATATTGTCACAGGAAATGTCCGTGGGCTTCAAGGTTACACCAAACGCTATAGAGTTCACTCTTTCCTTAGACGTCATGGAATCCAGGTTGCATGCCTGCAGGAGACACAACTTGGGGTGGAAGAGACGCAGAAGTTGTGCAAGAAATGGAGGGGTCAATTGTTCTCTGCGTCTTATTCCTCGTACCCCAGGGAATGATCATATTGGTGGCTCCCGGGGTCCCTTTTCGACTCACTTATAGCGAGGCCGATGTGGAGGGGAGGTATGTCCAGCTTCAGGACACCCTGAATGGGCAGGAGATCACGCTCTTAAATTCGTATGCTCCTAATAAAGATGTTTGGAATTTTTTTGCAGGGTTGCAACATTTGTTGACAGACAGTGTGGTTTCCCCCATAATCTGGGCAAGGTTTTTTAATGTATATGATGGGATGGGGGATCATCACCCTCCCAGCAATGGTACCAAGCAAATGATGGTGGATGCTCTGAGGGAGACAATCGGGTCTCTTAGATGGATGGCGCCTGTTGCATCCTGACGCTCAAGAGTTTACGTGTCATTCTCGGATGCACATTACCTAAAGTCAACTGGACCGCTTTCTGGTAGGTGGATTGGAGTATTCCTGGATAACTGCAGTGGTGCACATGGTGAGCTTCTATCGGATCATGCCCCAACTCTATTGACCCTGACCTGGGGCAGGAGTCTGGACGGACATTGTGCATTGCGTATGCCGTCTGATTTGCACTCGGATGTAGCCAATAGAGCGGAACTGGGAACTGCTATGGAGAATTATCTAGCTGTGAACTGGGGAAGCAAGGATACCAGGGCAGTAGAATGGGAGGCCTTAAAAGTGGTAGACCAGGGGGAATGCATTGGGACTGTCTGTGGAGAGTGCAGATGGCTCACAGGGGACATGAACCTTCAGGAGATACGTCTGGCCTACCTTCAGAAACTGGAGGTCTGTTCAACAGAGAAATGTGTGGCCATTTTGGTGGCACACAGGGAGCTCCATTCTCTCTGGTGTACATTAGATAAAACTGGCCTTAAGTCTTACCGCCAAATGTTGCACAGGTAAGGAGATAAATCTGGTGCACTGCTGGCATGGCTCCAGAGATACCCCCCATTTTGTCCAAACGGAATGCAGAGGATACGGGATAGTCTGTTGACTTTGCTGAATCATTTTAAGTTAGTTTATAGAGCCAGCCCACAGGATTGCGAAGGCAGGACGGGGAGGTTACTGGCTCGAGTGGGACTCTCCCAATTATAAAGGGAGGCTGTCCAGAGACTAGAGGAGGTTCTTTCCCTGGAGGAGGTGGGTGCAGCCATAAGGACACTTAACAGGCCCAAAGTCCCGGACGGTGATGGACTCCTGGCAATTCTATCATGCCTATGCTCCTGTCCTAAAGGGAAAGTTGCTTGATTATCAGGAGGCGAGGGAGAAATGTCTTCTGCCGCCGATTATGAGAGAGGGGGCAGTGTGTCTGATGTTGAAGCTTGGTGGGGAACCCTGTGGACCCTGCCACATATGGACCACTCACCATGCTTAACACCAACCTCAAAATATTATGTAAAATATTAGCAACACGGCTGGCTGGGCTGGTTAGAGATCTAGTTTGTGAGTACCAATGCGTACAGACTAAGACGTCTTTTCCACAATGTTGACTGTATACCTTGCTCACAACAATTTGTCCTTAGTTCCCAGACCTTCTTCTGTGTGAAGCGTAACGACCTTCCTTAATTGATTCAAGCCAAGCGATTGTAACTTCTTCTCTCCTTTCCCTAACTAGTAAAACAAAGACATTATTCTGCCTAAAAGAGCGCTTCTTCACCTGCAACAGAAAATGTGAGAAAGAACAGATTCTACAGCACACATGAAATTCAAACTGTTAATTCTAAAGCGAGAGTTTTCAGGGACTTGCATTTCAGGCCGACGATTTCAGCTAACATAAGAAAGCATCATGTAAGCTTTATGAATTCATAAAAACATCAATGCAATTTCAACAAATACATTTACCTACGTATGAAATGGCATGATTATTAAGCACATTTAGTACATGAGCATTTGTCAGTTGCACAACACAAGTTCTTCACGTTAACGTTTTCTGCTAGTTACATTCATTTTCTACGTTGATTCTCCACAACGCATATCAATGGCCTAAAAAAAGTTACATATTCAATTTTAACAAATTTCACAATTCTAGCACTTCATGTTAATACAGTAAATGATTATATGTGGGTTCGCTCTACTTGTGATTATAATGCACCAGTACAAATTAATTAAGATTTCCACTCCATCACTATTCTAGAGGATTTCTGGGGTTTGGACACGAGTCTAAAGATTCTGAAATATATGGACATTTCTTTATTAAGTATTGTAGTCATTTTGTAGTTAGGTTAAAGGTAGAAGAAACACTTGCACCCCATGTTAGATAAAACACTGAAATTGTTTTTGACACATCCATTGTTGATAGTAAATCACTGCATATGTCTTATAGTACTGATATGTAGTACTATACCGATGTGTTTAAATATTGCTTTTTACTCTATAATTTGCCTACATTCATTGCAGTAACACTCTGATAAAACCAGTAGGCCAGTGTTGGACCTAGCCCTCTCTGCAGGGTCACCCCCAAACCTTTTGCCTTTACTCCTACACTTTTTGCTGAATTCATTTTTGGTCTAAGGTCTCTGTGCACTTTACCATTGATAACCAGTTCTAAAGTGCTTGTGCTCTCTCCTTAAAACATGATAATATTGGCTTATGCCCTATTGGCATATTTAATTTACTTGTAAGCCCCTATTAAACTGGAGCTACATGTGCCTAGGGCCTTTAAATTAAGTGCCAGCAGCACTGATTGTGCCAAACACTTAAGTAGCCCTTTTAAACATGTCTCAGGCCTGCCATTGTAGCCTGTGTGTGCAGTTCAACTGCCATGCCAACCTGGCAAAATAAACCTTTTGCCATGCCCTAACCTTCCCTTTTTATAAATGTAAACCACCACTAGGGCTGGTCCTGGACAGCCCAGAGGGCAGGGTGCAGTGTGTTTAAAATGTAGAACATGTACTTTTAAGTTTTACATGTCCTGGTAGTGAAAAACTCTTACATTTCTTTTTCACTACCTGCAAGGCTTGTACAAATGGAACAGGTGACCAGTTCATGTTTGATGTCTTTGGAATTGTAATGAAAAATCCTAATTTATGGTGTAGTCAGATTTTAAACTACAAATTTGAAAATGCCACTTTTAGAAAGTTAGAAAAACCTGGGACAATGTCCTAGAGGTCAGGTGCACTACATAAAAGATCACTCAGAAAAGAGTGTAAACAAAGTATAGTCAATAAGTCGTCAAACATTCAAGGTGAAATAAACTGAGTATGACGTTGTTACACTTTTCCGTTTTCAAGTAAATCCATCTTTAGAAGAATTGGAACCAGACGTTGACAGTAGCTCGTCAATGTATTTATTGAGCAAATGAAAAACTCAATGTTCTTGCGTGGGATGATAATAGACATTCCATAGATGTTAGTCCCAATGCATTTCGGGCTTTAAACAATAGCACTTCGTCAGGGGAGTCTATGAACAAAAAAGTCAATATAACTATACATACAATGTATAAGGCTGCATATTATGACGATAACATAAACGGCCATCAGAGGAACCTTAAGAGAAAATAACCAAGGATACATGCTCATGCCAGCAACTTTGAGTAAAAATCAACTAATATATAACAGAGTAAGACAACGGGCTCGATAAAGAGACGCCAAGTTCCCAACAAACAGAAAAAGAGAAAAGTCTGTAGGTGATAAAATGGATCTTGCGATGAGGATAAAACATTGAATGCGCACATGCATCAAATCCAGGAGCTAGGGAAAATGGTGCTGGGGGAATGTCCAGGTGCATATATGAAAACGAGTGTGACATGCTGTGCATGCAACTACAAGTGAAGATATCTAAAATCATAACCCCAAGCAAACGCATACCTCCAAGCAAAAAAACGTTCAGTCGCAACGTGGAACAGGAATAGATGACAGCGCAGACTCCGAACTACACACCAAAAAAAACACTTGAATAAACTACACAGAACTGTTAGGCGTGTTGCAGAGAATATATGACGTACTATATCGGAAGCTTACCAACGCAATGTGCTGAAAGCAGAAATTGACGAAAGAATCCAACAGATCACCAACAGCCTCTAGGTGCGAGTGAGTTAGCAAGCATGCAATTAGAAATGTCGTGCGTGCGCCAAACATACGGCATATCAGGTTTAACCCGGAAACTGATGCAAACAGAGGTGTGTGTCCCGAAATAAAAAACGATGTGAACAGAATGGAAAACTCCGCATGAACGCGGGAAACAGGAACTCAGAATAAAGGTGATTCGTGAAGAAAAAAAAATGCTGAAAGAGAAAAGAAGAAAAAAAAAATACAAGAGGCAATAATGAAATAGTGAAACGATGTTATCTCGCATAAGTTGCAAATGGACAATACTTATCAGACCAAACGATTAACAAATAAACAATCAAATGTACTAAAACAAGGGAGACATAACCAGCTCACAAAATACATACAAATGTTGGAAACAAATATAAGAAACAAGTCTGAGTGGTACATCTCAACAAAAATACATAGTGTACTCAAAAATAGATAAAGCCTCGTGCAATAACAAAAACCTATGGAAACATCAAATTCAATGATTATCAGGACAAACGCTTGGGAGATAAACAATGAAATAACTACTGAAAAAATGATAGCATAACCAGTCCATAAATACATACAGATATAGGAAACAAATGTAAGAAACAAATAGAATGGGATATCTCAACAAAAATACGTAGTGTACTTAAAGATAAACTAAGCCTTGTGCAATAACAAAGACCTATGGAAACATCTGACTCATAGAGCAGTCATATGAAAATGTGCTGATGATAAGCAGTGATAAATACATAAGTAAGTGAACAAAGGACAAAAATTTAAAAGGCTTGGGGTTATGATTTTGGATATCTCCACTTGTAGTTGCATGCACATCATGTCACACTCGTTTTCATATATGCACCTGGACGTTCGTCCAGCACCATTTTCCCTAGCTTCTGGATTTGATGCATGTGCGCATTCGATTTTTAATTGAATGTTTGACGACTTATTGACTATACTTTGTTTACACTCTTTTCTGAGTGATCTTTTATGTAGTGCACCTGACGTCTAGGACATTGTCCCAGGTTTTTTCTCATTTTTGAATCAGGAGGTCTGGGCGGACCCTCCTCCTAGGGTGCACACAGCATTATTCTACTGTTGTTAACATTGTTTATTTGGTAACACATTTTTTGTACACGAGTGCATTAGGCTGTCTACACCCCTCTCACACTTTTAGAAAGATAGAATTTTCCTGCCTTAGCCGTTTAGTGCCTGTAGCCTGTACCTGCGTCTCATGACTGGGTGTAGCTGAAAGTTGAGCTTTGTGTACTCCTCCTAGACACTTTTTGACCTGTGGATACTCTGCCAGGATGAACGACTTCTGTGCTGCTCAAAAGCTGCCACTCTGCTGGATTGCTACTCTGCTGGACAACTGCCTTGCTGCTGCCTTGTTGTGCTGCCTGCTGCCCTTTTGCCTTGTTGATATGGACTGGACCTGCATCTCTTGAACCTAGAACCCCAGAGTGACTCCAAGGGTTAGTTGGCTGGCCTTCTGACAACCTTGCTCCTGCACCTGGACTCTGTCATCTATAAGTCTACCCTGCCGAATGGTGCCTCCCCAGTCCTGGACCTTTGGAAGTGGGCCTTGGGTGTTCTGACGGTATCTGTGAATCCAGCGGAACCAATGTATCTCCTCTGCTGTGCAGCACAACTCTGAACAGAACCGAAGCATCGCTCCTGCTGCGTGGATCGGAATTGCCACAAAAACCCACATTGCATTGCAACCCATCGCCCCATCGGAACCTCTGCTGCACAATGCATCGTCAACGCAGGCCCTCATATCCCTCATCAATGGCAGCCTCGACAACGACTACAAACTCTGTATTGCAGTCTCGCAATTCTTCGGAATCAACGAATAACCTCGACTGCTCGACTCATTCTCGACTCCGGACTCTGCATCTCAAGCCTTTATCGACATGTCGCTGTTAAGTGTTGTTGGTGGTTGCAACGTGCCCCTAGATCACATGTGTATCTTGGCATGCGGAGTGCAATGTGCCCCTGCCCTGTGGCGCCAGATATCCTGACTCCACTCTTTCTCTAGAGACTTCTTTTTGGGCTAAATTTGGGCTTGTTGTTGTTTTGGGCGCGTCCCTAGATCTCGCGTGATCTGCTATCTCACTTAGCATGAGGCGGAAGGATCATAAATTTGTTCAGTGACCCCCATGTAACCCGGATCATGCCGTCTTGTGAGTTCGGGGTTTACTGCTTTCTCCAGATGTTGTATGTAAGGCCTGGTGCATTGGTTAATTGCTAGGCCTGATATGGGGGTAAGCGCATTATGCGTTCTACTCTGGAGCAGTGATGGGCTTTGCGGACTCCCCTCTCCCAGGCACCCCCCTCTCCCTTGGACCATGTCTTTCCAGTGCATTTGGGTATTTGGTACATGGCTTGTGGCTAGGGACTTCTAACTAGCAGACATGCTCCTGTCACTGGTTTGGAGGAGTATGGCACCATGACCAGACTATGGAGAGTTCAGAAACCTAAAGGAAAGAATACACCGCCGGAATCATAAGACTGTGGGGAGCCCAGGGCCAAGGCCAAGAACCCTTGCCAAACTTTGCCTAGGGATGATGACTGGACCAGGACTGCCTCGCAATTCTGGGATGTCTGGCTAACCTGGCGAACCTACCAACTCACTCGACGCCATGCAGGCACCTCGCAACGTATTGGTTCTTGTTCGTGTGCTGTGGAGGTGATGGGATCATCACTATCCGAGGCATACGGGAATCCTGGCACCCGTCACTTGAGGACAGCTTCATTTTAGAACTGAAAGGGGGAGTCCATTTGACCGGTGGCTTCTAGCTTTTCTTGGGGCGCTGATGGGGCTTCATGCCATGAAGGAAACATGGGTTCTGGGCCGGATGCCCGCGAATGGGGACCTTTGACCTAGTAGTAAGAAATCGCCCCTATTCACTTTGAACACTGGGACCTGGGTGCCTGATTCTTTCAAGCACTGTGTCTGGGAGCCGCCCTGTCCCCTGGTCAGACTGTCCTCCCCCTAGGGTATGGACAGCCAACACCGCTCTGGGGGATCAGCAGCCGAGTGGGGCCTGTTCTGCTTCAGACTTGAAACACTAGGACACAATTACACTCAGCACTCCCAAAAATGAGGCAAGTGTATGTATTACTGCACCTTTAAGTAACACACATAGAAAAGGAACTCAGCACTCTCAAAATGAGGCAAGTAAACTGTTCAAGGTGCTTTTAAAATAAAAACGTGTATATTAGTACAACACTTTTAAAAGGAATACAAAATATACTTGGTAATACACTTTCCCAGATGTCAAATGAAAGAAGTAAAATATAAAGAGCATGTATACACAGCATTAAAACATATAAAATATGCACATGGAGTAATAAAACTTCTAGCATATACACACACAAAGTAAGTAATAGCAATATATCCCAGAAAGAGTGTCTTTCAACATTCTGGCCATCACGACTGGGGAGCCATCACAGTCAGTCAGAAGTCTCAATCGATAACAACGTGTCCGCTTCACAGGTGAGCTCCTGTCTGAGAGCCAAGTTTCCCTGTCTTTAATACTTTTTATTCACCCAAGGAGCGATTTCTAGAAACCTCTCCCCCTTATTTCTGTTGCGGAAACAAGACTGGCCTACCGGTCTGCGTTGAGGTCACTCACAGAAGCTAGCAAGACCCCTGTGTTTGCCTCGAGGCAGAGCTGTACATTCCACACATTTCTCTGGGAAAAACAATCTCAAACCTATGAACGGTACCAAGTGCGCAACCCACATGATATGTTCCAGCTTACCCAGCACGGTGAATAGCGAAAACAGGTGAAGAGCAAAAACATCCCCTCCCCCCTGCAACTGCATGAGAGTACAGAAAATTGAGTCAGTTATACAAAATAGAGTCAATGGTAAATGTATCTTTCCTCATAGCATCACACTCCACCTTTTGACCATTGACTCTCATAACATAGTGGTCTGAAATCAACTGTTTTAGGGCGAAACATAGATTTAAGATTAGCCACACATTGTACTCGACAGCACAATAATATCAGAATATATATTGCCTTTATTATTCCACCTAAAATAGAGCAAAGTTTACCGAAGTCTGGTAACCACACAAAAAGCCAATCCCACCATCCTTTATCTGCATCCTGTCTCACTCCCTTGACCAGTTCGTGTAAAGCTTAAGTGTGAGAATGAATTGATTTAGAGTGATCTGAAAGATTAAACAGTACATACTTTCGAATTCTGAACACCCATGATCATGTTTTAAAAGTAAATAGTCAATTGCTGCTCTATTCTGTAAGATAGCCTTTCTTGCCCCCTGTATATCTAATAGCAATTCCGCCAAAGCAACAAATGTGTGATTAATATTCTTAACCATCAAACATGCTAATTTATTAATAATCCCAGCATTATAGATGGTAAAGCCTGCAACTCCTACTATTGAAGCAGCTAAACTTATGTATTCTGTCATAGATAATAAATGAATTCCAGAGTCACAATCTTCATCAATACTGGACAGTTTCCCTTGTATTCTGTATATGTAATGCTGGATTCAACAGAAAAATCATTACTCCCAACTGCGTGAAAGCACCCGGTCTACCCATTATATTTGCTGGAATATATATATATGTAACATTAACACATGAAAATAACCACCCTCTTGGCAATTTACCGTGCTTGATATGACTGGCAGCAGATACTATATTCTTACATGACATACTATTATGTACATTTTACACATGCTTTCATTTTGACTCTTACATAAAGTTTGTTGTTCCCAAGAAATCTTTGAATTGGTTTCTTCAAGTCGCATTTGAGCACATTTACCAATGTTAACTGGATCACAGGTCAGATTATAACAAACCTCACCTATTGTGACATTGTACGTTATCACTTGAGTTCAATAGTCCCAGGTATCATTAGTGGCTTCTGGACAAAATAGACAGAATTCATATAAAAACATATGAGTTCTTATATCACTTTCTTCCACTGCCCCATCTGCACCTGTGGCATTAAATGCCTGTAGTAAGATATTAACAGGGGTAGGTATAGCTACTAAGCAAGTGGAAATAATGTCCGTGGTGCTCCTCATGATGTCATGCAAAAGTTCGACCTGTTGAGGACAATTTGTTCTAGATAAGCCCATACATTGTCAGGTCGATTCAGCAAAGACATCAGTCTGCACTGTCGACTGGTTACTTCGGAGTTAGGGGCTTCCGGTCCCTTTCAGCCCCAGTCAAACACGACCCAACACACTTCATTCAGCGCAAGTAGGACACAAACTTGCCGTGCTGTAATCTAGAAGAACAGAGAACAAACAAGTATTATTCATTCTCGCAAGTAACATTTGTCAGCAGGCATATGTTCCCATTTCTCTTGCCCTGGTTTCATGATTAACAGAACAATATCTTTCCCTATTGCAATGATTTCTGCCTGTTCGGGGGACTATTCAGAGATTCTACCCATACCTAGGCCCCTGGGTTTTTCTTGGTGGAGCCAAAACCTCGTTCCCCTCACACGGTAAGAAGGGCTGGGGCAGTCCCCTTCTTGACTATCCCTCCGTACACTGGAATAATCACTATTTGAGAAATTATGTTTCCAAGTTGTATTACCAAATCAGTGCTCTACTGTTCAATAATATCATCCTTATTTCTCCTTGATAGTCTGCATCAATCACTCCTCCCAACATTTGAATGCCTTTGAGAGCCAACGCAGATCAAGGAGGGATCAATCCGAAGTGCTCTGTGGGAATCTGTATTGCCACCCCTGTCTCAATGAGTACCATATCTCTTGGTTTGAGTCTGTACAGGTTTAAAGCATGCAAATCAAGACCTGCAGCCTCTGTTGTCACTCAGCATGGAGCCGAAGCTCCGGGAGATGTCTTCCAGTACAGAATAGTATTAGTGGCAATGTGAGGCTGAATCTGCAAAGCTGGAGTTAGCATCCGCATTAAAGAGGTCAGTTGTTCAGTATTTGTAACGCCTCATTCAAATAATCTCTCCAATTTTTCAATGACCCATCTGACAATTTTGTCAACTGGGATTTCAACAATCCATTCATCCTTTCGATGAGACCCGCAGTCTGCGTGTAATAAGGAAAGTGAAAGACCCACTCTATATTGTGTTGTGCACAACAGTCCTGCACCAATTTGCCTTTAAAATTAGATCTGTTATCACTTTGGATCTGCAGTGGAATTCCATAGTCCGAAATCAACAAGTCTAATGTTTTAAGTGTATTCAACTGAGTAGCACATTTACATGGAAATGCCATTAAATAGCCAGAGTAGGTATCCACACCTGTGCACACATATTGATATCCTTGACTATTTGGCATGGGCCCAATGTAATCAATCTGCCAAATCTGTGCAGGTAATTTTCCTCTCCCCAACTGGTCCCTCACCACTTGTGGGACTGATCTATGTTGTGTATGCTGCAAATACGAAATTGCATAATAGCAGACTCGATCAAGTCTAGGGGAACATGCATCCCTCTATTCTCTTCCCAGCTGTTAGTGGCTTTCTCTCCCAGGAGTCCACATTTTTGGTGTGTCCACTTAGCCATTCCCACCAATTCAGAATCCTGCATCACCACCTAGGCCTCCATGATTTTAGCCTTTTCACCTGTAAGGGAATTAAACCATCTGTCTAGTGAGTCAGTGGGACAGTGGGTGTCTACATGATACATAGTAACTGTGCTTTACCGTAACATTTCCCAGATCTCTTGCCACAACTCCTTATTCCACACCTCTTTTGAATGTCTCACCCAGTTATGGGTATGTCACGGGGGAAGCCAGGTGGTTAACCCATTGGTTGTAGACCACAAATCTGTATAGATGTGGTACTTGCCCATCAATTCGTGTTTCAAGGCTTGATACACTGTATTTAGTTCAGTAAACTGGCTGCTCTTCCCTCTCCGGTAGTAGTCAACAATTTCTTTGTCACAGGAATGTATGACACCACTTTCTAATGCCTCTTAGTCCCCACATACCTGGCTGAGCCATCAGTAAACCACACATGCCTCTTGTCTTCTGAAGACAATGCTGCAAACGGCTCATCCCACTTCACAGGGGACGTGTGTGTCTCAGACACATCCTGTAACACCTCTGCATCTTCCACTGGGGCCTGCACCACCTGCTCATGCAACACTGCAGTGCCTTTTGGACCTACGCGGGCCCTGTCTTATATGTACCACTCCCACTATGCTGCTTCTTGCGCATGCCCTATTCTATGAGTCTTGGGGGAACTCATCACACATTGCATTATAGAAGTCAACTGCTCGGTGTCAACCAGGGCCCAATAACATGCAAGCAACTGCTTCTCAAAGGGAGTGTACTGCTCTCCAGTATCTGGTTACTTCTTTGCCCAAAATCTTAAGGGCACTCTCGTCTTTCCTCCCTTCTGCCACAAACTCCAATTGGCATACTGCCCCTGGGCTGTCACATTCAGCTCAACATCTCCCTCTCATACTGGCCACAAATCCAAAGCACACTTTATAGCCTCCTTTGCTGATTCAAATGCATTCTGTTGCTGCTCTCCCCATTCAAACTCATTTTTCTTCCGTGTAACTTTGTACCAAGGGGCCAAAATCTGACTCAGGTGAGGAATATGCTGTCTCCAAAATCCAAATAATCCAATGAACCTCTGAGCTTCCTTCCTATTTCGTGCACAGCAAATTCTTTAATCTTTTGTCTCACTTGCGGCACCACCTCTATGTGTCCCTGATGCTATTGGATACTGAAACATTTCACATTTTGAGAGTGTCCCTGTACCTTTACGGCATTTATCTCCCAGCCCTTTACTCTGCAGGTGTTCCACAATCTTGTCCAGTTGGATCTGTACTTGTTCTTGTGTCTCTCCCTGTATCATCACGTCATCAATGTAATGACAAAGCTGCACCCCGGGAATAACTGATACTTCATCCAAGTGCTCCGCCACCAGCCGGTGACAGATGGTAGGACTATGCAAATACACTATAGGGAGTCTTTGAAATGTAAACTGCCTACCGTTCCAGGAGAAAGCAAATTGCTCTTGGTTCTCGGGGGCTATTGGTATAGAGAAGAAAGCATTAGCAATATTAATAGTCACATACCAGGTCCCAGTGTGTTTCTGTATTTTCTCAATTAAGGTAATCGTATCTGGGACAGTGGCAGTCAGAGGAGGAGTGTGGTTGTTCAGTTCGCGATAATCAACTGTCTTGCGCCAACTATTACCACTTTTGTGCACAGGCCACACAGGGTTATTCCAGGTGGTAGTGATTGGAATTACTACCCAGCCTTTATCAAGTCTCGTATGGTCTCATTGATCTCCTCATGCCGTCCTGGAAGTCTGTACTGTTTCATATGAATTACCTTAGTAGCTTGAGGCACCTTACTGGAGGAATCTTTAAATGACCCACTCTTGCAGCGGCAATTGAGATGTACCTTTTTGACCCAAATTGATAGCACCCATCCTCGAAATACACAGTCATTCCCTTCAAAATCGATTCTAATAATATATTCAGAGAGAGGCGCTATCAATACAGCGTACTCTCTTTTTGGTATTTTCCCTATCTTCATTTGGACCTTGGTTTGCACAGCTGGTGTTTCAATCAATCAATCAGGGGTTTATATAGTGCGCTACTCACCCGTGAGGGTCTCAAGGCGCTGGGGGGCAGGGGGGCGGCTCCAGATCAGTCGAAGAGCCAGGTCTTGAGGTCCTTCCTGAACGTGTGCAGGGTCGGGGAGCGTCTGATATTCACAGGGAGCTTGTTCCAGGTTTTGGCTGCGATGTAGGAGAAAGCTCTCCCGCCAGTTCTGTTTTAGCGGATGCCGGGGAGCTCTGCCAGGGCGAGGTCGGCGGAGCGGAGGTTCCTCTTGGGTACGTGGAAGGATACTCTCTCGTTGAGGTATTTGGGTCCGATGTTGTGGAGGGATTTGTAGGCGTGGGTGAGGAGTTTGAAGGTGACCCTCTTCTCAACGGGGAGCCAGTGGAGGCCTCGTAGGTGTTGGGTCAAGTGCTCATGGCGCGGTGTCCCGAGGACGAGTCTGGCTGCGGCGTTCTGGATGGTCTGGAGTCTGTGCAGAAGAGTTTTGTTGATTCCAGTGTAGAGGGTATTTCGGTAGTCCAGTCTGCTGGTAATGAGTGCGTGGGTGACGGTCCTTCTGTAGTCGGGGGGGATCCACTTGAAGGTCTTACGGAGGATGCGAAGGCAGTTGAAACTAGTGGAGGCGACGGCGTTGATCTGGCGGTTCATGGAGAGGGAGGAGTCAAGGATGATGCTGAGGTTCCGAGCGTGGTCTGTAGGGCTGGGTGGGCTCCCGAGGGCGGAAGGCCACCAGGTGTTGTCCCAGGCGGAGGTGCAGGGACCGAGGATGAGGACCTCAGTCTTCTCTGAGTTTAGCTTCAGGCAGCTGTCCTTCATTCAGGCTGCCATGTGCTTCATGCCTTCCTGGAAACAGAGTCTGGTGTCTTTGGGATTCTTCATGAGCGAGAGGATGAGCTGGGTGTCGTCGACGTAGGATACGATGCTGAGCCCATGCTGTCTGACGATGGCGGCGAGGGGGGCCATGTAGATGTTGAAGAGCGATGGGCTGAGTGATAATCCCTGGGGTACTCCGCAGTTGATTTCCGTGGGTTTGGAGAGGAAGGGAGGGAGTCGGATCCTCTGGGTTCTGCAGGAGAGGAAGTATTGGATCCAGTCGAGGGCGGCTCCCTCAATTCCTGCGTCGTGCAGTCTGGCTGCGAGAGTGCGATGTGAAACGGTGTTGAAGGCTGCGGAGAGGTCTAGAAGGATGAGGGCCGCGGTGTGTCCCTGGTCGAGTAGCATACGGATGTCGTCAGTGGCGGCGAGGAGGGTGGTCTCGGTGCTGTGGTTGCTGCGGAATCCAGACTGGGAGGCGTCCACGATGGAGTTCTCTTCTATGAAGGCGGTCCGCTGGGCGTTTACGAGTTTCTCGGTGACTTTGGCCGCAAAGGGGAGGAGAGAGATGGGCCAGTAGTTTTTCAGGTCCGTTGGGTCGGCCGATGGTTTCTTGAGGAGGGGTTTTACTTCCACCCGTTTCCAGTCGTCTGGGCAGATGCCTGATCTGAGGGAGGCGTTGATGGTGCGGCCTATTTCGGGTGCGATGACGATGGCGGCCCTGTGGAAGATGTGCTGTGGGCAGGGGTCTGTTGGGGCTCCTGAGTGGGTTTTCTTCATGGTCGCTGTGATGAGTTCGACGGTAGCGGGATCCCAGGATGTGATGGTCGGCTTATCGGCGGCGGTGGGTAGGGGGGTGGTGCTCGTCGTTGGTTCGCTGAAGTTGTCGTAGAGGGCCTTGATCTTCAGATGGAAGTAGGAGCTGAGCTTGTCGCAGAGTTCTTGAGAAGGTGTGAAGTCCGTGGCTTCGCAGGTGGGTTTTGCGAGCTGCTGTATGACGTTGAACAGTTCCTTGGCATTGGTCGCGTTGGTCTGGACTTTGTCTCTTATGAAAGTCCGTTTGGTGTCTCTTATGCACCGGTGGTATTCCTTCAGGGCGCTCTTGTGGTCGTTCCGTGCTTCCGTAGTTTTCAGGTTTCACCAGGTTTTCTCTAGGCGTCTGCAGGAGTGTCTGGCTTTTTGAAGTTCTGTGGTGAACCAGGCGGCTTTCAGCGGGCGTTGTTTGGCGGGGGGACAGAGGGGTGCGAGCTTGTCGGCGCAGTGGGAGACCCAGTGGTGAAATTCTCTGGCTGCGGCGTTGGTGTTGGTTGCGGCGATGGGGGGGTATTGACGGATGGTGGCGTTGAGGTGCTCCTCTGTGACCTTGCTCCAGTTCCGTCGTGGCGGGCGTAGGGCGGGTTTGGGTGCGGTGGTAGTGTTGAAGGTGAAGTGGACGCATTGGTGGTCAGTCCAGAGGGGCTTGGTGGTGTGGCAGAAGCGGATGTTTGTTCCTCCCGCGAAGATGGGGTCGAGGGTGTGACCCACTCTGTGGGTGGGCGTGTTGACGAGCTGCTTCAACCCTAGGTTGTCGAGGTTGTCGAGGAGAGCAGTGGAGTCGGGGTCGTTGCCGTTGTCGAGGTGGAAGTTCAGGTCACCGAGTAGAATGTAGTCCATGTTTCTTTTCCACCCAAGCCCATAATGGTGTAGTACTGTCCTTGAAACTTTTTCGGGTTTCCATGCATCAAAGTGGCCCCCGCTCCGGTATTTTCTAATGCTTGGGCCTTCTAAACATTACAATGTTTCCAATCATTTTCTATGTCAACATAGGGTCTATTATCCTTGCAAACCCATCCCTGTCCCGGAGTTTGACCTACTCCCTAATCTGCTTTAATCTGTCAACCTTCGTCCAAATCAAATCGAGTTACAAACTGTCATACTCCTGGGGAAACTCCTCCTCCCTCCTTTTCTCACTGAGCCACTCATTTTCCGGTTCTTTCTCCCTGTTCACTTTCCAATGAATAGTTTTGTCTCTCTCTCTTTATCCTCTTGCCCCATCTCTGGGTTTCTTTGGCTCACTTGCTTTTCTTTCCTGCTTATTCACCTTCTGGCTTCCTTCTTTCTTTTCCAGCCCTCGCTTCCAGTACATTCACTTAGACTCTTGGTCTCTAGTCCATCTATCTGTTCTTTCTTCACTCCATCCTTCAACGAGGCCATAAACATATCTCTCTGGGCCACTCTTTTGTTGTCTGTCCGGGTCTCAGACTGGGAGGCTCTTTAAGTCTTTATCCAGTCCCCTAACTCTCCCAACTGACGGACTGTCTCAATCACCTGCACTAAATTATTACCGGTATGGGTAATTAGCACGGTCATCATTACCTGTTTGTAGGCTGGGGGAGCGGAACAAATTATTTTATTTCGCACTGATACTGTCAACAGTACATCCATTACCTCATGTGCATTACCCAGGAAGAAAGCTGTTTTCATTACTTCTTCCTTAAGTCTCTGCGTAGCATCTCTCAATGTAAACCAAGGTTTATCATTCACTGGACAATCTGACTCTGTAGGATACTTGTGGCTGCACCCAGCAACCGCTAATTGTAACAGGCTGATGTGATTGTCTTCTCTATAATTTCTAAACTGTTCCTGTACAGTGGGGTCAGTGCTAAGTGTACAAAACTTTACTGCATCCCCATGATCCAACGTCACCCCAGAGGCTCCCATGTCAAACATTTGCACCATCCACGTAACCAAAGCCTTCTCGGGTCTCTGTCGGAATCTATCTAGAATGTGATTATTCTCTTGCTGAATAAAATCCTCCATGGAGTCCATCGCAACCCCCTGTGGATAATTTGGACCACCCTGTATCTCCTATTGGAATATGGGCTGTGCATGAACAACCTTCCGACTTTCCGACTCACTATGGCTACTAGTTTGGCCATACTCTCCCCCAGAATCTGAAAACTCTGAAGAATCCAAGATGCTAGCCAGTCTGTTCCCAGTCTGATCCTGCCTTCACAATGGCTAAGTGAACTTTCCTCTTATTGACCTTCTCCCACCTTTTTTATATTTATATTGCACTACACACATGGCAGCTCTCTCAGCCACAGTCTGGTAAGTTTCCAACTTATCTTGCAATTGCTTATTCTGACAAGTTAGCGCCGTGGAAGCATTCTTGGCTTCCACCAGCTGCTTTTCTATTTGATCATGTTCCTGCTTTTACTGAACACATTTTTCAGGCATTTTACGATAAGCATAAAAGAAAATCCAACCTCTGCGCCCAAACGTGCTAAGCTCTTTCCCGTTCTCGATCAACACTTTCTGCAGACATGCCACCCCTTGTGCTAGTTCAGCGTCAGCTGTACATTAATTCCAGTTTTCACTCAGCCCAGCACAACGAGTCCACTCATGCGCAAGCATACCATAGGGGGCTACGTCCCTCCCCGGTATCTCATTTGACATCTGGAAATCTGCCTTTGTCTTTTTTAAACACATTCGCCCCTTTAATTTCCTTTCCTGCAAAGTGACATCATAATGTTCTGCTTCAGACTTGAAACACTAGGACAAACTTAAACTCAGCACTACCAAAAATGAGGCAAGGGTATGTGTTAATGCACCTTTAAATGACACACAAATAAAAGGAACTCAGCACTCTCAAAATGAGGCAAGTAAACTGATCAAGATGCTTTTAAAATGAAACACGTGTATTTATTAGTACAACACTTTTAAAAAGGAAGATAAAATATACTTGATAATGCACCTTCCCAGATGTCAAATGAAAGAAGTCAAATATAAAGAGCATGCATACACAGCAGAAAAGCATATGAAATATACACATGGAGAAATAAAACTTATATCATATATACACACAGTAAGTAACAGAAATACATCACCGAAAGAGTGCCTTTCAACATTCTGGCCAGCACGACTGCGGAGCCCTCACAGTCACTCGGAAGTCTCAATCAGGAACACCGAAAATCCCTGTGTCCGCTTCACAGGTGAGCTCCTGTCTGAGAGCCAAGATTCCCCATCTTTAATATCTTTTTACTCAACCCAAGGAGAAATTTCTAGAAACCTCTCCCCCTTCCTTCTGTTGTGAAAACAAGGCTGGCCGTGCCTGTCTGCTTCGAGGTCACTCACAGAAGCTGGCCAGGCCCCCATGTTTGCCTCGAGGCAGAGCTGCACATTCCGCGCATTTCTCTGGCAAAAACAATCTCAACCCCGTGAACGGTACCAAGTGCGCATCCCACATGATATGTTCCAGCTTACTCTGCATAGTGAAGAGCGAAAACAGGTGAAGAGTAAAAACATCCCCTCCCCACACTGCAACTGTTTGAGAGCACAGAAAATGAAGTCAGTTATACAAAATGGAGTCGATGGCCAATGTATCTTTCCTCAAAGCATCACAGGGCCTTGGTTTCCGCAGGCACCCTTAATGGTGAACTTTAATGAGGATACCCGATCGACAGAACACATGCAGCAGCCCTGAATCCTCAGATGCAAGTAAAAGTTTGTATTCCCAGCGTTATCTCATTGGTCCTTCTTTTGGTTTTGGTACACTTAATTTTTAGGATGTGGGTGAAATGGTGGTATTAACTCTGTGGAGGTTTATCTTACTGCACATTTGGACTCTGTGTTCATGATTAAGGCATTACCTCACCAGACAGTTATCCCTCGCTGCCAAGGCTGTGTCCTCTGCCCCTGTTGTGCGGAGTTCCCTGTCTGTGGTTGCTATTGCCACATGTTTGTCCAACTACATGATGCCTGTTGAGGTGGTGCGGTGGCTGACTGACTTCCCTGCCAGTGAATGTAAGGTGCATTTGGGTTTCCCTGGGCTTGATTTTGTGGATAAGGGTTTTAAGCTGGCTGGCTCTGGCCCATCGATCCCTTTCATGTATGATTTTACCGGCATCTGTCTCCCAGGTAGCCCATCCTGTGGCAATAGTCGCATTTGCTAGGGTCTGGTTGTTGCCAACCTCCCTGTCCGTTGCTGCTATAGCTAGGTTGAAACCCTCTGAGGTTTTGTGGTGGAGCTCCCTTTAAGACTGGTGCCATTTGCATGCATGTGGCCAATGCATCCTCCTCAAGGGCAGTCTTTTTCAATTTGTGTTCGACCAATTTAGCAGTGTCTCTCTGGGCTTGCTCCTGTTTTTCTCTATTCTTCTCTTGTTTTTTTTTGCGATAATGCAATATATAGGTTTCTATGTCCCGCCAGGGTTTGGTGTTTAACCCAACCACGCTGTCCAATCCTCTTTGTACCTCGGTGGGCAGCCCCTTTTGAGAATATTGTAAAAGAATGCAACTTGTGGGCCTATATCAGTCCACGGCTGTCCTGCCGCTTGTCTCCATCGTTCCTTCATCCTATCCAGAAAATCAGTTATAGTCTCCCCTGGCTTCATAATCTCTACCATTAATCCTCCTACGTCAGGGCAGTCAGGTAACATCTGCCTCAGGGCCGTTCATATTTGGTGCCTGTATGAATTGAATGTGGCCCGTCATGCTCAGTGTTTGACAATGTAATTGCTGGGATGCGAACACCGTGAAAGTCTGCTCAAAAAACTACTTAGCAGCCTTTTTATATCGCCTATCACTAGGTTTAGTCCAGCAGTTTACTTCTGAAAACATGATATCTATTTTCCTGCTTCTTCCAGCAATGGCGGTAACTTTGTTCTTAGCCCTTCTTTATCCATTTGAGCCCACAGCACATAGATGGTCTCTGACGTGCCCTTCTGTAGTAGCGGGTACATTCTTACTTTGGGTTGCACTACTGGTTTCTGCCTAACATTGCGTTCCCATTTTTTATGCGTTTCTGCATGCAGGGGAATTTCCACTTGGGATCTCCTCCTCCATGCCGGATGCAGTCTTCCACTATGGACATGTCCTCTGGTTCGAAGGATCCCTCCTCCAGCCAAGGTTTATTGTACTGGTCTTTTTCCTCATTCCAGTGGGCTAGCAGGTGGCAGAATGGCTGTGCAAAGATCTTGCCTTCCTCTATGGCCACTATCTCCCTTGGAGTCAGTCTATCTACTCTGTGCATTCAGGTAGAGGAGCATACGTCTTCGTTGCTGCACCCCTCATGCATGTGCAAAGGTGTTTCCTATGTCTTGGTTGTGTCAGCACCAGGCCAAGGTCTCTTATTTCCCTGTCAGCCCCTCTTCTGCATTGAAAATTTGGTTAGGCTTGGATCACAACCAGAAGCCTCTCATCTAATTCTGCCTCTGATTCTTCCCCGATCAGTGCCCTGTGCCTATCCCCCGCTCTACTCATGTGGGGGGCACGCTGCTTTGTTTTCTCACTGTGCTTCCTGGGTGTGAGCCCTTTCTCTCTCCCTCCATAGCTTGCACCTTCCTTCCACTTCCCATCGAGGTTGCATCTTTGCTCTGAGCTATGCGCTGTTCTTTTCGGTCAAGCTTTGTCCTCAAATTCACTCTCTGTTGCTTCCTTGGCTACCTGTTCAAATCCTGTAGCTCTACCCTTGTCATCAGATCTCAGGGGACTGGGGTCCCATTAATTACCCCCACTAGCTGTATCACTGCCTAGCCACAAATCTCCCTGTCACTTGTGTGTGTTCGCCTAAACCAGGGGGAGTCCGTGTTCTCCGTGGCGCTGCGTTCTATGTGCCGGGTGTGATGGGGGGTGTCAAACTTCTGGGAACCCTCGCACCGGACTAGGGTTGGGCTGACATTGCCTAAGTCTGCTGGCCTGTAAGTCTCTCATGTCTCTGTCTAACCATTCGTTGTTCGATAGGGACTTCTTCAACTGATGGATTGGAGTATCCTAATGCAAGTAGAGTGGGCAAGAACACCTCTATTCCATACCTGCATAAGTTGGAGGAGGTGTTGACGCATTGCTTGCAATCTGTAGTGCAGAACTGTTGATCTGGGCTTCATAGAAGATGGTTCATAGTTCTAATAATGCCAAGCATACCCTGTGTGTCACACCCAGCGGTCCAAGCATACTGGCTATGTCACAGTGGAAAAGTGTACCATCTTTGTCACACCAGTGGTACAAGCGACCAACACCTCTCACTCCTAACAGATACCAATGATATTAAGAAACCGGTAACACTGAGAAACCCTTTTAGACTAAAAAATAAGATTGAGGTGCCAACTCTGCACAATCAGGATAGCTTTACTACAAAAATGTCCTGGGAGCCATATAGGGCTATACAATAAATATTCACCTTTCCTAGCGTGCTCACTATCGAAAAAAAGGTGACTTCCGCAGGATCGCCTATGAAGCCGCCTTGCGACTACTGAGCTAGGACTGGGACATATAAAATGGGCAATATGCCAGATTTCTGTCAGTGACAGGGTGCTCAGGATATCTTTATACGCTTCTCCCAATTGTGCTATATGCCACACGCTTTATTAAGGTTCTGATGTAGTCTCTTACCCTCTGTGACGGCTGCTTCAGGGTTCGAGGTACTAAACAGCTCCAACAATGGCTCGCCAAAATTTTGCTTGAACATGAAATACCTTGAAAAAACAAGAGTCGAGAGGCGCTTGGCAAAACAGGAACAGTTCATTTAACTAAACAGTGCAGCCAGGAGAACAGCCACAGACATAGGGTCTGAGGACTGTCTCAACTTACAATCGATCTGACAAGGTTTTTATGCAATTCATTCAATGCCATAAAATAGTTACAGCGATCCATTTTCGGTAAGGAATGTGAACCGCTGTCTTTGGAGTCATAAAATTAATGTATTTGATGAGAAATTCAGGTGGGCCTCGACCTCGCGTGGACACAATGCGGCCAGTGAGTAACCTGTCCAGATGCCCAGCATGGGGAGTGCATGATCACTGCATGTACTATATGTGCTGTGTTCCTAACTTCATGTGGCATCTGTCTTTATGGTGTTTTGGTAATGCGTGTACCCCTCCGGCCCCGTGTACTTTATTGGGGCCAATCTCCCTGGACCCTTGTCGTGTCGCTGTGCCTATCTGTGGGATTGATCTGGGGTTTCCTGTTCGCGCGTTTGTCTGCTGGCTATGTGCCACCACACCTGTAACCTGTCAATCAATGACCTCGGGCCTGGGTATCAGAGTATGCCTCAGTATGTATTTCTGAGTCGGGATTGCCATGGAGTTCATAACGGGCAAGTTTGTCAATAAAGATTCACCTTTGTTTTTATCCATGACTGTATTGTTATTCATATTGACTTTGACTTTCTAAATATTAACAATGACAAAGCTCTTACTTAAATATGTCACATGCTCGCCGTTGCAGGTCTCACGCTACATGCAGAAAAGTGTGAGCTTCACAAAACCAAACTCATGTTCTTTAGTCATATTTTCTATGAAGGGGGGTAGCTTCTGACCCTGAAAAAGTACAAGCGTTGGTTCCACTTGTCCCCTGCAAGATGTAACCATGCTGCAATCTTTCTTATGCATGTCCAGCTATTGCTCTAGATACATTCGTGATTTTGCCACAGTGAGTACACCATTAAGGGAGTTGGCAAAGAAGAATATTCAATTTCATTGGTCCTCTGAAAGTGAAGTTTTAAAAAAATCAAACATGCAATTAAAAATGCAAGTGAAATTGCTTACTTTGATCCAAAGTTACATACCGAGATAGTTGTAGAAGGAAGTACCGGTGAGGTTGGATGCAATCCTTGCTCAACACGATAGACATCCAAATTCCCAGGGGCACATTGTGGCCTATGCCAGCCGAAGCCTACCTCAGACTGAATGCGCCTATTCTCAGCCAGAAAAAGAAAACCTGGCTGTAGGGTGGTACTGTGAACATTTTCATGTGTTTCTGTACGGGAAGCATTTCACCCTTGTCACTGCCCACCAGGCGCTACTCACCATTTTCAGAAATCCGAAAGCCAAGATGGCCCCTCGCATAGGGAGGTGGGATTGGCATTGCAAGAATATGATTTCTCTGTTGTGCATAAGCTGGGTAAGGATCAACACCCCGCAGATTACTTCTTCCAAGTGCTGTTACAGCGTCACAGTGTAACGTCGAAAGCGGCTGAAGCATACATTAATTTCATAGTAATGTCCAGTACCCCTGCAGCTCTATCCATTGAGCAGATCCTTGCTGCTACCAATACAGACCGATAATGCTCACACTCAAGGATATAATTGCAGCACAATCATGGAGAAAACAAAATCGACCTCTCACAGAGGACGTTAAATATCAAAATTTCAAGAATGTGCAGGAAGAACTTTCTGTCACTCAAGAAGGTATCATACTAAGAGGTTCGAGAATTGTCATACCTGAGAGCTTGAGACAGCAAGTTATTGAACTAGCCCATGAAGGACATCGTGGCATTGTAGCAATCAAGCGAGCCCTCAGAGACCGAGTGTGGTTTCCTGGCCTTGATGAACGAGTCGAAATGGAACTGAAGGCATGTCACCTGTGTAACTGTTTACCTACCAAGACAACACAGCATCCGCTAAATATGACTGATCTTACTAAACAAGCATGGGAGAAAATTGCAGTTGATTTCTTTGGACCTTTGAAGAATGGCCATCATCTCATGGTATTTATTGATGTGTGCTCAAGTTTTCCCTTAGTGGAAGATTTATCATCTACTGTACATGACAATGTAATTGAGAGGCTTGGTGATATTTTTGCAGCTTGGGGTGTTCCCTCTATCCTCAAATCTGACAATGGTCCACCTTTCAGTAGCAGAAAGTTTAAGGGCTTTCTTAGTTGCTTGACTGTCAAGCAGCAGTAAAAGCACACCTCTCTGGCCAAAGGCAAATGATGTTATTGAATGATTTATGGGCACCCTGAAGAAAGTGGTTCAGCGCACTGCTCTTGAAGGAATCAATCTCAAGTTAGTTTTGTGTCCAGCCCTTCAAGCCTATAGGTCAACTCCCCATTCTACAACAGCTGAAAGCCATGCCACCTTGCTGTTTGGGAGAGCCATTTGGACAAAGTTACCACAATGGACCATGAGCCAAGCACTAGACACTGATGAAATTAGTGTGACGGACGCTTCTCACAAGAGAAAGATGAAAGCCTATGCAAATAAGTGCGGATGCGCTAGGAACACGATTTCCAAGGAACGGAAAACGGAAACGCAAGACTGATGCTCAGTTTTGATGCTGATCCATTGAGAGTCGTGACACGTAAAGGACATATGTTGACCGCTCAACGTCCCATAAAGTCAATTACGAGAAACCCATTTCAAACATATGTCTCAATGTCTCAACGTCGGCTCCAGACCTCACGAGTGGATCAAATCCACCTGAGTTTTCAAGTCAAGCATCTGAATCTACAGCTACGATGCCAGACAACAGTGCAGCTCATTTACCTCGCACAGGTCGATCTAGAAGATTGGTGTAAGTACCTCAACGACTCATTGAGGAACTCTAATGTATTTATATTGTCTGTATTTTTTTATTTAACAAAGGGGGAGATGTACTGTCCTATGATTATGTGCAGTAGGACCCTTGTAGTCCTAGGCAGACTCCTTACAAAGTCATATAATCAGTTGGGAGGTATTTGGGGCATACCCGTCGCACTTAAGGTGACATACTAAAGTATTCAAAAAGTAATGCATTAAATATTTGAATTAATCTCAGCCACTGGTAATTATTCTGGGCTGCATCCAATTCCATCATTATTTTTCACACATTGTCATCTCAGTTTGGACCCAGCTATATACAAATCAGCCTTGACCCTGCTCCAATGGAAACAGTCCAGCCCGAACTTCCAAGCCAGGTTCTCCCTGAACCAGTACACAAGCAACCCAGGACCGGTTACCCTAGGATAAACAAAGCAAGTCATCCCAATCAAACCTAAAACCTTCTGGCTTTTTTTTATGGCAGGCGAAGTCTGAAATTGTCCAGTAGGACAAGAATGAAGGCTGCATCCAATGGAGTCCCTTCAAATTCATTCAGCCAATGAACAAGTTCTCAAAGAAGTTGTTGGTTTTGGCAGGAAAAATCTAATTTTTCTGCAACTGAAGTCCTCTCATCGAGCAGATATTTTTAATGCCTTCTTCCGGTAAAGAATTCTTACAGCTGTTCATGTTCAGTTTGTTCTGAATGATCCCATGCTCCAGCAATAGGATTTTTACTAACAAATTCTCTTTTACACATTGGGCCATAATAACTAATGTGAAATGTCAGGAAGTATGCAAGGTTACTCTAGAGCACTCAACATTTTCCCGGAGGGCGCAAAGTTTGGTCTATGGTGTGACCGAGGGCCGCACTGATGCCAGCGGGGGGTGTAAAGTGGGTGTAGGTGAAGCAAACCATGTATATTATCTAGTGGCTGTCTTTAAATATGAAGGTGTTCCTAAAGCTAAGGGCCTTGTCACTTCCTTTCCCTAACTGTAATTAACCTTTAAATAAGTGCTTTCTGTATGTTTAAATTTTTTTTCCGTGTTAGTGCTGAGTCGAGTAAACAGCAGCCCAGTGCTGCTTCTGCCCAGGGGGGCGCATGTAAAGGTCAGTAGGGCCGCATGCGGCCCCCAGGCCGTACTTTGAGTATCACTGCTCTGAAGTAAAGAACATTTCTCCCAGGCCTTCTAGTCACCTTCTGGCTATGCAACAGTTTGTTTAGCTCTTGACTTGTGTCTGGATTATTCTTGGCCTTTTTCATGCACTGGGCCAAATTGGATTTTAGAACTTGTGAATAATCCTTTATGTCATGTGTGCTTTTCGGAAGACTCAAGTAACTTCTAAGAAAGTGCCCCTATTGAAGATCAAAGGGATTAAAACCTTCCAGGTCTTCACAGGAGATAACACATATATATAGCAGAAGTACAGCCTTCTTCCTGAGAGGCTCTTCCAACACCATAATCATGACTTTCAAGGTTGCATTTAATCTCTCTACAAACCAATTTGTTTTGTGGTAATAAAGTCTGTAAAGCTTGTAAGTTACCCCAAACTCATCACACATGCACTTTGACATGAAGATTGCCCCCCTAACTGAGGCAACCTCTTCGGCCAACACCACTGAGGTAAACACACCCAGGAGGGTCCAGGCCACTATGTGCTTAGTCACCACCCTCAAAGGAATCAAGATGAACCAGTTCCCTGAAAATGTCATAGAATCCACCGGTTCTATAATTACACTGGGCTTGAAATGATGGTAGCATTGTGCTGTCCTCTCAAAGTTTCCATTGGCTTGGCATGTTATACAATGGAATTGACTTACTTTGACTTCCTTTTGGGGCCAATAAAAGTGATTCACTACAATGTCAAAGGTATTGTATTCCCAAGATGCTCTGCTGATATTTTCTTTGTCCCTTCTCATTTTCCTATGCCACACCGTGATTCTCAAGGCCTTCAAGACTGGGCCTTTTTTCTGTACTTTAGAGATGTCAGCATAGGCTGGCCATTCTGCAGCTGGTAATGCAGCAATCAATGGAAGTTATCCCAGGGTAGCTTCCCTTTAGAGTACCATCCCTATCTCTCTGAGTCAGACTCCTGCAAGACTGTGTGAACTTCTGAGGCTGGTTCTCCTTGCATCTTGCATCATCTCTTAGATTTGGAAAGGTCTTTGCCCTCTCTATCATGGTACACTGTTCCATTTTTCCTGATTGAAGGTCCCCTGACGCTCCTGAAATGCTGTTATGGGCATTATGATTGCAAGCGTTCACTCAGTCCCAGCATTTCTTCTTTAGGAGTCAGGTGGGACAAAGACCTGTCCCTCGCTACCCATGTTCAACTGGTATCTGTGGCCTGCTTTGGCAAAATGAAAACCATCAGAAAATGTATTGACTTCTTGCCAGAGTCAGCTCGCAAAACCGTGGGCCATGCATTAGTCACCTCCCACCTCTATTACGCTAATGGTCTTTACATGGGTCTGCCAATCGGCTTGATCCGTAGACTCCAGATAATTCAAAACGCGGCAGCTAGACTGGTCTGCAAGGTCCCGTTCCGCCAACGCATCTCTCCTCATCTCAGACAACTTCATTGGCTCCCCTTAGCCAAACGTATCGAATTTAAGGTCCTTACGTTTGCTTTCCGAGCGTATCAAGGGAGAGGGCCCAACTACCTGAGGAAGAGACTTCGTCCATACCAGCAGGACAGATCCCTAAGGTCCAACCACAAACGATACCTCACCACCCCCCAGTTTGCGAAGGCAAGAATGGGGGGTAGGACATTCGAGGTGGGTACCACCAAGTGCTGGAACAACCTACCTGCCCAACTGCGCACAATGCATTCCGAACAGGAATTCAGAAGGGCCTTGAAGACCTTGCTCTTTAGTCGCAATGACTAGATATGTACATACCTCTACCTTTGTTGCTGTCTGTGGAAGCGCCCGGACACCCTATTCGGGGTAGCTGAGCGCTTAATAAATGTCTTTTATTATTATTATTATTATTATTATTATTTAGTGCATTTTTGCATATATTTCCAGACAAAATGTTCACACTCATTCCCTGACAGAAAGTCTACAGATATAGCTGGACTCACAGCAACTTTCCTAGGACTTCAAAGTAACCATCTCCACTGGATGATAGTTTTCTTTGTTTTATCCATTCACTATGTAGTGGCATACATCTGGGATGATTTCCTCTTGAGAGACCAGCTGACACCTCCCAGTAGTGATGCCACTGCTATGTGTTTCATGGCCTCAATACTTTCCCATCGATGGAAGTCCACTGCCTGTTTTTCCTAGTGTTAGAAGACATCTGGGCTGCAGATTACAGAACACTGTCACCCTTGTAAATGCTGCTCCTCTCTCCATCCTTACTGGTAGAAACTTCAGTCCCAGTCCTTTACACGCTATCCACATGGACTGCCCATCATTGGGCAGCTTCTTAGAAGCAGAAAAATCTTGCATGTGCATTGTCTACAGACAAAGGCGTGCCTCTTAAGAGAGGGATTGGTGGGCAAGTGGAATTCTCTGAAAGTTTTTGTTGAACCTTATCCTGAAATCTCAATTTCTTCCAAACTGGATCCTGCCAAAAGTACTTTACAAAACAGGCTATTGGAAATTCATGTGAATTTATACACAGCTTTGAACGTGCATATTTGCTCACCAGAATCAATCAATTATTCCCTCTGGGGCAAGATGGAGGTAGTGCTACGCACATAGCTGAGGTTACTACCTCTTCCACTAGGGATGAGGATAGTCCTCTAATGAATGTTCCACCAGTGCCTGGAGTCTATGTTAATATGCCTAATACTTTTGTTCTGCCGGATAATTTCTAGGGAAATCCTATGTCATAGTCATCATTGTTGGTTCAGTGCCAACAACTTTTCTTGTCGAGCCCATTGTATTTTGAAACTGACACAAGAAAAAAGGTCTTTATTTTGTGTTATTTAGTGAAGGTTGCTTTGGTGTGGGTTACACCCCTTATAGTGAATTGGAGCCAGAGACTATCAAATTATGATCTGTTTCATATTCAATTCAAGGCTTTGGGCCTGATTTAAACATACTGAGTTGTAATGGCAACAGAGTATCCTTACCACCAAAATAATTGTCTGCCCACAAAATTTAGTTGCAGCCAGACCATAGCTTGGCAACACCGGTACTACTTTGTCTCTGCTGTGGCCAAACTTCTCTAAAAGCCCGACGGAGATATGGCTATATGTCCACCCATGCTGTTTTTACTGCCTGTCACCGCTAGTAAAAACCCTGGCAGTTAGGGGCAGTAAAAAACTAAAAATGGCCCACTCGCCATCGGAGATGATTCCCATGGCCATAGGGTTTTGTTTTTGAAAAGTTTTTAACTTTACTGTACAGCTCCACCAGTTCCAATACATTGTCAGGAACCGCCTTGATGGCGGTCCTGTCAATGGGTGAAATGTCCGTTGGGGTGATGGACATTCCAAAGTTGGACAGGAGGCTACTCCATCAAGGGAGAGAGTAATTTACTCCATTGCCCTGACAGAGTACAATCCCTCTGCCAAGAATAAAAAAAGAGCTCCTGTATTAGGGGAAAGACAGACTACTCGAACAGAACAACTTGTATGCGAAAGCTAAGAAATGTGGTTTTGAGGACAACTTTAAAAAAGAGATCTATTAATTGATGTGGATGGTAGTCCACTACAAGTAATAAAGTCAGTAATCTAGTCCAGGTAAAGATTTCAATAATATAAACATGGGTATCTATGACACAGAGCAGAGAGGCTTCACTTATAAAAAATGTGTATAACATTTAGAATACCACAACAGTTAAAAATTCAAAAAACAAGCCACAATAAGAATCCCACTCCAATTAATAATTATAGAGAAAATTTATTAAACAAAATGACACCAAAACAACAAAAGTCCATATAGTTGAACTGGAGATATGCATTTTTTTAAACTTGAGAGGAAAAGCACCAAGAATAAGTAAAGTGCCAATAGAAATGTGAATAGGGACTGGGTGCGAATTATGGCTGACTGAGATGGAGCTCGACTTGGATACACCAAGCAGGTTAGTTACCTTCTAATTTAGTCTCTGAAATGGAAGTCAAAATTCTCCATGTGGGGCAAGGCAGCAGGCTGCATCTGGCAAAGTCCTTTTGAAATTTATTTAGAGCTTGGCGGAAGGAGTAAAGGCATACAGTGTGGTGGGGCACTTTAAAGTTCACCTCAAGCCTTGAGGTAAACTCTATGAGTTTGTATAAACCTCTGTCACTATGGCTCATACAAAGCCATTTAAACAATTATTTGTTTTTGAAAAAGTACAAACTACTCCCAGGTATTACTGGTGGGGATGATTCCTGTCTGTGTTGGACAGTAAAAAAAATACCGAACAGTGGACTGTCAGATGGCTTATCTGCAACAACCCATACTCCTTCAGGCTGTTGGAGGAGGATTCAGGCCACCGGAGCAATGTTCCCTCTAGTTATTCTTCCCAATGTGCGGCAGCGGAATATTTGCGTCCACGCTTTTTCAGCTGTGAGCACAAACGAGTGATGTGATGTGTTACTATGCAGGCAAACCAGCTGCTGCTTAAGACTGGGTAAAGAAGTAGGGAATCCCCCCTTATGGATCCTCCCTTTGCCATCTACTCAACTTTTCTAAAGTGAACATTTTGAAGTACATTTTCTTAATGACATTGGTTTAAATGTGCTAGGTTTAGAGACTGTAGAAATTGATAACTCACAAAATTGTCCCATACTTCAGTTATAGCCACGGTGCACAAATCAGTTTTCAGGAACTAAAATAGTCTGAAACATTCTTAATTTTTTTATTTGGAAAAAGAACTAACTACACATTACTTCTAGACACAAAACATTTATGCAACAAGAAGAACTATGCCATGTGAAAATGTTCTGCAGCCAAGATTTCAGAAGTGGGGAAAAAAGGTGCTTGATGTTTCCTGCCTTTGATATTCAAGCAAAACCAAAGTAATATAATCTAAATAGGAAGGGTGGTCTAAGGCTGACAGAGCAATACCAGCCATGCTCCTACACATATAGCAGCCTTTAAAACTTGAGTAGCTGCTCAGCTTTCTTCCACAGAGTCCCTCCAGTGCTGACAAGTCACCTTTCTGCTCTGGTAGACAGAGGTGGGTGGTGGAGGGAGGAGGAGGAGGGGAAGACTCATCAAGGAATAAATAGAGTGAATAGCAAACCCGCCCTCCTGACATTGAGGCCTTGTGGCTGCTTGCCCTCCCCAGGTGATTTAGGGTCGTGCGTCACTGCAGGTGTTCCCATTAATTTTAATGGTCTTTTGTTAGAAATGGGGGTCTCTAATTGGCAGAGGTATGCACCTTGGTCCAAGTAGGGACCCTTGCTTCTAGTCAGGGTATGGGCGATACATACTTTAGATAACCCCTGCTCCACCCCCTTGGTAGCTTGGCACGAGCGAATAGGCTTTTTCCAAAGGCAATGTGTAAAGTATTTGTACTCAAAACACACAGTAATACAGTTTTAACACCAGAAATGGACACCACTCCAGTATGGAAAAATAGAGTATCTTTATCTAAACTCAACAAGACCAACACGACAAAAATCTAACATACATGTAGTAAAATAGCACTTAACAGTTACTTCCAAAATAAAGCTTGTAGAAAACAAATAGCTCCACCTGTGGCTATTGCAACATCGTGACAGCACTAAATCCAAAGTACAGCGCTGACTAAAAGATGTGTTATTAAATTCTGAGTTCAGAGAGCCTAAACTTTATTTCTCCATCTTGTCCCAATGGGAAGTTATACTTGTATGATGTTCCAAAGTATCTTCCATTCTATCCTATTGGACAGGTAGCCTTTAAATAATGAAATACGAAATTGGAAGTATTTCACTATCAGGATATGTCACACACACCAGTACATGTCCTGCCTTTCAAATACACTGCACCCTGCCCATGGGGGTACCTTGGGCCTACCATAGGGGGCCTTACATGTAAGAGAATGGAAGGTTAGGGCCTGGCAAGTGGTTGCACTTGCCAGGACATGCAGTTTACAACTGCGCACAGACACTGCAGTGACAGGTCTGAGATAACTTTTCAGGGCTACTCATGTGGGTGGCACAATCAGTGTTGCAGGCCCACTAGCAGTATTTGATTTACAGGCCCTGGTACACTCAGTGCACTTTACTAGGGACTCACCAGTAAATCAAATATGCCAATCAGGGAGAACCAATTGTACTAACAATTTACACAGGGAGCACTTGCACTTTGACACTGATCAGCAGTGGCAAAGTGCCCATAACATCTAAGCCAGCAAAAACAAAACCCAGCACAGCATCGAAAATACAGAAGGTCGAGGCAAAGGTCAGAGGGAACCACCCCAAAGATGCCAAGTCTAACATCTCTCGACATAAAAAAATAATCAAAAAGCTGTGTTTAACAGCACATTATCTATGCTGCAGCTTGTCATGAGCGATATCCCCTTACAAACACAGGCTACTCTCAGAAACTTCTTTTGTTTGCAGTGACTGGGCAGCAGACACCTCCACGCCCAATCTCAATTTACACACAAATTGCTAGCGGGTGGTATAGATAAAGATCAGCTCAGTCCCCAGGCAGGAGAAAGGATGTGGTGTTATGGCCAAAGCTGAATTAAATTCCAGTCTCGGCGTCAGCTCAACATTCTGTGAGTTTCGTCAAATCACTTATTCTGCCTGTACCAAAAAAAAGAATACGACTTTGTGCAACATAACTGGTGATAATGTGAAGTGCTCCAATACCTTTTGGTCGAGTGTGTGCTATAAACTGCAAACAAAGTGATACCTAGCCGATCAGTAAAACCATCATGTCTATTTGACTCTGCATGCCTTCCTCACTTCTAAGCTAAAAGGAGGAGTCACTTCAAAGGCTTCACCAAAGCATTTTATGGCAGCCAGAGATTCATCGAGGTATGAGCTGTGTTAGGCACAATGCTCGGAGGGAAAACACATTGGGGCATATTCACAAGGAGTCATCGCCGAATTAACGGCACTTTATCTCAGCCAAGTCGTGATAAATTTACCTCCCCATTCACAAGCCGGTCTTAACAGCCCACAGCACCAGTTTACCCGCGATAGCAGCCGCAAAAAACATCGCCACAGAGGACCCCCACAAATATCGCTAATGAGATGCAGAGTAGGCATTCCCGTGCCAAAAGTCGAGACAACATCACACCTCAACATTCACAATGACCAGCCACATCGGCGATAAGAACACAAAACAGGCGATAAGGCCCGTTAGCACCAGGAAATGTACACCTGCTTTGACCTGGTGTAAAGTCGGACGGCAGCCAGCACCACAAAAGGGAGCACAGCCCAGGGCCACAACCGAAGGGCAACAGATGTCATGGAGCCACTCATCATGCGGCCCGGACACCCAAGAGGGCCAAAACACCCACCGCCACCATCCCAGGACCCCAACCCACACCCGGAACACCTCCCCCCGGACCACCACAGACGCAGTGCAGACAAAGACAGCAGACCCCCAGGAAGCTTACCAGCCTCACAGACCCAACATCTGACAATGTCACTGAACACTACAGGCTGAAAGTGAGAAAAATCCTACGCATCCTGACCATCATCGCCTAACAGGCCTACGGCACCAACACAGCGGACAACCAACATCCCACCCCACACAAAGCTGCTGGCTTGGCTGCACCTGTTGGCCCCTGGTACCCCCCAACCAACACCCACCAGAGTCGGAGGAGTCTCACAGCCAGCCACATCCAAGTCCCCCACACCTGTCCTGGACATCACCATCACCCTGGCACCCCAGTCCCCATACGTCCAACACAATGCGCAGGATCCGCTGGAGACCAAGCAAGGACCATACGCCCAAGCAGGATGCACGCACGTGTCGGGGGCAATACACAGCACACATGTACTACCTGTGCCCCCTGGTGACACAGCACACAATCACCGCAACAGGAAGCACACGTCTCACATCAATGTGCAGGCAACAACAGAACACAATGGAACCCCCAACAATGTCGCCTTCAAATACACAGCCAGTGTGCATAATACCTTCATCCTCCGACAGTCCATCATCAACCAGCCTTCCCAGCATGGCAACAAGGGAAATGCACAGCCCCTTGGCAATATCCAAATGAACACCCCACACACCTCAACCCCACACCCATGCAACTCACAACTCTGGCAATGCACACGTCACAAAATCACATACAACAGGCACAACCACATGCCCACCCACCAAACACGACAGAACAACTTACAATGTTCACATGGGCAAGCCCTGAACATGAGCCAGCAATAGCATGGCACCACAGCCACATAATAGCCGAATGTGTGGAGAGGTGGCAACCAGGCATGTGTGAAGGATGCAGTAGAACCATGATTGGGAAAGTACACAATGCCATGAGTGGCGGAGATGTGCTGGACACACCGCAGTATGCAGAACACACCCCTATCCATGGCGACATACACCGCTGGTGTATGGAGTGTAGTGGACAGTGGACGCCACCATGTCACCCCAGCCAGTGGGGGACCTCGCGGAAATGTTGCCTGTTGCGCCCCCCCTAAGCATCACCTGAGTGGGATGGCCCGGTGAACGCCACGCCAGCGTAGGGGTGTGAATAAAAAGCATGTAGGCCTGGGCGTGGTCCTCTTCTGGAAATACCCACGTCTCTGCCAGGGCGGCGCCTCCCACCCCGCCACGAGGCCGACGCCGTCCTCGTGAGCGGAGTTGCCTGCGATGCTGTGCGCCTGCTGGACCCCAGCACGCTGGACCACGAACCCGTCAGGCCCGCCCCTGCGCAGCCAGGCCACACTGATCACCTGCCGACACCGGCGTGTGTCAAGGAGGGCCCACCACGTGCCGGCGCAAGCTCCAAGCCCGAGTCCCGCGACCTTGGCAGCCACCTCAGACCATCACGGCCCCCACGACACAGGCCCGCTTTATTCTTTCTCGTTGACGTACTCCACTGCTGCCTTAGGCCTACTCTTCGGACCAGTAGGTCCCATATGTGAAACTGTGTCCTGAGTCATGAATGGCAGTGACCCCAAATCCGGGCCAGCGGCCACAGCACCAGACCCCCGATCAGTGAGGCATAGTTCCATATGGGCATCTTGCGACACGTGGTGCCACTAACCCTGTTCAATGCCAGCCGGCGACACGTGGTGCCACTAACCCTGTTCAACGCCAGCCGGCTACACATTGTGCCACTAACCCTGTTCAACGCCAGCCGGCTACACGTGGTGCCACTAACCCTGTTCAACGCCAGCCGGCTACACGTGGATGAAGGACCAGGACTACCCTGCGGACCAGTAGGTCACACATCCAGCACCTAGTCGCAAAGCACGAATGGCAGAGTCCACACCAGTGGTCGCACGGAGAGGTGTAAGAGGAAGATGCGGCTCAGTCCGGACGAATGCCGGGTCACATACACGGAGGTGACCGAACACGTGGTGCCACTAAACCTGAACTATGCAGGCCGCTGGGGGCCATTCAACCTATGCCGGCGACACTCGGTGAATGGGCCGTGCTGACCGCTGCCTCAGGCCTACACCACGGTCAGGTAGGTCACATATTTGGAACTGAGTCTCGATTACACCATGGCAGTGAACATTATTTAAGGCAGAGAACAATTCACTATACACCCTTCGATGTGGTGGCAACAAGTCTGTGCATGGTATCACAACCACACGTGTCTGTGGGCCTATGCGGACTACTACCCTCGGCCTACGCTGCGCACGAGTGGGATCACAGATTTGGAACTGAACATCGGTAATTCAAAAGGCAGAATAAATTTCATCGCACGCACGGAGAGGCATAAGAAGATGACGCGTTGCAGTCCGGAGGGAACAGGATCATCGTTACGGAGGTGATTGAACACTACCGACAACTGCCACTGTGTCACTAACTCTGCCTCGCGAGCCAACGACACGTAGCTGTGGGCCATTGCTGACCGCTGCCTCCGGCCTACACTGCGGTCCAGTAGGTCACAGAGTCTTGATTTGGCAATGTTGGAGTTCACATCTGTGTATCGCAGACTGCATCCCCTCTCAGCACCTGTGCCACTAAGTGTGTTCCCCGACATTCATGGACACTCACTGGTCGTACATTGGTGGCGTTTGAGTCTATGGAATAGGGGCTAGTTTTCATCCTCATGTAGCTGATCCCGAATTGTTGGTGACAACGAGGGTTGCGCTTTCCACTCCTCCATTTGCTGCTTCCAGATAACATCAGACCTTCCGCATCATGCCCTGGAGGACACCTTCCACTGTCCCCCGCAACCTCCACAACATACACCTCGGACATTGATGGGGACCCGCTCAGGTCGCATGGCCCATCTGACTGCACCGCAAGTCACCGTCCCGTGGCTGGGTGCCTGTGCCGGCCGCAGTGCATCCGGGGCCACTAACTCTGTGCTGCTCAGGCCTGGGACTCTTCTTCTGAGACATTGAATGGCCTCTGTAGGGATGGTCTTGGGGTCATCAACGCCATGTGTCTGTGGCCCTGAGCTGTCCGCATCCTCCGGCCTCAACTGCGGGCCACCAGGGCCCACACCTAGCATCGAGTCTTGACCGTCCCAGACGTCACATCACCGCAGGAGGCACACGCCACCACCGCAAGGACCACCTCCAACCGCCATCTGCCAGAGTCGAAACGGTGGTCCTGACAGACCTACAGAGTTGCTCAGACCTGTCGTGGATGCCATCATCGGCCTGATACCCTGCTCAGCACTCCAGGTGCCAGTGACTCAGTGCACCGCAAGCCATTATCCGTTACTGATTGAGTTTTGTGCTGTTGTGATGTTGCGCAGCAATGTCACCTCATGCAGTGGGGGAAGACCTGGGACTATGATGAGGAAGATGTGTCAAGTGTGCGGACGGGAGAAGGCACAGACAATGGGAGGGCAGGAGGCAACAGCCCCAAGGCAGGAATGCAGATTGGTGGTGGTAGTCAAGCTACACACCCCGATCTATTACTGGGTATTGCGCTGTGGACTGCGGACGCAACTGTCACCTCAGGCAGTGTGGGAGACCTGGGACGTTGATGAGGAAGTTGATGCAGGTATAACACACCCCACTGCATCTGCATCAGGACTAACCAGAAGGGACACAATCCTAGCATTTCTTCACATGAGCGCGCTATTCTCTAGTGCCCCTACCTCAGTGCACTGCAACTCACGGAACCTCCTGGCTGAATATTGGGTGACATCTGTCCTTACTCCGGATCCCTCCATGTTGCTCTGCAGGTGACTCTGTTATGCTGGTGTTTTCTGTTTCCATTACACTGGTGTCCACTGTTCAGGTTGTTGCCAGCACCAAGCACTCCGTGCGGGCTGGCTTATACTCACCCCACACACATCCAGCACAGGCATCACTGTACATGTGGCCCTGCCAATAAAGGGGCTGGGCGCATGTGCCCGTAGCCAGTTCAACATGATATGTGCATGTGTCCCTGTGGTCTTGTTGTATGCATGGGGGCCCTGGGCCCTACGACATTACATTGTGCTGTGTACAGCGGAGGCAGACATGTCACCGCAGGCAGCGGGCTAGAACCTGGACATGTAGCTTTGTCGTCACCCACTCAATTCGTAAGGGGAGTGGACTGTGCCGTCGTACGCAGAGCCAACGTGGGTGTGTGACTGATAGGTGCGTGCCCCTGGGCGTGGTTCTGTACTGGGTATATGCATCTGCATGTGTCTCTATAGCAGTGTGGGTCTCCTTTGTGGGGTGTAGGTGGTCCCTGAAGGGTATTGGACACCCACGTATGTGTTCTAGTTCGCATTCCATGGGTTCGGCAACACCCGCACCTGTTGGGCCACCTCCTTTTGGCGTTCTGACACCTGGCATTGGGGTGCCATGTGTGGGTGGGTGAAGTGTTGTGAGCCAGCTGTGCTTGCATGTGCTGCCTGCTGTGTGGTATGTTGCAGGCTCTGTGTTCTCCTCTGAGGAGCTCGGCTGCCTGGGTTGCGCGGGATATCCATGAGCTGTTGTAGTGCTTCGGTGTCGACGGTGTGGTGGTCCTCTCCGGCATCGCAGATGTGTTGTCTTCTGTGCTCTGCTGGAGGTGTTGTGTGCCCCTCTGCAATGTGCATGGGAGATGCATGTTGACATTGTGTTGCAATGTATGTTGGCGCATTGTTCTGGTTTACATTCAGACTGTCTGGCAATGTACATTGTGACTGTTTGGGAGGTGCTGGGTTCTTCTGTGGGACAGTGTACATTTGGACTACATGACGGATGTGAAGTCGTACGCGTACATTTCCATTTCACACTTTCCAGCTCTGTCAGGTGTGGTACAGTCATATATAAAAGAACAATGATATGGAGGAATAAATATATAATTTTTTATTAAAGAGTAGGGCACAGTCAATTACCCTCACTAATAGTTCAACAGTCCTATAGACATGAATTACCTAAATTGATTTGGGGCACACAAACATAATGAAACCGATCTTCAACTTAAGATAATAAACAATTATACATAAATGAAAAAGGAAGAAATACATACATCAAAAAAACTTTGAAAAACAACGTAATGTTACCAATACCCTAAAGTCTATTTCGTGTCTGCCCATATATTTAAGGCAGTCCACTGAAGGTAGTCCAAAGGTATGTGTACAGAGGCAACACAACCCTTCTTGCCGAAGCTCTCTAGTATCACACAACGTGCTTAGTACAAAACTCTTTTTAAATTGTAAAAAAGACTCCTCCATAGAAGTATCGTCGACGCGGACGCGTTTCAGCCTCTGAAAAACTTATTGGCCTCCACAGGACGAGGGCAAAGGAACAATAGTCATCTGGGTATCTCCCGGTCTTGTAACTTAAAGACCTCAAACTGCGCCTCGATGGCGCCTGGTGGGCGCTAAAGCTCAAACTGAACTCCCTTCACTTCTCGTGATGCTTTGTCTTTCCCTGTCAGGTGTAGTAGGCATGTTTCTGGGCATGTGCGGAGCCAGTTGTGTCCTCTGTTCTGCAGTGTTGGCTATGTGCATTGTACCACATTATCGTCGATGTGGGTGTGCTGTTCTTGCTATGTGTGTGTGCTGCAGTGTGCCAAGGGAATCTGGGACATGCTCCTGGATAATTGTGGGTGTGCAGTGTGCTACACCTCGTTGTGCATGTGTGCCATTGTGCCCATCTCCCCCCATCCCCCCAGTCCCTGTTCATTACACTCCCTGTTGATGTTGTGTCAGGTCCTCTCGTGCTGTGTCCTTACTCCCTACTCCTTGCACCGTCTACACACTCATGACTGTGGCCTGGGTTTCCTCCAGCTCCTCCTGTGGCGCAGGACTGCCACCTCCTGTCGCCGTTGCTGCCTTCCTGTTGGCAGCGGGTTTGTACCTGGTTTAGGTTGTCACGTCCTGCCGGCGCCTCTTGGCCTCCTGGATTGGCCTCCTCGGCACTCCGACTGCATTCCAGGTGGTCTGCTTGTGGGTCAGTTGCTGGTAGTGTTCTTTCACCTCCGTGACGCTGGTCTTGTTTTCCTGCAGTCTGCACCCCGTCTTCCTCTCCCATTTCTCCTTAGCCTTCCCCGACCCAGTTGTTCCTTGCTGGTGGTCTGTGGGGGTTGTGGGGTTCGCGTTGACCTCCGCGCTGGGTCAGGGTGGATCCATGTTCCTACGTGCTTTGGCTTGTTTCTGGTGTGTTGTTTCTGTGGTTTTTATGGTGCAATTTCCCGCTAGACGCGTGGGATTTGCAGGCCTGTGGCTGCTTTTCGCTACTTTTTGTTCCGCGATTGGCCTCATCGCATGATTTCTCGCGTTTCGCATTTTTTCGGCGTGGCGTTGATTTTCACGCTGAAATTTGATGAGTTATCTGGTGACTATCGCATGCTACCACCTTGTTGTGAATTTGACGTTGACACGGGGTTATTTTCCCGAGATAGGCTGCGATATTGAAAGTTGCGTTATGTTACTCTTGCGGTAGTTATCACACGTTCTTGTGAATATACCCCATTGTGTGCGCACACTCATGCGAGCAGGTTAGAGGGAACTATGCGCCTGTGTAACTATTACTCTGTCAGCATAAACCCAGTGGTCTTCCCAACTCCAAATTGGGCTGGTGGACCTAGAGTTTGGCACACAGGGTAGTTCGTCACAATGGAGTACACTGTCCTTCAAACTTTAAATTAAGCCTAGGCGAAATTTTTATTATGTACAAGTCAGGTGATTTCGGGAATTTCACGTTCCACTTATTACACACAATTCCTGAAATGATGCCTTTATGTAATTATGCATCATTTGTGGTAAGAAGTCACTGCGAATGACGCAATTCACTGTAATTATTGGTAAAAGAGTACCACAATGCACAGGAGGAAAAGAACATGAGCAGCTGTTGTTCGAGGGTGCCCCTTGAAATGTAGACTTGCACCAAAAATTGCTTCAAGTAGCTATTTTGCGGCAACTTTTGCAAATTTGCATTACACGTAATTGCACATATGTAAGAAGCTAAATTATAAGTTGAGAGGGGTGGAAGCCCCACTCAGAAATAAACACAATTGGGGTTAGGCTGTACCACAAAAGTCACAAAATTAACCTGTGCATAATCTTCTGGTAGATTGGCACAAATGCAGTCATTCTTAACAGTAATAAAGTGATAACGCAACAGAAGAAAAATCCCAAACCAATTTAGAGAAATAGAGTGTAAATGTTATCAACTAAAATGATGCCAAAATGATCAAAATCCAATCAGTAGAAACTGAGATATGAGTTTTTAAAATTTTAGGAAAAAATAGTGGGAAATGACGGAAAGCACCAACTGTGGGTATCTGGTCACGCTGGACCAGGACAAAGTGTTAAGTTCAGGCCAACCACCAGGGACGGTGCCTTCATTAGGGCGTGGGGGCATTGCCCACTAATATTTTAGCCCCCTCTGCCCCCCAATGAATTGTGAGTAAACTATACATTTAAAGTTTGCATTCTGATTCAGCCACGGGCCGGTCACAGACTTTATTGTGTATCGAACGCTAGGCTGACGCTGAAACGGGTCCTGGAGTGCATCACATGAGGGCCTGAGGAGGTGGAGCTTAACAAATTTGACAGACAGTACTCATCATCAGTAGCCTGAGGGCACCTGGGCCCAAATGCGCATATCGGGTTGGACTGCAGCCTGAGACATGCACACTAGAGGCCTCCCGCAGAGTCTGTTCACCTGCACATTACTGAGCCGGGGTGAATCCAAGCCACAGTCCCCGATCTCAGTGATGAGCAGTGAGTGTGGCTGCCCAAGCTAATCCTGGCGCTGCTGTCTTGCTATGCAACAGCAGAAGCAGCGTCTGGATTGGCTTACTGGAGGAGGGGTTTGGTTACGAGGGGCCTCTGGTGCAGGGTGTACACGTCACATGAGGCAGCGCAGGGGTGGGAGGAGGCTGTCTCTTCTCACTCTCCCCTTGCAATACTTTGAGAGACAGGCATTTAGCATTGGCACATCATGCATTTGAAACTACCTGAGCTTCAGCCTTCCAGAGGAAAATTCAAGTTTAGAAGTGATTTTGAGTTGGTGTTAATTATTATTACCATTTGCATTGCATATTATTTTTAAGCACCCAGTTGCAACACCAGGTCACGCAGCCCTCTCTCTCTGTAGGAAGATAATGCTGCATGCTCGCATGATGTAATGTATAACACATTTTCAAATGGACTTGGGCTGTCATTGATTTCCATAGTTCGCTATCAACTGTTTAGCCCATCTGACACTCTGAAAAGGACATGTGGTGTTCAACAATAGTGGGTATGTGATTGTTTGCATATCATTTTTATTTTAGCACCCAATCGCAGCGCCAAGTCACATGGCACTCTCTCTCCATGAATATTTGTGAGAATATGGGGACTTAGTGGCCGCTCATTACGCTATGCGGGAAGGGGGGCATTATTTTGCGTTACGTTACTACTGTGCAGCTTAAGAGGTAGGGGGAATTGTTAATTGTTTACAGTGTAACTTTGACTCTGAAATCTTTTTTTTTTTTTTTTGAGTTTTTATTGAAACATATGCAATTACAAAGGTAGCATCAAACAGCACATGTAAGTAAAAACACATTTAACAAGCTGAGGCAGTGATGCATATATCAAACAGCAGTGACAGAGTTACAATCTGTGTATCATAGTGAGGTACCGTACATGCAATCAAAGGAATAATATACTCAGCATTCCGCATCAGCTGGGGGGCTCATCGTGTTCAACAGATCGTAGGTACTGAAGGAGGGGCTCCCAAATATCATTAGGCCGAGAGGAGGTGGGGAGTTCCTCAGCATATAGCACTAGGTTGTCCCGGCAATACACCAAATCCTTGAGCCATTGCGCAGACGAAGGCCCAGCCGTGCCCTCCCATGCCATTGCCACGCGTCTCTTGGCCGCGAGTAAAGCTACTCTCACAAGTTTACCTGTAGCTCCCTTCAAGGATGGTACCAAGCCCAGCAAACAGACGTGCGGAGAGCATTGCAGCTCGACATTGGCCATAGTAGATAGTATACGAACCACATCATTCCAGAACTTCGCCACCCTGCGGCATACCCAGGCTAAGTGCCAGAAGTCAGCATCCATGGCTCCACACCGCTTACATGCATCCGTGTCTCTAAGCCCATATTTGAACAACTTATGTGGAGTGTGATAAGCCTGATGGATGTATTTGAAATGAATTATTCGAAGATTGCCACTGGAAGTAGGGGTACCAGTAAGCTGGCAGCAGTGCTCCCAGTCTTGCAATGTTAGCGGCGGAGTCAAATATGTATTCCATTTCTCCAGACTTTTGTTGCGTGGCAGGGGCTTTTCCGCTCTAGCAGAGCGGTAAAGTTTGGTAAGGAGTTTACGTCGTGTCGGACTGACAAGCATGGTGTGTAGGGTCTGTAACTTAGGAGGTTCTGCATTGAAAGTAAGATAATGTGCCTGTACCGCTTTTTTTAACCTGTGGAAAATGAATATAAATAATGGTGTCTTATTTTGCACGTAACTGAGATCATCATCTCTCAAAAAAACACCATTGGGGCATAGATCCAGCAGTTTATCTATTCCTACCAGCTTCAGAGTGTACATAGCTCCCGCCTCATGCGTCACGGACAAGCTCGAGTGGAACGCAAGCGGCAACAGAGGGGAATATAACGATAATTTCCCCGCCATGCGGCCCAAGGCCTGCCAGGCCGCTATTTTAGTGTCAACAGTGTTGATCTCAGAGTGGGGTGTCTGTCGATTAGAGTGAGTCAGCATGGAGCATAAAGGAACAGGGTGTGCGTCTCCATCTTCCACTGCCACATGTGGGATGAAATCATGTGAGCCGAACCAGTAGTGGGCATATTGTGCGTGAGCACACAAATAGTACAAATAAAGCTCAGGCACACTGAAGCCCCCAACTTTATAATCTAAAGTAAGTGTCTCCCAGTTGACACAAGCCTGTTTACCACCCCAAATCAACCGGAGGAGCAAAGTGCGCACAGTTTTTAAAAAAAAATTGTGAGTGGAATCGGTATGTTGCTGAACAGGTATAAAAATTGAGGCAGCATGACCATCTTGATAAGTGCTATGCGATCGCCCAGCGATAATGGGAGCTTCACCCATCTGTCCACCTGTTGTTCTAACTTCGTATATGCAGTGCCATAATTCTCGCGGATAACCGTGTCGGGGTCTCTATGAACCCACACCCCCAAATATTTTGCAGGGTCCGTGGACCACACAAGCGGGAACTCAAGCTCATGAGGCAGGGTGCTTTCTGTTAGCGGCACCACCATCGATTTAGCCCAATTAATGTGTAGGCCTGAGAACAACCCAAAGCGAATATATTCCCTTAAAACTGGTGCCATGAAAATGCGTGGCTCCCGTATAAAAAGCAACATGTCATCCGCATACAGTGAGATACAGGACGGTGGACAAATTGGAGGGCTGAGGCTCGATGCCGCTGTCTAATAATACAGGCAAGGGGTTCTAGCGTGATCGCAAAAAGAAGGGGCGAAAGGGGGCACCCCTGCTGCGTCCCCTCGGTTATGCAGATAGTGTCTGACGTACTACCCTCTACCCGGATCCGCGCCACAGGGTCAGTGTACAGCAGACGTATCCAATTAATAAAGATAGGAGGAAAGCCCATTCGCCGTAGAATATAAAAAAGGTAGCCCCATTCTATGGAATCAAAAGCCTTGGCGGCGTCTAACATGACAGTCGCTGCTTGGAGCCCAGGATTGAGAATATGGATTAAAAACTTCCTTACCGATAGGACTTTTCAGGTCTTCTCCCCATCGGCTTGTTCCAAGACCTATGCATCTCCTTATGGAGTACCACAGGGCTCGATTCTCAGCCCCATGTTATTCAATCTCTACGTCAGCCCTTTAGCTACCATTGCAGAAGAGGCTGGGCTGTCGATCTTCTCTTATGCGGATGACACCCAGCTTCTCTTTTCATTATCCGCCAATGAAAACTCCAGAGTTTCATCCTTACAGGTAGGGCTGTATAAAATCGCCAGCTGGATGCACACTAACTGGTTAAAGCTAAATGGGGGAAAGACGGAGGTCTTGGTCATGGGGAAAGATAAAGATCTCTGGGGCCCGCACCACTGGCCGCCAGAAATGGGTGAACTTCCTAAACCGGTGCAAACTGTACGTAATTTGGGCATAGTGATTGATGATCAGCTGTCTATGAAACAGCAAGTAGCTAAGACCACATCTATCTGCTTCACTATTCTTAAATGGCTCCGTAAGATACTATGGATGCTGCCTGAATCCACTCAAAGAACGGTTATCCAGGCCTTAATCATGTTGAGGCTGGACTATGGCAACATCCTATATCTAGGAGCGAATAGGGAGTTAGTACGCAAGCTGCAGGTGGTACAGAATTCCGCGGCCAGGTTACTTTGTCATGTAACCAAAACATCCTCCATCACAGGCACTCTTCGTGACCTTCACTGGCTCAGGATTGAGCACCGGACTAAATTTAAGGCCTTATGCTATATGCATAAGATTAAACTAGGCACAGCACCCCATTATCTATGCTCCCTAGCCCAGATATATCTTCCTACTCGTCTACTCCGTTCCTCATCCCAAGCCAATTTCCTGGTTCCCAGATTTAAACTATCACGCATGGGCGGACGCTCCTTCGCCTATCTGGCCCCAATGTTGTGGATCTCACTACCCTCTTCACTCCGCCATGAAGTCAGCCACAAAAGCTTCCGCAAAGGCCTTAAGACCTGGCTATTTAACCAGTAAATGCTGTCTTTTCTGTTTGCAATTTGTCCTGGGCGCCGGGAAACCACCGGGTAGCTGTGCGCCTTATAAATTTAATTTAATAATAATAATAATAATGGAACATAGCAAATTGCACGCGCAAATTATGAGAGGTAGACCTGGAGGGAATGAACCCAGACTGGTCCGGAAGGACCAGGCCTTGCATGAGCGGCTGCAGCCTAGTGGCAAGAATTTTGGCCAATATTTTGGCGTCAATGTTGATAAGCCACAGTGGTCGATAAGAGTCGCAACGAGAAGGCGTTTTATCTTTTTTAAGCAACGTGATAATCAGAGCCTCCCGAAGGGTTGGCGGCAATTGGCCAGTGTCATATGCCTCAGAGTACATTGCCAAGAGATGGTGGGTTAATTCTTCTGCGTATTCCTTATAAAATTCACTGGGAAACCCATCAGGGCCAGGGGCTTTCTTGTTTGGAAGGGTTTTGATCGCCGCGCGAATATCTTCTTCTGTAATTGGTTGGCTAAAAAACTCACTTTGCCCATCCGAAAGCCACGCAAGGGCTATGTCTGATAGGTATGCGTCTAGGTCCTCAGTGTCAGTCGCCCCCTGTGTGGTATATAAATCCGCGTAAGTGGTTTTAAACTGTGCTAGAATCTCCTGAGTGGTGTAGTGATCCTGGCCAGCTGCGTCAGTGATCTTAGTAATAGTGTGCCGATCAATACGAACTTTAATTTTGTTAGGTAGATGGCGTCCCGGTCGTCCACCCTCCCCATAAGCGCGGGCTACATGGCGTTTAGATATATACTTGACCTCTTTCTCCGCCAGCTCATTATATTCCAATATAGACTCTTTAATTGTCGCCAGTGTCTGAGTGCAGGGTGCATTCTCATAGTCACGCTCGAGACGCTGCAAGGTGGTTTCCAGCTTAGCAAGCTGTCCGCGCAAGTCTTGCAAGATGCCAGCCGACGTGCCAATACAAGTGCCCCGAATAGTGGCCTTAAAAGCTTCCCAAAGGGTCGTTGCACTGGCAACTGACCCCTTGTTGTGATCAAAGTATTGCACTATAGCCTCGCGAACAGTTTCAGCATAAAAGGAGTCCAGCAGAGCCTCAGGCCGAAAGCGCCAGGTGAATGATCTGTGAACAGTGCACAGAATTTGTAGGCGAAGGCAGACTGGGCTGTGATCGGATAGTGTGCGAGGCAATCCCTCTATCTGAGACACCCAACCCCGCTATCTCACTTAGAAGCCAGTAATCTAGCCGGGACCAGCTATCATGTGCGGTGGAAACATGTGTGCCCTCCCGCTTCTCCATATTTCGCTGACGCCATATATCAATCAGTCCCAGATCGGCCATTCCCTCATTAATAACCTGGGCTGCCCCGGGGGACTGACCACCCTTGCCGCTCGACTTGTCTCTACAGGGGTCTAAGTGTGTTTTAAGGTCACCGCCCCACAAAATCACAGCATCGGGCCAATCCCGTAGCGTGGAAATGATGCGCTCAAAGAAGGCGGGATCATCTATATTTGGGCCGTAAGTGTTTACAATCGTGATTAAACTGCCCGCCAACTTCCCGTGTACCATGGCATATCGCCCTGCATCGTCGACGCAGGTTTTGATCATCGTGAAGGGGAGGTTTTTCTTAATGAGCGTGAGCACTCCATGGGAGTAGGAGGAGTAGGAAGAGGCCAAACGGTACCCAGCCCACTGCGCCCCAACGTGAATTTCAGACAGGCGGGTTAAGTGTGTTTCTTGCAAAAGGGCAATTGTAACCTCATGCCGATCCAGATACGCTAAGACCTGGTGAATCTTTTTTGGTGAGTTAAGTCCCCGTACATTCCATGTTAAACAGGTGATTAAAGTGTGAGCTAGATGCAGAACTTTAGCGTGTTAGACATTGAGCATAATCCAACTGTAGTGAGTGAAGGTACATATGCAATCCTCACAGAATCAATAAAAAGATCAGCCACATAAACGAACCCTGCAAATCCCACCCACCCACCCACCAACACCCCCCACCCACTTCAGCATCCCCAACATGCCAAAGCCATCCCAAACCCCCCAAAACAATCCCTGAGTGCAACACCAAGGGAATAACCAGCTGTGGGGAATACCCATGAGGGAGCGTTGGAGCACAGTACCCCTCCCAGTGAAATGGGAGGTGGCCGAGCAAGCGTGAGAACAGTTCCTGGCCACTGTATCGCAATATCATAAAACAATACAAAGATTACCCACATTAATAATCATTACGAGTTCAAACAATGAGGGAAATAACATCAGTACAGGTCAAGTGCTTGCTTAGTGTCTGCGGCTCGCGTGCCATAGCCCACCATAACAGACAGGTTGATATAGGTCACCCCAGAAGTGAAGCGAAGCAGAGGTGCACAGCATCCACAACTCACGTGACCCGGCTTTGTCATTGTTCATCTGCCATCTCATCGTAGCCCCCACCGTCGCCCCCCAGCCGCAGTGTTGGGGGTCCGGCTACGGCTAGTAAGAGTCTTGGCAAAGTCCATCACTGATTTCGGACTGATGAAGATCTTGGGCTTTCCATTGACTTCTATGCGCAACCGTGCGGGATAGAGCATAGCATAGGGTATCTGCGCCGAGATGAGATCTTCTTAACAGGTTGGTATTCTCTCCGGGCCTCCTGGACAGCTGCGGTAAAGTTGGGGTAAAAGGCAAGAGTGTTCCCCTCGTGAGTGATGGTACCTTTCTCTCGAGCCATGCGGAGGACAGTGTCCCGATCTCTATAATTCAAACGACAGGCGATAATGGGACGTGGTGGGGCACCCGGGGGAGGGCGAGCAGCCAGAGAGCGATGGGCCCGTTCCACAATCAAGACCTGAGACAGCTGTTCCGCACCAAAAATCCCACGAAGGAGGTTCTCCACATAGGTCTCAAGACGGCCCGTGTTCGTGGACTCTGGCAGGCCAGTGATTCGCACGTTGTTACGTCTTGATCTGGCTTCCAAATCCTCATTGCGGGCCTGTATAACAGCCAGCACCTTCTCCATAGACGTCGCTCTGGTGGTCACCTGTTGCAAGCCATCTTCAGTGCTGGAAATACGCGTTTCCGCTTCCCCCAGGCGCAGCGCATGTTTATCCAGCTTCGTGGACATGTGATCCATGCGCAAGTTCAGGTTATCAATTTTCCCGTCGATGGATTGCAAGCTGGCCTGAACTGTAAGAAGAGTTTTATCAATATTGGTTAAATGGTCGCTGGGAACATCAGCCTCCGAGTCAGAGGCAGCGTGCTGAGATGCCTTACCTGATTTGCGGGGCTCAAATGTGAGGCGTGGTTGGCTGCGCTCAGATTTCCCCATGGCGATAGCGCTGAACCAAAGAATGAGAGAATGGTGAGGACGTGACCAGCTGGGGGGCCGCCCGCCGCACAGTGTCCAACAATCTTGGGCAGTGACAGAAATTCAGTAGCGAATCACAGCACGAACGCCAGTGGAGCACTCCTCGTTATATCATCATGGCTCAGCACATGGAGATGGTGAGCAATAAGAGGAAGGCGAGGCAGTGAGGAAATGGCAGAGGTGCGTTCAGAGCCAGTACTTGGGAGGGTGCCCGCAGTGCCTCGCAAACCACAGTGTGAGCTCACAGCGTCCGGGGTCCGTCACCAATGCCACTGAGAGAGCGCAGGCCCGCGGAAGATCAGTGACCCCGCCCCAAAGGACAATAAGGACCAGGCCCAAAAACGCGAGGGGAGACAAGGAACCCCACCGGTCACCGTGGGAGTATGCGCGTCCCACGCCCCAGCACGATAGCACCACCACAGAGAGGAGGAGAGAGAATGGGCCGGAACTCCGACAGGGCCGCACTCCACCGCACCTCTACTCAGGGCAGAACAAGCAGAGATGGCGGTGTTAACGGTCGCGGTCAGCAGAGGAGCAGGTGAGTGGCGAGGGGTGTCCAATGGGGGGGCCACCAATCCGCGGCAGCACACACTCCCCCTAGTCCCAACAATGTCTCGCTGAGTGCGATGTCTCTCCCAGCCACACAGCAAGGATGATCAACCAGGGCAGGAAGACAAGGATTTTAAGCGGATTGATGGCTCGGCAGGCGGACCTGCTCTACAGAGCAGCCATCTTGCTGTGCGCCCTCTAGCGCCCCCCTTTGACTCCGAAATAGTTACGGTACTACTGCATACATGCCAACCCTCCCAATTCAGACAGGAGACTACCGATTTCAAGGCTAGTCTCCTGCCTCCCGATTCCTCCATGTAGATCCCCGATTCAGATTCCCAAATCATGATCTGCTGGAAGCAAGCTAGCTTGAGCTCGGAAATCTATATCCTGAGCCAGAGCGCTTTGCCCTTAATTCTTGGATTGGGTAATCAGAGGGTGTGAAGGACCTCGACATTTAATTTATGGCAGTTTTACATAGCTCACACAAAAAACAGAGTTAAGCACTCTGTTTTTGTTTGTGCTATGTTATTAAACTGCCAAAAATGAAATACTGATTGTCTGTCACATACATGCCAATAGACCCGATTCAGACAGGTTGCCTCTGCTTCAATCTAAGCCAATAGGTAAAATACATTCTCCCAACTATTTTCTAAAAATCTCCCACTTGCCTGCTCAAAAATGTTGGCATGTATGCTACTGGGCAACTTAAGAGGTAGGGGTAAATGTTATTTATTTGTAGACAGTGTAGCTTTGATTCCAAATTGGGGAGAGGATGTGGCATAATGGCCCGAGCGACCGACTTCAAAGTCGGTGGGAACCAGTTTCGGCATCGGAATCAACATCCTTTGATTCTGGGCAAATCACGTAATCTCCTTGTGCCTACAATTCAGCGTCTTGAGACCCTCATAGGTGACCTGCAGCGCTTTACAAATTCTGGATTTGGATTTATTTATTTAAAGACGTAGAAATGTTATTTAAGAACAGGTATTACAATTTCAAAGCTGCCATGTGGCCTCCCCATTTCATATGCATATGTTTGTTTTTTGCTTTGCATAATTTAATTGCTCATTGGCACTGCTGCACTTCCGCAGACATCCTGGTGCAAGATGTAGGTTTGTGGTTTCAATGGCCCCACATTCTAGCATTGTTTTTAACTTTTGAAAGCAATATTCATGGATCAGACAGCAGTGCTGCAATTCCACGAGGCCATTTGAGGTTACTTTGGTTCAGCCTTGCAGAGGTTTCGTGGGGGGCGGTGGACTAAATGAGAACAGTGTGTCAAGGAGTAAAATGGTGAATAGGTGATTGCATATGATTTTTATTTAACCACCCAATTACAGCATCAGGTCACGTTGCTCTCTCTCCATAGGAGGATAATGCCAGCAGGCTCAAATTGGACTCGGGCTGTTGTCGATTTCCTTAGTTCTTAAACAACAGTTTAGCCTGTCTGAATCCTGAGTCCTCTGACATTTGTGTATCTTTATTGCCTAGCGACAAATGACTTCTAGTCAGCCTACTTACAGGGAACAACATGATACCCTATCTCAACTGGGCCAGGATATGTGGTGTTTGTTTATGCAGTTTTGTGAACTCAGTCACAGTGTTAATTACCCCCTCAGAGCCTGCCTTGTGTGTAGACTGTTAATACAATTATCTATTTTGGATAGTATAAGTTTGCAAATAGCGCAGCGGAATTGACTGTTGGAAATTTTTCTACTTGCACTCTGTTTTCTAAACTGAACCAAACCAGTTTGTTAATTAATTCTTATCTAGTAGAGTACGTTATATTGAATATGACATTGTATTGCCTACAACATGTTTTAAGATGACTGCCATGAATTCTGCATTATGCTTTAATCTGATCCAGCCGTCTTCTATGTCATTGTTTTTAACTCACGTCATGCACTAATATTTCAAAAGGGTGTTTGTAACTTGGTTTCACCGACATTGAACAAGGCAGAGTGCCGAAACGCGTCAGTCGGTGCGGGGGGGGGGGAGGGTCCCAGCACAATACAATCACTTTCTTAAGTAAAATCCTGTGAGTGCTCTCCTTTGGAAAATCAACCGGACGGTTTGAACGAGTGGAGAAATGTGAAGCGGTTCACCACCGCGGAGTTAGCACCCGAGGAAGGAGGAGCGGCGACGGTGAAAGAAACCATATATATGTATGCAAATCCAAGGAAATCTGCCTGTTACGCCGTGCACCTGCCTATAACTCGTCGGTGCCAGCCGTGGCGGCAGAAGCCACAATTATCGAAGAAATCCAAGTCCCAATCTGGAAGGAGGCGGCACACCGATTCAACCACAGGAAGTTTATTGAAGCAGTACCAACGCATTTCGGCCGGAAAGACCTTTTTCGAGTTCGAAAAAGGGGCACACGCAAATAGTTGGTATCACCAGCAATACCCCACCTCGCAATGACAACATCCAAGGAACCAATACCATCGTTAATTTGGCAAATATTGACCTAACTGCGGCAGAACAACAACTCTTATCCCTTAGCCTTTCCTACTGCCCTGAATCCAATTTTAATTATACTCAGACAAGGGCTGATATATATAAGTTTATTCGGAAACTTAAACAATTCCATTACCAACGTAACAAACAGAGTGACTCAGATAACATCGCTCAGCCAATATTGGAATCAGAAGCACCAATGTTAATGGTATCTGACCATGGGTTATTGCAGGACTTACAAGATCTGGAAAGAGGTGACATGGTAATACCCAGCACCAGCGGGACTCAAGGAGACTCAAAAGAACTCATATCTCAGCAGAATCAAATATATATGACACATGCCAAGCCATCTACACCCTTTAGGTTAAAATCAAAATTTGTTCCTATTATGGCCAGAGATTCCATAGATGTTTTTAATGAGCAGATTGTGGCACAAATCAAAAGTTAAACATCGCCATCAACAAATCACAAAGGAAACATACCAACCATGAGAGAAAATACTATCAACTTATCGATAAGCTCAAAAAGAATCACAAAGTGATCATTCGCAATTCCGACAAAGGCGGGAATATTGTTTTATGGCCTTTGAAAGAATATATGGATGAAGCCTACAGCCAATTAATTAATGTGGAATGCTACAGAAAAAGTTCTCCTATAAAATTCAAAGACACACAGGAACGTCTATTTGCACAACTGTTAGCTTGGAAAAGCACGGGCCTGTTAAGTTGGGATGAGTTTAAATATCTTAAGAAAGAATACCCCATTATCCCGGTGATTTATTTTATTCCGAAGATACATAAAAACATTGATAAACCACCGGGAAGGCCCATAATAGCAGCCTGCAATGATCTTTTGGAGAACTTATCCAGATATATTGGTTTTTTCCTACAAGACTATGTAAGGGGTTTGAAATCATATGTGCAGGACACATGTGATTTCTTAGGGAAGATCAAAAATATATCATGGAAACCAACGTATTTACTTGTTGCATTGGATGTATCCTCCCTATATACATGCATTAGAAATAAGGATGGTCTGAGGGCTGTAGAATACTTCCTGATGAGCAGACCTATTATGTATGTCCAACACACTAATATGCTGCTTAAAATGATACTGTTTTGTTTGGAAAACAATTTATTTTTGTTTAATGGCAAAATGTACCAACAAATTCAGGGTGTTGCGATGGGGGCCAGCTTCTCTCCCAGCTATGCCTGTTTATTCATGGGCTGGTGGGAGGAGCTGGTCCTCCTGCAACAATATGAGCAGACATACAAAACAAATGTGGTAACCTGGTTGCATTATATTGATGATTTATTTATAGTTTGGGATGGTGATGTTCAAAGTGCAGAACACACAATAAAAGAAAGGGGGAGAAGGAACAACCCTACCTCATCCTCCTCAGAATCGCTGAAAACACACAAAAAGAGGTAGAGCGAATAACAGTCGTCCTATTAAACAATAATAGGACGACTGTTATTCGCTCTACCTTTTTGTGTGTTTTCGATGTTCAAAGTGCTACTGAATTTATTGCTCAATTGAACGATAATGCAATCAATCTACAATTTACATCTGCTATCAGCAGTGATACAGTTAATCAATCACAGAATTTGTAGAGCGCACTACTTACCCGCGAGGGTCTCAAGGCGCTGGGGGAAGGGGGGGGGGATGCTGCTACTGGTCGAACAGCCAGGTCTTGAGTAGCCTCCTGAAGGTCAGCAGGTCTTGGGTCTTTCGTAGGCTTAGTGGAAGGGTGTTCCAGGTCTTGGCGGCGAGGTGTGAGAAGGATCTGCCGCCGGTGGTTGTTCTTCGAATGCGCGGGACGGTGGCGAGGGAGAGGTCGGCGGAGCGGAGCTGGCGGTTGGGGACGTAGAAGAAGAGCCGTCTGTTGAGGTAGGCTGGGCCAGTTTTGTGGAGTGCCTTGTGTGCGTGGGTGAGGAGTTTGAAGGTGATCCTCCTGTCGACGGGGAGCCAGTGCAGGTTCCTCAAGTGGGGGGTGATGTGGCTGTGGCGTGGTACGTCGAGGATCAGTTGTGCGGAGGCGTTTTGTATGCGTTGCAGTCGCTTGATGAGCTTGGCCGGGGCTCCCGCGTAGAGGGCGTTCCCATAGTCCAGTCTGCTACTGACGAGGGCCTGGGTGACTGTTCTTCTTGTGTCTGTCGGGATCCACCTGTAGATCTTGCGAAGCATGCGGACGGTGTTGAAGCAGGAGGAGGAGACTGCGTTGACTTGCTTGGTCATGGAGAGCGTTGAGTCGAGGATGACTCCCAGGTTGCGTGCGTGGTCGGTGGGTGTCGGGGCTGCTCCCAGCGTCGTTGGCCACCAGGAGTCATCCCAGGCTGAGGTGTTGGAGCCGAGGATGAGGACCTCCGTTTTGTCCGTGTTCAGCTTTAGTCGGCTGATCTTCATCCAATCGGCGACGGCCTTCATTCCTTCATGGAGTTTGGCTTTGGCGGCGAGGGGGTCCTTGGTGAGGGAGAGGATCAGTTGAGTGTCGTCGGCGTAGGAGATAATGTTGAGGTCGTGTTGTCTGGCGATGCGTGCGAGCGGGGCCATGTAGATGTTGAACAGTGTTGGGCTGAGGGACGATCCCTGGGGTACGCCGCAGATGATCTCGGAGGCTTCGGATCGGAAGGGTGGGAGGCGGACTCTCTGGGTTCTGCCGTCGAGGAAGGAGATGGTCCATTCCAGGGCCTTGTCTCGGATCCCTGCGTCGTGGAGGCGTGCGCGTAGAGTGCGATGGCAGACAGTGTCGAAGGCGGCGGAGAGGTCCAGCAGGATGAGGGCTGCGGTCTCACCATTGTCCAGCAGGATCCTGATGTCGTCGGTGGCGGCGATGAGGGCAGTCTCAGTGCTGTGGTTGCTGCGGAACCCTGATTGGGATGGGTCCAGGATGCTGTTTTCTTCCAGGTATCGGGTTAGCTGTTTGTTGACGATCTTCTCGATGACCTTGGCTGGGAACGGAAGCAGAGAGATGGGCCGGAAGTTCTTGAGGTCTCTCGGGTCCGCCTTGGGTTTTTGAGTAGGGCGTTGATCTCTGCGTGTTTCCAGCTCTCTGGGAAGGTCGCGGTCTCGAAGGAGAGGTTGATGATGTTGCACAGGTGGGGTGCGATGGAGCTGCTGGCTTTGTTGAAGATGTGGTGCGGGAAAGGGTCTGACGGGGAGCCGGAGTGTATTGTGCTCATGGTCTTGATGGTGTCCTCGATGTTCACGCTGGCCCAGGCTGGCAGGGGGTCGTGGTCGATGGTGTGTGGCGGGTCGATCTTAGTTGGGGTTGTCTGGGTGTCGAAGCTGTCGTGGATGTCGGCGATCTTGCGGTGAAAGAAGGTGGCGAGGAATCGCACAGGGGTTGCGACGGCGGGATGTCGTTGGTGTTGGAGCTGGGATTGGAGAGTTCCTTCATGATGTTGAAAAGCTCCTTGCTGTTGTGTGCGTTGTTGTCGAGGCGGTCTTTGAAGGAGATTCTCTTGGCGGACCTGATGAGGTGGTGGTGGTTACGGATGGCGTCTTTGTGGGCTGTGTGGCTGTCCGGTGTCTTATCGCTGTGCCATTTCTTCTCTAGTTTCCGGCAGGTGCGCTTGGAAGCTAGGAGTTCCGAGGTGAACCAGCTGGCTCTTTTGGTGGTGTCGCTGTAGGTGAGCTTTTTCAGCGGGGCGAGGGTGTTGGCACAGTCGTCGATCCATCGTCTGAGGTTGCAGGCAGCGTCGTCGGTGTTGGATGGGTCGGAGGGAGGGCTGAGAGCGAGGGTTGCCCGGAGTTGGTCTTCGGTGACTTTGCTCCAGCAGCGGCGTGGGATCTGTTGGGTGCGGTGGTGTGTGGTGGGTTTCTGGAAGGTGAAATGGATGCAGCGGTGGTCGGTCCAGAGGAGTTCCGTGGTGTGGCTGAAGGAGACGTGGGAGCTTGAGGAGAAGATGGGGTCAAGCGTGTGGCCGGCGCAGTGGGTCGGTGTTGTGACGAGCTGGCTCAGGCCGAGGTTGGCGAGGCTGTCGATCAGGGTGGTGGAGTTGCTGTCGTTGTTGTTCTCCAGGTGAAAGTTCAGGTCTCCGAGGAGGATGTAGTCGGTAGAGGTCAGGGCGTGCGTGCTGATGAAGTCGGCGATGGAGTCGCTGAACTGGGGTCGGGGCCCAGGGGGTCTGTAGACAAGGGTGCCTCTAAGGGTGGTGTTGGGGTCCGTGTGGATCTGGAAGTGCATGTGTTTGGCGGTGCTGAGAGTGTCGTCGGTGCTGGTCGAGACCCTGATGGTGTTCTTGTGGACGATGGCGATTCCTCCTCCTACTGCGTTGATGCGGTCTCTGTGGGTGATCTTATAGCCGTCTGGGATGGCTATGGCGATGTCGGGGGCGGAGGAGTCGTTCATCCAGGTCTCTGTCAGGAAGGCGACGTCTGGTGATGATGTGTCGAGCAGGTCCCAGAGCTCGACGGCGTGTTTGCGGGCGGAGCGGGTGTTCAGCAGGATGCACCGGAGGTGGTTGAGGTCCTTCTTGGCGGGCGCCTCGGTGGCTCTGAGGCTGGTGTAGCTGCAGTTCCGGCAGGTGAAGGGACCATGGGTGCGTTTCGGGGCGGCCTTGAAGCAGTTGTGCGTCCGTCCGGGGTTGAGAGCGTGGAGTGTGGTGGCATCGTATCGGCGTCGGTCCTCGAGGCTGGAGCGGGGGCGCGCGGTCCAGGGGTTCTGGCGCTGGACGCGGTCCAGTCGCGGACGGGCGCAGACGGGCTTGCCTTAGGCGCGCCAGCGGCGCGGCCGCGCAGCGGCCGCTATATATGGGGAGGTGGGAGGGAGGAGCAGCTGGGAGGCGGGAGGCAGGGGCAGCGAATGGGCAGTCAGGGGGGCGGGGCCGCAGGGGACGCAGCGGCGGGAATGGCGAGAGACAGCGGGGGCACAGAAGGGAAAATGGGGAGAAAAACAGACAGAAATACGGGCACAGTACAATGGGGCAGCGAGGGGCACAGAAGGGAAAATGGGGAGAAAAACAGACAGAAATACGGGCACAGTACAATGGGGCAGCGAGGGGCACAGAAGGGAAAATGGGGAGAAAAACAGACAGAAATACGGGCACAGTACAATGGGGCAGCGAGGGGCACAGAAGGGAAAATGGGGAGAAAATCAGACAGAAATACGGGCACAGTACAATGGGGCAGCGAGGGGCACAGAAGGGAAATTGGGGAGAGAAACAAACACAAATACGGGCACAGTACAATGGGGCAGCGAGGGGCACAGAAGGGAAAATGGGGAGAGAAACAAACAGAAATACGGGCACAGTACAATGGGGCAGCGAGGGGCACAGAAGGGAAAATGGGGAGAGAAACAAACAGAAATACGGGCACAGTACAATGGGGCAGCGAGGGGCACAGAAGGGAAAGAGGAGGGAAAACAAACAGAGAAATATGGGCACAGTACAATGGGGCAGCGAGGGGCACAGAAGGGAAAATGGGGAGAAAATCAAACAGAAATACGGGCACAGTACAATGGGGCAGCGAGGGGCACAGAAGGGAAAATGGGGAGAAAATCAGACAGAAATATGGGCACAGTACAATGGGGCAGCGAGGGGCACAGAAGGGAAAATGGGGAGAGAAACAAACAGAAATACGGGCACAGTACAATGGGGCAGCGAGGGGCACAGAAGGGAAAATGGGGAGAGAAACAAACAGAAATACGGGCACAGTACAATGGGGCAGCGAGGGGCACAGAAGGGAAAATGGGGAGAAAATCAGACAGAAATACGGGCACAGTACAATGGGGCAGCGAGGGGCACAGAAGGGAAAAAGGAGGGAAAACAAACAGAGAAATACGGGCACAGTACAATGGGGCAGCGAGGGGCACAGAAGGGAAAATGGGGAGACAAAAGCAAAGAAATACGGGCACCGAGGCCACAAGCGGAGGGGCGATCTTACCAGCAGCAGCAGCGACGGACAACACAGGCGGAGCTGTGTGGTGGGGGAGCGACCTACCTGGCAAGGTCAAGGGTCAAGTTACATTCTTAGATGTACAGGTCCAAGTGTTGAATAACAATTTGTCCACTACACTATTTAGAAAACCAACTGCAGGTAATACTCTGTTACATGCATCTAGCGCACATCCACCCCATCTTATCAAAAGCATCCCTTATCAAATCCAGCTGTCACATTCAGAAAAACCAACAGCATGGGTAGTATGCTGGTAAGAAGTAATATTGAAGAGCCGGGCAAAAATATTTGGCTCGCAGCTAGAAAAGGATTCTTTAAATGTGCTACATGCAAGGCTTGCCAACATGGCATTAATACCAAGTCATATACAACTGCGTTTAATGCCAAAGTACAAGATATAGGGCAACATCTTACTTGCAAAACAGAATTTGCGGTATATGTTCTGTCTTGCAGCTGTAATCTTAAATATGTTGGCAGCACTAAGCTAGCTGTACATAAAAGGATCCTGCAACATATCCGCGCCATCAATAATAATGATGCCGGCTATCCAGTGGCTAGACACTTTAAAATCTGCCACAATAGCAATCCAAAGTATCTCAAGTATTATGTGATAGAGGCCGTACCACCACAGAAAAGAGGTGGAGACAGGGAATCATAACTTAGACGTTTAGAAACTAGCTTTATTTTACAGTTTGATTCCAAACAACCTGGAGGCCTGAACGCTAGTGAAGACTTGTACACATTTTTATGAATTTTTAATTAATTTTTATGAATATGTATGACTAAGGTTCTTGATTGCAATTAGATGGAAACAATTTGAAAGAGAAATGGTATTTAAGATATACAAGATGAAACTCTAGGCCTGATACAAATGATTTGAAAATTCCTCTTAATGATCAGAATATACTAAATGAGAGATTTTTTTAGAGCTTTTTAAAGGTTTTTGTACACGATTTTATATGTTTATGTGTATATATATTTTTATAGTTGAATTTTAGATATCATATTTATATGGACAGTATATTTTATACTTGTTATTATGTATTTATGAGTCTATTAGGGATCAACTTTAAATTAATAAGTATATGGAGTCCTAAGCACTGCTGCACTTTCAGTTTCACTTTTGCACTTTAGTACTTGCCTACAGATGGGACCATGAGTATTTTACAGGAACATCTCATCTTGGGCATAGAGATACAAGATAACATGATTACAGTAGTATTCACTGCTAGTGGTTGATTTAGTATCTTAAGGCTGGAACCAGACATTTATATTTTTTAGTTTTCTACATATTGTATAGGTTTTGGGTTGACACTATATTAATTTAAGGTTCACAATTGGATTGGAATGTTTTCAGGATATTCTAAAGGCATTTAAGCCATCATGATTAATGTATTTATATATTTATTATGACAATTATCCGATATTGATTTGTGGTGTCCACTTTACATCCAAAGATTTTTTTAATATATTTATGAAGAAAAAATATGGTGACAGTGATGTAACATGTATGTGTATATTAGGTGGGACACTTCAAATGCAAATGAATTTGTTTTCTATGTCCATTGTGATGTAACTTGCACTAGCATTTTAAATAGCGGGGTGAATGTCCAAGCTGTGTCATGTGATCAAGGGCGGGATCGCCTGAAACGCGTCATGGCAGACTGGCAATAAAATAACACAGCACAATACTTGGGTCTACGCTCGTTTTTTCCTGTAGGTTAAGTTGGAGTGCCTAACGAGTTGAGGCATATATATATAGCTATATATATATATATATGGCACCGATTTCAGCATCCAGGACACATATGCGGGAGGACTGGGGCAATCACTGGCTTCAACAGACAGGTAGCTATTTTATAGTCTGCTTACACTTGCGGTACTCACTGTAGTAAAACATGATGTCACACATATGCTTTACTGCATTTTGCCCACAGTCATATGCTGCAAAACTCCTCAGTCACCACCATGAACATAGTAGAAACACTGCCACTAACACATTTGTATAAATATCACCCTTTCACCAGTAGAGCGCTATGTGATCAAGGCCGCATGTCTGGCGGCCGAAACACGTCATTTAGACATTTGATGCTCAAATAAACCATCATTGACTTTCTAACTTTGCCTTTGGAGTCTGTTTCCTGGTGTTGCGGCCTTTCTTTGGATGGTGGTACCCCTGGGATCCTGCTGTGGAATATATATATATTTGTACATTTTACAATTATAAAATAAATTTAAATTAATAGTTTAATATTTGTTGTAAAGTAAATATGTATATTTATTATGTATGTGCGTTTAACTTTTTTAATTACGTTTATTTGTTATATTTGTTAAAATGTATATTATTTTTTAAATTAATTTGATTATTTAATATATTTAATATTTATTATTTTATTTTATATATATAAAAATCGATATTTTGTACAACTATATTTCTAACATCAATATTTTTTTGTTGATTCTTTTTGTACTTACCTGTTTAAGTATAGGGAGTCGATATTTTTGCATTCTATATTTTTCATCAATATTTTTTACATCTATATTTTTTACATCGATATTCTGTCAGTGAACCGACAAGCAGGTTCAATCTTTCTTCTTCAGACAGCAATCCAGTCCTACCACAGCAGGGCAGTCCTTTCGGTAGCAGGGCATTCCTTCTTCTGAACCTTCTACAGGTCCAGGAGTGTTCTGAAGAGTGGTTCTGTAAGGCCCTATTTTTATACCTGGTGCCAGCCTTTGTGTGAGAAATTCCCTGACCTACCCCTAAAACTGGTTCTGGTCAATTCTTCTCCTTCCCCTGGTCCTGCTTCCAAACTGTCAAGGGGGGCAAAAGCAAGAGCAGGCCTTGTGTCAGGTTCCTTTGTGTGAGTTGCAGGCAGGGACCTTTGAAATGTAATCAGGGCAGGGCACAGTTACCCCCCAGCCATCCTGTCAGGTAGATCCGCTCACCTCACACCTAGGCTTCCTTTATCCCACACATGGAAGCAATACACAACCTATAGCCCGCAACAGCAGAGCCATTGCCAGTCATGTTATCCAGGACCCTGGCAGGAAGGCACAGTTGTTTTGGGCACAAACTTCAACTTCGCAATTAAAGAGGATTTTAATTTACAATTCATTTAAGTGCAAACATTATTTCTCTATCTGCTCCCAATCTGTAGTTAGCACTTATTAAATATAATACCATAACCCAGTGTTAGTCTATGGGAGAGATAGACCTTACAATAGTGGAAAATTCCTTTAGGAGTTTTTCACTGCCAGGACATGTAAAACATAAATACACATGCAATAAATTTAAAGTACAATGCTCCCTGCCCTATGGGGTGGTTACTGCTTTCCTTGTGGTGTCTTATAAGCATTTAAAAGGAAGGTTTAGGCCTGGCAAAAGGTTTAGAGTGCTGCTTTCACTGGTACCCACTGGTACCATTTAAATTACAGGGCCTAGGTACATGCTATACCATTTACTAGGGACTTATAAACAAAATCAATATGCCAATTAGGTGTAGGCCAATTTTATCATATTTTAGGGAGAGAGCAGAAGCACTTTAGCACTGGTTAGCAGGGCTAAATTGCACAGAGTCCTAATGTCAACAAAAACAATTAGAGAAAGGTAAAGGGGTGAAGGCAAAAAGAGAGGAATACCAAGCCAAGAATGTCAAGTTTAACAGCCTAAATTCAAGTTTGCCATAATTATGCAAAAGCAAATTAAGTAGGGGTGGGCGGTTAACTCCGCTCCGTGGACAGAGTTTGTGGTATTTTGCGACTCTGTACTCCACACGGAGCGTGGAGTTCAGCAAAAAACTCGGATGCGTAGCGGAGTTTGCCCCCACTGCCCACCATTACATACTTATGATCCAAGTTGACTTTGTCCTTCTTTCGTTCCTGGTGACATGCAATGAGAGGTGTAGATCGATGACGCCAGTGTGAGCGCCGCGCAAAGCTGATTGGTGGTGATGTTGATTTGAACGGTGGACAAGGCGGGGGAGCTGTATGTACTGTGAGGATGTTGCGGTCTGTCTCTGAAGTAAAGCAGGTGAGAGGGCATGATAAGAAGAAGGGCAGATGGGGTGAAGGGCAATAATAGAAACTTATTAGGGCAGGGTCATATCTACAGCAGTGGGCACTAAGCTTAAATCTGTAACCAGTGGTCAGCAAAGAAGGAGAAGTCATAACTAGCAAAAAGTGAAACGGCTTTCCGTGCTGCCCCTTTGCCCATACAGCTGCACAGCAGAACCTCGCCACTGCTTATCGGCACGTTGATGAATTTTAGCTCCACGTCATTTTCATTTTAGATTGATGTCCAAGAGCTCAGCAGCACCATTGCTGATGGTCACTAGCTACATAGTACCCTGGCCCATGCCATCCCTTGCCCCATAGTAATACCTCACTACTACTGCCTGTGTTCATACCTTCACTGGCTGGCACTGCAGCTACCGGCCCTTCTCTCACTTCTGTTGACAAACAGAGCAGCAGGATTGAAGCACTCCTGCGTTCACTGCCCACGGTTAGCAGGCCAGCAGCACCCCGTTACTCTCTCCTGTGTATGGGTGGGCGAGTGGAGCAACTCTGCCCACTCGCGGAACTCCACGGAATTCCACTGAGTTTTATTCAACTCAGTGGAATTCTGCATAGTGCAACTCTGTGAGCTCCGCCCACCTCCTAAATTGAGCCAATATTACACACTCCTATTCTAAACCAGGCCCGTAGTCACTTTTTTGGAGCTCGGATTTCTCCAGAGGGGAAAGGCAGTAGGCTGTATCTGGGAAGGTCACACCAAAGTCTGATAGGCTTGATGTGACGGTCAGCTAAACTGGATTTCATGGTGGAAAAAGTTCCGAGTGTGACCAACCTGATTTGCTTGTCCAGTGAGGTCTCAATTTGGGTAGTTGGTCCCATCCCTCGGAAGGTCTGGAAGAACAGAAAGTCTTCTTCTAAGTCCAAATTTTGAGGGGTTTCAGAATAAGTCCTTCTGGATATCATTAAGGCTCCCTGACCCTCATGACAACACTCAGGGTTCAGGACTCGCTCCAGCAGAGGCTACCTGCAGGGTCTAGTCTTTCAGTTGAAATGGGTCATGCCAGAAAAAGGGCATCTTACAACTTTTGTTGCCCTTGTAATGACACAGGAAGTCAGCCAACTGAACCTTGGAGTCTACTTCCTTATCCTGGGTACAATTGGATGTGGGCCCAAACCTTCACGTCTTCTCACAGGTTTCAGAGAGCAGGTTCAGTCTTCTTCTGTCCTTCCACAGTTTCAAAAAGTGTCCTGCTAAACTGTGGATGAGGTGCCACTTTTGTAGGATTTATTAACTAGTGGTTGGAACTGACTCGGGACACTCCCTAACCAATTAGGAAAATGTTCCCGGGGCAACCCTTTTACCTTTTGCAGCCCATCCTGTTTGCATCCCATTTGCACCATTCCAAGGGAAATCAAGATGGCACATGCCTTCCGCTCCTGGTGGGAGCATGTGGGCCAGCCAGGAGTGTTTTTAGGGAAATGAGCAGTCCCTTTCCCCTCAGCTATACCAAACTGGTTCTAGGGCTAGCTCCTCCTCCCACTGGGCTAGTGCTCAGTCAGCTACAGAGGTCTAAGACTTCCCTTTCTTCAAGTTTCTCCTTACACATGACTGTGAATAGACATGTCTCACCATGGTCCCTTTGAGATAAATTAAAACCTTGAACCCTCCCAATTGTTTTCCCTGGGCTGACAGTTGTCACATATCTCACCCACAGCCCATCCTGTCACAAGGCCTAAGCCATTGTCTCTGCTCAGGGAGCCATTTTCACACCTTAGTAAGGTTAAGCACTGGCAGGCTAATGCAGATTAGCCTCAATGAGTTTCAGGCAGGGAAAAGGTCACTTTCCAAAAGTTACTATTCCTAAATATTTGTCACAAATCAAACTTCACGATTGAATTGGACTTTTAAAAAACATTAAAGACCGTGGTTGAACCATTTCTCTATCTTGTTACAAACCTGAGTTACTAAATTTAATATATTAATCTGCAATCTAGTTTCCTCAAAGGACAGCCAGAGCCTAAACAATGAACTAGCTTTTGGGGGCTTGTTACTGTAGAGACAAAGTAACTTTCAATTCTACGTTTCCCACTTTAAGTATTAGGCACCCTACCTCGTGGACTACAAGGCCTACTTAGGGGTGATTGACAGGCCAGGCTACAGGTTAAACTGTAGCAGTCAGACTACATTGGTAAGCCTGAAGCTATGTTTTACTTCTCACACTAGTGGATGGTGGACTAGTGGATGGTGTAATGCATTTTGCAGTCCACAGGTGACATTTAACTTACCATCAAACACACAAAAGGTGATGGGAGGAGTACTTGCAATTTGTCTAAATACTGACAATCATGGTAGCATTTCAACCCATTGTTCTTTGCCCACCATGCCACCTCGACTTCGAACCAGCCATTTTCAAATCAGTGTTGACCAGTAGGAACTGTCCAGCCCAAACTGCCAGGCCAGGTACTCCCTGAAACAGAACACAAACAAGCCCAGACATGGGTCCCTTAGTCAATGTGTTACTGGAATTAAGCTACACCTGACTGAATAGCCCCAGTTAGGGCAAAACTAGTTTTGGGTTGCCAGTGTTAGACAAATTGCAAGCATTCCTCCCATCGTCTTTTGTGTGCCTGATGTAATGCCCTAAGTGGCCAGGGGTATGCCAAGATGTGGCTCCCTTGCTCACTGTGCCACTGGAACTAAGCTACACCGGACTGAAGAGCCACAATCTGGGTGAAAACGGTCTTGGGTTGGTTGTTTTCCCTGAAGAAGCAAGAACGTTTTCATCACAAACCTCTTTAGGGCGTCTATATAAATGTTAGCCTCTATGAAGCCAGACCACTTAAAAGGCTAGGTTTGCATAAGGGGCAATATTTCTCAAAATACTTGCTGAAGTGATTACTTGAATATATGTAATAAAGCAGTAGTGGACACCAGAAGAATGCACTTTCTTCCACAGAGTCCCTCCAGTGCTGACAAGTCACCTTTCTGCTCTGGTACACAGAGGTGGGTGGTGGAGGGAGGAGGAGGAGGGGAAGACTCATCAAGGAATAAATAGAGTGAATAGCAAACCCGCCCTCCTGACATTGAGGCCTTGTGGCTGCTTGCCCTCCCCAGGTGATTTAGGGTTGTGCGTCACTGCAGGTGTTCCCATTAATTTTAATGGTCTTTTGTTAGAAATGGGGGTCTCTAATTGGCAGAGGTATGCACCTTGGTCCAAGTAGGGACCCTTGCTTCTAGTCAGGGTATGGGCGATACATACTTTAGATAACCCCCTTGGTAGCTTGGCACGAGCGAATAGGCTTTTTCCAAAGGCAATGTGTAAAGTATTTGTACTCAAAACACACAGTAATACAGTTTTAACACCAGAAATGGACACCACTCCAGTATGGAAAAATAGAGTATCTTTATCTAAACTCAACAAGACCAAAACGACAAAAATCTAACATACATGTAGTAAAATAGCACTTAACAGTTACTTCCAAAATAAAGCTTGTAGAAAACAAATAGCTCCACCTGTGGCTATTGCAACATCGTGACAGCACTAAATCCAAAGTACAGCGCTGACTAAAAGATGTGTTATTAAATTCTGAGTTCAGAGAGCCTGAACTTTATTTCTCCATCTTGTCCCAATGGGAAGTTATACTTGTATGATGTTCCAAAGTATCTTCCATTCTATCCTATTGTACAGGTAGCCTTTAAATAATGAAATACGAAATTGGAAGTATTTCACTATCAGGATATGTCACACACACCAGTACATGTCCTGCCTTTCAAATACACTGCACCCTTCCCATGGGGGTACCTTGGGCCTACCATAGGGGGCCTTACATGTAAGAGAATGGAAGGTTAGGGCCTGGCAAGTGGTTGCACTTGCCAGGACATGCAGTTTGCAACTGCGCACAGACACTGCAGTGACAGGTCTGAGATAACTTTTCAGGGCTACTCATGTGGGTGGCACAATCAGTGTTGCAGGCCCACTAGCAGTATTTGATTTACAGGCCCTGGTACACTCAGTGCACGTTACTAGGGACTCACCAGTAAATCAAATATGCCAATCAGGGAGAACCAATTGTACTAACAATTTACACAGGGAGCACTTGCACTTTGACACTGATCAGCAGTGGCAAAGTGCCCATAACATCTAAGCCAGCAAAAACAAAACCCAGCACAGCATCGAAAATACAGAAGGTCGAGGCAAAGGTCAGAGGGAACCACCCCAAAGATGCCAAGTCTAACATCTCTCGACATAAAAAAATAATCAAAAAGCTGTGTTTAACAGCACATTATCTATGCTGCAGCTTGTCATGAGCGATATCCCCTTACAAACACAGGCTACTCTCAGAAACTTCTTTGTTTGCAGTGACTGGGCAGCAGACACCTCCACGCCCAATCTCAATTTACACACAAATTGCTAGCGGGTGGTATAGATAAAGATCAGCTCAGTCCCCAGGCAGGAGAAAGGATGTGGTGTTATGGCCAAAGCTGAACTAAATTCCAGTCTCGGCGTCAGCTCAACATTCTGTGAGTTTCGTCAAATCACTTATTCTGCCTGTACCAAAAAAAAAAAGAATACGACTTTGTGCAACATAACTGGTGATAATGTGAAGTGCTCCAATACCTTTTGGTCGAGTTTGTGCTATAAACTGCAAACAAAGTGATACCTAGCCGATCAGTAAAACCATCATGTCTATTCGACTCTGCATGCCTTCCTCACTTCTAAGCTGAAAGGAGGAGTCACTTCAAAGGCTTCACCAAAGCATTTTATGGCAGCCAGAGATTCATCGAGGTATGAGCTGTGTTAGGCACAATGCTCGGAGGGAAAACACATTGGGGCATATTCACAAGGAGTCATCGCCGAATTAACGGCACTTTATCTCAGCCAAAGTCGTGATAAATTTACCTCCCCATTCACAAGCCGGTCTTAACAGCCCACAGCACCAGTTTACCCGCGATAGCAGCCGCAAAAAACATCGCCACAGAGGACCCCCGCAAATATCGCTAATGAGATGCAGAGTAGGCATTCCCGTGCCAAAAGTCGAGACAACATCACACCTCAACATTCACAACGACCAGCCACATCGGCGATAAGAACACAAAACAGGCGATAAGGCCCGTTGTCACCAGGAAATGTACACCTGCTCTGACCTGGTGTAAAGTCGGACGGCAGCCAGCACCACAAAAGGGAGCACAGCCCAGGGCCACAACCGAAGGGCAACAGATGTCATGGAGCCACTCATCATGCGGCCCGGACACCCAAGAGGGCCACAACACCCACCGCCACCACCCCAGGACCCCAACCCACACCCGGAACACCTCCCCCCCCGGACCACCACAGACGCAGCGCAGACAAAGACAGCAGACCCCCAGGAAGCTTACCAGCCTCACAGACCCAACATCTGACAATGTCACCGAACACTACAGGCTGAAAGTGACAAACATCCTACTCATCCTGTCCATCATCGCCTAACAGGCCTACGGCACCAACACAGCGGACAACCAACATCCCACCCCACACAAAGCTGCTGGCTTGGCTGCACCTGTTGGCCCCTGGTACCCCCCAACCAACACCCACCAGAGTCGGAGGAGTCTCACAGCCAGCCACATCCAAGTCCCCCACACCTGTCCTGGACATCACCATCACCCTGGCACCCCAGTCCCCATACGTCCAACACAATGCGCAGGATCCGCTGGAGACCAAGCAAGGACCATACGCCCAAGCTGGATGCACGCACGTGTCGGGGGCAATACACAGCACACATGTACTACCTGTGCCCCCTGGTGACACAGCACACAATCACCGCAACAGGAAGCACACGTCTCACATCAATGTGCAGGCAACAACAGAACACAATGGAACCCCCAACAATGTCGCCTTCAAATACACAGCCAGTGTGCATGATACCTTCATCCTCCGACAGTCCATCATCAACCAGCGTTCCCAGCATGGCAACAAGGGAAATGCACAGCCCCTTGGCAATATCCAAATGAACACCCCACACACCTCAACCCCACACCCATGCAACTCACAACTCTGGCAATGCACACGTCACAAAATCACATACAACAGGCACAACCACATGCCCACCCACCAAACATGACAGAACAACTTACAATGTTCACATGGGCAAGCCCTGAACATGAGCCAGCAACAGCATGGCACCACAGCCACATAATAGCCGAATGTGTGGAGAGGTGGCAACCAGGCATGTGTGAAGGATGCAGTAGAACCATGATTGGGAAAGTACACAATGCCATGAGTGGCGGAGATGTGCTGGACACACCGCAGTATGCAGAACACACCCCTATCCATGGCGACATACACCGCTGGTGTATGGAGTGTAGTGGACAGTGGACGCCACCATGTCACCCCAGCCAGTGGGGGACCTCGCGGAAATGTTGCCTGTTGCGCCCCCCCTAAGCGTCACCTGAGTGTGATGGCCCGGCGTACGCCACGCCAGCGTAGGGGTGTGAATAAAAAGCATGTAGGCCTGGGCGTGCTCCTCTTCTGGAAAGACCCACATCTCTGCCAGGGCGGCGCCTCCCACCCCGCCACGAGGCCGACGCCGTCCTCGTGAGCGGAGTTGCCTGCGATGCTGTGCGCCTGCTGGACCCCAGCACGCTGGACCACGAACCCGTCAGGCCCGCCCCTGCACAGCCAGGCCACACTGATCACCTGCCGACACCGGCGTGTGTCAAGGAGGGCCCACCACGTGCCGGCGCAAGCTCCAAGCCCGTGTCCCGCGACCTTGGCAGCCACCTCAGACCATCACGGCCCCCACGACACAGGCCCGCTTTATTCCTTTCTGCCTTAGGCCTACTCTTCGGACCAGTAGGTCCCATATGTGAAACTGTGTCCTGAGTCATGAATGGCAGTGACCCCAAAATCCGGGCCAGCGGCCGCAGCACCAGACCCTCCCGATCAGTGAGGCATAGTTCCATATGGGCATCTTGCGACACGTGGTGCCACTAACCCTGTTCAATGCCAGCCGGCTACACATGGTGCCACTAACCCTGTTCAACGCCAGCCGGCTACACGTGGTGCCACTAACCCTGTTCAACGCCAGCCGGCTACACGTGGATGAGGGACCAGGACTACCCTGCGGACCAGTAGGTCACACATCCAGCACCTAGTCGCAAAGCACGAATGGCAGAGTCCACACCAGTGGTCGCACGGAGAGGTGTAAGAGGAAGATGCGGCTCAGTCCGGACGAATGCCGGGTCACATACACGGAGGTGACCGAACACGTGGTGCCACTAAACCTGAACTATGCAGGCCGGTGGGGGCCATTCAACCTATGCCGGCGACACTCGGTGAATGGGCCGTGCTGACCGCTGCCTCAGGCCTACACCAAGGTCAGGTAGGTCACACATTTGGAACTGAGTCTCGATTACACCATGGCAGTGAACATTATTTAAGGCAGAGAACAATTCACTATACACCCTTCGATGTGGTGGCAACAAGTCTGTGCATGGCATCACAACCACACGTGTCTGTGGGCCTACGCGGACTACTGCCCTCTGCCTACGCTGCGCACGAGTGGGATCACAGATTTGGAACTGAACATCGGTAATTCAAAAGGCAGAATAAATTTCATCGCACGCACGGAGAGGCATAAGAGGATGACGCGTTGCAGTCCAGAGGGAACAGGATCATCGTTACGGAGGTGATTGAACACTACCGACAACTGCCACTGTGTCACTAACTCTGCCTCGCGAGCCAACGACACGTAGCTGTGGGCCATTGCTGACCGCTGCCTCCGGCCTACACTGCGGTCCAGTAGGTCACAGAGTCTTGATTTGGCAATGTTGGAGTTCACATCTGTGTATCGCAGACTGCATCCCCTCTCAGCACCTGTGCCACTAAGTGTGTTCCCCGACATTCATGGACACTCACTGGTCGTACATTGATGGCGTTTGAGTCTATGTAATAGGGGCTAGTTTTCATCCTCATGTAGCTGATCCCGAATTGTTGGTGACAACGAGGGTTGCGCTTTCCACTCCTCCATTTGCTGCTTCCAGATAACATCAGACCTTCCGCATCATGCCCTGGAGGACACCTTCCACTGTCCCCCGCAGCCCTCCACAACATACACCTCGGACATTGATGGGGACCCGCTCAGGTCGCATGGCCCATCTGACTGCACCGCAAGTCACCGTCCCGTGGCTGGGTGCCTGTGCCGGCCGCACTGCATCCGGGGCCACTAACTCTGTGCTGCTCAGGCCTGGGACTCTTCTTCTGAGACATTGAATGGCCTCTGTAGGGATGGTCTTGGGGTCATCAACGCCATGTGTCTGTGGCCCTGAGCTGTCCGCATCCTCCGGCCTCAACTGCGGGCCACCCGGGCCCACACCTAGCATCGAGTCTTGACCGTCCCGGACATCGCATCACCGCAGGAGGCACACACCACCACCGCAAGGACCACCTCCAACCACCATCTGCCAGAGTCGAAACGGTGGTTCTGACAGACATACAGAGTTGCTCAGACCTGTCGTGGATGCCATCATCGGCCTGATACCCTGCTCAGCACTCCAGGTGCCAGTGACTCAGTGCACCGCAAGCCATTATCCGTTACTGATTGAGTTTTGTGCTGTTGTGATATTGCGCAGCAATGTCACCTCATGCAGTGGGGGAAGACCTGGGACTATGATGAGGAAGATGTGTCAAGTGTGCGGACGGGAGAAGGCACAGACAATGGGAGGGCAGGAGGCAACAGCCCCAAGGCAGGAATGCAGACTGGTGGTGGTAGTCAAGCTACACACCCCGATCTATTACTGGGTATTGCGCTGTGGACTGCGGACGCACTGTCACCTCAGGCAGTGTGGGAGACCTGGGACGTTGATGAGGAAGTTGATGCAGGTGTAACACACCCCACTGCATCTGCATCAGGACTAACCAGAAGGGACACAATCCTAGCATTTCTTCACATGAGCGCGCTATTCTCTAGTGCCCCTACCTCAGTGCACTGCAACTCACGGAACCTCCTGGCTGAATATTGGGTGACATCTGTCCTTACTCCGGATCCCTCCATGTTGCTCTGCAGTTGACTCTGTTATGCTGGTGTTTTCTGTTTCCATTACACTGGTGTCCACTGTTCAGGTTGTTGCCAGCAGCAAGCACTCCGTGCGGGCTGGCTTATACTCACCCCACACACATCCAGCACAGGCGTCACTGTACATGTGGCGCTGCCAATAAAGGGGCTGGGCGCATGTGCCCGTAGCCAGTTCAACATGATATGTGCATGTGTCCCTGTGGTCTTGTTGTATGCATGGGGGCCCTGGGCCCTACGACATTACATTGTGCTGTGTACAGCGGAGGCAGACATGTCACCGCAGGCAGCGGGCTAGAACCTGGACATGTAGCTTTGTCGTCACCCACTCAATTCGTAAGGGGAGTGGACTGTGCCGTCGTATGCAGAGCCAACGTGGGTGTGTGACTGATAGGTGTGTGCCCCTGGGTGTGGTTCTGTACTGGGTATGTGCATCTGCATGTGTCTCTATGGCAGTGTGGGTCTCCTTTGTGGGGTGTAGGTGGTCCCTGAAGGGTATTGGACAGCCACGTATGTGTTCTAGTTCGCATTCCATGGGTTCGGCAACACCCGCACCTGTTGGGCCACCTCTTTTTGGCGTTCTGACACCTGGCATTGGGGTGCCATGTGTGGGTGGGTGAAGTGTCGTGAGCCAGCTGTGCTTGCATGTGCTGCCTGCTGTGTGGTATGTTGCAGGCTCTGTGTTCTCCTCTGAGTAGCTCGGCTGCCTGGGTCCCAGTGGTGGGTTGCGTGGGATATCCATGAGCTGTTGTAGTGCTTCGGTGTCGACGGTGTGGTGGTCCTCTCCGGCATCGCAGATGTGTTGTCTTCTGTGCTCTGCTGGAGGTGTTGTGTGCCCCTCTGCAATGTGCATGGGAGTTGCATGTTGACATTGTGTTGCAATGTATGTTGGCGCATTGTTCTGGTTTACATGCAGACTGTCTGGCAATGTACATTGTGACTGTTTGGGAGGTGCTGGGTTCTTCTGCGGGACAGTGTACATTTGGACTACATGACGGATGTGAAGTCGTACGCGTACATTTCCATTTCACACTTTCCAGCTCTGTCAGGTGTGGTACAGTCATATATAAAAGAACAATGATATGGAGGAATAAATATATAATTTTTTATTAAAGAGTAGGGCACAGTCAATTACCCTCACTAATAGTTCAACAGTCCTATAGACATGAATTACCTAAATTGATTTGGGGCACACAAACATAATGAAACTGATCTTCAACTTAAGATAATAAACAATTATACATAAATGAAAAAGGAAGAAATACATACATCAAAAAAACATTGAAAAACAACGTAATGTTACCAATAACCTAAAGTCTATTTCGTGTCTGCCCATATATTTAAGGCAGTCCACTGAAGGTAGTCCAAAGGTATGTGTACAGAGGCAACACAACCCTTCTTGCCGAAGCTCTCTAGTATCACACAACGTGCTTAGTACAAAAATCTTTTTAAATTGTAAAAAAGACTCCTCCATAGAAGTATCGTCGACGCGGACGCGTTTCAGCCTCTGAAAAACTTATTGGCCTCCACAGGACGAGGGCAAAGGAACAATAGTCATCTGGGTATCTCCCGGTCTTGTAACTTAAAGACCTCAAACTGCGCCTTGATGGCGCCTGGTGGGCGCTAAAGCTCAAACTGAACTCCCTTCACTTCTCGTGATGCTTTGTCTTTCCCTGTCAGGTGTAGTAGGCATGTTTCTGGGCATGTGCGGAGCCAGTTGTGTCCTCTGTTCTGCAGTGTCGGCTATGCGCATTGTACCACATTATCGTCGATGTGGGTGTGCTGTTCTTGCTATGTGTGTGTGCTGCAGTGTGCCAAGGGGATCTGGGACATGCTCCTGGATAATTGTGGGTGTGCAGTGTGCTACACCTCGTTGTGCATGTGTGCCATTGTGCCCATCTCCCCCCAACCCCCCAGTCCCTGTTCGTTCCACTCCCTGTTGATGTTGTGTCAGGTCCTCTCGTGCTGTGTCCGTACTCCCTACTCCTTGCACCGTCTACACACTCATGACTGTGGCCTGGGTTTCCTCCAGCTCCTCCTGTGGCGCAGGACTGCCACCTCCTGTCGCCGTTGCTGCCTTCCTGTTGGCAGCGGGTTTGTACCTGGTTTAGGTTGTCACGTCCTGCCGGCGCCTCTTGGCCTCCTGGATTGGCCTCCTCGGCACTCCGACTGCATTCCAGGTGGTCTGCTTGTGGGTCAGTTGCTGGTAGTGTTCTTTCACCTCCGTGACGCTGGTCTTATTTTCCTGCGGTCTGCACCCCATCTTCCTCTCCCTTTTCTCCTTAGCCTTCCCCGACCCAGTTGTTCCTTGCTGGTGGTCTGTGGGGGTTGTGGGGTTCGCGTTGACCTCCGCGCTGGGTCAGGGTGGATCCATGTTGCTACGTGCTTTGGCTTGTTTCTGGTGTGTTGTTTCTGTGGTTTTTATGGTGCAATTTCCCGCTAGACACGTGGGATTTGCAGGCCTGTGGCTGCTTTTCGCTACTTTTTGTTCCGCGATTGGCCTCATTGCATGATTTCTCGCGTTTCGCATTTTTTCGGCGTGGCGTTGATTTTCACGCTGAAATTTGACGAGTTATCTGGTGACTATCGCATGCTACCGCCTTGTTGGGAATTTGACGTTGACACGGGGTTATTTTCCCGAGATAGGCTGCGATATTGAAAGTTGCGTTACCCTACTCTTGCGGTAGTTATCACACGTTCTTGTGAATATACCCCATTGTGTGCGCACACTCATGCGAGCAGGTTAGAGGGAACTATGCGCCTGTGTAACTATTACTCTGTCAGCATAAACCCAGTGGTCTTCCCAACTCCAAATTGGGCTGGTGGACCTAGAGTTTGGCACACAGGGTACTTCGTCACAATGGAGTACACTGTCCTTCAAACTTTAAATTAAGCCTAGGCAAAATTTTAATTATGTACAAGTCAGGTGATTTCGGGAATTTCACGTTCCACTTATTACACACAATTCCTGAAATGATGCCTTTATGTAATTATGCATCATTTGTGGTAAGAAGTCACTGCGAATGACGCAATTCACTGTAATTATTGGTAAAAGCGTACCACAATGCACAGGAGGAAAAGAACATGAGCAGCTGTTGTTCGAGGGTGCCCCTTGAAATGTAGACTTGCACCAAAAATTGCTTCAAGTAGCCATTTTGCGGCAACTTTTGCAAATTTGCATTACACGTAATTGCACATATGTAAGAAGCTAAATTATAAGTTGAGAGGGGTGGAAGCCCCACTCAGAAATAAACACAATTGGGGTTAGGCTGTACCACAAAAGTCACAAAATTAACCTGTGCATAATCTTCTGGTAGATTGGCACAAATGCAGTCAGGCTTAACAGTAATAAAGTGATAACGCAACAGAAGAAAAATCCCAAACCAATTTAGAGAAATAGAGTGTAAATGTTATCAACTAAAATGATGCCAAAATGATCAAAATCCAATCAGTAGAAACTGAGATATGAGTTTTTAAAATTTTAGGAAAAAATAGTGGGAAATGACGGAAAGCACCAACTGTGGGTATCTGGTCACGCTGGACCAGGACAAAGTGTTAAGTTCAGGCCAACCACCAGGGGCGGTGCCTTCATTAGGGCGTGGGGGCATTGCCCACTAATATTTTAGCCCCCTGTGCCCCCCAATGAATTGTGAGTAAACTATACATTTAAAGTTTGCATTCTGATTCAGCCACGGGCCGGTCACAGACTGTATTGTGTATCGAGCGCTAGGCTGACGCTGAAACGGGTCCTGGAGTGCATCACATGAGGGCCTGAGGAGGTGGAGCTTAACAAATTTGACAGACAGTACTCATCATCAGTAGCCTGAGAGTACCTGGGCCCAAATGCGCATATCGGGTTGGACTGCAGCCTGAGACATGCACACTAGAGGCCTCCCGCAGAGTCTGTTCACCTGCACATTACTGAGCCGGGGTGAATCCAAGCCACAGTCCCCGATCTCAGTGATGAGCAGTGAGTGTGGCTGCCCAAGCTAATCCTGGCGCTGCTGTCTTGCTATGCAACAGCAGAAGCAGCGTCTGGATTGGCTTATTGGAGGAGGGGTTTGGTTACGAGGGGCCTCTGTCGCAGGGTGTACACGTCACATGAGGCAGCGCAGGGGTGGGAGGAGGCTGTCTCTTCTCGCTCTCCCCTTGCAATACTTTGAGAGACAGGCATTTAGCATTGGCACATCATGCATTTGAAACTACCTGAGCGTCAGCCTTCCAGAGGAAAATTAAAGTTTAGAAGTGATTTTGAGTTGGTGTTAATTATTATTACCATTTGCATTGCATATTATTTTTAAGCACCCAGTTGCAACACCAGGTCATGCAGCCCTCTCTCTCTGTAGGAAGATAATGCTGCTTGCTCGCATGATGTAATGTATAACACATTTTCAAAATGGACTTGGGCTGTCGTTGATTTCCATAGTTCGCTATCAGCTGTTTAGCCCATCTGACACTCTGAAAAGGACATGTGGTGTTCAACAATAGTGGGTATGTGATTGTTTCCATATCATTTTTATTTTAGCACCCAATCGCAGCGCCAAGTCACATGGCACTCTCTCTCCATGAATATTTGTGAGAATATGGGGACTTAGTGGCCGCTCATTACGCTCTGCGGGAAGGGGGGCATTATTTTGCGTTACGTTACTACTGTGCAGCTTAAGAGGTAGGGGGAATTGTTAATTGTTTACAGTGTAACTTTGACTCCGAAATCTTTTTTTTTTTTTTTGGAGTTTTTATTGAAACATATGCAATTACAAAGGTAGCATCAAACAGCACATGTAAGTAAAAACACATTTAACAAGCCGAGGCAGTGATGCATATATCAAACAGCAGTGACAGAGTTACAATCTGTGTATCATAGTGAGGTACCGTACATGCAATCAAAGGAATAATACACTCAGCATTCCGCATCAGCTGGGGGGCTCATCGTGTTCAACAGATCGTAGGTACTGAAGGAGGGGCTCCCAAATATCATTAGGCCGAGAGGAGGTGGGGAGTTCCTCAGCATATAGCACTAGGTTGTCCCGGCAATACACCAAATCCTTGAGCCATTGCGCAGCCGAAGGCCCAGCCGTGCCCTCCCATGCCATTGCCACGCGTCTCTTGGCCGCGAGTAAAGCTACTCTCACAAGTTTACCTGTAGCTCCCTTCAAGGATGGTACCAAGCCCAGCAAACAGACGTGCGGAGAGCATTGCAGCTCGACATTGGCCATAGTAGATAGTATACGAACCACATCATTCCAGAACTTCGCCACCCTGCGGCATACCCAGGCTAAGTGCCAGAAGTCAGCATCCATGGCTCCACACCGCTTACATGCATCAGTGTCTCTAAGCCCATATTTGAACAACTTATGTGGAGTGTGATAAGCCTGATGGATGTATTTGAAATGAATTATTCGAAGATTGCCACTGGAAGTAGGGGTACCAGTAAGCTGGCAGCAGTGCTCCCAGTCTTGCAATGTTAGCGGCGGAGTCAAATATGTATTCCATTTCTCCAGACTTTTGTTGCGTGGCAGGGGCTTTTCCGCTCTAGCAGAGCGATAAAGTTTGGTAAGGAGTTTACGTCGTGTCGGACTGACAAGCATGGTGTGTAGGGTCTGTAACTTAGGAGGTTCTGCATTGAAAGTAAGATAATGTGCCTGTACCGCTTTTTTAACCTGTGGAAAATGAATATAAATAATGGTGTCTTATTTTGCACGTAACTGAGATCATCATCTGTCAAAAAACACCATTGGGGTATAGATCCATCAGTTTATCTATTCCTACCAGCTTCAGAGTGTACATAGCTCCCGCCTCATGCGTCACGGACAAGTTCGAGTGGAACGCAAGCGGCAACAGAGGGGAATATAACGATAATTTCCCCGCCATGCGGCCCAAGGCCTGCCAGGCCGCTATATTAGTGTCAACAGTGTTGATCTCAGAGCGGGGTGTCTGTCGATTAGAGTGAGTCAGCATGGAGCATAAAGGAACAGGGTGTGCGACTCCATCTTCCACTGCCACATGTGGGATGAAATCATGTGAGCCGAACCAGTAGTGGGCATATTGTGCGTGAGCACACAAATAGTACAAATAAAGCTCAGGCACACTGAAGCCCCCAACTTTATAATCTAAAGTAAGTGTCTCCCAGTTGACACAAGCCTGTTTACCACCCCAAATCAACCGGAGGAGCAAAGTGCGCACAGTTTAAAAAAAAAAATTGTGAGTGGACTCGGTATGTTGCTGAACAGGTATAAAAATTGAGGCAGCACGACCATCTTGATAAGTGCTATGCGATTGCCCAGCGATAATGGGAGCTTCACCCATCTGTCCACCTGTTGTTCTAACTTCGTATATGCAGTGCCATAATTCTCGCAGATAACCGTGTCGGGGTCTCTATGAACCCACACCCCCAAATATTTTGCAGGGTCCGTGGACCACACAAGCGGGAACTCAAGCTCATGAGGCAGGGTGCTTTCTGTTAGCGGCACCACCATCGATTTAGCCCAATTAATGTGTAGGCCTGAGAACAACCCAAAGCGAATATATTCCCTTAAAACTGGTGCCATGAAAACGCATGGCTCCCGTATAAAAAGCAACATGTCATCCGCATACAGTGAGATACTGACGGGACGGTGGACAAATTGGAGGGCTGAGGCTCGATGCCGCTGTCTAATAATACAGGCAAGGGGTTCTAGCGTGATCGCAAAAAGAAGGGGCAAAGGGGGCACCCCTGCTGCGTCCCTCGGTTATGCAGATAGTGTCTGACGTACTACCCTCTACCCGGATCCGCGCCACAGGGTCAGTGTACAGCAGACGTATCCAATTAATAAAGATAGGAGGAAAGCCCATTCGCCGTAGAATATAAAAAAGGTAGCCCCATTCTATGGAATCAAAGGCCTTGGCAGCGTCTAACATGACAGTCGCTGCTTGGAGCCCAGGATCGAGAATATGGATTAAAAACTTCCTTACCGATAGGACTTTTCAGGTCTTCTCCCCATCGGCTTGTTCCAAGACCTATGCATCTCCTTATGGAGTACCACAGGGCTCGATTCTCAGCCCCATGTTATTCAATCTCTACGTCAGCCCTTTAGCTACCATTGCGGAAGAGGCTGGGCTGTCGATCTTCTCTTATGCGGATGACACCCAGCTTCTCTTTTCATTATCCGCCAATGAAAACTCCAGAGTTTCATCCTTACAGGTAGGGCTGTATAAAATCGCCAGCTGGATGCACACTAACTGGTTAAAGCTAAATGGGGGAAAGACGGAGGTCTTGGTCATGGGGAAAGATAAAGATCTCTGGGGCCCGCACCACTGGCCGCCAGAAATGGGTGAACTTACTAAACCGGTGCAAACTGTACGTAATTTGAGCATAGTGATTGATGATCAGCTGTCTATGAAACAGCAAGTAGCTAAGACCACATCTATCTGTTTCACTATTCTTAAATGGCTCCGTAAGATACTATGGATGCTGCCTGAATCCACTCAAAGAACGGTTATCCAGGCCTTAATCATGTCGAGGCTGGAATATGGCAACATCCTATATCTAGGAGCGAATAGGGAGTTAGTACGCAAGCTGCAGGTGGTACAGAATTCCGCGGCCAGGTTACTTTGTCATGTACCCAAAACATCCTCCATCACAGGCACTCTTCGTGACCTTCACTGGCTCAGGATTGAGCACCGGACTAAATTTAAGGCCTTATGCTATATGCATAAGATTAAACTAGGCACAGCACCCCATTATCTATGCTCCCTAGCCCAGACATATCTTCCTACTCGTCTACTCCGTTCCTCATCCCAAGCCAATTTCCTGGTTCCCAGATTTAAACTATCACGCATGGGCGGACTCTCATTCTCCTATCTGGCCCCAATGTTGTGGAACTCACTACCCTCTTCACTCCGCCATGAAGTCAGCCACAAAAGCTTCCGCAAAGGCCTTAAGACCTGGCTATTTAACCAGTAAATGCTGTCTTCTCTGTTTGCAATTTGTCCTGGGCACCGGAAACCTCCGGGTAGCTGTGCGCCTTATAAATTTAATTTAATAATAATAATAATAATAATGGAACATAGCAAATTGCACGCGCAAATTATGAGAGGTAGACCTGGAGGGAATGAACCCAGACTGGTCCAGAAGGACCAGGCCTTGCATGAGCGGCTGCAGCCTGGTGGCAAGAATTTTGGCCAATATTTTGGCGTCAATGTTGATAAGCCACAGTGGTCGATAAGAGTCGCAACGAGAAGGCGTTTTATCTTTTTTAAGCAACGTGATAATCAGAGCCTCCCGAAGGGTTGGCGGCAATTGGCCAGTGTCATATGCCTCGGAGTACATTGCCAAGAGATGGTGGGTTAATTCTTCTGCGTATTCCTTATAAAATTCACTGGGAAACCCATCAAGGCCAGGGGCTTTCTTGTTTGGAAGGGTTTTGATCGCCGCGCGAATATCTTCTTCTGTAATTGGTTGGCTAAGAAACACACTTTGCCCATCCGAAAGCCACGCAAGGGCTATGTCTGATAGGTATGCGTCTAGGTCCTCAGTGTCAGTCGCCCCCTGTGTGGTATATAAATCCGCGTAAGTGGTTTTAAACTGTGCTAGAATCTCCTGAGTGGTGTAGTGATCCTGGCCAGCTGCGTCAGTGATCTTAGTAATAGTGTGCCGATCAATACGAGCTTTAATTTTGTTAGGTAGATGGCGTCCCGGTCGTCCACCCTCCCCATAATCGCGGGCTACATGGCGTTTAGATATATACTTGACCTCTTTCTCCGCCAGCTCATTATATTCCAATATGGACTCTTTAATTGTCGCCAGTGTCTGAGTGCAGGGTGCATTCTCATAGTCACGCTCGAGACGCTGCAAGGTGGTTTCCAGCTTAGAAAGCTGTCCGCGCAAGTCTTGCAAGATGCCAGCCGACGTGCCAAAAAAAGTGCCCCGAATAGTGGCCTTAAAAGCTTCCTAAAGGGTCGTAGCACTGTCAACCGACCCCTTGTTGTGATCAAAGTATTGCACTATAGCCTCGCGAACAGTTTCAGCATAAAAGGAGTCCAGCAGAGCCTCAGGCCGAAAGCGCCAGGTGAATGATCTGTGAACAGTGCACAGAATTTGTAGGCGAAGGCAGACTGGGCTGTGATTGGATAGTGTGCGAAGCAATGCCTCTATCTGAGACACCCAACCCCGCTATCTCACTTAGAAGCCAGTAATCTAGCCGGGACCAGCTATCATGTGCGGTGGAAACATGTGTGCCCTCCCGCTTCTCCATATTTCGCTGACGCCATATATCAATCAGTCCCAGATCGGCCATTCCCTCATTAATAACCTGGGCTGCCCCAGGGGACTGACCACCCTTGCCGCTCGACTTGTCTCTACATGGGTCTAAGTGTGTATTAAGGTCACCGCCCCACAAAATCACAGCATCGGGCCAATCCCGTAGCGTGGAAATGATGCGCTCAAAGAAGGCGGGATCATCTATATTTGGGCCGTAAGTGTTTACAATCGTGATTAAACTGCCCGCCAACTTCCCGTGTACCATGGCATATCGCCCTGCATCGTCGACGCAGGTTTTGATCATCGTGAAGGGGAGGTTTTTCTTAATGAGCGTGAGCACTCCAGGGGAGTAGGAGGAGTAGGAAGAGGCCAAACGGTACCAGCCCACTGCGCCCCAACGTGAATTTCAGACAGGCGGGTTAAGTGTGTTTCTTGCAAAAGGGCAATTGTAACCTCATGCCGATCCAGATACGCTAAGACCTGGTGAATCTTTTTTGGTGAGTTAAGTCCCCGTACATTCCATGTTAAACAGGTGATTAAAGTGTGAGCTAGATGCAGAACTTTAGCGTGTTAGACATTGAGCATAATCCAACTGTAGTGAGTGAAGGTACATATGCAATCCTCACAGAATCAATAAAAAGATCAGCCACATAAACGAACCCTGCAAATCCCACCCACCCACCAACACCCCCCACCCACTTCAGCATCCCCAACATGCCAAAGCCATCCCAAACCCCCCAAAACAATCCCTGAGTGCAACACCAAGGGAATAACCAGCTGTGGGGAATACCCATGAGGGAGCGCTGGAGCACAGTACCCCTCCCGGTGAAATGGGAGGTGGCCGAGCAAGCGTGAGAACAGTTCCTGGCCACTGTATCGCAATATCATAAAACAATACAAAGATTACCCACATTAATAATCATTACGAGTTCAAACAATGAGGGAAATAACATCAGTACAGGTCAAGTGCTTGCTTAGTGTCTGCGGCTCGCGTGCCATAGCCCACCATAACAGACAGGTTGATATAGGTCACCCCAGAAGTGAAGCGAAGCAGAGGTGCACAGCATCCACAACTCACGTGACCTGGCTTTGTCATTGTTCATCTGCCATCTCATCGTAGCCCCCACCGTCACCCCCAGCCACAGTGTTGGGAGTCCGGCTACGGCTAGTAAGAGTCTTGGCAAAGTCCATCACTGATTTCGGACTGGTGAAGATCTTGGGCTTTCCATTGACTTCTATGCGCAACCGTGCGGGATAGAGCATAGCATAGGGTATCTGCGCCGAGATGAGAAGCTTCTTAACAGGTTGGTATTCTCTCTGGGCCTCCTGGACAGCTGCGGTAAAGTCGGGGTAAAAGGCAAGAGTGTTCCCCTCGTGAGTGATGGTACCTTTCTCTCGAGCCATGCGGAGGACAGTGTCCCGATCTCTATAATTCAAAAGACAGGCGATAATGGGACGTGGTGGGGCGCCCGGGGGAGGGCGAGCAGCCAGAGAGCGATGGGCCCATTCCACAATCGAGACCTGAGACAGCTGTTCCGCACCAAAAATCCCACGAAGGAGGTTCTCCACATAGGTCTCAAGACGGCCCGTGTTCGTGGACTCTGGCAGGCCAGTGATTCGCACGTTGTTACGTCTTGATCTGGCTTCCAAATCCTCATTGCGGGCCTGTATAACAGCCAGCACCTTCTCCATAGACGTCGCTCTGGTGGTCACCTGTTGCAAGCCATCTTCAGTGCTGGAAATACGCGTTTCCGCTTCCCCCAGACGCAGCGCATGTTTATCCAGCTTCGTGGACATGTGATCCATGCGCAAGTTCAGGTTATCAATTTTCCCGTCGATGGATTGCAAGCTGGCCTGAACTGTAAGAAGAGTTTTATCAATATTGGTTAAATGGTCGCTGGGAACATCAGCCTCCGAGTCAGAGGCAGCGTGCTGAGATGCCTTACCTGATTTGCAGGGCTCAAATGTGAGGCGTGGTTGGCTGCGCTCAGATTTCCCCATGGTGATAGCGCTGAACCAAAGAATGAGAGAATGGTGAGGACGTGACCAGCTGGGGGGCCGCCCGCCGCACAGTGTCCAACAATCTTGGGCAGTGACAGAAATTCAGTAGCGAATCACAGCACGAACGCCAGTGGAGCACTCCTCGTTATATCGTCATGGCTCAGCACATGGAGATGGTGAGCAATAAGAGGAAGGCGAGGCAGTGAGGAAATGGCAGAGGTGCGTTCAGAGCCAGTACTTGGGAGGGTGCCCGCAGTCCCATCGCTAACCGCAGTGTGAGCTCACAGCGTCCGGGGTCCGTCACCAATGCCACTGAGAGAGCGCAGGCCCGCGGAAGATCAGTGTCCCCGCCCCAAAGGACAATAAGGACCAGGCCCAAAAACGCGTGGGGAGACAAGGAACCCCACCGGTCACCGTGGGAGTATGCGCGTCCCACACCCCAGCACGATAGCACCACCACAGAGAGGAGAGAGAATGGGCCGGAACTCCGACAGGGCCGCACTCCACCGCACCTCTATTCAGGGCAGAACAAGCAGAGATGGCGGTGTTAACGGTCGCGGTCAGCAGAGGAGCAGGTGAGTGGCGAGGGGTGTCCAATGGGGGCCACCAATCCGCGGCAGCACACACTCCCCCGAGTCCCAACAATGTCTCGCTGAGAGCGATGTCTCTCCCAGCCACACAGCACAGTTGATCAACCAGGGCAGGAAGACAAGGATTTTAAGCGGATTGATGGCTCGGCAGGCGGAGCTGCTCTACAGAGCAGCCATCTTGCTGTGCGCCCTCTAGCGCCCCCCTTTGACTCCGAAATAGTTACGGTACTACTGCATACATGCCAACCCTCCCAATTCAGACAGGAGACTACCGATTTCAAGGCTAGTCTCCTGCCTCCCGATTCCTCCATGTAGATCCCCGATTCAGATTCCCAAATCATGATCTGCTGGAAGCAAGCTAGCTTGAGCTCGGAAATCTATATCCTGAGCCAGAGCGCTTTGCGCTTAATTCTTGGAATGGGTAATCAGAGGGTGTGAAGGACCTCAACATTTAATTTATGGCAGTTTTACATAGCTCACACAAAAAACAGAGTTAAGCACTCTGTTTTTGTTTGTGCTATGTTATTAAACTGCCAAAAATGAAATACTGATTGTCTGTCACATACATGCCAATAGACCCGATTCAGACAGGTTGCCTCTGCTTCAATCTAAGCCAATAGGTAAAATACATTCTCCCAACTATTTTCTAAAAATCTCCCACTTGCCTGCTCAAAAATGTTGGCATGTATGCTACTGGGCAACTTAAGAGGTAGGGGTAAATGTTATTTATTTGTAGACAGTGTAGCTTTGATTCCAAATTGGGGAGAGGATGTGGCATAATGGCTCGAGCGACCGACTTCAAAGTCGGTGGGAACCAGTTTCGGCATCGGAATCAACATCCTTTGATTCTGGGCAAATCACGTAATCTCCTTGTGCCTACAATTCAGCGTCTTGAGACCCTCATGGGTGACCTGCAGCGCTTTACAAATTCTGGATTTGGATTTATTTATTTAAAGACGTAGAAATGTTATTTAAGAACAGGTATTACAATTTCAAAGCTGCCATGTGGCCTCCCCATTTCATATGCATATGTTTGTTTTTTGCTTTGCATAATTTAATTGCTCATTGGCTCTGCTGCACTTCCGCAGACATCCTGGTGCAAGATGTAGGTTTGTGGTTTCAATGGCCCCACATTCTAGCATTGTTTTTAACTTTTGAAAGCAATATTCATGGATCAGACAGCAGTGCTGCAATTCCACGAGGCCATTTGAGGTTACTTTGGTTCAGCCTTGCAGAGGTTTCGTGGGGGGCGGTGGACTAAATGAGAACAGTGTGTCAAGGAGTAAGATGGTGATAGGTGATTGCATATGATTTTTATTTAACCACCCAATTACAGCATCAGGTCGCGTTGCTCTCTCTCCATAGGAGGATAATGCCAGCAGGCTCAAATTGGACTCGGGCTGTTGTCGATTTCCTTAGTTCTTAAACAACAGTTTAGCCTGTCTGAATCCTGAGTCCTCTGACATTTGTGTATCTTTATTGCCTAGCGACAAATGACTTCTAGTCAGCCTACTTACAGGGAACAACATGATACCCTATCTCAACTGGGCAAGGATATGTGGTGTTTGTTTATGCAGTTTTGTGAACTCAGTCACAGTGTTAATTACCCCCTCAGAGCCTGCCTTGTGTGTAGACTGTTAATACAATTATCTATTTTGGATAGTATAAGTTTGCAAATAGCGCAGCGGAATTGACTGTTGGAAATTTTTCTACTTGCACTCTGTTTTCTAAACTGAACCAAACCAGTTTGTTAATTAATTCTTATCTAGTATAGTACGTTATATTGAATATGACATTGTATTGCCTACAACATGTTTTAAGATGACTGCCATGAATTCTGCATTATGCTTTAATCTGATCCAGCCGTCTTCTATGTCATTGTTTTTAACTCACGTCATGCACTAATATTTCAAAAGGGTGTTTGTAACTTGTAACTTGGTTTCACCGACATTGAAGAAGGCAGAGTGCCGAAACGCGTCAGTCCCAGCACAATACAATCACTTTCTTAAGTAAAATCCTGTGAGTGCTCTCCTTTGGAAAATCAACCGGACGGTTTGAACGAGTGGAGAAATGTGAAGCGGTTCACCACCGCGGAGTTAGCACCCGAGGAAGGAGGAGCGGCGACGGTGAAAGAAACCATATATATATATGCAAATCCAAGGAAATCTGCCTGTTACGCCGTGCACCTGCCTATAACTCGTCGGTGCCAGCCGTGGCGGCAGAAGCCACAATTATCGAAGAAATCCAAGTCCCAATCTGGAAGGAGGCGGCACACCGATTCAACCACAGGAAGTTTATTGAAGCAGTACCAACGCATTTCGGCCGGAAAGACCTTTTTCGAGTTCGAAAAAGGGGCACACGCAAATAGTTGGTATCACCAGCAATACCCCACCTCGCAATGACAACATCCAAGGAACCAATACCATCGTTAATTTGGCAAATATTGACCTAACTGCGGCAGAACAGCAGCTCTTATCCCTTGGCCTTTCCTACTGCCCTGAATCCAATTTTAATTATACTCAGACAAGGGCTGATATATATAAGTTTATTCGGAAACTTAAACAATTCCATTACCAACGTAACAAACAGAGTGACTCAGATAACATCGCTCAGCCAATATTGGAATCAGAAGCACCAATGTTAATGGTATCTGACAATGGGTTATTGCAGGACTTACAAGATCTGGAAAGAGGTGACATGGTAATACCCAGCACCAGCGGGACTCAAGGAGACTCAAAAGAACTCATATCTCAGCAGAATCAAATATATATGACACATGCCAAGCCATCTACACCCTTTAGGTTAAAATCAAAATTTGTTCCTATTATGGCCAGAGATTCCATAGATGTTTTTAATGAGCAGATTGTGGCACAAATCAAAAAGTTAAACATCGCCATCAACAAATCACAAAGGAAACATACCAACCATGAGAGAAAATACTATCAACTTATCGATAAGCTCAAAAAGAATCACAAAGTGATCATTCGCAATTTCGACAAAGGCGGGAATATTGTTTTATGGCCTTTGAAAGAATATATGGATGAAGCCTACAGCCAATTAATTAATGTGGAATGCTACAGAAAAAGTTCTCCTATAAAATTCAAAGACACACAGGAACGTCTATTTGCACAACTGTTAGCTTGGAAAAGCACGGGCCTGTTAAGTTGGGATGAGTTTAAATATCTTAAGAAAGAATACCCCATTATCCCGGTGATTTATTTTATTCCGAAGATACATAAAAACATTGATAAACCACCGGGAAGGCCCATAATAGCAGCCTGCAATGATCTTTTGGAGAACTTATCCAGATATATTGGTTTTTTCCTACAAGACTATGTAAGGGGTTTGAAATCATATGTACAGGACACATGTGATTTCTTAGGGAAGATCAAAAATATATCATGGAAACCAACGTATTTACTTGTTGCATTGGATGTATCCTCCCTATATACATGCATTAGAAATAAGGATGGTCTGAGGGCTGTAGAATACTTCCTGATGAGCAGACCTATTATGTATGTCCAACACACTAATATGCTGCTTAAAATGATACTGTTTTGTTTGGAAAACAATTTATTTTTGTTTAATGGCAAAATGTACCAACAAATTCAGGGCGTTGCGATGGGGGCCAGCTTCTCTCCCAGCTATGCCTGTTTATTCATGGGCTGGTGGGAGGAGCTGGTCCTCATGCAACAATATGAGCAGACATACAAAACAAATGTGGTAACCTGGTTGCATTATATTGATGATTTATTTATAGTTTGGGATGGTGATGTTCAAAGTGCAGTACACACAATAAAAGAAAGGGGGAGAAGGAACAACCCTACCTCATCCTCCTCAGAATCGCTGAAAACACACAAAAAGAGGTAGAGCGAATAACAGTCGTCCTATTAAACAATAATAGGACGACTGTTATTCGCTCTACCTTTTTGTGTGTTTTCGATGTTCAAAGTGCCACTGAATGTATTGCTCAATTGAACGATAATGCAATCAATCTACAATTTACATCTGCTATCAGCAGTGATACAGTTACATTCTTAGATGTACAGGTCCAAGTGTTGAATAACAATTTGTCCACTACACTATTTAGGAAACGAACTGCAGGTAATACTCTGTTACATGCATCTAGCGCACATCCACCCCATCTTATCAAAAGCATCCCTTATCAAATCCAGCTGTCACATTCAGAAAAACCAACAGCATGGGTAGTATGTTGGTAAGAAGCAATATTGAAGAGCCGGGCAAAAATATTTGGCTCGCAGCTAGAAAAGGATTCTTTAAATGTGCTACATGCAAGGCTTGCCAACATGGCATTAATACCAAGTCATATACAACTGCGTTTAATGCCAAAGTACAAGATATAGGGCAACATCTTACTTGCAAAACAGAATTTGCGGTATATGTTCTGTCTTGCAGCTGTAATCTTAAATATGTTGGCAGCACTAAGCTAGCTGTACACAAAAGTATCCTGCAACATATCCGCGCCATCAATAATAATGATGCCGGCTATCCAGTGGCTAGACACTTTAAAATCTGCCACAATAGCAATCCAAAGTATCTCAAGTATTATGTGATAGAGGCCGTACCACCACAGAAAAGAGGTGGAGACTGGGAATCATAACTTAGACGTTTAGAAACTAGCTTTATTTTACAGTTTGATTCCATACAACCTGGAGGCCTGAACGCTTGTGAAGACTTGTACACATTTTTATGAATTTTTAATGAATTTTTATGAATATGTATGACTAAGGTTCTTGATTGCAATTAGATGGAAACAATTTGAAAGAGAAATGGTATTTAAGATATACAAGATGAAACTCTAGGCCTGATACAAATGATTTGAAAATTCCTCTTAATGATCAGAATATACTAAATGAGAGATTTTTTTAGAACTTTTTTAAGGTTTTTGTACACGATTTTATATGTTTATGTGTATATATATTTTTATAGTTGAATTTTAGATATCATATTTATATGGACAGTATATTTTATACTTGTTATTATGTATTTATGAGTCTATTAGGGATCAACTTTAAATTAATAAGTATATGGAGTCCTAAGCACTGCTGCACTTTCAGTTTCACTTTTGCACTTTAGTACTTGCCTACAGATGGGAACATGAGTATTTTACAGGAACATCTCATCTTGGGCATAGAGATACAAGATAACATGATTACAGTAGTATTCACTGCTAGTGGTTGATTTAGTATCTTAAGGCTGGAACCAGACATTTATATTTTTTAGTTTTCTACATATTGTATAGGTTTTGGGTTGACACTATATTAATTTAAGGTTCACAATTGGATTGGAATGTTTTCAGGATATTCTAAAGGCATTTAAGGCATCATGATTAATGTATTTATATATTTATTATGACAATTATCCGATATTGATTTGTGGTGTCCACTTTACATCCAAAGATTTTTTTAATATATTTATGAAGAACAAATATGGTGACAGTGATGTAACATTTATGTGTATATTAGGTGGGACACTTCAAATGCAAATGAATTTGTTTTCTATGTCCATTGTGATGTAACTTGCACTAGCATTTTAAATAGCGGGGTGAATGTCCAAGCTGTGTCATGTGATCAAGGGCGGGATCGCCTGAAACGCGTCATGGCAGACAGGCAATAAAATAACACAGCACAATACTTGGGTCTACGCTCGTTTTTTCCTGTAGGTTAAGTTGGAGTGCCTAACGAGTTGATGTATATATGTGTAGCTATATATATATATATATATATATATATGGCACCGATTTCAGCATCCAGGACACATATGCGGGAGGACTGGGGCAATCACTGGCTTCAACAGACAGGTAGCTATTTTATAGTCTGCTTACACTTGCGGTACTCACTGTAGTAAAACATGATGTCACACATATGCTTTACTGCATTTTACCCACAGTCATATGCTGCAAAACTCCTCAGTCACCACCATGAACATAGTAGAAACACTGCCACTAACACATTTGTATAAATATCACCCTTTCACCAGTAGAGCGCTATGTGATCAAGGCCGCATGTCTGGCGGCCGAAACACGTCATTTGGACATTTGATGCTCAAATAAACCATCATTGACTTTCTAACTTTGCCTTTGGAGTCTGTTTCCTGGTGTTGCGGCCTTTCTTTGGATGGTGGTACCCCTGGGATCCTGCTGTGGAATATATATATATTTGTACATTTTACAATTATAAAATAAATTTAAATTAATAGTTTAATATTTGTTGTAAAGTAAATATATATATTTATTATGTATGTGCGTTTAACTTTTTTAATTACGTTTATTTGTTATATTTGTTAAAATGTATATTATTTTTAAAATTTATTTGATTATTTAATATATTTAATATTTATTATTTTATTTTATATATATAAAAATCGATATTTTGTACAACTATATTTCTAACATCAATATTTTTTTGTTGATACTTTTTGTACTTACCTGTTTAAGTATAGGGAGTCGATATTTTTGCATTCTATATTTTTCATCAATATTTTTTACATCTATATTTTTTACATCGATATTCTGTCAGTGAACCGACAAGCAGGTTCAATCTTCCTTCTTCAGACAGCAATCCAGTCCTACCACAGCAGGGCAGTCCTTTCGGTAGCAGGGCATTCCTTCTTCTGAACCTTCTACAGGTCCAGGAGTGTTCTGAAGAGTGGTTCTGTAAGGCCCTATTTTTATACCTGGTGCCAGCCTTTGTGTGAGAAATTCCCTGACCTACCCCTAAAACTGGTTCTGGTCAATTCTTCTCCTTCCCCTGGTCCTGCTTCCAAACTGTCAAGGGGGCAAAAGCAAGAGCAGGCCTTGTGTCAGGTTCCTTTGTGTGAGTTGCAGGCAGGGACCTTTGAAATGTAATCAGGGCAGGGCACAGTTACCCCCCAGCCATCCTGTCAGGTAGATCCGCTCACCTCACACCTAGGCTTCCTTTATCTCACACATGGAAGCAATACACAACCTATAGCCCGCAACAGCAGAGCCATTACCAGTCATGTTATCTAGGACCCTGGCAGGAAGGCACAGTTGTTTTGGGCACAAACTTCAACTTCGCAATTAAAGAGGATTTTAATTTACAATTCATTTAAGTGCAAACATTATTTCTCTATCTGCTCCCAATCTGTAGTTAGCACTTATTAAATATAATACCATAACCCAGTGTTAGTCTATGGGAGAGATAGACCTTACAATAGTGGAAAATTCCTTTAGGAGTTTTTCACTTCCAGGACATGTAAAACATAAATACACATGCACTAAATTTAAAGTACAATGCTCCCTGCCCTATGGGGTGGTTACTGCTTTCCTTGTGGTGTCTTATAAGCATTTAAAAGGAAGGTTTAGGCCTGGCAAAAGGTTTAGAGTGCTGCTTCCCACTGGTACCCACTGGTACCATTTAAATTACAGGGCCTAGGTACATGCTATACCATTTACTAGGGACTTATAAACAAAATCAATATGCCAATTAGGTGTAGGCCAATTTTATCATATTTTAGGGAGAGAGCAGAAGCACTTTAGCACTGGTTAGCAGGGCTAAAGTGCACAGAGTCCTAATGTCAACAAAAACAATTAGAGAAAGGTAAAGGGGTGAAGGCAAAAAGAGAGGAATACCAAGCCAAGAATGTCAAGTTTAACAGCCTAAATTCAAGTTTGCCATAATTATGCAAAAGCAAATTAAGTAGGGGTGGGCGGTTAACTCCGCTCCGTGGACAGAGTTTGTGGTATTTTGCGACTCTGTACTCCACACGGAGCGTGGAGTTCAGCAAAAACTCGGATGCGTAGCGGAGTTTGCCCCCACTGCCCACCATTACATACTTATGATCCAAGTTGACTTTGTCCTTCTTTCGTTCCTGGTGACATGCAATGAGAGGTGTAGATCGATGACGCCAGTGTGAGCGCCGCGCGAAGCTGATTGGTGGTGATGTTGATTTGAACGGTGGACAAGGCGGGGGAGCTGTATGTACTGTGAGGATGTTGCGGTCTGTCTCTGAAGTAAAGCAGGTGAGAGGGCATGATAAGAAGAAGGGCAGGAGGGGTGAAGGGCAATAATAGAAACTTATTAGGGCAGGGTCATATCTACAGCAGTGGGCACTAAGCTTAAATCTGTAACCAGTGGTCAGCAAAGAAGGAGAAGTCATAACTAGCAAAAAGTGAAACGGCTTTCCGGGCTGCCCCTATGCCCATACAGCTGCACAGCAGAACCTCGCCACTGCTTATCGGCACGTTGATGAATTTTAGCTCCACGTCATTTTCATTTTAGATTGATGTCCAAGAGCTCAGCAGCACCATTGCTGATGGTCACTAGCTACATAGTACCCTGGCCCGTGCCATCCCTTGCCCCATAGTAATACCTCACTACTACTGCCTGTGTTCATACCTTCACTGGCTGGCACTGCAGCTACCGGCCCTTCTCTCACTTCTGTTGACAAACAGAGCAGCAGGATTGAAGCACTCCTGCGTTCACTGCCCACGGTTAGCAGGCCAGCAGCACCCCGTTACTCTCTCCTGTGTATGGGTGGGCGAGTGGAGCAACTCTGCCCACTCGCGGAACTCCACGGAATTCCACTGAGTTTTATTCAACTCAGTGGAATTCTGCATAGTGCAACTCTGTGAGCTGCGCCCACCTCCTAAATTGAGCCAATATTACACACTCCTATTCTAAACCAGGCCCGTAGTCACTTTTTTGGAGCTCGGATTTCTCCAGAGGGGAAAGGCAGTAGGCTGTATCTGGGAAGGTCACACCAAAGTCTGATAGGCTTGATGTGACGGTCAGCTAAACTGGATTTCATGGTGGAAAAAGTTCCGAGTGTGACCAACCTGATTTGCTTATCCAGTGAGGTCTCAATTTGGGTAGTTGGTCCCATCCCTCGGAAGGTCTGGAAGAACAGAAAGTCTTCTTCTAAGTCCAAATGTTGAGGGGTTTCAGAATAAGTCCTTCTGGATATCATTAAGGCTCCCTGACCCTCATGACAACACTCAGGGTTCAGGACTCGCTCCAGCAGAGGCTACCGGCAGGGTCTAGTCTTTCAGTTGAAATGGGTCATGCCAGAAAAAGGGCATCTTACAACTTTTGTTGCCCTTGTAATGACACAGGAAGTCAGCCAACTGAACCTTGGAGTCTACTTCCTTATCCTGGGTACAATTGGATGTGGGCCCAAACCTTCACGTCTTCTCACAGGTTTCAGAGAGCAGGTTCAGTCTTCTTCTGTCCTTCCACAGTTTCAAAAAGTGTCCTGCTAAACTGTGGATGAGGTGCCACTTTTGTAGGATTTATTAACTAGTGGTTGGAACTGACTCGGGACACTCCCTAACCAATTAGGAAAATGTTCCCGGGGCAACCCTTTTAACTTTTGCAGCCCATCCTGTTTGCATCCCATTTGCACCATTCTAAGGGAAATCAAGATGGCACATGCCTTCCGCTCCTGGTGGGAGCATGTGGGCCAGCCAGGAGTGTTTTTAGGGAAATGAGCAGTCCCTTTCCCTCAGCTATACCAAACTGGTTCTAGGGCTAGCTCCTCCTCCCACTGGGCTAGTGCTCAGTCAGCTACAGAGGTCTAAGACTTCCCTTTCTTCAAGTTTCTCCTTACACATGACTGTGAATAGACATGTCTCACCATGGTCCCTTTGAGATAAATTAAAACCTTGAACCCTCCCAATTGTTTTCCCTGGGCTGACAGTTGTCACATATCTCACCCACAGCCCATCCTGTCACAAGGCCTAAGCCATTGTCTCTGCTCAGGGAGCCATTTTCACACCTTAATAAGGTTAAGCACTGGCAGGCTAATGCAGATTAGCCTCAATGAGTTTCAGGCAGGGAAAAGGTCACTTTCCAAAAGTTACTATTCCTAAATATTTGTCACAAATCAAACTTCACGATTGAATTGGACTTTTAAAAAACATTAAAGACCGTGGTTGAACCATTTCTCTATCTTGTTACAAACCTGAGTTACTAAATTTAATATATTAATCTGCAATCTAGTTTCCTCAAAGGACAGCCAGAACCTAAACAATGAACTAGCTTTTGGGGGCTTGTTACTGTAGAGACAAAGTAACTTTCAATTTCTACGTTTCCCACTTTTAAGTATTAGGCACCCTACCTCGTGGACTACAAGGCCTACTTAGGGGTGATTGACAGGCCAGGCTACAGGTTAAACTGTAGCAGTCAGACTACATTGGTAAGCCTGAAGCTATGTTTTACTTCTCACACTAGTGGATGGTGGACTAGTGGATGGTGTAATGCATTTTGCAGTCCACAGGTGACATTTAACTTACCATCAAACACACAAAAGGTGATGGGAGGAGTACTTGCAATTTGTCTAAATACTGACAATCATGGTAGCATTTCAACCCATTGTTCTTTGCCCACCATGCCACCTCGACTTCGAACCAGCCATTTTCAAATCAGTGTTGACCAGTAGGAACTGTCCAGCCCAAACTGCCAGGCCAGGTACTCCCTGAAACAGAACACAAACAAGCCCAGACATGGGTCCCTTAGTCAATGTGTTACTGGAATTAAGCTACACCTGACTGAATAGCCCCAGTTAGGGCAAAACTAGTTTTGGGTTGCCAGTGTTAGACAAATTGCAAGCATTCCTCCCATCGTCTTTTGTGTGCCTGATGTAATGCCCTAAGTGGCCAGTGTGAGAAGTTGGCCTGGCATATGCTGTCCACTAATTATAGTGGGCACCTTGCACCAGTCCAAACAACCCCTTATTGGAGATAGGTTAAAGACAACCTTTAAAGAAAGCTATCCTAGTGGTAGCTGTGGAGAGCAGCCTTCAGGCTAAGTCTTGAAGGAATGTAAAGCAGCTTGTTTTACCAGTCTATAATCTCTTGAGTGACCAAATGAAAGAGCACCACACCAGGTATATATTCAAAATATATGTATTTATTACTAAACACACCCCTCTAGTCTCTTTATGAGGCTAGAGTTCGAAGTACATAGGTTATAAGATCTTAAATCACAGTAATAGCACAAATACACGTTTGGGCCCTAGGGGCGTACCAAACCATATACCAATAAAGTGGTATGCGAACCACGACTGAACTAGACACTCAGGCCTAGAGCCTCTAGAAGTGCTTGGACCACAAGGAACCACCCAAGGTAGTGACACAGGGGACCCACGGGAGACGCGTGCAGTGTAAATACACAACCGCGATACGCCGTTAACTTCTATGGAGAAAGTCGGGATCGGGAAAATAGAGGAAAGGGACACTTAAAAGAGGACTAGGACAAAACCCTTTGAGATCTAGGACTTTGAAGAGTCTCTACCCACGGGAGCACCGGAGTACTCGTGTTACCTCACCCAGGGAAGCCGGGTGCATAGGTGCCTTTCGGGGTCGGGTTTCGCTCGTCGATTCGAATGGCGATCTGCTGCAAAGTGCTGCTGGCGGCCAAGAGAAAAGTGTCCGGGTGGATCCAAGAGTGGATCGGAGTTCTGGTGAACATGAAAGCAGAGGGGACAGAGTCTGGGTCACTAGCCAGTGACCAGGAAGGTGATGGACAGATGCCCACCGATGTCGAGTGCTTCAGGTGCGTTGACGGTTGTCTTGACTCTTCAGCCACGAGGTCCGGGAGGCGTTGTCGGCAACCAGGAGCAGGATTCGGGCTGGTGCTCGATGTCTGTCGAGTGCTGAGGTGTCGGCGACCGGATTGGACCCAACAAGCCTTGGCAACGGCAAGTCTCGAGTAAGATGTAGATCGTCGATGGTGCAGACCAGTAAGGTCTGTGGAACTAACCCAGCAAGGGTAAGTGAGGGCAGGCCTGGAGCCACCAGGATGCCAAGCAAGGAAAAGATTGGCCTTCGTTAAGGGCTACTAGCCAACGGGCTAGCAACCGCGAAGGAGCTTCGTGACGCCGCACGTGGAGCTGGCTTACAGGACACTCGTGGAGTGGGGGCCAGTGATCTTCGGTGCAGGTGGTGCTGGAGGCTAGGGCTACTCGGAGCCCAAAGCACGACTTCTTGGGAGACCCAGAAGATGGTGCACTTGCAAGTGTGCTCGGTGTCCAGGGGTCACGGTCTCAAGTCACCCACGATAGCCACGGGCCTCAGCTTTGCTGGGGACTCAGGGTAGCCTCGGAGAAGTCTGAGAATCCACCTCTGGTGATGCAATGACTTCGGCGTCCGACGGGAGCTTCAGTAATGCGAACCGGACAGATGCTTCTTTGGTGCCTGCCAAGCAGGGGAGTCACTCCTTGACCCCAAGGGAGATTCTTCAGTCCTCTAATCGTGAGTAGAGCGTCGAAGGTCCAGGATTCAGTTTCAGAGTTTCGTCCAGGTATAATCTAAAGTCCTAAGGACTGGGTTCCTCCCTTTATTCTAAAAATAGGGGTTGGACTACTCTGTGGCCCCACCTATGGGTGGGTCAGGGCAGAGGGGTGGCTACACCCCTTTCCCTTTGTCCAGTTCGCGCCAAAGCAGGGGCTGCAAGCCCCTGATCCGGTTTGAACTGGGGTATGCACAGGGACACCAAATGTGCCCCCAGTGCAGGACTTCAAAGCACCCGAAAGTGCTCCCGCCCAGCCCCAATACACATTATCCTGTCTGGGGAGGTGGTCACACCTCCCTGGGACAGGAAACCTATTGTCCAGGCCTCCCCTGCCAGAGTTTCGTCCAGCAGCAGGAGGCCAGACTCGTGTCTGTGGCAGCAGCATCCATTTTATGATGCCAGGGCTCTGGAAAGAAGTTACCGGACTCGTCAGAGTTAACATGTCTTTCCCTCTAGAAGGGTGGAATGCTACCCCCGCCACCAGGATTGGCGGGGGGTAGTATTCCAAGATGTTTGACACCAAACACGACATGTTTAGGTGCAGCCATTCCAAAGTTAGCATTTTTACCGCGAGGATATAATGCGCTTAAGAGTATATGGTCAGGCAGCACTACAAACAGCATCAGAGATGGTCTCCGAACGCTGCAGAGGGGCCCTGCTCATGCAGGGGCACCCTCTCACATAGGAACCATGCACTCTGCCTTTAGGATTGATAAGGCCTGCCTTAGGAGTGACTTATAGGTTTCTATGGGTGTAGTGTATTTCGTGATATAGGTAACCTATATCACAGTAAGGGTGCATGCACCACCTTACCCAGGCTGCAATAGCAGACCGGTGGTGTCAGTTTGGATGGCCTTCCAGGGGTGGCATAATACATGCTGCAGCCCCTGGCAGGCCTCTGAGGTACCTATGCCCTTGGTACATAGTATACCATATACTAGGGACTTATAAGGGCACTCCAGATCCCAATCAGAGATGTGCCTAAGGCACATGGAAACCATTTTAGAGAGGAAGCAGCTAGGCTGGGGTTCTGATTAGCAGGGCCCCAGCCAGACTAATGTCGAAAAACAGTGAAGCATCAGCAAAAAGTGGGGGTACCCATGTGAAGCAGATCCTACTCTCCTACAGCCAGGGGTATGCCAAGATGTGGCTCCCTTGCTCACTGTGCCACTGGAACTAAGCTACACCGGACTGAAGAGCCACAATCTGGGTGAAAACGGTCTTGGGTTGGTTGTTTTCCCTGAAGAAGCAAGAACGTTTTCATCACAAACCTCTTTAGGGCGTCTATATAAATGTTAGCCTCTATGAAGCCAGACCACTTAAAAGGCTAGGTTTGCATAAGGGGCAATATTTCTCAAAATACTTGCTGAAGTGATTACTTGAATATATGTAATAAAGCAGTAGTGGACACCAGAAGAATGCACTTTCTTCCACAGAGTCCCTCCAGTGCTGACAAGTCACCTTTCTGCTCTGGTACACAGAGGTGGGTGGTGGAGGGAGGAGGAGGAGGGGAAGACTCATCAAGGAATAAATAGAGTGAATAGCAAACCCGCCCTCCTGACATTGAGGCCTTGTGGCTGCTTGCCCTCCCCAGGTGATTTAGGGTTGTGCGTCACTGCAGGTGTTCCCATTAATTTTAATGGTCTTTTGTTAGAAATGGGGTCTCTAATTGGCAGAGGTATGCACCTTGGTCCAAGTAGGGACCCTTGCTTCTAGTCAGGGTATGGGCGATACATACTTTAGATAACCCCTTGGTAGCTTGGCACGAGCGAATAGGCTTTTTCCAAAGGCAATGTGTAAAGTATTTGTACTCAAAACACACAGTAATACAGTTTTAACACCAGAAATGGACACCACTCCAGTATGGAAAAATAGAGTATCTTTATCTAAACTCAACAAGACCAAAACGACAAAAATCTAACATACATGTAGTAAAATAGCACTTAACAGTTACTTCCAAAATAAAGCTTGTAGAAAACAAATAGCTCCACCTGTGGCTATTGCAACATCGTGACAGCACTAAATCCAAAGTACAGCGCTGACTAAAAGATGTGTTATTAAATTCTGAGTTCAGAGAGCCTAAACTTTATTTCTCCATCTTGTCCCAATGGGAAGTTATACTTGTATGATGTTCCAAAGTATCTTCCATTCTATCCTATTGGACAGGTAGCCTTTAAATAATGAAATACGAAATTGGAAGTATTTCACTATCAGGATATGTCACACACACCAGTACATGTCCTGCCTTTCAAATACACTGCACCCTGCCCATGGGGGTACCTTGGGCCTACCATAGGGGGCCTTACATGTAAGAGAATGGAAGGTTAGGGCCTGGCAAGTGGTTGCACTTGCCAGGACATGCAGTTTGCAACTGCGCACAGACACTGCAGTGACAGGTCTGAGATAACTTTTCAGGGCTACTCATGTGGGTGGCACAATCAGTGTTGCAGGCCCACTAGCAGTATTTGATTTACAGGCCCTGGTACACTCAGTGCACTTTACTATGGACTCACCAGTAAATCAAATATGCCAATCAGGGAGAACCAATTGTACTAACAATTTACACAGGGAGCACTTGCACTTTGACACTGATCAGCAGTGGCAAAGTGCCCATAACATCTAAGCCAGCAAAAACAAAACCCAGCACAGCATCGAAAATACAGAAGGTCGAGGCAAAGGTCAGAGGGAACCACCCCAAAGATGCCAAGTCTAACATCTCTCGACATAAAAAAAAATAATCAAAAAGCTGTGTTTAACAGCACATTATCTAAGTTGCAGCTTGTCATGAGCGATATCCCCTTACAAACACAGGCTACTCTCAGAAACTTCTTTTGTTTGCAGTGACTGGGCAGCAGACACCTCCACGCCCAATCTCAATTTACACACAAATTGCTAGCGGGTGGTATAGATAAAGATCAGCTCAGTCCCCAGGCAGGAGAAAGGATGTGGTGTTATGGCCAAAGCTGAACTAAATTCCAGTCTCGGCGTCAGCTCAACATTCTGTGAGTTTCGTCAAATCACTTATTCTGCCTGTACCAAAAAAAAAAGAATACGACTTTGTGCAACATAACTGGTGATAATGTGAAGTGCTCCAATACCTTTTGGTCGAGTTTGTGCTATAAACTGCAAACAAAGTGATACCTAGCCGATCAGTAAAACCATCATGTCTATTTGACTCTGCATGCCTTCCTCACTTCTAAGCTAAAAGGAGGAGTCACTTCAAAGGCTTCACCAAAGCATTTTATGGCAGCCAGAGATTCATCGAGGTATGAGCTGTGTTAGGCACAATGCTCGGAGGGAAAACACATTGGGGCATATTCACAAGGAGTCATCGCCGAATTAACGGCACTTAATCTCAGCCAAAGTCGTGATAAATTTACCTCTCCATTCACAAGCCGGTCTTAACAGCCCACAGCACCAGTTTACCCGCGATAGCAGCCGCAAAAAACATCGCCACAGAGGACCCCCGCAAATATCGCTAATGAGATGCAGAGTAGGCATTCCCGTGCCAAAAGTCGAGACAACATCACACCTCAACATTCACAACGACCAGCCACATCGGCGATAAGAACACAAAACAGGCGATAAGGCCCGTTAGCACCAGGAAATGTACACCTGCTCTGACCTGGTGTAAAGTCGGACGGCAGCCAGCACCACAAAAGGGAGCACAGCCCAGGGCCACAACCGAAGGGCAACAGATGTCATGGAGCCACTCATCATGCGGCCCGGACACCCAAGAGGGCCACAACACCCACCGCCACCACCCCAGGACCCCAACCCACACCCGGAACACCTCCCCCCCCCGGACCACCACAGACGCAGTGCAGACAAAGACAGCGGACCCCCAGGAAGCTTACCAGCCTCACAGACCCAACATCTGACAATGTCACCGAACACTACAGGCTGAAAGTGACAAACATTCTACGCATCCTGACCATCATCGCCTAACAGGCCTACGGCACCAACACAGCGGACAACCAACATCCCATCCCACACAAAGCTGCTGGCTTGGCTGCACCTGTTGGCCCCTGGTACCTTCCAACCAACACCCACCAGAGTCGGAGGAGTCTCACAGCCAGCCACATCCAAGTCCCCCACACCTGTCCTGGACATCACCATCACCCTGGCACCCCAGTCCCCATATGTCCAACACAATGCGCAGGATCTGCTGGAGACCAAGCAAGGACCATACGCCCAAGCAGGATGCACCCACGTGTCGGGGGCAATACACAGCACACATGTACTACCTGTGCCCCCTGGTGACACAGCACACAATCACCGCAACAGGAAGCACACGTCTCACATCAATGTGCAGGCAACAACAGAACACAATGGAACCCCCAACAATGTCGCCTTCAAATACACAGCCAGTGTGCATGATACCTTCATCCTCCGACAGTCCATCATCAACCAGCATTCCCAGCATGGCAACAAAGGAAATGCACAGCCCCTTGGCAATATCCAAATGAACACCCCACACCCCACACACCCCAACCCCACACCCATGCAACTCACAACTCTGGCAATGCACACGTCACAAAACCACATACAACAGGCACAACCACATGCCCACCCACCAAACATGACAGAACAACTTACAATGTTCACATGGGCAAGCCCTGAACATGAGCCAGCAACAGCATGGCACCACAGCCACATAATAGCCGAATGTGTGGAGAGGTGGCAACCAGGCATGTGTGAAGGATGCAGTAGAACCATGATTGGGAAAGTACACAATGCCATGAGTGGCGGAGATGTGCTGGACACACCGCAGTATGCAGAACACACCCCTATCCATGGCGACATACACCGCTGGTGTATGGAGTGTAGTGGACAGTGGACGCCACCATGTCACCCCAGCCAGTGGGGGACCTTGCGGAAATGTTGCCTGTTGCGCCCCCCCCTAAGCGTCACCTGAGTGGGATGAACCGGCGTACACCACGCCAGCGTAGGGGTGTGAATAAAAAGCATGTAGGCCTGGGCGTGGTCCTCTTCTGGAAAGACCCACATCTCTGCCAGGGCGGCGCCTCCCACCCCGCCACGAGGCCGACGCCGTCCTCGTGAGCGGAGTTGCCTGCGATGCTGTGCGCCTGCTGGACCCCAGCACGCTGGACCACGAACCCGTCAGGCCCGCCCCTGCGCAGCCAGGCCACACTGATCACCTGCCGACACCGGCGTGTGTCAAGGAGGGCCCACCACGTGCCGGCGCAAGCTCCAAGCCCGAGTCCCGCGACCTTGGCAGCCACCTCAGACCATCACGGCCCCCACGACACAGGCCCGCTTTATTCCTTTCTCGTTGACGTACTCCACTGCTGCCTTAGGCCTACTCTTCGGACCAGTAGGTCCCATATGTGAAACTGTGTCCTGAGTCATGAATGGCAGTGACCCCAAATCCGGGCCAGCGGCCACAGCACCAGACCCTCCCGATCAGTGAGGCATAGTTCCATATGGGCATCTTGCGACACGTGGTGCCACTAACCCTGTTCAATGCCAGCCGGCGACACGTGGTGCCACTAACCCTGTTCAACGCCAGCCGGCTACACATGGTGCCACAAACCCTGTTCAACGCCAGCCAGCTACACGTGGTGCCACTAACCCTGTTCAACGCCAGCCGGCTACACGTGGATGAGGGACCAGGACTACCCTGCGGACCAGTAGGTCACACATCCAGCACCTAGTCGCAAAGCACGAATGGCAGAGTCCACACCAGTGGTCGCACGGAGAGGTGTAAGAGGAAGATGCGGCTCAGTCCGGACGAATGCCGGGTCACATACACGGAGGTGACCGAACACGTGGTGCCACTAAACCTGAACTATGCAGGCCGGTGGGGGCCATTCAACCTATGCCGGCGACACTCGGTGAATGGGCCGTGCTGATCGCTGCCTCAGGCCTACACCACGGTCAGGTAAGTCACACATTTGGAACTGAGTCTCGATTACACCATGGCAGTGAACATTATTTAAGGCAGAGAACAATTCACTATACACCCTTCGATGTGGTGGCAACAAGTCTGTGCATGGCATCACAACCACACGTGTCTGTGGGCCTACGCGGACTACTGCCCTCTGCCTACGCTGCGCACGAGTGGGATCACAGATTTGGAACTGAACATCGGTAATTCAAAAGGCAGAATAAATTTCATCGCACGCACGGAGAGGCATAAGAGAATGACGCGTTGCAGTCCGGAGGGAACAGGATCATCGTTACGGAGGTGATTGAACACTACCGACAACTGCCACTGTGTCACTAACTCTGCCTCGCGAGCCAACGACACGTAGCTGTGGGCCATTGCTGACCGCTGACTCCGGCCTACACTGCGGTCCAGTAGGTCACAGAGTCTTGATTTGGCAATGTTGGAGTTCACATCTGTGTATCGCAGACTGCATCCCCTCTCAGCACCTGTGCACTAAGTGTGTTCCCCGACATTCATGGACACTCACTGGTCGTACATTGATGGCGTTTGAGTCTATGGAATAGGGGCTAGTTTTCATCCTCATGTAGCTGATCCCGAATTGTTGGTGACAACGAGGGTTGCGCTTTCCACTCCTCCATTTGCTGCTTCCAGATAACATCAGACCTTCCGCATCATGCCCTGGAGGACACCTTCCACTGTCCCCCGCAACCCTCCACAACATACACCTCGGACATTGATGGGGACCCGCTCAGGTCGCATGGCCCATCTGACTGCACCGCAAGTCACCGTCCCGTGGCTGGGTGCCTGTGCCGGCCGCAGTGCATCCGGGGCCACTAATTCTGTGCTGCTCAGGCCTGGGACTCTTCTTCTGAGACATTGAATGGCCTCTGTAGGGATGGTCTTGGGGTCATCAACGCCATGTGTCTGTGGCCCTGAGCTGTCCGCATCCTCCGGCCTCAACTGCGGGCCACCAGGGCCCACACCTAGCATCGAGTCTTGACCGTCCCGGACATCGCATCACCGCAGGAGGCACACGCCACCACCGCAAGGACCACCTCCAACCACCATCTGCCAGAGTCGAAACGGTGGTCCTGACAGACATACAGAGTTGCTCAGACCTGTCGTGGATGCCATCATCGGCCTGATACCCTGCTCAGCACTCCAGGTGCCAGTGACTCAGTGCACCGCAAGCCATTATCCGTTACTGATTGAGTTTTGTGCTGTTGTGATGTTGCGCAGCAATGTCACCTCATGCAGTGGGGGAAGACCTGGGACTATGATGAGGAAGATGTGTCAAATGTGCGGACGGGAGAAGGCACAGACAATGGGAGGGCAGGAGGCAACAGCCCCAAGGCAGGAATGCAGACTGGTGGTGGTAGTCAAGCTACACACCCCGATCTATTACTGGGTATTGCGCTGTGGACTGCGGACGCAACTGTCACCTCAGGCAGTGTGGGAGACCTGGGACGTTGATGAGGAAGTTGATGCAGGTGTAACACACCCCACTGCATCTGCATCAGGACTAACCAGAAGGGACACTGTAGGAAGGTGGAATCTGACTATATGGTTGCCCCCACTTTTTTTATGGTGTTTTGCTGGTTTATGACTTAGTTGGACTGGGATCCTGCTATTCAGGGCCCCAGTCTATCTGCTTTCTCTGTAAAATGGATTCCATGTGCCTTAGGCACATCTCTGATTGGGATCTGGAGTGCCCTTATAAGTCCCTAGTATATGGTATACTATGTACCAAGGGCATAGGTACCTCAGAGGCCTGCCAGGGGCTGCAGCATGTATTATGCCACCCCTGGAAGGCCATCCAAACTGACACCACAGGTCTGCTACTGCAGCCTGGGTAAGGTGGTGCATGCACTCCTTACTGTGATATAGGTTACCTATATCACGAAATACATACACACCTAGAAACCTATAAGTCACTCCTAAGGCAGGCCTTATCAATCCTAAAGGCAGAGTGCATGGTTCCTATGTGAGAGGGTGCCCCTGCATGAGCAGGGCCCCTCTGCAGCGTTCGGAGACCATCTCTGATGCTGTTTGTAGTGCAGCCTGACCATATACTCTTAAGCGCATTATATCCTCGCGGTAAAATGCTAACTTTGGAATGGCTGCACCTAAACATGTCGTGTTTGGTGTCAAACATCTTGGAATACTACCCCCCGCCAATCCTGGCGGCGGGGGTAGCATTCCACCCTTCTAGAGGGAAAGACATGTTAACTCTGGCTTACCCGGTAACTTCTTTCTGAAGCCCTGGCATCACAAAATGGATGCTGCTGCCACAGACACAAGTCTGGCCTCCTGCTGCTGGATGAAACTCCGGCAGGGGAGGCCTGGACAATAGGTTTCCTGTTGCAGGGAGGTGTGACCACCTCCCCAGACAGGATAATGTGTATTGGGGCTGGGTGGGTGCACTCTTAGAGTGCTTTGAAGTCCTGCACTGGGGGAGCAAAAGGCTCCTCTGTGCATATGCCAGTTCAAACCAGCTCAGGGGCTACCTGCCCCTGCTCTGGCGCGAAACTGGACAAAGGGAAGTGGGTGTAGCCACCCCTCCCTTGACCCTCCCATAGGTGGGGTCATAGAGTTAGTCCCTCCCTGGTTTACTAGTTAAAATGGGGAACCCTTGCCACAGCAAGATTAGATATCCCTGGACTAAACTTTGAAACTGAATCCTGGACCTTCGACGCTCTACATCACGATTAGAGGACTGAAGAATCTCCTTGGGGTCAAGGAGTGACTCCCCTGCTTGGCAGGCACCAAAAACGATAACGACGGTCGCAAACTACGCCGCTCCCGCCGGAGTCCGAAGTCCCTGCAGCCCAAGAAGTGGATTTCCTGACTTCTCCAAGGCCATCGTGAGTCCCCAGCGAAGCTGAGGCAAGTGGACCCCACGAGTGACGAGGAACCGCGACCCCTGGGTACCGTGCACTATTATCGAGTGCAACCCCTTCACAACGTTCTACGAACCTGTGCTTTGGACCACGTGTGGTCCCAACCTCCAGCAGGAATCCCTCCGAAGATCAGAGGCCTACACCGTCCTGAGTGACCGTGGGCCCCTGTTGAGTGATTCCGCCCGAGGTGTCTTCGCGATCCCTTGCCAGCCGGCTCGTGGGTCCCCAGAAGACTTTCTAAAGAAACCAAAGGGCTCCCCTGGTTGCTCCAGGCCTGCCCTGACTTACCCTCGCTGGGTGAGTTCCCCAGACCTTGCTGGTCTGCACCATCGACGATCTTCAGCTACATCGAGACTTGCCGTTGCCAAGGCTTGTTGGGTCCAATCTGGTCGCCGACACCGCAGCACTCGACAGACATCGTGTACCAGCCCGAATCCTGCTCCTGGTCGCCGACAACGCCTCCTGGACCTCGTGGCTGCAGAAACGAGACGACCGTCAACGCACCTGAAGCACTCGACATCGGTGGGCATCTGTCCATCGCCTCCCTGGTCACTGGCTAGTGACCCAGACTCTGTCCCCTCTGCTTTCAGGTTCTTCAGAACTCCGATCCACTCTTGGATCCACCCGGACACTTTTCTCCTGGTCGCCAGCAGCACTTTGCAGCAGATCGCCATAAGAACCGACGACGAAACCCGACCCCGAAAGGCACCTATGCACCCGGCTTCCCTGGGTGAGGTAACACGAGTACTCCGGTGCTCCCGTGGGTAGAGACTCTTCAAAGTCCTAGATCTCAAAGGGTTTTGTCCTAGTCCTCTTTAAAGTGTCCCTTTCCTCTATTTTCCCGATCCCGACTTTCTCCATAGAAGTTAACGGCGTATCGCGGTTGTGTATTTACACTGCACGCGTCTCCCGTGGGTCCCCTGTGTCACTACCTTGGGTGGTTCCTTGTGGTCCAAGCACTTCTAGAGGCTCTAGGCCTAGTGTCTAGTTCAGTCGTGGTTCGCATACCACTTTATTGGTATATGGTTTGGTACGCCCCTAGGGCCCAAACGTGTATTTGTGCTATTACTGTGACTTAAGATCTTATAACCTATGTACTTCGAACTCTAGCCTCATAAAGAGACTAGAGGGGTGTGTTTAGTAATAAATACATATATTTTGAATATATACCTGGTGTGGTGCTCTTTCATTTGGTCACTCAAGAGATTATAGACTGGTAAAACAAGCTGCTTTACATTCCTTCAAGACTTAGCCTGAAGGCTGCTCTCCACAGCTACCACTAGGATAGCTTTCAATAAGGTTGTCTTTAACCTACCTACCATAAGAGTCGATTTGGACTGGTGCAAGGTGCCCACTATAATTAGTGGACAGCATATGCCAGGCCAACTTCTCACATTGGTGTGCAGCGTGTGGGATTCCAGCTTGCTATTGTTTTACCAGATAATCTCAATTGAATTGATCAACTGAAAACCACTAAAGGTACCTAAGGTACATATAATTTAAGCTTAGAATATCAGTAAGTTCTACTGAACTTAGAGTTGTGTGTTAAGGGATAGCACAACCCTTTCTACAACTCAAGAGAGTTTAGTAGGCCACACTAGAGTAGGTAGTGCATACACCACACCACACTAGTAATGTCTTTAAAAGCAGGATCTAGAGATGCCCTGCAGGAAGCCATTGAGCTTCCCCCTCCAAGTATGACACACTCCCATTCTTGGAACTGAGAGCTTTGTGTAACGTGAGGAAATTAAGGACAGGCCAAAGTCCCACCACCCAACACCTCCAGGAGTTGTTGGTGGCTTATGATCTTAGTAAGTCTTCAGAGACTGAAGGGGTAGGAGCAGAGGGTGGGCCAGCAGATGAGGAAGGGGCCAGGGGTACTACTACCCCCAGCCCCCTCTGAAACTGACCAGGAGGGTGACAATGACCCTGACCTGGAAAACCCAATCCCTTCTGGGGAAGATGAAGATGAGGATCTAGAGAACCACACCTTTGTCCCCCAGGAAGGATTATGAGTGTGCTCAGAAAGTCTAGGTCTCCTTCTCAGGAGTCTAACCACTCTGGCACCTCAATAGGGAGCTCTGTTTCTTCTCACAGGAGGGAATCCTCTCATGAGAGAAGAAAGAGACTGGTCCAGTATGAGGAAACTCAACTAGAGATCAGGAAGAAGCAATTGGCTTTAGATAGAGAATCCCTAGATCTCCTTAGAGAGAGAAGAAAGTTGGGACTAGAGTCCCATGGTGGCAGCAATATCCCTAGAGATAGGGACAGGTCTTATGACCATAGAAACCTAAACAAGATTGTCCCTCCCTACCAGAGTGGGGATGACATCCACAAATGGATAACTGCACTGGAGAGGGCCTGTAAAGTTCAGAAGGTCCCCCAGAGGCAGTGGGCAGCAATCTTGTGGCTCTCCTTTGCAGACAAAGGTAGAGACAAGCTCCTCACTGTAAGAGAAGAGGATGCTGACAATTACACAGTCTTGAAGAGTGCTCTGATAGATGGGTTTGGCCTAACCACTGAACAGTATAGGTTGAAGTTCAGAGACACCCAAAAGCTCAGACTCAAGACTGGGTTGATTTTGTAGATTGTGCTACAAAGGCTCTGGAAGGTTGGATACATGGCAACAAAGTGCATGACTTTTTAGGATTGTACAATTTGATTATGAGGGAGCAGATCCTTAATAATTGTCAAAACCAGCTTTTGCACCAGTATCTGGTGGACTCTGATCTGACCTCTCCCCAAGAATTGGGAAAGAAGGCAGACAAATGGGTCAGAACCAGAGTAAAAACTAGAAATCAGGGTGGTGACCAGAAGAAAGATTCTACTAAGTCCCAAGAGAAAGGTGGGGATACATCTAACGATAAGTCCCCTACAGGGCCCCGAAATTCCTCTTCTGGGGGTGGGTCCCAAACTCCTTCCTCTCCTGAAAAGAAACCATATTGCCATGTCTGTAAAAAGCCTGGGCACTGGAAAACTGATCCCAGTTGCCCCAGGATTGGCAATAAAGAAAATGTTCCTCCCACAACTACTACCACCCCTCCTGGTACTACCAGTAGTAATCCTCCAGTTGGGAGTAGTGCACCCAAAAAGTTGGGTGCTTTTGCAAGAGGAACAGAGGTGGGCCCTAGTTTAGACAGGGACCCCTCAACAGACTCCTCTGACTCTGATGGTGGTATAGGATTTGCCACCTTTACCATGGGTCCCATAGCATTGGGCAGGTACAGACTGGAGCCAATGATTAATGGTCAGAAAGCTGTGGCATTTAGGGACACAGGGGCTAGTGTCACCATGGTGGCAGGGAAACTAGTCCCCCTCACCAGCTTTTACCTGAGTTTAAATACCAGGTGACCAACATTGATGGTGTCAGAACAGATCACCCCATGGCCATAGTCAATCTCAGCTGGGAGGGGGTCACAGGCCCAAAAGAGTGGCAGTGTCCCCAACCCTACCTGTAGATTGCCTGATGGGCAATGATTTGGAAATTTCAGCCTGGGCTGAAGTTGAACACCAAACCCATCTTAGGATGTTGGGCGTCCCTGCAAAGGTTAGTGGGGCTGTGATGGCCACAGCCCCAGCCCAAGACTTTGTTGAGATGGAGCCTGAAAGAATGGCCCACTCTCCCCCAAAAGAGAGCAAAAGGGTTGAAGAAAAGTCTTCTTCCCCCAGACAGTAGGTAAGGGTCAGCCTCCTCAGGGAACTGACCCTACCCCTAGTGAAGGAACTGCCACAGAGGTAGTCAGGCCTGGCCTGGCCACACCCCTGATGGCAGAGGACCCTTCCACGGTGGTACCCAGTCTGGAGCAGGTAACCTGCCCCTCTCTACCCTGCCTCAGTCAGCCCAGGGCTGCAGAGGTCAGGGAGGTCAGTGGACCCCCGGGCCCCTTGTCCAGAGGAAGCCCCCATCAGCAGATTAGGGGCAGCCAGTCTAGTAGCCCTAGCCAGGTGAAAATTCCTCTACACCCTGAGGGATCCCCCATACCTTTATGTAGGGACCTCCCCCAGAAGGACTCTGGTAGGCAAGGGCAAACCTGGGACCAGAAGGTTCCAAACCTGCCATGTCCCCCAGTGTTCCATCCAAAGGGACCCAACCCCCAGCTGTAGGCAGCCAAAGGTTGACCCTTAGAGCAAAGTGCAACTCAGTCATGGAAAGACAGGCATACATGGTGACCAGTGATCTGAGGAAACTGAGGCCAACATTCCTAGGGCCTCACTTCCCTACTCAGACACCTCACCAGCCTTGTACTTTACCTAAGCACACCAGAGGTAGTGATTCCCCATGGTGGAGACCCTCTCATACCCTTAGGGTGAGGGATTGCTTAGTGGACCATAACATAGGGGGCAACCATGCTAGTGCAGGTGCTTCCTTATATGGCCACTTAGTCAATATAGGCTCAACTGGCCAAGGTTAGCCTTATCTCCTTTCATTTGGGGGGGTTATGTAGGAAGGTGGAATCTGACTATATGGTTGCCCCCACTTTTTTATGGTGTTTTGCTGGTTTATGACTTAGTTGGACTGGGATCCTGCTATTCAGGGCCCCAGTCTATCTGCTTTCTCTGTAAAATGGATTCCATGTGCCTTAGGCACATCTCTGATTGGGATCTGGAGTGCCCTTATAAGTCCCTAGTATATGGTATACTATGTACCAAGGGCATAGGTACCTCAGAGGCCTGCCAGGGGCTGCAGCATGTATTATGCCACCCCTGGAAGGCCATCCAAACTGACACCACAGGTCTGCTACTGCAGCCTGGGTAAGGTGGTGCATGCACCCCTTACTGTGATATAGGTTACCTATATCACGAAATACATACACACCTAGAAACCTATAAGTCACTCCTAAGGCAGGCCTTATCAATCCTAAAGGCAGAGTGCATGGTTCCTATGTGAGAGGGTGCCCCTGCATGAGCAGGGCCCCTCTGCAGCGTTCGGAGACCATCTCTGATGCTGTTTGTAGTGCAGCCTGACCATATACTCTTAAGCGCATTATATCCTCGCGGTAAAATGCTAACTTTGGAATGGCTGCACCTAAACATGTCGTGTTTGGTGTCAAACATCTTGGAATACTACCCCCCGCCAATCCTGGCGGCGGGGGTAGCATTCCACCCTTCTAGAGGGAAAGACATGTTAACTCTGGCTTACCCGGTAACTTCTTTCTGAAGCCCTGGCATCACAAAATGGATGCTGCTGCCACAGACACAAGTCTGGCCTCCTGCTGCTGGATGAAACTCCGGCAGGGAGGCCTGGACAATAGGTTTCCTGTTGCAGGGAGGTGTGACCACCTCCCCAGACAGGATAATGTGTATTGGGGCTGGGTGGGTGCACTCTTAGAGTGCTTTGAAGTCCTGCACTGGGGGAGCAAAAGGCTCCTCTGCGCATATGCCAGTTCAAACCAGCTCAGGGGCTACCTGCCCCTGCTCTGGCGCGAAACTGGACAAAGGGAAGTGGGTGTAGCCACCCCTCCCTTGACCCTCCCATAGGTGGGGTCATAGAGTTAGTCCCTCCCTGGTTTACTAGTTAAAATGGGGAACCCTTGCCACAGCAAGATTAGATATCCCTGGACTAAACTTTGAAACTGAATCCTGGACCTTCGACGCTCTACATCACGATTAGAGGACTGAAGAATCTCCCTTGGGGTCAAGGAGTGACTCCCCTGCTTGGCAGGCACCAAAAACGATAACGACGGTCGCAAACTACGCCGCTCCTGCCGGAGTCCGAAGTCCCTGCAGCCCAAGAAGTGGATTTCCTGACTTCTCCAAGGCCATCGTGAGTCCCCAGCGAAGCTGAGGCAAGTGGACCCCACGAGTGACGAGGAACCGCGACCCCTGGGTACCGTGCACTATTATCGAGTGCAACCCCTTCACAACGTTCTACGAACCTGTGCTTTGGACCACGTGTGGTCCCAACCTCCAGCAGGAATCCCTCCGAAGATCAGAGGCCTACACCGTCCTGAGTGACCGTGGGCCCCTGTTGAGTGATTCCGCCCGAGGTGTCTTTGCGATCCCTTGCCAGCCGGCTCGTGGGTCCCCAGAAGACTTTCTAAAGAAACCAAAGGGCTCCCCTGGTTGCTCCAGGCCTGCCCTGACTTACCCTCGCTGGGTGAGTTCCCCAGACCTTGCTGGTCTGCACCATCGACGATCTTCAGCTACATCGAGACTTGCCGTTGCCAAGGCTTGTTGGGTCCAATCTGGTCGCCGACACCGCAGCACTCGACAGACATCGTGTACCAGCCCGAATCCTGCTCCTGGTCGCCGACAACGCCTCCTGGACCTCGTGGCTGCAGAAACGAGACGACCGTCAAGGCACCTGAAGCACTCAACATCGGTGGGCATCTGTCCATCGCCTCCCTGGTCACTGGCTAGTGACCCAGACTCTGTCCCCTCTGCTTTCAGGTTCTTCAGAACTCCGATCCACACTTGGATCCACCCGGACACTTTTCTCCTGGTCGCCAGCAGCACTTTGCAGCAGATCGCCATAAGAACCGACGACGAAACCCGACCCCGAAAGGCACCTATGCACCCGGCTTCCCTGGGTGAGGTAACACGAGTACTCCAGTGCTCCCGTGGGTAGAGACTCTTCAAAGTCCTAGATCTCAAAGGGTTTTGTCCTAGTCCTCTTTAAAGTGTCCCTTTCCTCTATTTTCCCGATCCCGACTTTCTCCATAGAAGTTAACGGCGTATCGCGGTTGTGTATTTACACTGCACGCGTCTCCCGTGGGTCCCCTGTGTCACTACCTTGGGTGGTTCCTTGTGGTCCAAGCACTTCTAGAGGCTCTAGGCCTAGTGTCTAGTTCAGTCGTGGTTCGCATACCACTTTATTGGTATATGGTTTGGTACGCCCCTAGGGCCCAAACGTGTATTTGTGCTATTACTGTGACTTAAGATCTTATAACCTATGTACTTCGAACTCTAGCCTCATAAAGAGACTAGAGGGGTGTGTTTAGTAATAAATACATATATTTTGAATATATACCTGGTGTGGTGCTCTTTCATTTGGTCACTCAAGAGATTATAGACTGGTAAAACAAGCTGCTTTACATTCCTTCAAGACTTAGCCTGAAGGCTGCTCTCCACAGCTACCACTAGGATAGCTTTCAATAAGGTTGTCTTTAACCTACCTACCATAAGAGTCGATTTGGACTGGTGCAAGGTGCCCACTATAATTAGTGGACAGCATATGCCAGGCCAACTTCTCACAGACACAATCCTAGCATTTCTTCACATGAGCGCGCTATTCTCTAGTGCCCCTACCTCAGTGCACTGCAACTCACGGAACCTCCTGGCTGAATATTGGGTGACATCTGTCCTTACTCCGGATCCCTCCATGTTGCTCTGCAGTTGACTCTGTTATGCTGGTGTTTTCTGTTTCCATTACACTGGTGTCCACTGTTCAGGTTGTTGCCAGCAGCAAGCACTCCGTGCGGGCTGGCTTATACTCACCCCACACACATCCAGCACAGGCGTCACTGTACATGTGGCCCTGCCAATAAAGGGGCTGGGCGCATGTGCCCGTAGCCAGTTCAACATGATATGTGCATGTGTCCCTGTGGTCTTGTTGTATGCATGGGGGCCCTGGGCCCTACGACATTACATTGTGCTGTGTACAGCGGAGGCAGACATGTCACCGCAGGCAGCGGGCTAGAACCTGGACATGTAGCTTTGTCGTCACCCACTCAATTCGTAAGGGGAGTGGACTGTGCCGTTGTATGCAGAGCCAATGTGGGTGTGTGACTGATAGGTGTGTGCCCCTGGGTGTGGTTCTGTACTGGGTATGTGCATCTGCATGTGTCTCTATGGCAGTGTGGGTCTCCTTTGTGGGGTGTAGGTGGTCCCTGAAGGGTATTGGACACCCACGTATGTGTTCTAGTTCGCATTCCATGGGTTCGGCAACACCCGCACCTGTTGGGCCACCTCCTTTTGGCGTTCTGACACCTGGCATTGGGGTGCCATGTGTGGGTGGGTGAAGTGTCGTGAGCCAGCTGTGCTTGCATGTGCTGCCTGCTGTGTGGTATGTTGCAGGCTCTGTGTTCTCCTCTGAGTAGTTCGGCTGCCTGGGTCCCAGTGGTGGGTTGCGTGGGATATCCATGAGCTGTTGTAGTGCTTCGGTGTCGACGGTGTGGTGGTCCTTTCCGGCATTGCAGATGTGTTGTCTTCTGTGCTCTGCTGGAGGTGTTGTGTGCCCCTCTGCAATGTGCATGGGAGATGCATGTTGACATTGTGTTGCAATGTATGTTGGCGCATTGTTCTGGTTTACATGCAGACTGTCTGGCAATGTACATTGTGACTGTTTGGGAGGTGCTGGGTTCTTCTGCGGGACAGTGTACATTTGGACTACATGACGGATGTGAAGTCGTACGCGTACATTTCCATTTCACACTTTCCAGCTCTGTCAGGTGTGGTACAGTCATATATAAAAGAACAATGATATGGATGAATAAATATATAATTTTTTATTAAAGAGTAGGGCACAGTCAATTACCCTCACTAATAGTTCAACAGTCCTATAGACATGAATTACCTAAATTGATTTGGGGCACACAAACATAATGAAACTGATCTTCAACTTAAGATAATAAACAATTATACATAAATGAAAAAGGAAGAAATACATACATCAAAAAAACATTGAAAAACAACGTAATGTTACCAATACCCTAAAGTCTATTTCGTGTCTGCCCATATATTTAAGGCAGTCCACTGAAGGTAGTCCAAAGGTATGTGTACAGAGGCAACACAACCCTTCTTGCCGAAGCTCTCTAGTATCACACAACGTGCTTTGTACAAAACTATTTTTAAATTGTAAAAAGACTCCTCCATAGAAGTATCGTCGACGCGGACGCGTTTCAGCCTCTGAAAAACTTATTGGCCTCCACAGGACGAGGGCAAAGGAACAATAGTCATCTGGGTATCTCCCGGTCTTGTAACTTAAAGACCTCAAACTGCGCCTTGATGGCGCCTGGTGGGCGCTAAAGCTCAAACTGAACTCCCTTCACTTCTCGTGATGCTTTGTCTTTCCCTGTCAGGTGTAGTAGGCATGTTTCTGGGCATGTGCGGAGCCAGTTGTGTCCTCTGTTCTGCAGTGTCGGCTATGTGCATTGTACCACATTATCGTCGATGTGGGTGTGCTGTTCTTGCTATGTGTGTGTGCTGCAGTGTGCCAAGGGGATCTGGGACATGCTCCTGGATAATTGTGGGTGTGCAGTGTGCTACACCTCGTTGTGCATGTGTGCCATTGTGCCCATCTCCCCCCATCCCCCCAGTCCCTGTTCGTTCCACTCCCTGTTGATGTTGTGTCAGGTCCTCTCGTGCTGTGTCCGTACTCCCTACTCCTTGCACCGTCTACACACTCATGACTGTGGCCTGGGTTTCCTCCAGCTCCTCCTGTGGCGCAGGACTGCCACCTCCTGTCGCCGTTGCTGCCTTCCTGTTGGCAGCGGGTTTGTACCTGGTTTAGGTTGTCACGTCCTGCCGGCGCCTCTTGGCCTCCTGGATTGGCCTCCTCGGCACTCCGACTGCATTCCAGGTGGTCTGCTTGTGGGTCAGTTGCTGGTAGTGTTCTTTCACCTCCGTGACGCTGGTCTTGTTTTCCTGTGGTCTGCCCCCCGTCTTCCTCTCCCTTTTCTCCTTAGCCTTCCCCGACCCAGTTGTTCCTTGCTGGTGGTCTGTGGGGGTTGTGGGGTTCGCGTTGACCTCCGCGCTGGGTCAGGGTGGATCCATCTTGCTACGTGCTTTGGCTTGTTTCTGGTGTGTTGTTTCTGTGGTTTTTATGGTGCAATTTCCCGCTAGACGCGTGGGATTTGCAGGCCTGTGACTGCTTTTCGCTACTTTTTGTTCCGCGATTGGCCTCATCGCATGATTTCTTGCGTTTCGCATTTTTTCGGCGTGGCGTTGATTTTCACGCTGAAATTTGACGAGTTATCTGGTGACTATCGCATGCTACCGCCTTGTTGTGAATTTGACGTTGACACGGGGTTATTTTCCCGAGATAGGCTGCGATATTGAAAGTTGCGTTACGCTACTCTTGCGGTAGTTATCACACGTTCTTGTGAATATACCCCATTGTGTGCGCACACTCATGCGAGCAGGTTAGAGGGAACTATGCGCCTGTGTAACTATTACTCTGTCAGCATAAACCCAGTGGTCTTCCCAACTCCAAATTGGGCTGGTGGACCTAGAGTTTGGCACACAGGGTACTTCGTCACAATGGAGTACACTGTCCTTCAAACTTTAAATTAAGCCTAGGCAAAATTTTAATTATGTACAAGTCAGGTGATTTCGGGAATTTCACGTTCCACTTATTACACACAATTCCTGAAATGATGCCTTTATGTAATTATGCATCATTTGTGGTAAGAAGTCACTGCGAATGACGCAATTCACTGTAATTATTGGTAAAAGCGTACCACAATGCACAGGAGGAAAAGAACATGAGCAGCTGTTGTTCGAGGGTGCCCCTTGAAATGTAGACTTGCACCAAAAATTGCTTCAAGTAGCCATTTTGCGGCAACTTTTGCAAATTTGCATTACACGTAATTGCACATATGTAAGAAGCTAAATTATAAGTTGAGAGGGGTGGAAGCCCCACTCAGAAATAAACACAATTGGGGTTAGGCTGTACCACAAAAGTCACAAAATTAACCTGTGCATAATCTTCTGGTAGATTGGCACAAATGCAGTCAGGCTTAACAGTAATAAAGTGATAACGCAACAGAAGAAAAATCCCAAACCAATTTAGAGAAATAGAGTGTAAATGTTATCAACTAAAATGATGCCAAAATGATCAAAATCCAATCAGTAGAAACTGAGATATGAGTTTTTAAAATTTTAGGAAAAAATAGTGGGAAATGACGGAAAGCACCAACTGTGGGTATCTGGTCACGCTGGACCAGGACAAAGTGTTAAGTTCAGGCCAACCACCAGGGGCGGTGCCTTCAGTAGGGTGTGGGGGCATTGCCCACTAATATTTTAGCCCCCTGTGCCCCCAATGAATTGTGAGTAAACTATACATTTAAAGTTTGCATTCTGATTCAGCCACGGGCCGGTCACAGACTGTATTGTGTATCGAGCGCTAGGCTGACGCTGAAACGGGTCCTGGAGTGCATCACATGAGGGCCTGAGGAGGTGGAGCTTAACAAATTTGACGGACAGTACTCATCATCAGTAGCCTGAGGGCACCTGGGCCCAAATGCGCATATCGGGTTGGACTGCAGCCTGAGACATGCACACTAGAGGCCTCCCGCAGAGTCTGTTCACCTGCACATTACTGAGCCGGGGTGAATCCAAGCCACAGTCCCCGATCTCAGTGATGAGCAGTGAGTGTGGCTGCCCAAGCTAATCCTGGCGCTGCTGTCTTGCTATGCAACAGCAGAAGCAGCGTCTGGATTGGGTTATTGGAGTAGGGGTTTGGTTACGAGGGGCCTCTGGTGCAGGGTGTACACGTCACATGAGGCAGCGCAGGGGTGGGAGGAGGCTGTCTCTTCTCGCTCTCCCCTTGCAATACTTTGAGAGACAGGCATTTAGCATTGGCACATCATGCATTTGAAACTACCTGAGCGTCAGCCTTCCAGAGGAAAATTCAAGTTTAGAAGTGATTTTGAGTTGGTGTTAATTATTATTACCATTTGCATTGCATATTATTTTTAAGCACCCAGTTGCAACACCAGGTCATGCAGCCCTCTCTCTCTGTAGGAAGATAATGCTGCTTGCTCGCATGATGTAATGTATAACACATTTTCAAAATGGACTTGGGCTGTCGTTGATTTCCATAGTTCGCTATCAGCTGTTTAGCCCATCTGACACTCTGAAAAGGACATGTGGTGTTCAACAATAGTGGGTATATGATTGTTTCCATATCATTTTTATTTTAGCACCCAATCGCAGCGCCAAGTCACATGGCACTCTCTCTCCATGAATATTTGTGAGAATATGGGGACTTAGTGGCCGCTCATTACGCTCTGCGGGAAAGGGGGCATTATTTTGCGTTACGTTACTACTGTGCAGCTTAAGAGGTAGGGGGAATTGTTAATTGTTTACAGTGTAACTTTGACTCCGAAATCTTTTTTTTTTTTTTTGTATTTTTATTGAAACATATGCAATTACAAAGGTAGCATCAAACAGCACATGTAATTAAAAACACATTTAACAAGCCGAGGCAGTGATGCATATATCAAACAGCAGTGACAGAGTTACAATCTGTGTATCATAGTGAGGTACCGTACATGCAATCAAAGGAATAATATACTCAGCATTCCGCATCAGCTGGGGGGCTCATCGTGTTCTACAGATCGTAGGTACTGAAGGAGGGGCTCCCAAATATCATTAGGCCGAGAGGAGGTGGGGAGTTCCTCAGCATATAGCACTAGGTTGTCCCGGCAATACACCAAATCCTTGAGCCATTGCGCAGCCGAAGGCCCAGCCGTGCCCTCCCATGCCATTGCCACGCGTCTCTTGGCCGCGAGTAAAGCTACTCTCACAAGTTTACCTGTAGCTCCCTTCAAGGATGGTACCAAGCCCAGCAAACAGACGTGCGGAGAGCATTGCAGCTCGACATTGGCCATAGTAGATAGTATACGAACCACATCATTCCAGAACTTCGCCACCCTGCGGCATACCCAGGCTAAGTGCCAGAAGTCAGCATCCATGGCTCCACACCGCTTACATGCATCCGTGTCTCTAAGCCCATATTTGAACAACTTATGTGGAGTGTGATAAGCCTGATGGATGTATTTGAAATGAATTATTCGAAGATTGCCACTGGAAGTAGGGGTACCAGTAAGCTGGCAGCAGTGCTCCCAGTCTTGCAATGTTAGCGGCGGAGTCAAATATGTATTCCATTTCTCCAGACTTTTGTTGCGTGGCAGGGGCTTTTCCGCTCTAGCAGAGCGGTAAAGTTTGGTAAGGAGTTTACGTCGTGTCGGACTGACAAGCATGGTGTGTAGGGTCTGTAACTTAGGAGGTTCTGCATTGAAAGTAAGATAATGTGCCTGTACCGCTTTTTTTAACCTGTGGAAAAGGAATATAAATAATGGTGTCTTATTTTGCACGTAACTGAGATCATCATCTGTCAAAAAACACCATTGGGGTATAGATCCATCAGTTTATCTATTCCTACCATCTTCAGAGTGTACATAGCTCCCGCCTCATGCGTCACGGACAAGTTCGAGTGGAACGCAAGCGGCAACAGAGGGGAATATAACGATAATTTCCCCGCCATGCGGCCCAAGGCCTGCCAGGCCGCTATATTAGTGTCAACAGTGTTGATCTCAGAGCGGGGTGTCTGTCGATTAGAGTGAGTCAGCATGGAGCATAAAGGAACAGGGTGTGCGTCTCCATCTTCCACTGCCACATGTGGGATGAAATCATGTGAGCCGAACCAGTAGTGGGCATATTGTGCGTGAGCACACAAATAGTACAAATAAAGCTCAGGCACACTGAAGCCCCCAACTTTATAATCTAAAGCAAGTGTCTCCCAGTTGACACAAGCCTGTTTACCACTCCAAATCAACCGGAGGAGCAAAGTGCGCATAGTTTTAAAAAAAAATTGTGAGTGGAATCGGTATGTTGCTGAACAGGTATAAAAATTGAGGCAGTACGACCATCTTGATAAGTGCTATGCGATTGCCCAGCGATAATGGGAGCTTCACCCATCTGTCCACCTGTTGTTCTAACTTCGTATATGCAGTGCCATAATTCTCGCAGATAACCGTGTCGGGGTCTCTATGAACCCACACCCCCAAATATTTTGCAGGGTCCGTGGACCACACAAGCGGGAACTCAAGCTCATGATGCAGGGTGCTTTCTGTTAGCGGCACCACCATCGATTTAGCCCAATTAATGTGTAGGCCTGAGAACAACCCAAAGCGAATATATTCCCTTAAAACTGGTGCCATGAAAATGCGTGGCTCCCGTATAAAAAGCAACATGTCATCCGCATACAGTGAGATATTGACGGGACGGTGGACAAATTGGAGGGCTGAGGCTCGATGCCGCTGTCTAATAATACAGGCAAGTGGTTCTAGCGTGATCGCAAAAGAAGGGGCGAAAGGGGGCACCCCTGCTGCGTCCCCTCGGTTATGCAGATAGTGTCTGACGTACTACCCTCTACCCGGATCCGCGCCACAGGGTCAGTGTACAGCAGACGTATCCAATTAATAAAGATAGGAGGAAAGCCCATTCGCCGTAGAATATAAAAAAGGTAGCCCCATTCTATGGAATCAAAGGCCTTGGCGGCGACTAACATGACAGTCGCTGCTTGGAGCCCAGGATCGAGAATATGGATTAAAAACTTCCTTACCGATAGGACTTTTCAGGTCTTCTCCCCATCGGCTTGTTCCAAGACCTATGCATCTCCTTATGGAGTACCACAGGGCTCGATTCTCAGCCCCATGTTATTCAATCTCTACGTCAGCCCTTTAGCTACCATTGCGGAAGAGGCTGGGCTGTCGATCTTCTCTTATGCGGATGACACCCAGCTTCTCTTTTCATTATCCGCCAATGAAAACTCCAGAGTTTCATCCTTACAGGTAGGGCTGTATAAAATCGCCAGCTGGATGCACACTAACTGGTTAAAGCTAAATGGGGGAAAGACGGAGGTCTTGGTCATGGGGAAAGATAAAGATCTCTGGGGCCCGCACCACTGGCCGCCAGAAATGGGTGAACTTCCTAAACCGGTGCAAACTGTACGTAATTTGAGCATAGTGATTGATGATCAGCTGTCTATGAAACAGCAAGTAGCTAAGACCACATCTATCTGCTTCACTATTCTTAAATGGCTCCGTAAGATACTATGGATGCTGCCTGAATCCACTCAAAGAACGGTTATCCAGGCCTTAATCATGTCGAGGCTGGACTATGGCAACATCCTATATCTAGGAGCGAATAGGGAGTTAGTACGCAAGCTGCAGGTGGTACAGAATTCCGCGGCCAGGTTACTTTGTCATGTACCCAAAACATCCTCCATCACAGGCACTCTTCGTGACCTTCACTGGCTCAGGATTGAGCACCGGACTAAATTTAAGGCCTTATGCTATATGCATAAGATTAAACTAGGCACAGCACCCCATTATCTATGCTCCCTAGCCCAGACATATCTTCCTACTCGTCTACTCCGTTCCTCATCCCAAGCCAATTTCCTGGTTCCCAGATTTAAACTATCACGCATGGGCGGACTCTCATTCTCCTATCTGGCCCCAATGTTGTGGAACTCACTACCCTCTTCACTCCGCCATGAAGTCAGCCACAAAAGCTTCCGCAAAGGCCTTAAGACCTGGCTATTTAACCAGTAAATGCTGTCTTCTCTGTTTGCAATTTGTCCTGGGCGCCGGGAAACCTCCGGGTAGCTGTGCGCCTTATAAATTTAATTTAATAATAATAATAATAATGGAACATAGCAAATTGCACGCGCAAATTATGAGAAGTAGACCTGGAGGGAATGAACCCAGACTGGTCCAGAAGGACCAGGCCTTGCATGAGCGGCTGCAGCCTGGTGGCAAGAATTTTGGCCAATATTTTGGCGTCAATGTTGATAAGCCACAGTGGTCGATAAGAGTCGCAACGAGAAGGCATTTTATCTTTTTTAAGCAACGTGATAATCAGAGCCTCCCGAAGGGTTGGCGACAATTGGCCAGTGTCATATGCCTCAGAGTACATTGCCAAGAGATGGTGGGTTAATTCTTCTGCGTATTCCTTATAAAATTCACTGGGAAACCCATCAAGGCCAGGGGCTTTCTTGTTTGGAAGGGTTTTGATCGCCGCGCGAATATCTTCTTCTGTAATTGGTTGGCTAAGAAACTCACTTTGTCCATCCGAAAGACACGCAAGGGATATGTCTGATAGGTATGCGTCTAGGTCCTCAGTGTCAGTCGCCCCTGTGTGGTATATAAATCCGCGTAAGTGGTTTTAAACTGTGCTAGAATCTCCTGAGTGGTGTAGTGATCCTGGCCAGCTGCGTCAGTGATCTTAGTAATAGTGTGCCGATCAATACGAGCTTTAATTTTGTTAGGTAGATGGCGTCCCGGTCGTCCACCCTCCCCATAAGCGCGGGCTACATGGCGTTTAGATATATACTTGACCTCTTTCTCCGCCAGCTCATTATATTCCAATATGGACTCTTTAATTGTCGCCAGTGTCTGAGTGCAGGGTGCATTCTCATAGTCACGCTCGAGACGCTGCAAGGTGGTTTCCAGCTTAGAAAGCTGTCCGCGCAAGTCTTGCAAGATGCCAGCTGACGTGCCAATACAAGTGCCCCGAATAGTGGCCTTAAAAGCTTCCTAAAGGGTCGTAGCACTGTCAACCGACCCCTTGTTGTGATCAAAGTATTGCACTATAGCCTCGCGAACAGTTTCAGCATAAAAGGAGTCCAGCAGAGCCTCAGGCCGAAAGCGCCAGGTGAATGATCTGTGAACAGTGCACAGAATTTGTAGGCGAAGGCAGACTGGGCTGTGATCGGATAGTGTGCGAAGCAATCCCTCTATCTGAGACACCCAACCCCGCTATCTCACTTAGAAGCCAGTAATCTAGCTGGGACCAGCTATCATGTGCGGTGGAAACATGTGTGCCCTCCCGCTTCTCCATATTTCGCTGACGCCATATATCAATCAGTCCTAGATCGGCCATTCCCTCATTAATAACCTGGGCTGCCCCAGGGGACTGACCACCCTTGCCGCTCGACTTGTCTCTACAGGGGTCTAAGTGTGTATTAAGGTCACCGCCCCACAAAATCACAGCATCGGGCCAATCCCGTAGCGTGGAAATGATGCGCTCAAAGAAGGCGGGATCGTCTATATTTGGGCCGTAAGTGTTTACAATCGTGATTAAACTGCCCGCCAACTTCCCGTGTACCATGGCATATCGCCCTGCATCGTCAACGCAGGTTTTGATCATCGTGAAGGGGAGGTTTTTCTTAATGAGCGTGAGCACTCCAGGGGAGTAGGAGGAGTAGGAAGAGGCCAAACGGTACCCAGCCCACTGCGCCCCAACGTGAATTTCAGACAGGCGGGTTAAGTGTGTTTCTTGCAAAAGGGCAATTGTAACCTCATGCCGATCCAGATACGCTAAGACCTGGTGAATCTTTTTGGTGAGTTAAGTCCCCGTACATTCCATGTTAAACAGGTGATTAAAGTGTGAGCTAGATGCAGAACTTTAGCGTGTTAGACATTGAGCATAATCCAGCTGTAGTGAGTGAAGGTACATATGCAATCCTCACAGAATCAATAAAAAGATCAGCCACATAACCGAACCCTGCAAATCCCACCCACCCACCCACCAACACCCCCACCCACTTCAGCATCCCCAACATGCCAAAGCCATCCCAAACCCCCAAAACAATCCCTGAGTGCAACACCAAGGGAATAACCAGCTGTGGGGAATACCCATGAGGGAGCGCTGGAGCACAGTACCCCTCCCGGTGAAATGGGAGGTGGCCGAGCAAGCGTGAGAACAGTTCCTGGCCACTGTATCGCAATATCATAAAACAATACAAAGATTACCCACATTAATAATCATTACGAGTTCAAACAATGAGGGAAATAACATCAGTACAGGTCAAGTGCTTGCTTAGTGTCTGCGGCTCGCGTGCCATAGCCCACCATAACAGACAGGTTGATATAGGTCACCCCAGAAGTGAAGCGAAGCAGAGGTGCACAGCATCCACAACTCACGTGACCCGGCTTTGTCATTGTTCATCTGCCATCTCATCGTAGCCCCCACCGTCACCCCCAGCCACAGTGTTGGGGGTCCGGCTACGGCTAGTAAGAGTCTTGGCAAAGTCCATCACTGATTTCGGACTGGTGAAGATCTTGGGCTTTCCATTGACTTCTATGCGCAACCGTGCGGGATAGAGCATAGCATAGGGTATCTGCGCCGAGATGAGAAGCTTCTTAACAGGTTGGTATTCTCTCCGGGCCTCCTGGACAGCTGCGGTAAAGTCAGGGTAAAAGGCAAGAGTGTTCCCCTCGTGAGTGATGGTACCTTTCTCTCGAGCCATGCGGAGGACAGTGTCCCGATCTCTATAATTCAAAAGACAGGCGATAATGGGACGTGGTGGGGCGCCCGGGGGAGGGCGAGCAGCCAGAGAGCGATGGGCCCATTCCACAATCAAGACCTGAGACAGCTGTTCTGCACCAAAAATCCCACGAAGGAGGTTCTCCACATAGGTCTCAAGACGGCCCGTGTTCGTGGACTCTGGCAGGCCAGTGATTCGCACGTTGTTACGTCTTGATCTGGCTTCCAAATCCTCATTGCGGGCCTGTATAACAGCCAGCACCTTCTCCATAGACGTCGCTCTGGTGGTCACCTGTTGCAAGCCATCTTCAGTGCTGGAAATACGCGTTTCCGCTTCCCCAGGCGCAGCGCATGTTTATCCAGCTTCGTGGACATGTGATCCATGCGCAAGTTCAGGTTATCAATTTTCCCGTCGATGGATTGCAAGCTGGCCTGAACTGTAAGAAGAGTTTTATCAATATTGGTTAAATGGTCGCTGGGAACATCAGCCTCCGAGTCAGAGGCAGCGTGCTGAGATGCCTTACCTGATTTGCGGGGCTCAAATGTGAGGCGTGGTTGGCTGCGCTCAGATTTCCCCATGGTGATAGCGCTGAACCAAAGAATGAGAGAATGGTGAGGACGTGACCAGCTGGGGGCCGCCCGCCGCACAGTGTCCAACAATCTTGGGCAGTGACAGAAATTCAGTAGCGAATCACAGCACGAACGCCAGTGGAGCACTCCTCGTTATATCGTCATGGCTCAGCACATGGAGATGGTGAGCAATAAGAGGAAGGCGAGGCAGTGAGGAAATGGCGGAGGTGCGTTCAGAGCCAGTACTTGGGAGGGTGCCCGCAGTCCCATCGCTAACCGCAGTGTGAGCTCACAGCGTCCGGGGTCCGTCACCAATGCCACTGAGAGAGCGCAGGCCCGCGGAAGATCAGTGTCCCCGCCCCAAAGGATAATAAGGACCAGGCCCAAAAACGCGTGGGGAGACAAGGAACCCCACCGGTCACCGTGGGAGTATGCGCGTCCCACACCCCAGCACGATAGCACCACCACAGAGAGGAGAGAGAATGGGCCGGAACTCCGACAGGGCCGCACTCCACCGCACCTCTATTCAGGGCAGAACAAGCAGAGATGGCGGTGTTAACGGTCGCGGTCAGCAGAGGAGCAGGTGAGTGGCGAGGGGTGTCCAATGGGGGCCACCAATCCGCGGCAGCACACACTCCCCCGAGTTTCAACAATGTCTCGCTGAGAGCGATGTCTCTCCCAGCCACACAGCACGGTTGATCAACCAGGGCAGGAAGACAAGGATTTTAAGCGGATTGATGGCTCGGCAGGCGGAGCTGCTCTACAGAGCAGCCATCTTGCTGTGCGCCCTCTAGCGCCCCCCTTTGACTCCGAAATAGTTACGGTACTACTGCATACATGCCAACCCTCCCAATTCAGACAGGAGACTACCGATTTCAAGGCTAGTCTCCTGCCTCCCGATTCCTCCATGTAGATCCCCGATTCAGATTCCCAAATCATGATCTGCTGGAAGCAAGCTAGCTTGAGCTCGGAAATCTATATCCTGAGCCAGAGCGCTTTGACCTTAATTCTTGGAATTGGTAATCAGAGGGTGTGAAGGACCTCGACAGTCGACATTTAATTTATGGCAGTTTTACATAGCTCACACAAAAAACAGAGTTAAGCACTCTGTTTTTGTTTGTGCTATGTTATTAAACTGCCAAAAATGAAATACTGATTGTCTGTCACATACATGCCAATAGACCCGATTCAGACAGGTTGCCTCTGCTTCAATCTAAGCCAATAGGTAAAATACATTCTCCCAACTATTTTCTAAAAATCTCCCACTTGCCTGCTCAAAAAGTTGGCATGTATGCTACTGGGCAACTTAAGAGGCAGGGGTAAATGTTATTTATTTGTAGACAGTGTAGCTTTGATTCCAAATTGGGGAGAGGATGTGGCATAATGGCCCGAGCGTCCGACTTCAAAGTCGGTGGGAACCAGTTTCGGCAATCGGAATCAACATCCTTTGATTCTGGGCAAATCACGTAATCTCCTTGTGCCTACAATTCAGCGTCTTGAGACCCTCATGGGTGACCTGCAGCGCTTTACAAATTCTGGATTTGGATTTATTTATTTAAAGACGTAGAAATGTTATTTAAGAACAGGTATTACAATTTCATATGCATATGTTTGTTTTTTGCTTTGCATAACTTAATTGCTCATTGGCTCTGCTGCACTTCCGCAGACATCCTGGTGCAAGATGTAGGTTTGTGGTTTCAATGGCCCCACATTCTAGCATTGTTTTTAACTTTTGAAAGCAATATTCATGGATCAGACAGCAGTGCTGCAATTCCACGAGGTCATTTGAGGTTACTTTGGTTCAGCCTTGCAGAGGTTTCGTGGGGGGCGGTGGACTAAATGAGAACAGTGTGTCAAGGAGTAAGATGGTGAATAGGTGATTGCATATGATTTTTATTTAACCACCCAATTACAGCATCAGGTCACGTTGCTCTCTCTCCATAGGAGGATAATGCCAGCAGGCTCAAATTGGACTCGGGCTGTTGTCGATTTCCTTAGTTCTTAAACAACAGTTTAGCCTGTCTGAATCCTGAGTCCTCTGACATTTGTGTATCTTTATTGCCTAGCGACAAATGACTTCTAGTCAGCCTACTTACAGGGAACAACATGATACCCTATCTCAACTGGGCCAGGATATGTGGTGTTTGTTTATGCAGTTTTGTGAACTCAGTCACAGTGTTAATTACTCCCTCAGAGCCTGCCTGGTGTGTAGACTGTTAATACAATTATCTATTTTGGATAGTATAAGTTTGCAAATAGCGCAGCGGAATTGACTGTTGGAAATTTTTCTACTTGCACTCTGTTTTCTAAACTGAACCAAACCAGTTTGTTAATTAATTCTTATCTAGTAGAGTACGTTATATTGAATATGACATTGTATTGCCTACAACATGTTTTAAGATGACTGCCATGAATTCTGCATTATGCTTTTATCTGATCCAGCCGTCTTCTATGTTATTGTTTTTAACCCACGTCATGCACTAATATTTCAAAAGGGTGTTTGTAACTTGTAACTTGGTTTCACCGACATTGAAGAAGGCAGAGTGCCGAAACGCGTCTGTCGGTGCGGGGGGGGGGAGGGTCCCAGCACAATACAATCACTTTCTTAAGTAAAATCCTGTGAGTGCTCTCCTTTGGAAAATCAACCGGACGGTTTGAACGAGTGGAGAAATGTGAAGCGGTTCACCACCTCGGAGTTAGCACCCAAGGAAGGAGGAGCGGCGACGGTGAAAGAAACCATATATATATATGCAAATCCAAGGAAATCTGCCTGTTACGCAGTGCACCTGCCTATAACTCGTCGGTGCCAGCCGTGGCGGCAGAAGCCACAATTATCGAAGAGATCCAAGTCCCAATCTGGAAGGAGGCGGCACACCGATTCAACCACAGGAAGTTTATTGAAGCAGTACCAACGCATTTCGGCCGGAAAGACCTTTTTCGAGTTCGAAAAAGGGGCACACGCAAATAGTTGGTATCACCAGCAATACCCCACCTCGCAATGACAACATCCAAGGAACCAATACCATCGTTAATTTGGCAAATATTGACCTAACTGCGGCAGAACAACAGCTCTTATCCCTTAGCCTTTCCTACTGCCCTGAATCCAATTTTAATTATACTCAGACAAGGGCTGATATATATAAGTTTATTCTGAAACTTAAACTTAAAAAATTCCATTACCAACGTAACAAACAGAGTGACTCAGATAACATCGCTCAGCCAATATTGGAATCAGAAGCACCAATGTTAATGGTATCTGACCATGGGTTATTGCAGGACTTAAAAGATCTGGAAAGAGGTGACATGGTAAAACCCAGCACCAGCGGGACTCAAGGAGACTCAATAGAACTCATATCTCAGCAGAATCAAATATATATGACACATGCCAAGCCATCTACACCCTTTAGGTTAAAATCAAAATTTGTTCCTATTATGGCCAGAGATTCCATAGATGTTTTTAATGAGCAGATTGTGGCACAAATCAAAAAGTTAAACATCGCCATCAACAAATCACAAAGGAAACATACCAACCATGAGAGAAAATACTATCAACTTATCGATAAGCTCAAAAAGAATCACAAAGTGATCATTCGCAATTCCGACAAAGGCGGGAATATTGTTTTATGGCCTTTGAAAGAATATATGAATGAAGCCTACAGCCAATTAATTAATGTGGAATGCTACAGAAAAAGTTCTCCTATAAAATTCAAAGACACACAGGAACGTCTATTTGCACAACTGTTAGCTTGGAAAAGCACGGGCCTGTTAAGTTGGGATGAGTTTAAATATCTTAAGAAAGAATACCCCATTATCCCGGTGATTTATTTTATTCCGAAGATACATAAAAACATTGATAAACCACCGGGAAGGCCCATAATAGCAGCCTGCAATGATCTTTTGGAGAACTTATCCAGATATATTGGTTTTGTCCTACAAGACTATGTAAGGGGTTTGAAATCATATGTACAGGACACATGTGATTTCTTAGGGAAGATCAAAAATATATCATGGAAACCAACGTATTTACTTGTTGCATTGGATGTATCCTCCCTATATACATGCATTAGAAATAAGGATGGTCTGAGGGCTGTAGAATACTTCCTGATGAGCAGACCTATTATGTATGTCCAACACACTAATATGCTGCTTAAAATGATACTGTTTTGTTTGGAAAACAATTTATTTTTGTTTAATGGCAAAATGTACCAACAAATTCAGGGCGTTGCGATGGGGGCCAGCTTCTCTCCCAGGTATGCCTGTTTATTCATGGGCTGGTGGGAGGAGCTGGTCCTCATGCAACAATATGAGCAGACATACAAAACAAATGTTGTAACCTGGTTGCGTTATATTGATGATTTATTTATAGTTTGGGATGGTGATGTTCAAAGTGCAGTACACACAATAAAAGAAAGGGGGAGAAGGAACAACCCTACCTCATCCTCCTCAGAAACGCTGAAAACACACAAAAAGAGGTAGAGCGAATAACAGTCGTCCTATTAAACAATAATAGGACGACTGTTATTCGCTCTACCTTTTTGTGTGTTTTCGATGTTCAAAGTGCCACTGAATTTATTGCTCAATTGAACGATAATGCAATCAATCTACAATTTACATCTGCTATCAGCAGTGATACAGTTACATTCTTAGATGTACAGGTCCAAGTGTTGAATAACAATTTGTCCACTACACTATTTAGGAAACCAACTGCAGGTAATACTCTGTTACATGCATCTAGCGCACATCCACCCCATCTTATCAAAAGCATCCCTTATGGGGAAATGTTGCGCATTAGGCGTATATGTAGTAACGAGGAAGAGAGTAAGAAAAAGCAAGCAGAAAGCCGGGCTCGGTTTCTAGCTAGGGGATATAGAACAGAGATAGTGGATGCAGCTATAGCGAAATCTAAAGAACAGGCGCGAGATGATTTGTTGCGATATAAAAAACGAACTAGCGGTGAAACCTACAGTAAACAAGATGAGGCCCAACAATCCACCAGACTCATTCTGTCCTTTTCCCGACAAGAAAAACAAATCAGGGCGATTGTTAGACGCAATTGGCCCATTGTGAGGGATGACCCGGTGATTGGCAAATTTTTACCATCAAATCCAGATGTCACATTCAGAAAAACCAACAGCATGGGTAGTATGCTGGTAAGAAGTAATATTGAAGAGCCGGGCAAAAATATTTGGCTCGCAGCTAGAAAAGGATTCTTTAAATGTGCTACATGCAAGGCTTGCCAACATGGCATTAATACCAAGTCATATACAACTGCGTTTAATGCCAAAGTACAAGATATAGGGCAACATCTTACATGCAAAACAGAATTTGCGGTATATGTTCTGTCTTGCAGCTGTAATCTTAAATATGTTGGCAGCACTAAGCTAGCTGTACACAAAAGGATCCTGCAACATATCCGCGCCATCAATAATAATGATGCCGGCTAGCCAGTGGCTAGACACTTTAAAATCTGCCACAATAGCAATCAAAAGTATCTCAAGTATTATGTGATAGAGGCCGTACCACCACAGAAAAGAGGTGGAGACAGGGAATCAAAACTTAGACGTTTAGAAACTAGCTTTATTTTACAGTTTGATTCCAAACAACCTGGAGGCCTGAACGCTAGTGAAGACTTGTACACATTTTTATGAATTTTTAATGAATTTTTATGAATATGTATGACTAAGGTTCTTGATTGCAATTAGATGGAAACAATTTGAAAGAGAAATGGTACTTAAGATATACAAGATGAAACTCTAGGCCTGATACAAATGATTTGAAAATTCCTCTTAATGATCAGAATATACTAAATGAGAGATTTTTTTAGGACTTTTTTAAGGTTTTTGTACACGATTTTATATGTTTATGTGTATATATATTTTTATAGTTGAATTTTAGATATCATATTTATATGGACAGTATATTTTATACTTGTTATTATGTATTTATGAGTCTATTAGGGATCAACTTTAAATTAATAAGTATATGGAGTCCTAAGCACTGCTGCACTTTCAGTTTCCCTTTTGCACTTTAGTACTTGCCTACAGATGGAACCATGAGTATTTTACAGGAACATCTCATCTTGGGCATAGAGATACAAGATAACATGATTACAGTAGTATTTACTGGTAGTGGTTGATTTAGTATCTTAAGGCTGGAACCAGACATTTATATTTTTTAGTTTTCTACATATTGTATAGGTTTTGGGTTGACACTATATTAATTTAAGGTTCACAATTGGATTGGAATGTTTTCAGGATATTCTAAAGGTATTTAAGCCATCATGATTAATGTATTTATATATTTATTATGACAATTATCCGATATTGATTTGTGGTGTCCACTTTACATCCAAAGATTTTTTTTATATATTTATGAAGAAAAAATATGGTGACAGTGATGTAACATTTATGTGTATATTAGGTGGGACACTTCAAATGCAAATGAATTTGTTTTCTATGTCCATTGTGATGTCACTTGCACTAGCATTTTAAATAGCGGGGTGAATGTCCAAGCTGTGTCATGTGATCAAGGGCGGGATCGCCTGAAACGCGTCATGGCAGACTGGCAATAAAATAACACAGCACGATACTTGGGTCTACGCTCGTTTTTTCCTGGAGGTTAAGTTGGAGTGCCTAACGAGTTGATGCATATATATATAGCTATATATATAAATATATGGCACCGATTTCAGCATCCAGGACACATATGCGGGAGGACTGGGGCAATCACTGGCTTCAACAGACAGGTAGCTATTTTATAGTCTGCTTACACTTGCGGTACTCACTGTAGTAAAACATGATATCACACATGTGCTTTACTGCATTTTGCCCACAGTCATATGCTGCAAAACTCCTCAGTCACCACCATGAACATAATAGAAACACTGCCACTAACACATTTGTATAAATATCACCCTTTCACCAGTAGAGCGCTATGTGATCAAGGCCGCATGTCTGGCGGCCGAAACGCGTCATTTGGACATCTGATGCTCAAATAAACCATCATTGACTTTCTAACTTTGCCTTTGGAGTCTGTTTCCTGGTGTTGCGCCTTTCTTTGGATGGTGGTACCCCTGGGATCCTGCTGTGGAATATATATATATTTGTACATTTTACAATTATAAAATAAATTTAAATTAATAGTTTAATATTTGTTGTAAAGTAAATATATATATTTATTATGTATGTGCGTTTAACTTTTTTAATTACGTTTATTTGTTATATTTGTTAAAATGTATATTAAATCTACTTTATTTTTAAATTAATTTGATTATTTAATATATTTAATATTTATTATTTTATTTTATATATATAAAAATCGATATTTTGTACAACTATATTTCTAACATCAATATTTTTTGTTGATACTTTTTGTACTTACCTGTTTAAGTATAGGGAGTCGATATTTTTGCATTCTATATTTTTCATCAATATTTTTTACATCTATATTTTTTACATCGATATTCTGTCAGTGAACCGACAAGCAGGTTCAATCTTCCTTCTTCAGACAGCAATCCAGTCCTACCACAGCAGGGCAGTCCTTTCGGTAGCAGGGCATTCCTTCTTCTGAACCTTCTACAGGTCCAGGAGTGTTCTGAGGAGTGGTTCTGTAAGGCCCTATTTTTATACCTGGTGCCAGCCTTTGTGTGAGAAATTCCCTGACCTACCCCTAAAACTGGTTCTGGTCAATTCTTCTCCTTCCCCTGGTCCTGGTTCCAAACTGTCAAGGGGGCAAAAGCAAGAGCAGGCCTTGTGTCAGGTTCCTTTGTGTGAGTTGCAGGCAGGGACCTTTGAAATGTAATCAGGGCAGGGCACAGTTACCCCCAGCCATCCTGTCAGGTAGATCCGCTCACCTCACACCTAGTCTTCCTTTATCTCACACATGGAAGCAATACACAACCTATAGCCTGCAGCAGCAGAGCCATTACCAGTCATGTTATCCAGGACACTGGCAGGAAGGCACAGTTGTTTTGGGCACAAACTTCAACTTCGCAATTAAAGAGGATTTTAATTTACAATTCATTTAAGTGCAAACATTATTTCTCTATCTGCTCCCAATCTGTAGTTAGCACTTATTAAATATAATACCATAACCCAGTGTTAGTCTATGGGAGAGATAGACCTTACAATAGTGGAAAATTCCTTTAGGAGTTTATCACTGCCAGGACATGTAAAACATAAATACACATGCACTAAATTTAAAGTACAATGCTCCCTGCCCTAGGGGTGGTTACTGCTTTCCTTGTGGTGTCTTATAAGCATTTAAAAGGAAGGTTTAGGCCTGGCAAAAGGTTTAGAGTGCTGCTTCCCACTGGTACCCACTGGTACCATTTAAATTACAGGGCCTAGGTACATGCTATACCATTTACTAGGGACTTATAAACAAAATCAATATGCCAATTAGGTGTAGGCCAATTTTATCATATTTTAGGGAGAGAGCAGAAGCACTTTAGCACTGGTTAGCAGGGCTAAAGTGCACAGAGTTCTAATGTCAACAAAAACAATTAGAGAAAGGTAAAGGGGTGAAGGCAAAAAGAGAGGAATACCAAGCCAAGAATGTCAAGTTTAACAGCCTAAATTCAAGTTTGCCATAATTATGCAAAAGCAAATTAAGTAGGGGTGGGCGGTTAACTCCGCTCCGTGGACAGAGTTTGTGGTATTTTGCGACTCTGTACTCCACACGGAGCGTGGAGTTCAGCAAAAAACTCGGATGCGTAGCGGAGTTTGCCCCCACTGCCCACCATTACATACTTATGATCCAAGTTGACTTTGTCCTTCTTTCGTTCCTGGTGACATGCAATGAGAGGTGTAGATCGATGACGCCAGTGTGAGCGCCGCGCGAAGCTGATTGGTGGTGATGTTGATTTGAACGATGGACAAGGCGGGGGAGCTGTATGTACTGTGAGGATGTTGCGGTCTGTCTCTGAAGTAAAGCAGGTGAGAGGGCATGATAAGAAGAAGGGCAGGAGGGGTGAAGGGCAATAATAGAAACTTATTAGGGCAGGGTCATATCTACAGCAGTGGGCACTAAGCTTAAATCTGTAACCAGTGGTCAGCAAAGAAGGAGAAGTCATAACTAGCAAAAAGTGAAACGGCTTTCCGGGCTGCCCCTATGCCCATACAGCTGCACAGCAGAACCTCGCCACTGCTTATCGGCACGTTGATGAATTTTAGCTCCACGTCATTTTCATTTTAGATTGATGTCTAAGAGCTCAGCAGCACCATTGCTGATGGTCACTAGCTACATAGTACCCTGGCCCGTGCCATCCCTTGCCCCATAGTAATACCTCACTACTACTGCCTGTGTTCATACCTTCACTGGCTGGCACTGCAGCTACCGGCCCTTCTCTCACTTCTGTTGACAAACAGAGCAGCAGGATTGAAGCACTCCTGCGTTCACTGCCCACGGTTAGCAGGCCAGCAGCACCCCGTTACTCTCTCCTGTGTATGGGTGGGCGAGTGGAGCAACTCTGCCCACTCGCGGAACTCCACGGAATTCCACTGAGTTTTATTCAACTCAGTGGAATTCTGCATAGTGCAACTCCTTGAGCTCCGCCCACCTCCTAAATTGAGCCAATATTACACACTCCTATTCTAAACCAGGCCCGTAGTCACTTTTTTGGAGCTCGGATTTCTCCAGAGGGGAAAGGCAGTAGGCTGTATCTGGGAAGGTCACACCAAAGTCTGATAGGCTTGATGTGACGATCAGCTAAACTGGATTTCATGGTGGAAAAAGTTCCGAGTGTGACCAACCTGATTTGCTTGTCCAATGAGGTCTCAATTTGGGTAGTTGGTCCCATCCCTCGGAAGGTCTGAAAGAACAGAAAGTCTTCTTCTAAGTCCAAATTTTGAGGGGTTTCAGAATAAGTCCTTCTGGATATCATTAAGGCTCCCTGACCCTCATGACAACACTCAGGGTCCAGGACTCGCTCCAGCAGAGGCTACCGGCAGGGTCTAGTCTTTCAGTTGAAATGGGTCATTCCAGAAAAAGGGCATCTTACAGCTTTTGTTGCCCTTGTAATGACACAGGAAGTCAGCCAACTGAACCTTGGAGTCTACTTCCTTATCCTGGATACAATTGGATGTGGGCCCAAACCTTCACGTCTTCTCACAGGTTTCAGAGAGCAGGTTCAGTCTTCTTCTGTCCTTCCACAGTTTCAAAAAGTGTCCTGCTAAACTGTGGATGAGGTGCCACTTTTGTAGGATTTATTAACTAGTGTTTGGAACTGACTCGGGACACTCCCTAACCAATTAGGAAAATGTTCCCGGGGCAACCCTTTTAACTTTTGCAGCCCATCCTGTTTGCATCCCATTTCCACCATTCCAAGGGAAATCAAGATGGCACATGCCTTCCGCTCCTGGTGGGAGCATGTGGGCCAGCCAGGAGTGTTTTTAGGGAAATGAGCAGTCCCTTTCCCCTCAGCTATACCAAACTGGTTCTAGGGCTAGCTCCTCCTCCCACTGGGCTAGTGCTCAGTCAGCTACAGAGGTCTAAGACTTCCCTTGCTTCAAGTTTCTCCTTACACATGACTGTGAATAGACATGTCTCACCATGGTCCCTTTGAGATAAATTAAAACCTTGAACCCTCCCAATTGTTTTCCCTGGGCTGACAGTTGTCACATATCTCACCCACAGCCCATCCTGTCACCAGGCCTAAGCCATTGTCTCTGCTCAGGGAGCCATTTTCACACCTTAGTAAGGTTAAGCACTGGCAGGCTAATGCAGATTAGCCTCAATGAGTTTCAGGCAGGGAAAAGGTCACTTTCCAAAAGTTACTATTCCTAAATATTTGTCACAAATCAAACTTCACGATTGAATTGGACTTTTAAAAAACATTAAAGACCGTGGTTGAACCATTTCTCTATCTTGTTACAAACCTGAGTTACTAAATTTAATATATTAATCTGCAATCTAGTTTCCTCAAAGGACAGCCAGAGCCTAAACAATGAACTAGCTTTTGGGGGCTTGTTACTGTAGAGACAAAGTAACTTTCAATTTCTACGTTTCCCACTTTTAAGTATTAGGCACCCTACCTCGTGGACTACAAGGCCTACTTAGGGGTGATTGACAGGCCAGGCTACAGGTTTAAACTGTAGCAGTCAGACTACATTGGTAAGCCTGAAGCTATGTTTTACTTCTCACACTAGTGGATGGTGTAATGCATTTTGCAGTCCACAGGTGACATTTAACTTACCATCAAACACACAAAAGGTGATGGGAGGAGTACTTGCAATTTGTCTAAATACTGACAATCATGGTAGCATTTCAACCCATTGTTCTTTACCCACCATGCCACCTCGACTTCGAACCAGCCATATTCAAATCAGTGTTGACCAGTAGGAACTGTCCAGCCCAAACTGCCAGGCCAGGTACTCCCTGAAACAGAACACAAACAAGCCCAGACATGAGTCCCTTAGTCAATGTGTTACTGGAATTAAGCTACACCTGACTGAATAGCCCCAGTTAGGGCAAAACTAGTTTTGGGTTGCCAGTGTTAGACAAATTGCAAGCATTCCTCCCATCGTCTTTTGTGTGCCTGATGTAATGCCCTAAGTGGCCAGGGGTATGCCAAGATGTGGCTCCCTTGCTCACTGTGCCACTGGAACTAAGCTACACCGGACTGAAGAGCCACAATCTGCGTGAAAACGATCTTGGGTTGGTTGTTTTCCCTGAAGAAGCAAGAACGTTTTCATCACAAACCTCTTTAGGGCGTCTATATAAATGTTAGCCTCTATGAAGCCAGACCACTTAAAAGGCTAGGTTTGCATAAGGGGCAATATTTCTCAAAATACTTGCTGAAGTGATTACTTGAATATATGTAATAAAGCAGTAGTGGACACCAGAAGAATGCACGTTCCGTGACGCAATCAGAAAGCTGGAAGGAATTCAGCTACATGTCATTGTGTGACAATATGAGGTGACAGTTTTCTTGAGTGCCTAATGACTGAATTTCATTGTATTTTCTGTTTTGTCAGCAGCAACGTTTAGCAGCTAGTGCTGCTCAGGTTGTGCACCAATTCATTGACTTCATACCCAAGCTTCCTCTCCTCTAAGGCCAGGTAGCATGTTTCAGATTAATTCCTCCACCAGCAGCAATTTTGTCCTTAAACTACAGCTTGTTAGCTGCCAGCTCAGATAAGGTCAAGGTGTGAGAGAACATTTTACCAGCCCTCCTCGGTATTACAGATGAAGAGGCTCCAGGGCACACTAGCATCAGCCTTTTGGGATTTCTGGCTCATTTTTATCACCCTCTCCTTGTGTAAGGATTTAATCTAGACAAATGTGAGATTAGCTAAGGTAGAAAGATTCTGGCTCTTTTTGATCACTCTCACCTTGCATAAGGAGGTAATCTAGACAACTGTTAGTCCAGCCATGATAGATAGATTCAACTCCGTGTTCAACTGAAGATAGCAAAAATCTGATGCAAAAAGAGTTTGATCAAAAAAACAAAATGAGCCTACCAAAAATGAACAATATAACATTGCCAATTAAAAATCAAATTACATTTTGCACCCAAATCTGTAGCTTAATTTAATTTTTAAAAATATTTTTATTGTAATTTTTAACAAAACATAGACAGAGGGACAATCCTACTCAACAACGTGAATGTCATCACATTTCTAATACAGCTGCACAGAGACCATAATGTGGGCCTTTCATCCAGGCTCCCAGAAACAAAATACGAATACAACAAAGGTATCCTGGACAACACAGCAACAACCGTATATTATACTTCCCCTCCTTTTCAGGCTCAGCCCAATGTACTGTCAGTCGTCGTTCTCGATTCAGCCCTCATAGAATCCAGCCCATAGAAGGCCCTCCACCCGCCCCAGACCTTATAAAACTTACGGGCTCACTTTTTCAGCTGCCATGTAGGTGTGCATCCCATTTCTCCATTCACGTATGGAGGGAATCTCAAGTGCACCCCAGTGGCTAGCTATGTCTCTCTTGGCCACTACTAATCGTAATGTACTAAACATGAGTTTGAATCGGGGGAGATCAACATTTGGGCTACCCAACAGGGCGAGTTTAGGATCAAGCGGGATCTGGACCTCCAGTAAACGGGAGACCTCTTGAGTAATTCTGGTCCTGTGGGACTGTATGTGGGGGCATTCCCATAATGTGTGTAAGAAAGAACCTATTGCCTCAGTACAATGAAGACAGGTGAGGGTCGGTGCTTTGCCCATTTTGAATAACCTATTATGATCGACAACACCCTGTGGAGAATTTTGAATTGTAGGAGACGGAGGCGTGCCTTTGCATCAATGTGACCTCCCAGCCAATATTCTCAAACTCCCCCAGGTCTCATTCCCATCTCTCCCTTAATTAATATAGGGAGACTGGCATGCTATTATGGATAGTGCAATATGTCTGGGATACTGCCATCTTACCCAAACTCTTCCATTAGTAAGTGGCCCTCTAGTAGAACATATTCTGGGATTTCCATCTCAACCATCCCCTCTGCTTGTCAGGCATGAAGGAGCTGTGCATATTTAAGGAATTGGGATGGGTGTAGATGGTAGGTCTTCTGGGCACAGGAGAAGGGAATGATATCACCTGCTTCAAGAACATCTCCAATTTTAGAAATGCCTATAGTGTCCCATGTCCTAAAGCCCTGCAGTTTTGCGATTTCCTTCAACCACGTCCCGGCCCATGAGGGGCGTCTCTCTTGTGAGCCCAGCCCAGTATTTTTGCTCCCCGACCCCATGCTGCCAAAGCCACTTGTATAATAGGCTACAGTGGTTCTGTCAGCATGCTGTGTCCTCCACTTTTGGAACTGACTACCGCTTCGTGCTAGGGGTTTCGTCCCATGAAGTAACTCTCCCCCTTGAGTTTATCTGACACATGCAGGTAAGCCTCTCTTTTGCTAAATCTTTCTAACCTCGCCCAGTGGAGCATTGCCAGGGCCTAATCCCTCTGATCTAATTTTAGCTCCTCTGACAACTTTCATCGAATAAAGGACGCCTCAACTCACCTTTCGGTGAGTAATATGACACCCTCACATTAGCTAATCAGCTGCTATGTCCCTTTGTTTGGAACACTATTTTGAATCCTCTTCCGCTTTTTTAGGCTGTCAACCCCCCATCCTGTCCTGAAGAAGACCCGCTATGACATGCAAATAACGCTCTGTCAGGGTCGAAACGTCGACGAACATATATGGTTCAGATTAACGAAATCTCTTGGTGTCTAATCAACAAGCAAACTTGCAGTTCACCAGAATTATCGCCGACCTTTTTTCTGACCTTTTTGTAAATGAATTGTACATACCGTCACTTTGTATATATGCAGTGCACCACTATCACTGAGCACCAAATGTCACCATTTCACGTTTCACTTTTTTAGTAATCCTTGTCTTGACAGCCTTCTTGATTATTTGTATATATTGACTTTGGCTTATATAAAAGGAACGTTTTTTGCAAACATACATTAGTAGGTGTTTTGCTTCAATATATGTTCCAACTTCATGTGATTTAACCAAAGGTAAAAATTCTTCACTGGTCAGACTTATTCAATAAGTATCGAAACTTCCATTGTTTCTTCATACAAATTTAATTTCTTCAAAGCAATTGGGTTCTCCCCGACAGAACCACTGTAGCCTATTATACATATACCCCGGTTCTGAGGGACACAGGGTCACCCCATTGTTGTTGCATTATGCCAAAGCCACTTGTGTTGCCGGCACCAGATTGTGTGAGTCCTTCCCTCCATACAAATAGTGAAGATATGAGTGCTTTTCCAGCCCCGCGCGTTCTGTAGATTAATTTTTAATTATGAACTGTTAATGCTGAATGATAACTGCTGTGTAACCGTTTAACAAGGGATTTAAAATTAAAAAAAGAAATTGAAGACTGCCTCTGTACTGGAATGTGTAGTTGAGAAATAAGTGGGAAAAAAGATATTTTATTACCCTGCAAATATATTTAAATGGGTGTTAGATGGAACAATATGGCGATCTCCGAATTATGTAATGCAATAAGGCTAGAAATAAAGGAATATATTCTCATTGTATTTTTTAAATAAATGCACAAACTGATGCAATTCGAGGGACCGACATGGAAATAAATAGGTATATCCACATTCTGAGGTTAAGGACTTGGGGGCCGATTACGATGGCGGAAGGCCCGCCACCGCCAGCCGTGTGGTGGCGGGCCCTCCGCCATCTGACAGCAATTTTCCCCCCGCCAAATTATGTTGGCAGGGGGAATCGTCCTAATACTGCGTCGGTCGCAAAGATCGCCCGCCACGGTTCCGCCACAGGCAATCGTACCGATTGGCTGGCGGAGCGGTCAGCATGGTTTGAATGGTGGCAGTGCCTAGCAGGCACTGTCCACCAAATTACAATGCTGGCTGAAGCCAGCCTTTCCATGGCGGTGAACCTGCCATGGAAAGGCTGGCGGGGATTGGATTCGGGGGCCCGTTGCGGGCCACCCTTGTGTTGGGGGGGTGGTGCACTGGGGGTACCACATTTTCCTGCACTAAGTGGCAGGCACTGCGTGGTGCCTGCCATGTAGTGCAGGGAAATGCATAACATGGCTGTTTAGCATTGCGGCGGGTGCTGCAGCCAGCAGCACCCGCCGCAATGTTAAACGGCCTGGATGCGACCGCCATGGTGACGGTCGCATCGTAATACAACGTGTGGGACGGCGCCTTACAAGCGGGCGGTCCCAGTCACTGCAACGAAAGCGGGCGCATTCGAGTCTGCCCGCCATCGTAATCGGCCCCTTGGTATTTACTCCTGCAGTTCAAACAAATTTCACAGCAAACCTGTGCCAGTCGCAATGCACTCATGGAAATTGTTTGTGAATTTCTTTTTTCACTTCACAGTTGGTATTTCCCAATGCATAATTTTAAACATTGTACAATTTTGCACTGGGAAATGCCACCAAATCTGTGAAATGGCACTATTTTGTCCTATTTTTTTCTCTACGGGGAAGTTATTTTCTCTTTGGAAAAACCATCTTTCAGCATAGACTCCCACCATATAAAGTTATCTACTAGTTCCTGAACGGGATCAAATCTCGGCTATTTCCAGACAGAAAAGAGGTTGAAGAGAAGTTTGTGAATACCCGCATGCCTGTGTATATTTCAGTGTTCACAAACATAAAAGGCAAACCACACCTTAAAACACACACTCGCTACCCCTTGCGTAGGATTTACTTCCTCTTAATATTACACTATTGATCGTGGTATAATATAAAACAGGACTAATACATTTTTGACTGCAAAGTCTAAGTTTGAAAATTCCTAGCATGCAGAAATCCATGTAATGTGTGTGTAAGTCAAACAAACATTATAAAATTAATTTGTGGATCTGTCCAAAGTTTTAAACTTTTCCTGGAACGCTATTAGGAAATTGACAAGTAGCTGGCAATATAAGGAAAATTAACCAGGGTAAAGGTTATGTTTTCTTCCAATTTAAAACATGGCTATGATCTATTCAGTGCAATATAAGGGTTTCACACTTAAAGATACAGGGTCTAGCAATTTATTTTATGTGCTGTAGCTTGTTATTTATAACTTGCAGAGAATGTGATGATATTACCCACATTTCAACTCTAAAAGTTCAGTCTAGTCTATGTTTGTGTATTTGTATAGTGACATCAGTGAAGATGAAGAAAACTTTGTTGTAGAACTATGGAAAAAATGCTGGATATGGGACAAGCTCTTAGGCAGCATATGTATTCCCCTAAACACGGTGAAACATGCAGAAGAGGTAAAGTATTTGTGCTTATCTTAAATGTATTAATTTATATGGGACAACATTGTTGGAGTAGACTGCAACTTGTAAATGTGTATCAGGGAAGCTTGGTTAGGAAAACTTTAAATAGAAATAGTTCACGAAAAGCAAAAACAGTGATGCATTTTCCGGTCGACCGCTGATGAGTGACTGTTGAATACAAAAAGAAATAAGTCCTGCTTTTTTGGCAGGTCCATGATAACCTGTTTAGCTTAATCCATTGTTCGTGTACTGCTTCTTAATGCATGTTTACTCTGTAAATTAGCTTGCATTGTACAAACCTGCAAATCAAACGATTTTTTTATATTTACTATTCCATCTTCTACCTACAGTGTACAGCATTGCTTGTTAGTAGCACACCTATGTCAGTGGAATATGGCATACAGGTTAAAATTAACCAGAGCTCTATTTATCTTAACTTTACTGTGAACAAACATTATTACATATGTGTATATGTGTTTGATCTACCATTGTCTCATCTAAATAAATATAAGTTGATCAAAATTATGATATTAATTAGGTTGAGCAATGTTGTGCACAGTAACTTCGAAAAACTTCCCAGGATATTGATAACCATTTTTTACAACTCATTTGGGCTGCAAAATCAAGAGGCCAGTGGCTATTTTGACTTTTAACCGTTGTGTGTTGAGCACCTTTTAGGTCTTGGGTTAGCCAAGACATTTTGATTTTACTAAAATATGTATAATATACTTACATATAGGGGCTTTCACCCACCTCTCTTCATCCATTGGTCTGTTGTGTCATTCTATTTTGCTTCCACCCACTATAGCATACATCCTGTGGCAGTGGGTCACTCTACTTAAACCACTGGTTAACTTTACTTTGAGTGACTACATTTTGCTCTCTCACAAAGAGCATATCCACACATAAGCTAGTTCTCTACAGTGCCAGTGCATGTGTTTTTACTTTGTAATTACTTTAGAGTGGCATTTGTGTTTAAAGCCTGATATGAAAGCAGGGCGCTTCTGATGCACTTTCCATCTTTATCAGATCCTATCTCCTGACAACGCTGTAGTAAATTCCTTTTGGAGTTTTTTGTTTTTCTCACGGGTGCCCGACCCTTCAGGGGGCCCCCAATCCTTTACCTGGGACCCATCCTTCCCAAGGTCAAAGAATATCTGTGGGATATGGAAAACTCAAGGACCCCCTCATCACATTGTGCGGGGGGGCATCATTTTGCATAATGCCTCTGGTTTTCCTGATTGCCACTATTTCACACCACACGTGATCGTGTCCATTTGAAATTGTTCTGCATTGAGCTATCCTCTTTTTCCTTTTTTCCTTTCACTCCTTCCTTCTTCTTTAGTTTCTTCTTTCCTTATTTCTCTTCTTTCTTTCCTTCTTTCTTTCTTTTGTTCTTTCTTTCTTTCCTTCTCACTTTCTTTTTCTTTCCTTCTCTCTTTCTTTCCTGCTCTTTCCTTTATTTCTTTCCTTCTCTTTTCTTCTTTATTTTGATCCTTCTTTCTTTCCTTCTCTCCCCGCTACTTTCTTTCAGTCATTCCTTCCTTCCCTCCCTCTTTCTTTCTTTCTTTCCTTCTGTCCCTCCCTCCCTCTTTCTTTCCTTTTCTCTTTCTTTTCTTTCCTTCTTTCTTTCTCACTTTTCTTTCTTTCTTCCTTTTTCTTATCATTCCTTCCTCCTTTCTTTATCTTTCATTCTTTCTTGCCTGCCTTTTTTCTTACCTGTCTTATTTATTTCTTCCCCTATCCTTCTTTCTTTCCTACTCTCCTTTCTCCTTACTTTCTTTCCTTATTTCCATTTCTCTCTTTCTTTTATTCTCTCTTTATCTTCTCTTTCTTTCATTCTCTTTTCTTCTCCCTTTCTTTCTTTCCTTCTTTCATTCTTTCTTTCTTTCCTTCCCATTCCTTCTTTCTTCCGCTCTTCTTCTTTCTTTCTTGCTTTCTTTCTTCCTTCATTCCTTTCTTCTTTCTTGCTTCCCCTTTCCTTCCTTTCTGTCTTTTTTCTTTCCTGCCTTCTGATTGACATTTTAGGACATTTTAGCTAAGACCTTTTGAATTTACTAAAACTTTGTTTATAACATAGCTACTCCTAAGGTTTCAGCCAGACTTCATCTATTAGTCTGTGATTGGTCAGCCCACTTAAGCCATTGGCTGATGCCACTAGGAGTTATAGCATGACACCCTTCCACAATTAGTTCTCTTCAGTGAAAGGGAGTGCTCTGGTAATGTGTGGGTTTTTTTCAAGCCAAAAACCCTTTTTGTCTGTAGCAATTTTTCTTTTTTTTTTAGAATGATAAATGCCCTGCATATTCTCAAAAATATAGATTTGCTAGACAAAACACAAATTGCCAGAAGGATGAGGGCCAGTGCCAGCCGTTTTGGCTTTGCCAATGTTTTTTTTGGTATTTGTTATGATGGACCACAAACGTCTATTAATTAACCTGTGCTTAACCCTCTCGTAGCTTGGTACAAAGCAGTCTGGCTTAACTTAGAGGTAAAGTGTAACATTGTTATGCAGCACACCAACAGTAATAAACTGAGAGCTCAACACAAGAAAAATCCCAAACCAATTTGGATTTTTTTTCATTCTAATGAATAATCCCTAGAACCAGAGATATCCAATTTTAAAATTTTAGGTGAATATAGCGCCTAAAAACACAAAGCACCACTCCCGTTCATCTGATCATGCTAGATGGGGGGGAAAGTCACAAGTTCACGCTGACCATGATGGAGAACCAGCCAGATACAGGGACCAGGAGATGAATGGGTTTTGCTAGAGTAGGAGGTAACCTAACATGACAAGGGAATACAACAGGGGGATATATTGGCAGTTTTCTTCTCATTCACCAATTACAATGTGCTTCAAGGAGGTGGGAATAGGATCTTCACATTCTACCATGTCCACCAGGGACTAAAAAAGTTCTGCTGTGGCAGGGCCACCAACATGTGCAACATGTATCTAGACTAAAACTTACCCCACCATTCTCCCAATATAAATTAACCACACCTAATGAGTGTTTATACATGATGAAGGTTAGAGACCACAGATTGTGCGCCCGGACAGCCAGTAGCCACTCCCTCCACAGCAACACAGATTAAACGTTTTGTGTCCATGTAATATTAGTTCGCTACCACTATGACCTATCACCTTATAGCCTGGGTTGATAGGTCAGCAGTCAATCTCTCTCATAATGGGTACAATGTAGTGTTTCCCAGTCATAAGAGCTCAGCCAAATAGAAAAGCAAAGGATGGAGTACTTGCAGAGGACACACATAATTGTTCAGTTTACTAAGGTGGAACACAGGAATAACCAGAATAACTAACAGGGTGTGATGGCATAGCATTTCAAAGCAAAGCATATGATCATTCTCTAATGAAATTAGTTCAACGTTTTTGTACTTGGGAGTGCAACGCAATAATGAAACAATCACACTTCTTTATTTCTCAACCTCTAATTTATTCTAAGAACATGTCAAATATTTCGGTAGGTTTCCAAATAAATTATTTATTAATACTACAAGTACCACAACAATGACATAGAAAAAGGAAGAATCATTTCATTATCTGTCTATGGGCATAGAAAGTGGCCTTTTCTGAAAGACTGCATGCATCTTATTTGCATTCAGAATATATAAAAGTTACTGAGACTCAGCTGTAGCACACCTACGTGGCTATATTTGTTGACTCTGAAATTCGATTACTGGCTGTATGAATCAGTGCTACACTGTTTGTTGAACAATATAGAGCATTTCACAAGAGGAAAATCAATACCCATGAGTTTGGAACATCAACTGCATTAACAGGTTTATAAAGGCAAAGCATAGAGGCTGTATTTAAAGAACCACATATTTGGAAACTGGATTACACAGAATATAACCTTAATACAATTACCCTGTCACTTCTTTTTAACGTAATTACACTTGAATAAACATCTCATTTCCAACCCCGCAATCATTTAGTCATATTTATTATTTAATTCTGAACATAGTTACAAAGGCATCTGACAAAAACCATGATTGACACTCGGTTAAGGACATAGGGGCCCATTACGATACTTGGCGTAAATAAATCCGCCAGGCATGGAAGCGGCAAAAATCCGCCCGCACACACCGTCTGAACACCGACCACGCCATTACGATTACACAAACCGAAAACCGCCATCGGCGGAAAAATCACACAAAATACCGCCCGCCATCGTCCGAGTCGGAGTCAAACCGCCCGCCACGGACGGAAACACGCACGACAACACAAAACCGCCCGCCCTCACGGCCGACACACCGCACGTGAAATTACGATCGCACCGCCATGAGCGCGGGAAAACTACAAACATACCGCCCGCCAGCGCAAACTACGCCGATGAGAATCGACACGGCAGAAGCCATGGCGCCCACGTCCCTGCACAGAAACCATCCGCTCACAAAACCAATAGCACACAACATGGCCAACAAGTCCACACAGCAAGGCACGCACAAATACACAAGCACAGTACACATCCCGAAAACACCCCCCGGACAAACAAAAACTACAAAGGCCAGAACCCCAGACACAACACACCTGAAAACAACAGACCATGAGGACACACCCACATAGGTAAGTACAAAAGCAGCACTCCCACAGACCACAACCCCTTGCAACATTGCAAACCAGAGAGGAGAGGAGAGGACACAGTGACACAGCAAGGACAGGAGCACACCACAGAAACGCACACATCACAACCACCACCACCACCACCACCAAACACCGGCACCACAAACCCCCTGCACATTACACAACACACACCGCACCAGCACCACAAACACCATGGCACCACAAAGAATGCCCAAGTTCACGCCCATTGAACTGACGGTCATGGTCGACGAGATCATCAAGGTGCACCCACAAATCTATGGGAACATGGTCCAACACACACCACTAGCCACCAGAAACAGAATGTGGAACCGGATCGTAGACCAGGTGAATGCAGTCGGGACCCTGCCCAGGAACAGAGTCGAAATTAACAAACGGTGGAATGACGTCAAGAGCCTGGTCAAGAAGAAGGAGGGCAAAAACAGAGAGCTGGCTGCCGTCACTGGCGGAGGGAATCCCGCGCTCTTCAAGACCTTCAAAGCGTGGGAGGAGAAGGTGCGAGTCATCATACATCCCGAGATCCTCGCCGGATTAGCAGGGGGAGTGGAGGCTGGTAAGTACAAACTAATGTATACCAGCACACCGCTATGTACTCACATGCACTACCACCATGCCACAGCTCCCAGGGACAAACACCCCCATGTCCAGCACACAATACACGACACACACATGCAACAGACACCACCACACACAGCCCAAACAGAACAACTGTAAGATGCGTGGGGACATGTGTACATTCAGCCAGCCACGTAACCACCAACAGGTCCCCAAATATGCCAGAAGCGCCACAACGAGCACCCACCACACCCATGTGTCCGCCACAGCTGCACAAACCGACAAGTAACAGGTAAGTGGCAGGAACACAAAGTGCAGTGGGTGGGACGGTGGACAGCCCAAGTACAACACACACCAGGCCCCTAGTCCCACAGCACAGCAAGGAGGAGCATCCCCCACACCCCACAGCCACGTGTCAGCCACCGCAGTGCACAACGACAGCCGAAAGGCAGACATCACGGTCCACAGCAATCGGTGTCAGTGGGTGTCCAGCCACCCCCACGACCCACAACACCCCCCCACCCCCACAGACCTGCAACATGGAGCACCCCCGCTTAGAGCCATGTGGCATCCAGTACAGTGCACGCACGAACAACCTGCAGGTGGGAAACTGGACAGGGCTGGATTACTGGAGGCATGAGGACCGGCACACGACCAACACATGGGACATGTCACGTAGCAGACGAAAACGCAGCACCGCCCACCGTCACGAACAAGTGAACAATGTGCACACGGACATGAACAACAGACTCACACCCCACATGACCCATCACAGACATAGCAACACCCAAGGAGCCACGTATGCATACACAAGCCACACTGAAAATAGTACCACACGGCAGCCACTGTGCAACTCATCACACACAACCGAAACACCATTGAAGTCCTGTCCATGTAGCCCCTACTGCCTGTCAACCACACACCCCACAACTACGCCTATGTAAGACAAACAACACTAGACGCAACAGAGCGGAACAACAGAAATGTACACGAACACCACTGAACCCATCAAACACACAGACACACCATGCACATACAACATACCATCCATCCCATCCGTCAGCCCCAGTCTCATGAAAGGCATGTCATCCGCACAGCTGCCACACATACAGCAGTCACGCTAAGATACATGCCCATGACCAACCATGTGCCAGAAGTCAATGAAGCGCACGACACACTGTGAGCAACAACACACAACATGGGCCACACCCCCCACGAGCACTGCAGTGATGCACATGGCACAGGGCAGCACGCACACCAAGGAGATGGGACAACTGCAATACGTTGGCTTTCACACACAACCATCACTCACTCATAACGATGCGTCCAATGCCATGTCCAGTAATCACAACAGACAGCAAATATGCAGGCCATGTCAAGCATGCACACACCTCAAACCATGCACTGTCATGCTGCCACAACACATGTCACGTTCGGCACCCATGGCTCACAGCATGTACCCCAAAAGCATATTCCCTCCCAAATGCGAATCTGGGGCATGGCCCCCATGTTGCCATATGCGTTCCTAAGCGTTCCATTTGAACCCCAAAAGCATATTCCCTCCCAAATGCGAATCTGGGGCATGGCCCCCATGTTGCCATATGCGTTCCTAAGCGTTCCATTTGAACCCCAAAAGCATATTCCCTCCCAAATGCGAATCTGGGGCATGGCCCCCATGTTGCCATATGCGTTCCTAAGCGTTCCATTTGAACCCCAAAAGCATATTCCCTCCCAAATGCGAATCTGGGGCATGGCCCCCATGTTGCCATATGCGTTCCTAAGCGTTCCATTTGAACCCCAAAAGCATATTCCCTCCCAAATGCGAATCTGGGGCATGGCCCCCATGTTGCCATATGCGTTCCTAAGCGTCCCATCTGAACACCAAAAGCAAAGTACAAACCAGACCCAGGATGGGCCAGGAGCCCGCATACACCAGAGTCACAATGAGTAGGGGCACAGCAACACACCCATCGGCATGGCCAATCCGTCCCATGCCACATGTGCACAGCACACAGTCCCATTGCCAAGCACACACAACTACAAATGCCACAGCCACACACACGCCTCAGGGAAACCCATGTACGAGATTGCACGAACTGTCAATGTCAGACGACAAATACATACTTCGCCAGGTGCAACACAATAACAAATCTCATTCTCTCCACAGGTGACGAACTGCCGGATGCTGGGGATGGAGACAGCAGCCAGCACAGCCAGCCCACAAGCCCCCAACGAGGACACACGGATGTGGAGGATCTCACCTCCTCTTCGGACACGGACCACCAAGCAGGCCCATCTGGTGTGGCAGGGCCCAGCCGCTCCCCAGGACCCCTCCTACCCACCAACCCATCATCCAGGGCTGCTGAACAGTCCCAGCCCCCTGCTGCCACTGTCGTTGCGGCCACACCCACGGTCATTGCGGCCACACCCACGGTCATTGCGGCCACTACCACTGCCGCAACCGCCACCATCGCCGCACCGACCACCACCGCCGCCACCACCACCACGTCTTCGCTGGCACCAGCCCCAGCGCAGGTGGTGGCCCGGCCGACTGGATCCACCCTGGGAGCCACAGCGAGGACCGTGGTGAGCAATGTGGCTAGTGGGCAGGCCGGTGGCAGCAGGACTGGTAGCAGGAGCAGGGTCAGGGAAACGCCAGCCTCCCCTGGGAGCCATGCCCTGCCTCAAATGGGCAGAGTCCTTGGGGCCTATGAGGAGGCCCAAGAACAATGGGTCAGGTCTGCTTCAGACACGCGGGAGGTGCTGGGGGTGCTGAGGTCCATGGACGCCCGTATAGGTCAACTCGTGGACCTCATGGGCCAGCTGGTGGTGGCGGTGAGGACACGGCCAGGGATAGCAGCTCCCCTCCGCCACCACCTGCCGGGGCGCAGGGTCGAGCAGCAGTGTCCAGTTCCCCTGCGTCCACAGCCAGTGAGCACACCTCAACCACCAGCATGTCGCAAGCAGGCACCCCCTCGCAAACATGGAAGGGGCCGTCCGAAGTGGAAACCGATCTCCCGGGAGGACTTCGCACGCTCCAAACGCAAGTGAGGCAGCCAGCCAGCCTTCCTTGACCAGCCACTGCATTGACTTGGACTACGATCCCACTCCACACAGCCATCTGGATGGCATGTGTGTGTTGGACTATGGACATAGAACCAGTGGGTACACCCTGAGCATCACGCAGCCATGACCGACAGCTCATTGTCACTGCACGCACCACTTTTGTCATCACCTTACACACAATCACATGTCACAGTTTGTAATAAATGCACCTTTTTCACTAACTGCTGTTTGTGCCCTGTGTTTTATTTGTACGGAATACAACGGCCACCTTGGGCGGAAAGGCACCTGATGCGTGGCATGGCAATGGAATCCGGAGGACCTGTAGGGACCTAGGGGTGGGAGACAGAACAGGAGCACATTCAATGAGTGTGTCACACACCCATCACACAGTACATGTCAACAACTACAAGCAATGTACACACATCGCACAGAGCAATAGGGCACAATGCCACAGTCACCAACAGTGGCATACTACCCTGGCCATGGAGCGTTGACACACAGCACGTAGTGAACAAACGGCCACCCTGACACAGCACACACACACCTGCACAGATACAGCCACATCAGCCGTCGTACATGGACACTCACCGTCAAGTGAAGTAGCGGGCGATGAGCTGCTGCCGCACATTCCCAGCTTCCTCCTCTCCGCTGTCCTCCTCACTCGAGCTGTCCTGGTCTGCGGGCTGGGGCCCTGGTTGATCTCCGTCATCCACAATGAGGGGGATCTGCTTCCGAATGGCCAGATTGTGCAGCATGCAGCACGCCACCACTATCTGGCACACCTTCTGTGGGGAGTACGCCAGTGCACCCTCGGTGCGGTCCAGGCACCTGAACCTGGACTTGAGGAGGCCAAAGGTACGCTCGACCACACGTCTGGTCCTCCCATGTGCCTCATTGTATCGATCGTCTGCTGGGGTGCGAGGATTCCTCAATGGACTGAGCAGCCATGCCCCATTCGGGTACGCAGAGTCACCTGGGTGTGAGGGACACAGAGAACCGTTGCTATTCCAACTGGACAGGGGACAGCATCGCACAACCAGCATGCTACACCACTCCACATACTCACCGACAATACAGCCACGATCCTGTTGCAGATTGGCCATCAGTCGTGGCAAGATGCTGTTGCGCATTATGTGTGCGTCATGGGCCGAGCCTGGGAACTTTGCACACACGTGGGTGATCACCATGTCCGCAAGGCACACCACTTGCACATTCAGGGAGTGCGTGTGCTTCCTGTTGCGGTACAGGTGCTCAGTGGCCTGTGGTGGAACAAGGCCAACATGTGTGCAGTCAATGGCTCCAACGACGTGTGGGATTCTGCCAAGGGCATAGAATGCACCCTTCACTGCCGCCAATTCACGAGCCCTGGGGAAGCGGATGTACCTGTTTCGGCACAGCATCATGGCTGCCAGTACATCCCTCAGCACCTTGCTGAACATGGGCTGGGACATCCCTCCTCCACTGCCCACTGTGTGCTGGAATGACCCAGTGGCGAAGAAATGCATGGCGGCCATCACCTTAGCCGTGGGGGTGACAGCAGTCGGATACACCCTGCGGGGACGGAGATGGGGTTCTAACATGGCACACAGTCGATGCAGGGTTGGCCTGTCCAGCCGAAACTTCCTAATAACCTCTGTATCGTCCATGTCACCAGCAATTGGTATGGGCGGTCAATGTTCGGTCCCCGCCTAGGGAAATTGCAGAGGACACATGTCAAAGCAACACAACACATAGCAATTTCGCATACACATCACTGACATGACTGAGCAAGCACATGAGCCACAGCCCAGCTGTCAAGCTGGGACGGCACGGCCACAATACACTTACACAGGTCTCCCAACAATGGCAATGGCTAGTGAGACATACCACTGCCATGTGCATGCACATGGGGATCTAGGCCCCAATGACTTGCGGGGCGTGCTGATGGGGACTGACTGCATATTCGTCAAGGGGCAACGCCACGGCAACATGAGTGTCTGCTGAGCATGGAACTGCTTCCGAGGCTGGATGAGTATGGCACACGACGACGACGATGTGGGCACAGGCTGAGCGGCCAAAACAAGTGGGACCTGTGGCACGAGGGGATATGAGACAGTAGTAGGTGTCAGCACTGCACCCTATGTCCACATTGACAGCCCCATGCCAAGACGGCTGTGTGCTTGCAGTCACACGTCACTGGTGAGAGGTTACATTGCACGTGCCAGGTGGCAGACGTACATAGTGGGAGCTGGCACGTGTGTGCATGTGTCTCCTGTTCAGGATCCACCAGATGGGCGCTGACTCTGTACTGACCATTGGACACAGCATGTTCCGTGGAAGGCTTGTGTGTGTGGGATGGTGGCACTGGATGTGCCTCCGTTGGGTGGGGGGCCATGCACAGGGCGGGTACGTCGATGATTGCGCATTGTTGGTCACGGTGGGTGCACCAACTAAGATGTGTTGCCCTGTGTTCAATTCCTATGTCCGCATGATGATGGACTGTGGATGTGGGCAGACTACACATTGGTCGATGTGCTGTCTATATGCATGTGCCTTCACACCAGGCACTGCTGCCCCTGCACATGTGACCCCTGCTGGACTCGCTGCTGGGTCTGTGGAGCTGATGCACCTTCTGTGCGTGGGGCGGACAGCTCTCCTCACTTCCCTCATTGCGCATGTCATGACTTTGCCGCAGGTGACATGGATCATGGAGGGCCCACATGTACGCGTGGGTAGGCTACACATGATTGTTCACTGGTCGCCACCCCCAGTCAGTGTTTCGAATGGGAAGGTTGTCGTGCTGGTGGTATGTTCGATGTGGCGGATGGGCGGGCCTAGGTGCGGGCTTACATTCCGGACATGGGGGTAGTTGGATTGGCGACTAGTTGCAGTACACACGGGACACGTCTCTTCCTTTCCACATCTGGGTCATCCCTTGTACTAACTGACAGTGATACTGTCATCTTCGCCCCAGCCCTCATGTCCTCCCCTCGCCCCCCAATATGCATGCTCACCTGCGAGGCTAGCGCTTGCACAGGCAGCCCCATGCTCGCACCAGAGAGGGCAAGGAGTGTATGTGTGGGTCCAGTTGCACGAGTGGGCTGTCTCAGGGTATGATGTGTGGCGGGACGCCGTCCACCTGCGTGGTGCCCCAAATGGAGACCCAGCCTGCATGGACTATGCATCACAGTCTTCGCCTTCCGGATCCGCCACCTGCGACACCCAGTGGCTGTGGCTGCCCTTGCGGCCAGGCCGCGTCCGTCTGTGGCTGATGGCCCACACATTCACTCTTTGGCCTCTCTGGGGAGGGCTCAGGGGTGGTGGCGCACGCGCTTGCACTTAGTCGCAATGGCATGTGGCGTGGTTGGTATGATGGGCAATGGATGGGATGGTGCGAGCCACCTCCCGTGACGTCAGTGCTGCTCGTGCTGTGGTGCGTCCCCCTACACTTCCATTTGACTTTTTGCCATGCTAGACGTTGAGGTTCCATTGCCTGCGTGATATGACCAGGAGGAGCGCGAGGAGACCTCTCACACACCATGCTCCACTGCCATCCCGGGCCCTGTATCGCCTGTGCGGATTGTCTATGTTGGGGTTACACCTGGTCGACTGGGGCTGTGTGTGCCTTGTCAAGGGGCATGGCGGGCGCACAACAGGATCCAGCTTGTCCACAGAGGGTGGGCTGAGGTGCGCCTGGTACCGCTTTGTACGTGTGCCCTGCTGCTGTGCACACACGTGTTCACTCCCCCCCCGACAGGTGTCCTCTCACAATGCCCAGGGAAGCGGTGGTGTACTGTTCATGACCCCTCCCAACACGGCGTGCTCCAACTTGGCATGTGCGCATCTACCCGTCACACCCACCCACCTGAGCACTGCGTCCATACGACTTCACACGACACATGTGTGTCTTCCACAGTTGTGCTACTCATTTGCGTTGACATCCAATACCAGTGGACTACATGGTCATGTCACGACTTCACATACTCTCATCCTCTCTCATTCGTACTTGTGAAATGAGTCAGCGGAGACAGTTTTGGTTTCAAACATTATATTGAGTCTTCTGTCCTCTGTGATGCAGTATAGAGGACACTACTGGCAGCGGAATACATGTTGAGGATATACTGAGCATGATTGCAAATGGGATAGGGTGTGGGGTTACATGTGATTGGCTGTTGCATGTGGGATGTGGGCTTCAGAGTGACATCTGCTTGGCCAAGGCTGTGCTAATGTACATTTACGTATAGCTGCGGAGCTGCGGACTTTGACACAGACGGTATACATGTAGCCTACCAGACCGCTTGGCATCATGGGCACAGTCCATCTCAGTTCCATGTGACAGGTTTGCTGCGAGTTGTTCCTCATGCACGCGTGCATGTGAGATGACATCAGGGCATGTGCTTGCGTGCATGCAGCGGCGTGCCACTTGTTGTTGCACTGTGGTGGTTACTGGACATGTCACAGTCACTGGGGTCGTGTTGTTGTTGTATGCACTTGACGTCCATGCAAAGGTCCTGGTATGGGATTCCCGGGGTGGGGGTGGGAGGGGTGCAGCACCCACAGACTCCAGGCGACCTATTCATGTCCACTTAGCGGTGTGTGTGTCCATGGGCGCTGGATCCATGTCGTGTCCTGGTTGTTCGTGCAGTTCCGTCCATGTGGGTGCGATACACAGAGCCCATGCCACTGCCTCCCACGATGCATGCGGTGTTCCTGGATGTGATGGGGAACAGTGTGCATGTCCCGGTCATATCCGATGTCATGGCGATGTCGTTGATGGTGTGGTTACAGTTGCCGGTCGTTTGGTATGGCTGTTGTGGTGGTGACTGGCCAGTCCGTGCGGAAGCTAAGCATGGGTGCGGGGTTGGACATAATAGGTCACTCGGGGAACCTGCGTTGTGGTCCGACGTATTTACAGGTTGTCAGGTATGCGATGCCGTCCAGCAGGGCTTCCATGTCATTGGTGGTGTACATGTTTGCCAGCCAATGTAGCGGATGGTGGCTGTCAAGGTGTTGTTCGTAAGTTGTCCCTTGGAGGACCATGATGGGGCATGCTGGGTGACATTCGATGTAGCTGTTCTCGATGATCCGTCGTGTGGAGGCACAGTGGTCCCATTTCAGTGCGGGTGCGATGTTGGCCACATACGCCATGCCCCCATAGGCAGAGCAGGCCCTGTCGTGTGCGTCCAGAGGGAGGAGTAGTGGTAGCAGGTCCGCCTTCAGACATGCCGGGTTGGAGAGGCATATCTCGACGGGATGCTGGTAGGGACACCTCCGACAGTAGAAGACGGGCATGACGCAGCTGAACAATGTGATGCGGTAAGTCAGTCGGTAACTTACGTTCAGCAGGGACAGGAGATCGCATCCCAATGTATGTAACAGGTTGGTTTTGTACAGCTTGAGCTGTTCGGCGTAGTTGGGTAGGTGTGTTGCGGTTGCCATTTCGCAGCGGTGCGTTGTGGTGGCGTGCTCCGGCTGTGTGTGCAGTCTGCAATGTGCACGCTCCGAGGTTGCTGTGAGCTCTGTGTAGTCGTAGGGAGACAGGACTTGTGTTCTGTTTGCTTGTTTGGAGGACACGGGCCCTCTTCCCACATGCTTCTCAGACAGTTCAAGGTCAGTGATGTGTGACTCCTTCCAATTAACTTGCATGTGGCCGACATGGGGGAGTGTTTTCTTCTTTCTTCCCCGTCCGTTGTGTGCTTCTGTGATATGCGCTATCTGCCCTGTGGTCGGTCTCCTCGGCATGCCTGTGTTGGTCTATTCTTGGACAATGGCTGTATTCACCGGCTTCTGTCGTAGGGCTGTGGTTTCGGTGTTGGAATGGAAGGTCATTCAGTGCTGTCTGCTCTCCCTTGTGTGGGCGGCAGGCTGCCTTTCCGCTCTGCGTTGGGCCTTGTGTGTGAATGTTATTCTTGGGCCACCTGTTGTCGGTCCCCGTGCTCTTTGGTGTTCCGTTTAATATGTCTTGTTCATATGTGCAGGGTGGTATGGGTTTTTCAGTGTGGTACTGGCGTTCCTCTTCCCGAAGGGGCCCTGCTTCTCCTAGTTGGTGTTGCCGCCGCTGTGTGCTACGCCATGTTTGTTACACTGGGGTGTGTCCTGCTGTTGCGTGACTTCACTGACATGTGTGCGTCGGTTGTGTGGCGTTGGGTGTTGTCCGTGAATTGGGCGTTGGGGACATGTCTGTGGCAGGCCTGTCACGTGTCATGTGCGTTCGGGGTGGGGCTGATGTGTGTGCTGCTTGGTTGTGTCCCTGTGTCTGTGTGCGACGCATGCATGGCGCTGCGGTTGGCCTCTGCGTTGTGCGCATGTGTGGCGGCGTCATCGGCGCTTTGGGGCCGTGACGGGGTGGTTGGTTCCTAGTCCCAGGTGGTGTGTACACATGTGTTCCGCGATGTTACGATTTGGCCTGTGTGTCATATGTGGATGCAATGGTGGATGTGTAGTGTACACGCGCTGGTGGGGGTTGTCCGCTTTTTCCGCCCTTGCACTGTGTGCGCTGTTTGCGTGCACTTGTTGTGTGTGTGCCTACCTGCGTCTCCGCGGTACGTTGCGTCCTTGGTGGTGCATCAGCAGAAGCATGGGAAGGGCCTGCAGTGCTGGATTCATGCTCGGGGTGCCGCTTCTTCGTTGTCCGTGCTCTGCGTCCGTGTTACCGCCTCTCTTTCACGTGCGGTGTCTCTTAGCCGTGGGAGCCGTTTGTTTGCGGCATCGTAATTTATACGCCGGGCGGGACGTGTTTCGGTCGGACGGTGTGTGTCAGTTGAGCTGCGCCGCTACGTGTACGGGCACACTTTGAGGGCGGACGGTGTTGCTGGCTTGCCGGCGGTGTTTGGCCTACTTTTCGCATCGTAATTGGACGGGCGTGTGGACTGCTGCGTGCCGGCGGTAACTGGTGCTTTTTGCATCCGCCAGCACGGCGGTGGTGCTTCCGCCCGCCATCGTAATGAGCCCCATAGACTCTATGTTTTCTAAAGATATATAGTTATTCTTCCTTCTGTCATGAGATTGGAAAGAAGCTTTTTAATTAAACTATGTTAATTATTTACATACGAGGTCCTTTTCAACTGTTTCTATTTTGAAAAAATCACTCTAAATATCAAATGGCACCATGTCACTTGGATACAATTTTTCCAGTTCTGACCTTTGCCTTCACAAATCATTGTTTTCAGGTGTTTTAGTCTGATTTGTTTATTTGACCTGAACCAGAATTACTAATTCCAGAATACACTGATTTTTTGCATGAAACCCCAGAACACAAAAAGAGGTGTTCTGATAACATTTAGGACCTGATTATGAGTTTAGCATTGTGGAAACGGAGTGGCACTCCACCGCCCCGCTCCCACCCAGCCAAACTCCACCGCTGACTGCCCACCGGATTACAAGTTGTAATCCAGGCGTGCAGTCCTGCGGTGGCTGGCACACGTTGCTGCCTTTCAAAGGCTCATAGGAAAGGTGCAGAAAGGCAGGCAGGCATCACCCAACTCATAATATGCTTGGCAGTGCAACAGCTGCACCCCCAGCATAATGTGGCCTCAGACCGCTGCAAGACCGCCAGGGATCACGGATCCCTGGCGGTAGCAGCGGTCCTATGGCTGTCCGACCGCCAAAGTCATAATACAGCGGTGGGACTTCCGGTGCGTCAGTTGCTGCACTGCCACCATGTGTTTGGCGGTCCATCGGACCACCAAACTTATAATTGGGCCCTTAGTCTTTTTTTATAATCTTATGTCTAGCCCTGGTACAGTCCTGTGACTTTGTGGGTAAGAGCGAATACACAGCTGTAGAACAGTAATAGCTACTCTTGAAAAGGATATAAACATCTTTAACATTGGACACCTTTTCAAGTAAATGTAAAGGAACATTTGTGGACTAAGTCGCAGCTCCATAATAGGTCGCTGTGTCTAGGGCCTTGATATAATGGAGTGGCATTTTGTGCCATGTCTTCCAAATTAACTTTGAAACATTCAAACATTGTCTTTGATGGCTATTGACAACTTTATACCTTAGGCTTAGTACTGTTAGGGTACAAATTAAATGTAAGCAAAGTTGAGTTAGCACTAACTTGCATAAGGAGATTGGTTCCAATTGTTTTTACTCCTTGTTTGCAGTTCTAACTGGTGGTAATTGCCATTTTACATCTGTGCTATTCATAATAATACAGGTTGTCAGCAGTTTTGGCATCAATCGTGTAAATAGTGAATTTTCTCTTCCATATGCACATCTGCTAACCATACACTTCACACTGTCTGCTATTCAGCAAGCCATCATGTGAATAATTTAGGGGTCTATTAGGATGGCGATCGGATGTCCACCGCCGGGCCGGCGGTGGTGCCCGCCGGACCGGCGGTGGACATCCGACCGCGATCGCAAGCCAGAAATCCGCCGGTTAAATTAGGATGGTGGTGGTGACCGCGGCGGTGGGAAATTCCGACCGCCGCTTTTCCGCTGGTTGCCATCCGCACTCCTGCCTGGCGGACGGAGCAGGACCGGGATAGTGGTGGTGGTGCAGAGCAGGCTCCGCCGGTAGGATTATGATGCCGGCGGTAGCCAGCCTTTCCTCAGCGGTCAGACCGCCAAGGAAAGGCATGCAGAGATTGTCTTCCGGGGGCCCGTTGCGGGCCCCCAATGTTTTGGGGGGTGTGGGTGCACTGGGGGTACCCATGGTCCCCCCTACATTTCCCTGTACCAGGTGGCAGGCACTGTGCAGTGCCTGCCACGCAGTGCAGGGAAATGCAGGACATGCTCCTTTTGACATCGCGGAGGTGCTGCGTGCATCAGCAACCGCCACAATGTTAAAGCCCGCGATCCGACCGCAGCGGTCGGATTTCGAGCAAGGAGCATCGTAATACGACCGGCGGTTATGTTGCGGGCCTTGCGGGCGGTCTTTTCCCGTTACCATGGCGGTCGGGGAGGTTTTCCGACCGCCATTGTAATAGGCCCCTTAGTTTCTTTGCAGTGTGCATGGCTGCTGCCCAAACAGTAAATAGTTTGTTTTATATAGTCAGTAGGCAGGCAAATATGGACGTTTATTGCCATTTGAAAGGCTACCGGAGGAACAGTACATAACTACTGCTATTTTCCAGCAGCCAGGTAAATGATGAAGCTTGTTTGCTATTTGCAAGGCCGCTAGACAGATTGTACATAATGTCTGCTACTTTACTAGCAACCAGGTAAAGAGTGAAGTTTCTTGGCAATTTGCCTCGCTGCTCCACAAATAATGCATTATGTTTGCTGTTCAATTGGCCATCTGAGTTTCTTTCTAATTTGCTCAATCTCCAGCTTACCAGTACATAATAACTGTTACTTAGCTATAAGCCAGGTAAAAAGTCAAGTTTCTTTACTGTTTGCATAGCTTCCAACCGAACAGTCTGATGCAGCCGAGGCGAACACTGTAGGTTATAAGAAGTGACGCTGTACCCTTGGAGTAAGTGTGACTACAGTAAAGCGTTTACTCCTTCCAAGCCAATGGGGCCCGCTTAGAAACCTAAATTGGGTTTTGCAAAAATATACAGGTTGGAGATCCTAATGCATCCTGATGTTCACTGTTCCCTTAGAATTAAAGAAAGGTAGGCAAGGAGGCCTAGGTGTCCTTAAGGTGGCTGGGTGACCGTTCAGGCATTTTTGAATCGGCTGAAACATTTTGGCATAATAAGGATGCCGGAACCATTGCATTCATATAAGGCATCCACAGCATAGGTTTTTAATCAAGTTATGGGTTACCATGAATAAAGATATTTACAGTATACCCGAAACCATTTTTACACTTGGCTGGCCCCTCCAGAATTGTCCAGAAAATTGAATATTAGTCTCCTTCCCTGGGTGGTGAAGTACCCCCTGAGTCATCTTCATCCTAGGTAGGCGTTTTTTCGCAACATTTTGCTCGAAACCATGAAGGAGAAACATGAATCAGGGGGTACTTTACCACCCAAGAAAGGAGACGAATTGCCTATAATTAGATGGAACCAGACGTTGCAATTCATGCCATTTAAATTTTGCAGTATTGGAAACAGACAAAATATTGAGTTTTTAATGTCGACTGCCAGAAATATCGAGTCATAAAAATTGTAAATGAGAAATATCGACAGCAAGAATATCGTGGTCAAGAATATCGATTTAACGTAAGAAATATCGATTTTGAAAAGATCAAAGTGTTTAATATCATTTGCAAAAATATAGTTTTTTTAAAATATCGATTGTTTAATTAGTGTTATGTATTTTAGTATATATTTTAAATGTATGTGATGTATTTTATTTGCATAATAATTGTTTATATTTTTTAATACATGTGTTATATTTTGAGTAGTTATTAATTTTATTTCAATTGAATTTTGCGTTTTTTAGTTGCGTAGCTGGTTGTGTGTTTATAGGGGAATAGAGTGGGAAGTAATTTAATTATATTAAATTAATGATTATTTTTTGTTTATTAAGATTAATTTAATTGAGATGTTATAAGGTTGATTGTGTAAAGTAATGTATTATTAATTAATTAATAATTGGTTGTTAATTAATATTAATTGGTAATTAATGATGGTAATTGTGTCATTAATTTTAGGCACACGTTTTGGGGTTTCTAGGGGTAAAGGGTGGGAAGTAATTTATTTTTGATTAATTAATAGTTAGTTGATAATTGATAATTAATTTATTGAAAATTAATTATGAGAATTGTGTAATTAATTTTAGGTGTGGGTTGTGGGGTTTATTGGGGTAATGGGTGGGAAGGGTGGGAAGTAATTTATTTTTCATTAATTAATAATTATTTGCTAATTGATATTAATTTATTTAAAATTAATTATGACAATTGTGGAATAAATTTTAGGTGCATGTTGTGGGGTTTATAGGGGCAAAGGGCGGGTAGCAATTTATGTTTAATTAATAAATAAATAGATGTTAATTAATATTAATTAATTAATTGTAAATTAAATATGGTAATTGCTTAATTACTTTTAGGTGTTTGTTGTGGGCTTTATAGTTGTAAAGGTTAGGAAGTAATTTGTGTTTAATTAAATAATAAATAGTTGTTAATTATTATTAATTTATTGATATTTATTTTAGCTAATTGTTTATTTTTTTGTGTGTGGTTTTTACTTTTAAAGGGGGAAAGGGTGGGTATTAAATACATTTTATTTACTTTATATTTAGTTGTTTAATAGAAATAGTTGTTTATTTGAAAATAAGTTTTAATTGAGTAATTAATTATTTTATAGAATAATTTAGGTGTGTGTTGTGGGAATTATAGGGTTAAAGTGTGGGAAGTTAATAAATGTTTATTCGTTTTATTTTATTTTTAAATGAATAATATTTCTTTAATTGGTAATTAATTATGTTAATTATGGAAGTACATTTTTTTAAATTCAGAAGTGTTTTGTGATTTGTGTGATAGGGTAGGAAATAAAATAAATAAAATCATGTAATAATTAATGTTTTTGCTTGTAAATATTTTCTAGTCAAAAATATATATTTGTTTGAAGTTTATTTTATATTTTATTTTATATAATATTTGTAGGTATTTGTCATATGTAATTAACATTATAATATGTTTTTGGTTTTTATTTTTAATATTAAATATATTTGTATTTACATTTTTAATATACTTATTTATTTATTTATGCATTTATTTATTTTTAAAATTGTTTTTATTTTTGAACTGACTGGAGTGTGAATAGCAAATGTTATCCCTTCCGCTATCCAACACTTTCCCTACTGTAGCACTCACTGGAGTGGGAATAGTAATTTTTACCCCTCTGCTATCCAACACTTTCCCTACTGTTGCACTCACTGGAGTGGGAAAAGTAATTTTTACCCCTACGCTATCCAACACTTTCCCTACTGTTGTACTTATTGGAGTGGGAATAGTAATTTTTACCCCTCCGCTATCCAACACTTTCCCTACTGTTGCACTCACTGGAGTGGGAAAAGTAATTTTTACCCCTACGCTATCCAACACTTTCCTTACTGTTGCACTCACTGGAGTGGGAATAATACATTTTATCCCGCTGCTATCCAACACTTTCCCTACTGTTGCACTCACTGGAGTGGAAATAGTTATTTTTACGCCTCTGCTATCCAACACTTTCCCTACTGTTGTACTTATTGGAGTGGGAATAGTCATTTGTACAAATTATTATGTTTGTGTGTTTAATTTTTTTTAATTACGTTTATTTGTTATATTTTGTTAAAATGTATATTACATTTAATTTATTTTGTAAAAATAAATTTTATTATGTAATATATTTAGTATTTATTATTTTATTCTTTATGTATATAAAAATCGATATTTTGTACAACTATATTTTTTACATTGATATTTTTTGTCAATATTTTTGTACTTACCTGTTCAAGTATAGGGAGTCAATATTTTTGGAGTCTATATTTTTTCATCAATATTTTTTGCACCTATATTTGTGACATCAATGTGGTGTCAGTGAACCATTGGAACGTAAAACCCTGATGAAGTCCTAAGGGATGAAGCGCATTGGCTGAGCTGATTGAAAAAGTTGTTTTAAAAAATGAATTAAAGTTGGGCTCTGAAAACACAATCACAAGACTCCTGAAAATTGAATATTATCAAATTTTAACATATTGGATAGATTTCTGGACTTTTTCTTGCTTTAATTTTGGCTAGAAATAGATGAACGTGGTAGACGCTCCTTTGCAATTGTTTTGTTGGATGTTCAATAGTCGTGACTTCTAAGCAGTGGGGCCACAAAAAGTAGATCATTTGAGTTTTCAAGATATTCAGTAAGATACACTAGTGCGACGTTAAGGCCCACACTGCTGGTGCTTAATTTTTGTTGATATTGAGGTATGTATTGATATTTATATAGAACAAACTGGATATAAACGGATCACTGTACATTATTTGAGGGAATTGGAGCCCATTCCCAAGACTGTGTACAACAAATGAAGATCATAATTAAGGCTCCCTGTTTTCCGTTTTTACGGATAAATACAGACCGAAAAAATGTGTTTTCTGTCTGCATTCATTTTTTAAGGTGGATAAATACAGAAAATGGTGCTTTTTTAACTGAAGCTCCATGCTGTCTTTCATGAGTTATGGCCCAACAGCTGGAAAGCATGGGAAATTAAAAAACAGGATAACATTTCTTTAAATAACGGCATATGTCAACATACATTTGTGGTATAATGCTAATATTTACTAGTAGATGTATTTTTATGTAATATTTGGCACCTTAAATAGCTAAAACATGACAGACATCAAAGTAAATATGGAAAAATGTACAGTTTTGCAACTTCCATTTTATGTAAAACACATAATAAATATAGACAAATAAAAATAAAATGGCCAAAAAATAAAAATGGATAAATACAGATGGAAATGTTGAAAAATAAATACCATAAAACCCGGGAGCCCTAATTATAATTCATACTTTACATTTCACATTATTTTAGGCACAGGGAGATCAAGCACTGAGGCCTAGGTGATCAATATCGGTACTATTGGCAATTTCTGGAACAGGAATACTAATGTACTATTCCATGCAACTCAAAATGGAGCCCTGAGATTGTTTAGTGAGTTTAATACTTTCTACTTAGATCTTGGGTTATCTAGATGGTAAAGTGTTCAAATGCATGCAATCAATCATGTCACTTATAAAGCGCACTACATACCCGCGAGGGTCTCAAGGCGCTGGGGGAAGAGGTGGGTGGTGCTGCTACTGATCGAAGAGCCAGGTCTTGAGGAGTCTTCTGAAGGCCAGTAGGTCTTGGGTCTGTCGGAGGTTGGTGGGGAGGGTGTTCCAGGTCTTGGCGGCGAGGTGGGAGAAGGATCTGCCGCCGGCGGTCGTTTTCCGGATGCGGGGGACTGTGGCGAGGGCGAGGCTGGTCGAGCGGAGCTGGCGGGTGGGGGTGTAGAAGCTGAGTCGTCTGTTGAGGTAGGCTGGTCCGGAGTTGTGGAGTGCTTTGTGTGCGTGGGTGAGGAGCTTGAAGGTTATCCTCTTGTTGACAGGGAGCCAGTGCAGGTCTCTCAGGTGGGGTGTGATATGGCTGCGTCGGGGGATGTCGAGGATAAGACGTGCAGAGGCGTTCTGGATGCGTTGCAGCCGTCTCAGGAGCTTAGCCGTCGTTCCTGCGTAGAGGGCGTTTCCGTAGTCCAGCCTGCTGGTGACGAGGGCCTGGGTGACTGTTTTTCTTGTTTCGGTGGGGATCCACTTGAAGATCCTGCGGAGCATTCGGAGGATGTTGAAGCAGGATGAGGAAACGGCGTTGACCTGCTTAGTCATGGAGAGGGTGGGGTCGAGGATGACCCCTAGGTTGCGTACATGGTCGGTGGGTGGCGGGGCTGTTCCCAGTGATGTTGGCCACCAGGAGTCGTCCCAGGCTGAAGGGTTGGAACCAAGGATGAGGACCTCCGTCTTGTCCGAGTTCAGCTTCAGGCGGCTGGTCCTCATCCATTCGGCGACGGCCTTCATTCCTTCGTGGAGGTGGGCTTTGGCGGTGTGAGGGTCTTTGGTGAGGGAGAGGATCAGCTGGGTGTCGTCGGCGTAGCATCGCTCTGCCTTTTTTCTGTGAATGATAAAAATGAATATTTTTGTTGTGTAACAGTAACATCTGGGGCTGTATTACATAAAACTACCAGGGAGCACAATAGGTATGTGTGTCTTTATTTCTGTGTCTCCCGGGCACTTTGGTATTACAGTTACTTGCACAGTCCCTTTTGCAATACAGGCCATGCTGGTGCACATACAGCACCGGCACAATTCTACTGCGGTGTCCCTTGTTTGCAAGGGGGCATGGCCTCATACATGAGGGAAACACCTTGCCTCTGCACTCATGCTATGATACAGAAACGAGGACAGAGGCAAAGAGGCCATCATAAGGTGCACTGATTTTGTATCACAAAAAGTTTGATATGCAAAAGGTTGTCTTACATGTATGTTCTAGACATCACCACATCATGTCGTGTAGAAATGATAGATGTTCCCTCGAATTGCTAATGTATCTGTGTATAAATGTGATGTCTAATCAATGTGATGCCTTGACCTCTGGTCCAGGCCAGCACTCTCCCCAGCACCTCCGCCTCACAGCTGCTCCGCTCCAGCTCAGAGCCCTTCCACCAGCAGGGTTCGCGCCGGCGGCCCGGCCCAGCACCTCAGGTGTTTTCCAATTTTGCCTGCTGTTCCTGTTAATTTCATTCTGCATTTGTTGCCTATTGTGTGTTACTTTGTGTCACTGTATCTCCTGTCATTTCCCCGTATTACTTGTGTTTTCCCCGTATTACTTGTAAATTCGCCACTTCTTTCCCACCGCTGCTGCCCCTGCGACCCCCCCCCCCCAACACAGCCCCGCTCCCGCCTACCTACCTCTGGTCCCGCCCCCCTCCCCTACTTAATGGCGACCGCTGCGGGGGAGCGCGTGTGATGCCTTGACCTCTGGTCCAGGCCAGCACTCTCCCCAGCAGCTCCGCCTCACAGCCGCTCCGCTCCAGCTCAGAGCCCTTCCACCAGCAGGGTTCGCGCCGGCGGCTCGGCCCAGCGCTTCAGGTGTTTTCCACTTTTGTCTGCCGTTCCTGTTAATTTCATTCCGCATTTGGTGCCTATTGTGTGTTACTTTGTATCACTGTATCTCCTGTCATTTCCCCGTATTACTTGTGTTTTCCCTGTATTACTTGTAAATTCGCCACTTCTTTCCCGCCGCTGCTGCCCCTGCGGCCCTGCCCCCCAACACAGCCCGTTCCCGCCTCCCTACCTCTGGTCCCGCCCCCCTCCCCTACTTAATGGCGACCGCTGCGGGGGAGCGCGTGTGATGCCTTGCCCTCTGATCCAGGCCAGCACTCTCCCCAGCAGCTCCACCTCACAGCCGCTCCGCTCCAGCTCAGAGCCCTTCCACCAGCAGGGTTCGCGCCGGCGGCCCGGCCCAGCGCCTCAGGTGTTTTCCACGTTTGCCTGCCGTTCCGGTTAATTTCATTCCGCATTTGTTGCCTATTGTGTGTTACTTTGTGTCACTGTATCTCCTGTAATTTCCCCGTATTACTTATGTTTTTTACCCGTATTACTTGTAAATTCGCCACTTCTTTCCCGCCGCTGCTGCCCCTGCGGCCCCGCCCCCGACACAGCCTCGCTCCCGCCTCCCTACCTCTGGTCCCACCCCTCCCCTACTTAATGGCGACAGCTGCGGGGGAGCACATGTGATGCCTTGACCTCTGGTCCAGACCAGCACTTTCTCCAGCAGCTCCGCCTCACAGCAGCTCCGCTCCAGCTCAGAGCCCTTCCACCAGCAGGGTTCGCGCCGGTGGCCCAGCCCAGCGCCTCAGGTGTTTTCCACTTTTGCCTGCCGTTCCGGTTAATTTCATTCTGTATTTGTTGCCAATTGTGTGTTACTTTGTGTCACTGTATCTCCTGTAATTTCCCTGTATTACTTGTGTTTTCCCCGTATTACTTGTAAATTCGCTACTTCTTTCCCGCCGCTGCTGCCCCTGCGGCCCCGCCCCCCGGCACAGCCCTGCTCCCGCCTTCCTACCTCTGGTCCCGCCCCCCTCCCCTACTTAATGGCGGCCACCGTGCGGTCGCGCAGCGGGTGCGCCGCTGGCGCACCGACGGCACGCCTAAGGCAAGCCCGTCTGTGCCCGTCCATGTCCCGACCGTGGCCAGCGCCAGGAACCCTGGTTCTCCTAGGCCCCACAGCTACGATTCCACCACCCTCCACGCACTCAATCCCGGAAGACACACCGCCTGCGGAAGATCCTCGCCGAACACCGTCCACGGACAGTTCTTGTGCAGATCCTGCCGCAGTTCCTTCACCATCGACAAAACTCCCACAACCACCGAAGGCCCGCCGGATGCGCGCACCGCCGAAACCCTAACATGCATCCTCCTTAACGTGCGCTCCCTCCACCGACACGCCGTAGAGATCTGGGACCTGATCGACACCCTCTCGCCCGACGTCGCCTTCTTCACGGAAACCTGGACCAACGGCACCTCTGGCCCCGACATCACCACTGCCATCTGCCATGCCGGCTACAAGTTCCAGAGAAAGGATTGCTCCCACCGCCCAGGAGGAGGACTTGCCATCATACACAAGACCCCCCTCCGACTCTCCATATCCAGCACGAGTGACCCCCACTCCATCACAGACCACCTCCACTTCCAGATCCAGACCAGCCCCAGGACCACGCTACGCGGCAACCTCATCTACAGACCTCCGGGACCTCGCACCCAGTCCACTTCTTCCATCGCCGAGCTCGCCGCCCTCCACGCCATCACCTCCACGGACTACATGCTACCTGGGGACCTGAACTTCCACCTCGACAACTGTAACGACCCCAACTCCGCCACACTCCTTGACAACCTCGCCAACCTCGGACTGAAGCAGCTGATCAACACGCCCACTCACAGAGCTGGACACACCCTCGACCCCGTCTTCGCAGGAGGGGCTAACATCCGCTTCAGCCACACCACCCAGCCCCTATGGACGGACCACCACTGCGTCCACTTCACCTTCAACACCACCACCGCACCCAAGCCCGCCCCGCGCCCTCCACGAAGGAACTGGAGCAAGATCACGGAGGAACTCCTCAACACCACCCTCCTCCAAGACCCCCCTAGCGCCACGACCGACACCAACTCCGCAGCCAAAGAATTTCACCACTGGATCTCCAGCTGCGCCGACAAACTCGCACCCCTCCGCCACCCCACCAAACAACGACCGCTGAAGGCTGCCTGGTTCACCACAGAACTACAAGAAGCCAGGCGCTCCTGCAGACACCTAGAGAAAACCTGGCAAAACCAGAGAACCACGGAGGCACAAAATAACCACAGGAGAGCCCTGAAGGAATACCACCAGCGCATAAGAGACACCAAACGGACCTTCATACGAGACAAAGTCCATACCAACGCGACCAACGCCAAGGAACTGTTCAACGTCATACAGCAGTTCGCCAAACCCCCCAGCGAAGCCACGGACATCACACCTTCCCAGGAACTCTGCGACAAGCTCAGCGCCTACTTCCATCTGAAGATCAAGGTCCTCTACGATAACTTCAGCGAACCGATGCCGGACACCACGACCCCCCTACCCACCGCCGCCGATAAGCCAGCCATCATGACCTGGGACCCAGCCACCGTCGAACACATCACCGCGACCATGAAGAAAATCCACTCAGGAGCCCCAACGGACCTCTGCCCACCGCACATATACCACAGGGCCGCCGCCGCCGCCTTCGCACCCGAGCTAGGACGGACCATCAACGCCTCCTTCAGATCCGGCATCTGCCCAGACGACTGGAAGCGAGCAGAGGTTAAACCCCTCCTCAAGAAATCAACGGCCGACCCAAAGGACTTGAAAAACTACCGGCCCATCTCTCTCCTCCCCTTCGCGGCCAAGGTCACCGAGAGACTCGTAAACGCCCAGCTGACCGCCTTCATCGAAGAGAACTCCATCCTAGATGCCTCCCAATCTGGATTCCGCAGCAACCACAGCACCGAGACCGCCCTCCACGCCGCCACTGACGACATCCGCATGCTACTCGACCAGGGACACACTGCGGCCCTCATCCTCCTAGATCTCTCCACAGCCTTTGACACGTCTCACACCGCACACTCGCAGCCAGACTTCACGACGCGGGGATACAAGGAGCCGCCCTCGACTGGATCCAATACTTTCAATCCGGCAGAACCCAGAGGATCAGACTCCCTCCCTTCCTCTCCGAACCCACCGACTGCGGAGTACCTCAAGGATCATCGCTCAGCCCCACGCTCTTCAACATCTACATGGCCCCCCTCGCCGCCATCGTCAGACAGCATGGGCTCAGCATTGTATCCTACGCCGACGACACCCAGCTCATCCTCTCACTCATGAGGAATCCCGAAGACACCAGACTCTGTTTCCAGGAAGGAATGAAGAACGTGGCAGCCTGGATGAAAGACAGCTGTTTGAAACTTAACTCAGAGAAGACCGAGGTCCTCATCCTTGGACCCTGCACCTCCGCCTGGGACAACACCTGGTGGCCCTCCGCCCTCGGGAATTCACCCACCCCTACAGACCACGCGCGAAACCTCGGCATCATCCTCGACTCCTCCCTCTCCATGACCCGCCAGATCAACGCCGTCGCTTCCACCAGTTTCAACTCCCTGCGCATCCTCCGCAAGACATTCAAATGGATCCCCCCCGATTGCAGAAGGACCGTCACCCACGCGCTCATAACCAGTAGACTGGACTACGGAAACGCCCTATATGCCGGAATCAACAGAACTCTTCTGCACAGACTCCAGACCATCCAGAACGCCGCGGCTAGACTCGTCCTTGGGGCACCGTGTCACAAACACATGACCCAACACCTACGAGACCTCCACTGGATCCCCGTCGAGAAGAGGGTCACCTTCAAACTCCTCACCCACGCCTACAAATCCCTCAACATCGGACCCAAATACCTCAACGAGAGAGTATCCTTCCACGTACCCAAGAGGAACCTCCGCTCCGCCGACCTCGCCCTGGCAGAGGTTCCCCGCATCCGCAGAAACAGAACAGGCGGAAGATCCTTCTACATCGCTGCCAAGACCTGGAAGGAGCTCCCTGTGAACATCAGACGCTTACAGGCCCTGCACACATTCAGGAAGGACCTCAAGACCTGGCTCTTCGACTGATCCGGAGCTGCTCCCCCCCCACCCCTCCCAGCGCCTTGAGACCCTCACAGGTGAGTCGCGCGCTCTACAAACCACTGATTGATTGATTGATTGATTGAATGTATAACAGCCTTGAGAAAGCCCCAGGTCCCGGTGCCACGAGGGGGCGAAACACATGTTGGCTGTGTCTCCTGTATATCAAACAAGCAATGGTAAGGCCGATAGGTCTCGCCTACGCAAGAGTTACTGGCTTTGCCAATATGTTTTAGCCATGTTGTACACCAACGTGGCTGCTGTTCAGCATGGCTAAACGTTTGTGGCGTAAAAGAGAGTGATGTGGAGAGGAGTGAAGTGTCGTAAAGTAGATTGTCGTAGAGTGGAGTGGAGTGTTATGGAGTAGCATAGAGAGTCGTGAAGTAGTGTAGAGTAGAGTTGAGTAGCGTGGAGGAGAGTGAAGTGGAATATCATAGAGTGGAATTAAGTGGCATAGAGTGTTGTGGAGTGTTGTGGCGAGAGCAGAGTGTTGTAGAGTGGAAGGGCATGGAGTGGAGTAAAGTGACATAGGTTTGAGTGGATATAGTGTCAGAGTGAAGTAGAGTGTCGTAGAGTGAATTGGCATAGAGATTCGTGGAGTGGTGTAGAGCAGAATGCAGTGAAATAGATGGTGTTGCATGGAGAGGAGTAGATTGGAGTGCAATATTGTACAGTGGAGTGGCATAGAGCGGAATAGATTGTCGTAGCGGCATAGAATGGAGTAGTGTAGTAGAGTGGAATGGCATAGTCGAGTGTTGTGGAGTAGTGTAGAGTGGAGTAGAGTCTCCGTAGAGTGGAGTGGCATAGAGTGTCATAGATTGGAGTGGCATAGATTGGCCTAGAGTGAAGGAGTGGAGTAGAGTAGTGTGTTGTAGAATAGAGTGGAGTAAAGTGGCATGGAGTGGCACAGAGGGAGTTGTATAGAGAGCCGTAGAGAGGGGTAGTGTCGTAGAGTGGAGTAGAAATCAAAAATATATGAGAGAGCAACCCTTCTAACAAAAGGGACAGGGTTTAAATATTTAGCAACAATAGTGGATCCCTTTTGTGTAGCCTATATATAGTCACACGCCCATCAACTCTCTTATTACACGGGAATCATTTACTCAACAATCTTTCACCCATCCAACCATGCAATGAGACCTGTTTAATGTAAAAGTATCTGTCCTTTATTATAATAATGCAATTCTTAATATCTAAAATATCATAATACAATAGTATCTCACAGGAAATCTAAAATTTCCTCAAATTAAATAATATCGAATGCAATTCACACTCTAAAAAATCATCATGTCCTATGAAAGCCAGCCCTCTTCTGTCATTGAAACTCTTTCAATACTTTTCTATATCAATGTATTGACTAAATTCCATTGATAAAAACCATGTCATTGCTTGTTATTTCATGGGTGTGTCAAGAGCAAACAATGTCAAATAAGTACAAAATACAAAGGCCTATTATACAAATTCTAAAATTCAATGTTCCAAGTTGTCGACACATCGTTTCGGTGGTATACAGCTGGTTTACCCCACCTTCTTCAGGACAAAGTATTAAAAACAAAGATGTTATCCACAAAATAACGATAAAAACATATTTCAAATATAAGAGCAAAATGAGAACAGTTTATGATTACATCAACAGGCTCAATGCATACAATACACATGTACCAAACTTCTTTTTTCCTTACTTCTAACTTACTTGTAACTGAAATCTGAAAATATAAGAGTGGAATGATCATTCAGACAAGTGATTGTACATACTCTTTTCAAATCACCTCCACTGTCGATTTATTTGTTCTGTCCATGGCATTGCTGTTCTTAGAACAAAATGGTATGCCTCTGAGGTGCTGTAGTTAATTGACCCTTGTTCTTAGTCAGTTATTCCTCTGTTCCTCTCTTATCTGCGCCGGGAAACCCTTTTTGGGTAGCTGTTGCGCATTATAAGTTTAATTAATAAATAATGTGCAAAAGACAATTTATTTAGTTATACTTTTCTCCACCTTATATTTCTGCAAATCAATAACTCATGCAACTTATATTCAAGACGACGTTTATGTCTGCTGAGATTATCTCATAATGATCAACTTTTTAATTTTTCTGGTGATTCGCAGACAGTTCCTATCACAAGTACTTGGCATCGAAAACAATCTTTGTGCCTGCAGATGATAAATATTAATAATGTTAGACATTTGTTTTTTTCTTTATTCTCTATCTTTATCGATCTTTGTGGTCTAATCTTTGCGCTTACCTATAGACCCATTCATTAGAAATATGAGGTATTGGTTGGGACCAATATTCTCAATTGTTGGCTTATGTTCTCCAGAATAGAGGACTTTACTTTTCTCTCCTTTTTTCTTATTTTGCTCTGTATGGGGCTTTTATTCTTCTTTCTGCACTTGTGTCCTATGTGTATTCAAAGAAATATATACACATATCACAATTCACTAATACTCTATTCACATTTTATGAGAACAAAGTCATGTTCCTATTTTGCTCTAAATTTATCATTTCATGACTAATACAATAATCCAATTCTATAGGGACACTCGTCCTGATGCTAATGATCCATATAGATTCCTCCCACTCGCATGGAACAGCCAGACTTACTTACTATGGCTATTCGTCAGTTACCGAAGCCTATTGGCTGAGGTGGGCAGGTCATAAAAATCTAAAATCTTAGGGGCTCATTACGATGACGGACAGAAAAGCCCTCCAACCGCCATGGAATCGGGAAGAATCCCCCCGCATGACCCGCGGCATTTCCATCGGACAAATTACGATGCAATGTACACAGAATCAGACCGCGGCGGAAGGATGCCACAAAAGACCGTCCACCACGGTCGGAAAAGCTGCAAATCCGACCACGTCGGACGGGGAAAGCTGTGCAAAGGCTTGAAAAGGCCGCTCCTGCCGCGGCATGACCGCACGGCCAAATACGATGAGAATGCAGAGCTGGCGGACCGAGCACTGCGTCCGACTGCCACGCACGCACATAGGCCAAATGAATGACGGACGGAACCAACTGCACAACAACGCCCGAAGTGTGCCTGTACCCCTGCCACCCACAATCACAACACACACGCCACAATGAAACACCCCAACTTGCACCTGGTAGGGAAAGCCATGAGCAGCATGGATGAGACATCTGGAGGTCATCACTCATGTGGACACACCCACATACCACAGTAGAAAACCAACCCCTACCTGGACCAGCAGCCTTTGCACACCACAAGCCGAGACAGAAAGACAGGACACCATTGACTCACACTGCACATCATCACACCCACCTATCTCCACACAACACCACTTCCACCCACACACCTCACACACCACACATATCTCCAACATTACCTTGCACCCTGCACCCCTCATTCATTTGCACCATGCCCCCCATGAAAATGCCCAACTTCACCGACTCAGAGTTGAAAGTGATGGTAGACGAGACAATCAGGGCAGAACCACATTTGTTCGGGCACCGGGTCCAACACACCCCACCTGCGCGCAAGAATCAGATGCGGGCAAGGATCCACAGCAAAGGCTCTGCCGTAGGGACCACCCTACACACTGTGTGTGACAGGAAGCGGTGGTGCGACCCCAAGGGCCGGCTCAAGCTATGGGCCTAGAGGAACCATGCAGCGGCTCAGAAAACTGGTGGCGGCCCTCCCATTCCACCACCAATCTTCACCGAATGGGAGGAGAAGGTGCCTGCCATAATGCATCCAGAGAGTCACACATGAATTGAGGGGGGACTGGAGGCTGGTAAGTACCAACAAAATGATCACATCACACAACAATACACAGTTGTGCACAACAAGTGAGCTCCAATCGCCCGCCCACATCAAACGCATGTGGAATGCACGCTTACAATATGAATGAGTCACAAGGACAGCATTTCCTTAATCAGTTCAACCTAACAGGTAGGTGGTCAGCTCATGCACCCTGGCCTCCCTCCCAAACAGCATGGCTAAACCCTCCCCACCCCACAGCCATGTGGCAGCTAACACCATCGACAGTGCCTCCCAACAGGTAGCTAGCCATCTCACTGGGGAGGGGGATGTTGAGCCCTGACAGCAAGACCACAACTCCCACAAGGCCCTCTGTCTCCCCTCACAAACAGCATGGAGCCAAATGAGCCCCAAATCCTGCACTTCGTAGCCAACTCTGGAAACCTCCATCAGTTTCTAGGCCGTGCACATACAGAGAAATCCATCCAGAGGCCACATCAGTCACAGTGTCATTGATGAAGGAACATGCAACTGAAAAGCAGAATACAAGAACGCGACCACAAAAAGTCGATGTGCAAGTCCCATTGCCTCAAAGCAGAAAAACTCGGGTCAACACAACACATGCATGGAAACTCTGTCAAACCTCACAAAACCACAGGAGGCAAGCACAAAAAGCACAACACAAAGCATGAAGTGGCGGCAGAGTAGTCAAATACACATCGAAATGACACTAATGTCTAAGCATTAACTGACCAGATGAGCAACAAGTCAGTACCAGAGGACATGTCCTCGGAAATACAACATCGGTACATATGAAATTGACCCTTTAGCCATGTCACATCGCTAATGAGCAATGTAGGTACCCAGGGCTTTAAGTGGGATGAAAAAACTGGGGGGGTCCCTCAAAGGAGCCTGGCCAATGTAATTAAGGGCGTGGCCCAAAAACCTAAGACATTAATCTGGTCTTAGCATATTGGGCTACCCCACTAGCATTTTCCTGTCACTGCCATTGCACCCAGATACATGAGACAACAAGGAACATGATACCTACTACAACTCCGGACTACTGGCCTTGGCAATGTTTGTCAGTTGCATAAGATAAGGAAGCAGCAACAATGGCTTGCATCTAACATTGGAAAATCTTCCAGTCAAAACCCTGATGACACCACGACGATGTTGCTGCAAATGAGTCTCCAAAGGAGTGATTTCCAGAGACAAAATGAATCCACAAAGGATTTCACTTCCCCACAACCCTCACCTGGCATGACGTCATGCCGTAACTACTCCACCAGTGAGAAGTGAGGAGTGTGACCATGCGCACATCGATGTGCCTGCTGGATATGCATTCCAGCAGAAAGAACGTCCCGCCTGTGGCAGGGCACAAAGCAGAGCACGAAATAGACCCGTACCGGGGCCTCCTTAAAAAAGTACGCTGCACAGCACCGTTGCAACCAGGCCCACTTAAAGCCCTGTATGTACCTCAACATCATGTGCGACTGATGACATACTGATATGAATGCCCAGTAATGCCAAGGTAGAAGTCATGTCAACTCAAATCAAATGTGCCAAACATGAACATCAAAGTTGTGCTGTGTGCCGAACATGCTGACAATATCACCTCACTCCAACAGGTGACTCGCTAGCAACATCAGGCGACTGTGCCATGGACGAGCCCAGCCCGCCCCTTGGAAGGTGAACCCCCGGATGCAGAGTCCCTGGTCTGTTCATGTGGGGAGGACCTACCTGGCCCCTCCGGCGTGCCCAGGGCATGCCATGCTCTGTCCCTCACTGACACCCCCACCCCCAGCCCGACTACCACAACAGCCGCACCACCAACGCTGACCCCTGCAGTAACGACCTGTGTGGCAGCCACCTCCAACACCATCAACGCTGCCCCCAACACTGTCCCTTTGTCAGCAGTTGCGAACAACACCAGGCACACCAGGGATGCTGGGGACGGTGTGCGGCGGCTGCGCCAGGCAACGCCACATGTCCGTGGTTTTAGGGCAGGTGGGAGGACAACTGGGGGACAGTCACAGGAGGACAGCGAGACAGAGGCCCTGGACACCGTGCCAACTGTCCTTGGTGTATACCAGCAGAACCAGGGACAGATGGGCCAGGGCCTTGACGAACTGCGTGTACTCCACCTGCTGCAGAGGTCCATGGACACTCGTGTGGGACAAAGTGCCGAGTACATGGGCCAGCTTGTGGGTGTCCTGAGGGTCATGCATGCATCCCAAATAGCTGGCCACCCCCCCGTGGCCAGCCAGATGTTATTCACACAACCGCAGCAGCGGCCACAGGGAGGGATGAGTCACACCACAGCGAATCTTCAGACACCTCTGAGCATGCAGCAGGTTCCCCCCCGGCTAACGGCTGAGGGGGCGTCTCAAAAAGACCCCTGGACGATCACGTGGAACAGCACCGTGACGTACCAGTTCTCGGAGCAACCGCTGATGTCACCACTGTAACACCGCACATTGACTTTGTTGTAAATCAGAACCAACATTGCCACAAAGATGGGAGTGTAATGTTTTACTGTTGGACTCTACCACTGTGTGTCCTACACTAACGATCCGTGCACCATCACTTTCAGATTCACCTCTCACCTGTCACACATTGGCCAGGGAACACAACTCACAACAGTATGCCTTGGTGCCACGAGCATTTTCATCACAGTAAGTAGCATGGCAACTCACATTGCAATGTATCCGAATATGTAAAAGCGAAAATCCATTGAGAGAGTGGAGGAACCTGGAAAGACACAAGGAAATAACAGTGTGTCAGCATATTCTGGAATAACCGCAAAAGCACACCACTAGGCAACACTGTACAATATGCCTTCCAGAGAACACCGGCCAACACCATCAACATGGACAGCAGGGGGACTGGAGCACACGACTGCACCTCCCAATACCATTTAGCCCATAGCATCCTGGTAAATGCAGTTCTGCTGAAATGCTCACTTGTGTCACCGTTGTCGTGTGTCAGCAAGGTTGGTGCAGGTCAGTGCTGTGATTCCCTGGACACATGTGTGTCACGTTAACACCCCACATCAGTAGGGGTAAGATACATTGTGATCGGTGTCTGCTGAGGAAGCTGCCACAACCTACTCGGGTCTAGGTACCTCCCCATGCCCGACTCAGGGGAAACACCTCAGTCCCATGAGAAGTAAGCATCATGACTGAACTGCATTTACCAGAATGCTAAGGGATGAACTGTCCTTGGAGGTGAAGCAGTGTGCTCCCATCCCCCTAAGAACATCAACATGGACATGACGGAAGTTGTCACAGATCACATAGCGCAGACCAATGAAATCCTTAGCAGTGTGCCCACAGGAGCCAGCATCACACCACGTCCGGTCATGTGGACGATGTGGACATTGTCGCATTAACACACTCAAGTACTGTTGCACAGGGATTTTCTGAATACACGTGCGATTTATGCATGTTCAACCACATGAATACCACTTCCTGACAACATGCACACGCCAAATCGGGTTTCAAAATGCACCTCGCTGTCCCTGCATGAGCACAACAGCTGCGTGCACAGGCCAGGCATCACGTATATAGGATCTGTTGCACAACGTGTCCTTTTTGTGGCAATGTTCAGCTAACTACCCCATGAGTGATTGTGGATAGTCATTTGTGGCCTCACATTCACAGAGCAAAAGCATACTTCAATAAGTGTGCATGCACAATGGGCCTCTGTTTAGACAAGTAGTCGCTCTCACATCAGACCGGAGACATTCGAATTGCAGGTGTCTTGACCGTCCTGCGCTATTCAGTCACTGCTGAACACGGCTCTCCCACTATTTTCGCGGTGAACTGACACAAATTATTGATAGCGTCTGATGCTGAAGGCCGTTGCACACTTTTTATCAGACTTGTGGGCCTTGTCCTTTCCTTCCATGCTTTTCCAGGAGTACCACCGGGTGCGATTGCTCCAATTTGCACACTGCATTTAGCGGTCTCAGTTCATTACTTTTGCTGTACAGCTGAGCGCTGGTTCTGAGATTGCTCTCACGCCATGTCTGACCATCCTGTGGTCCAGGCCGAGCCCGGGCAGATGCAACTGTACCGTGCCCGCATGCAGCTTCTCTTTGGATGTGTCCCATTGGCTGTGCTGGGCATCAGTTATGGGCTAACGTTACGCAATGCCTATTTCACCTGCATGCAACCTGTCTTTTCCTGCAGGAGATGTCTGTTTGGGTGGGCCATGGATGTCTGCCTTTCAAACACATACCTTGCCAACCTGGATCATGAGCTGTGGGTGACTCCTTTGTTGGTCCAAGTGCAAGACTGCTTTGATGAGACACGTTTATGGGATGCCTTACAATGTGTCAGGCAGGCGGACAGCTGCGCCTGTGCGTTAGCACAATGGCTCCTGTGCAATGCCTACATCGAACCTCTCCCAGGTTGCGATGGGATGCTCCTTTCAACCTCATGGTGCGAGGAGCACATCTGTTCCTTCATACTGCTGGATTGGATGGTGGTCCTCTTCGCTGAAGATGATTTGGATCGTCTTTTGGAACTGATTGCCTTCAAAGCTGCCTGTGCCTGCTTGGATTCGTAACTACATAACAGCAACAGGGACTGTTGGTGACTAATTCAATTTTCGTTTCCCTTTCTTCACGCCTCCTGACGGCAATTGTCATCCAGCTCTCTGACTTTAGCCCTGTTGACATTGGCTTGGACTATGCTGAGCTCTGAGGGCTGTTTCGCTTGGTACCACAGACCGGAGCAAGTGGAGTCTGTCATCTGACCGTCGTGGACATTGTCGTCTGGCATGAGCCCGGCTTCCATTATGCAGATGTGACGCACGAAGATTACATGGCGTTGTTGTTTTGCAAGTACCCAGGGCTCGAGTCGGGTGCACACGCAGGTACACAATGCGTCACCCCCCCTCTTTACACAAGGTGGACGCCGTCCCCCCTGCCAGGACGCTGGTCCCCACAGGAATATGCATAACTTGTCCCGGTGTACTCTGCAGGTACCGGGACACATTCAGCAGTACCTGCACATTGACTGCTCTCCATTCCCTGCAGCAACATGCAGGCAGCGAGTGATCCTTTTTTCACCTCCAGCAGGGCTGAAGTAAAGGGGACATTCGGCCTCCTTTTGTTTGTACATGCTGACTGGGGGCCGCCTTGAACCTTACTTTTGAATGTGGATGCCACAGAGGGAAACATAGGCACACAGCTTGCCTTCGGTTCACAGGGACTTAAGGGAGGCATGCTTTTGCCTGTGTTCTGTCCATGTGTATCAATGCAGACACTGTAAGACTGTCAGATGGGTTAGTCTGTCCCAGTATTTGCACAAATCATTGCTGTTGCACTATTTTACTTCTTTCTTAGCGCTACGTCGTAACGTTGTGAGGTCATTTGCATTTTGTCTTACTTGGTCAGTCCCCCTACTTCTTTTTTTGGGACCTGTGCCCTGCAAGTACCTTAGTATATGTCTGTCACATGAGAGGTGTCCGCAGAGCTTGTCCTCTGCGCGGTCCTAGAATACTGTCTGTACATTCTGTCCGTGGTCGGAGGACATTGTCCCTTGTCATTCTGTTCTGGTGTGGCCCTGGCACCCCGACCCAACCAAGTCTCACAGCTGCAAGAGGACACGGATTCCCTTTGGATGACATGGGAATGCGGGTTAGATGCCCCACACTTAGAGAGTGATCCATCCAGTGATGAGAACGACACAGCAAATATGTTGCAAATGTCACCATACATAGGCAGAGGGATGGGTTCTGCTGACAAAGCCCATAGACCAGGGACATCCCATACAACTCCTACCTGCAAGGGGGGGATATGCTCGTGATTATTGATGCGACATCTTGCTTCATGTTCAATGGACATGTCACTGTGGTTACTGGTTGGGTACTCATGCATTTTCAACCTGTTGTGGCACGTATGTTGCATGCTTTGACACTGTAGTAAAAACTTCACATTTGGAAACATTTCTTTTGTTCGACTTGTCTGCTTGTGTACAGGCGCTTGAATGCCTCAGAGTGAGTAGGAGAGCAAGTGAGGCAGTATGGCAATGGTGTCCTGTGCGTAGGGGGGCTTTGTTGTGCTCAGTCCCTGCATGCACAGGTTCTCAAATCCTGCGCATAGTCCAGTATGTGTACGAAATCACATGAACATTTGTCAAAGTCTGTGAGACAACAGCAAGGCACACAGACACAGTCATAGTCGATCATTGTTGAATCACACTCAACGGAAGTAGTTGACGATGAGCTGTTCACGCTGGTCAAGGCCTTCTTCCTCACCACTGTCATCGTCACCAGGCATGTGTGGGTTGGGAACGGGGGTGATGTTGCTGGTCCGCCAGATGTAGCAGTCATGTGCCGACCCCGAATACTCTGCACACACGTGTGAGATGATCTGCTCCGCTTGTCGTACCACCTGCACGTTGCTGGAGTGGTAGTGTTTCAGGATCCTATAGATGTGTTCACTTGCCTGTGGGGGTACGAGGCCAATGTGTGTTCCATCAATGGCTCCCATCAACATTTGGTATGCCTTCCAGGCAGTGCTGGCTCCAGGACTCTTTATTTGTGTGGTCCAACGAGGCATTCGGGTAGGCCACTGCGTGCCCGATTTGTCACTTGTGTCTCTCGCCAGGCCTGCTTCAGGGCCCTCCTTTATCTCTCCTCAGTTTTACAAGGGCCAGGGAGACGCATTCTTTCCTTCCAAATTCTCTTTCTAGATGTTATCACTCTCATGTAGTGTGTTTATCCATGAAGGGTCCTCATGATGGGAGGAGGAGGTTATCTGAGGTGGGAGTATCAGGCAAGTGACACTTCTCATGCTCCCACTCATGCCCTCCTCCTCGGCTTCCCTCTCTGCCATCCTCGTCCAGCACCCCTCATCTCTCCATAGCCACTCGCTCATGTGCATTTCATTTGTTGTATGGCGCTACTGATATCAGGGTAGGGTGTGACAGTACTTTATGACACATTGTACAGAGACAATCAGTCATGCAAGTATGTAAGTACATCAGTCTACAGGGAATGTCACGGAAGCCAATGAGGTTTACAAGGTGTGGTAATCACGTCATCCATACTGGTGGGCAGGATTCTTGAGGGCGTTTGGTCTGGAGAAGCACTGACTCGGGACGTGTGTGGGAACATTTGCAGGCAATGGCAGCTAGGCACACTGCACGCCACACCAGTACGTGTGTTGGGAGTGCTAGGGATTACAAATATGTCTGATTTGCAGACAATGGACACGTCAGATTGTCTGCCTACGTCACTGGCCCTTCACAGGACGACCCCTCGCGAAGAGACACCAATCAGATGTCAAGGGATATACAAGCGATGTTCACGGGTTGGATGTTTCTTTACACAACATTGGTACAGTGCGAGAGAACTTTGTCCTTTTTGACTCCTTCCCTCATTTCTGTCCATGCTGGCCACGAGGCATGATGATGTATGTAATTTCACTCTCCTTTCTTGGACATACCATGTGTGTGAAGACTTGACTCAAAGGTCACACTCTCTCATCCCTTCACAGTGTAGTGAGCAGCTGGTCACTGTTCTAGTTGTTCTGATGTACCAGCCACTCCCAGAGGGCTGGCTTACCCCCCACCCCACAGCCACCCAGCACAGGCGTCACTGGACCTGTGACCCTGCCAACAAACGGGCCGGACGCACGTGCCCTGGGCCAGTTCTCCCATACAAGTACAGTGTCTGTGTAGTTACCGTATATGCATGGCAGCCTCGTGCCCCACAACATTACACATGGGGTGCACCAATCACTTTGGGCGAATGAGCTGTGATGTGTGATGTAATTCGCAGGGCGCCAATGCAAATGCAGCATGTGTTCGCATGCGCGGGAGCTGGCATCAGCAGCGATGACACGCATTGGCTCCAATTGAATGTTGCAGTGTTGCGGTCGCAGCTTCCGGGCTGGCGCGGTGTGGCACACATTATACGGATGAGCCATCAGCCAATGGGAGCCTTCGGCGGCGTTCATTTCATGATGTTGCAGTGTGCGCGCTCTGCAACTGCGGGGCTCGGCATTGGCCCCAATTGCCTTCTGGGGCACTGAGGGTCACTCATGGGGATTGGGTGGGCCTCGCACTTTGCATTTGCCAGGTTGCCACATTCGTTGTGGTGCCGCCACGCTTGCTGGGAGTTGTAGTTGTTCAGGGGTTGCATGCGTGGAGATGTTTTGTACGTACCTCTGCTGTTGAGCGCGGCGGCGTCTTATCTGCCGGAGGTGCAGCAGGTAGAGCAGAGGGAAGGCCTGTGGCGCTGGATCCATGGCGGCTCGGGTGGTTTAGATGGCTTCTGTATCGGCTCTTCCTCTCCTTTGTCGTATTTCCGCCATCCACAACATGGTGGTTTTACGCTGCGGGGGGAAGGGCTGTTTGCAACATCGTGATCTGGTTGACGGACAGAACTTGTTTCCGCACGCCGGTCCTGCTCTGTTTGCTCCGTCCTCCACCCTTGCGTACGCAAAAAACGTGCAGAGCCTGACAGACCACGGCGGATGGTAAAAGGCCTCTGTTGGACCATTGTGATTTGGTGGTCACAATGACCGCACCTGGGGCGGAAGACATGACGGTTTTCCGCCACCAGCACAGATGGGCTTCCGTCCGTCATCGTAATGAGCCCCTTGGAGACGTGTAGAGAATTGTAGAGTGGAGTGGCATAGAGTGGAGTAGAGCGTAATGGAGTTTAATGGAGTAGAGCGTCATAGAGAGGAGCATTTAGAGTACCTGCTTGCTCCTGAGAAATGCCGGTACTCTCCCATTAAATGTTGATAAGTGTAATGCAACAGTGCAGACAAGTGCAGGAACTCTCCCTCTATAATTAAAGAAGAGCAGGTACTCAGTACCAGACAGTACCTGCCCATTTAAAGTAATTTTCCTGTTACAGGGGCAGTGTCAGAGGGTACCAAACTGCAAGTCAAGGGTGGATGCTGCTAGCCCTGGCTATCACTGAATGACCTCTTTGTGAGCTTTTCCAATAATTAACAATCACACTGACTTTCCAGGCGTGCCTCATTGAAATGGCTATAATTGGAACCTTTATACATAAGGTAAGAATTTGAAGTTGCTGCTATTCAAGAGATGCTCATCCTTGTCCCACTCAATGGTACTCAGTGTTTCAACTTGTAAGGAAAAAAGACTGAATGGACCTGCTGGGATTGGCACCTGTGCCCCAGGGGTTCAACAAAACTCCTTGCAGATTTGTAAAATGTGTGGCAACATGCATTCATATTTGGCAATCTGGACATTTAAGCCATGATTCTGAAACCCGACTCAAACATATTGGAAATAAATAACCCCACAAATTTAAGAAACGTGCGCCAAATTCCTGATGTTTGACCTGAAACTTCGGGTCTGAGTTTGAGATCTCCCTCAAAACATAGGAAAGAATCCACATTAACATGAAGTGTGTGCAGAAATTCAAATGTTATACTGAAAAGGAGAACTCCATTACGAGTTGGATATATTAGAACCACTTTCACAATATCGATACCATAAATATTGTGATACCAAAACATTGTGTCAAAAATATCGATCACAAAAATATCGTTTTGTCTATACATATAATCGTAAGTACAAAAATATTGAAAAAAAATAGCGTTTTACACTAATATCGAACAATTTATACAGAAATATTTTTTTTTACTATATGTGTTGTTTAATTAAGTGAAACTTACATTTTTAACATATAACATCAATATAATGTAAGTTAAATATGTTTAAATAATATGTAAAAATATATATCAACATTTAATAATGTAAACAAACACACACACACATATATATATGAAAGTGTGTATGTTTATATACACATATAATGTGAAACTATTTTAAATAATATTAATTTTACATTATATTATAATTTTATAATTGTTTTTAAATTTCACAATATAACACATAAAAAATAAAAAGTTCAACAAATGAACTGCAAAAAACTGTAAACTTTTTCCATTTTAACTGTACATAAAAAGAAAACAATATATAAAAATACGTTTTAATGAAAATATCTTAAAAATTGCATACATTTAGATATATAAAAACTATCAAATTAAATACACAAACACATATTAATATTATATATTTAAACAATATTTTTAAAAAATGTAAACTCCATAAATAATAAATATACTATTCCCACTCCAAATTATTCAGCAGTATAGAAAGCGTTAAATTCAGGAGGCTACAAATGTACTTTTTGGGGGGCGGGGGGGAATTTTATATAGCGTGAACTTGACCCAAAAGTAGCGGGTATCAGAGCACTTTACATGAGCACCAGTTGCTTACACGGGACACATTCATTTTTGTTAGGCACGGGGAGATTAAGTGATTTGCCCAGAATCACAGGATGGCATGCGTCATTGTCAAGACTCGAACCCGGTTCCACAGATTTGAGATCGACCGCCCTAGCCGTTAGGCTACATCCTCTCCCCACTATTCTCACTACAGTCTGTGCAACAGTAGGGAAAGCGTTGGACTCAGGAGGGGTAAAATGTACTATTCCCACTCCAGTCTGTGCAACAGTAAGGAAAGCGTTGGAGTGTGGAGGGGTAACATTTACTATTCCTACTCCAGTGGTGCAACAGTAGGGAAAGTGTTGGACTCAGCTGAGGTAAAATTTACTATTCCCACTCCTGTCCGTGCAAAAGTAGGGAAAGCTTTGGACTCAGGAGGGGTAAAATCTACTATTCCCACTCCAGTCGGTGCAACAGTAGGGAAAGCGTTGGACTCAAGAGGGGATTAAAATGTACTATTCCCACTCCAGTCTGTGCAACAGTAGGGAAATCATTGGACTCAGGAGGAGTAAAATGTACTAATCCCACTCCAGTCGGTGCAACAGTAGCAAAGTGTTGGTTTCAGGAAGGGTAATATGTACTCTTCCCACTCCAATTGGTGCAACAGTAGGGAAATCATTGGACTCAGGAGGGGTAACATTTACTATTCCCACTCTAGTCGGTGCAACAGTAGATAGAGAGTAGTTTACTTCAAACAAATAACATATTTTAACAACTCTATTAAATAACAAAAAAATATTTAAATTTAAAAATTATATGCCTACATTTTAACAAAAATTAATCAAATTACATATTTGTTACAATGTTTAATGAATATTATCAATTAAAATAAATAATATGAATTTAATTAAAATACCACAGTATAGTCTCACAATTATAACAGCCAACAAATAAAATACAATTGAAATAAAAAAGCATAACACAATTAACATATAATGTAATAAATAACACAAAATTTAATAAATGAATAAATAATTTAAAATGGATTATTATTTAAATAACTTCCCACCCTATACCTCTCCAAACTAAACAACCCACACCTAAAATATAACTTAACAAATATGATAATTTCACAATTTACATAATTATCAATTAAATAAATAATAACAAATGAATAATTAATTATCAATAAATTATTTCTTAATTAACTTCCCATCCTGTACTTCTAAAAACCCAAAAACCCACACCTAAAATATATCTTAAAAAACATCTTAATTACAAAGTTTATATAATTGAACAATTAATAATAGTTTAATAATTAAATAATTATATTTAATTAACTTTCCACCCTTTTCCCGACAAACCCAACAACCCACACCTGAAATATAACCTAAAAAATATCTTAATTACAAAATGTATATAATTAATTATCAATTAAACAATTATTAATAATTAAATAATAATTAATTATGTTTAATTAACTTCCCACCCTTTACCCCTACAAATCGAACAACCCACACCTGAAATATAACTTCTAAAATGTCTTAATTACATAATTAACATTAAGGGGCCTATTACGATGGAGGTCGGAGGCTTTCCGACCCCCATCGTCGGTTTCAATTCCAACCGGCTGATTATATATCAGCCGGTCGGAATTGAAACCGTCGGCCAGTCGAAACCGGCTCGTAATCCCAAAGGAGTGAATATTGAGTAAAAATAACAGTAAAGTGAAGGGACCGAGTTTTGCCAGAGGTGATATGAGGTTATTTGTGGTTGCACTGTGGCACATAACATGATTTTTGATAAGAAATATATTTTGGAGAAATGAGTTGCAATTTTACGTTTCGTTGAGAGAGACTTTGTACACAAACTGTCTAATGTAACATTAATGCTTGTTCTATGGTTATTTTCAGTTACCCCTGACGAAGGGCCCCAGTAGCCCGAAATGCATTGGGTTTTATTAAACTGCTTTCTGATGAACTTTGCGTCTGTACGTGTTTTCGAAGAGAGGTCCGGATGGGCACATCTTAAACATGAGAAACTTGGGAAAATTGCATTACCTTGCATGCGGATTTAAACAGTTTTGAAATGAAAATCCGGGATGAACAAATGGAGGAAAAAGATGTTTATTAAAAAAAGATGTGAGAAAGAGAAAAGTGCAGTAGCAGTTTCAGCTGTGCCATTGGTGTTGGGGCGTAATGTCGCCCCAATAATGATGTTGTTTAGTTTATATGTGCAGTTTGGGCTAGGCACGTCACCAGTGTGCACGCAATGGTAAAGATTGATGGATATAAAGAGTAAGAACCAATAACAGTTGGTGTGCAACCCGCATATCTATGATGTTTATGAAGCTACATTGAATAACAAATGCACAAAGAACAGTTGATGGACAGAATGCTGAACAATGTCAAACATTCACCCCAGTACAGAGATCTGGGCCTAAATCCATCATTTCTTTGCTCCCCATGCAATTCCAGTTTAGATCCAGCCATATACAAATCAGTCTTGACTATGCTGTCCATGGGAACAGTCCAGCCCGAACTGCCAGGCCAGGTCCTCCCTGGAATAGAAACAAGCATTCTAGGCCTGGTTTCGGGGTATCACCCCTCATCAGCCAGGCTATCTTGACTCTAATGGCATGGAGAGCACAGCAGCCACGCCTGGGCATACCCGTTCCATTCGGGGTGACAAATGCAAAAAGAACAATTGATGGATAGTATGATGAACAATGTCAAACATTCACCCCCGTACAGAGATCTGGGCCTAAATCCATTGTTTTTTTGCTCCCCATGCCATTCCAGTTTAAACACAGCCATATGCAAATCAGTCTTTACCCTGCTCCCCATGGGAACAGTCAAGCTCGAACTGCCAGGCCAGGTTCTCCCTGCACCAGAAACAAGCATCATGGGACCGGTTTCGGGGTAACAACCCTCATCAGCCAGGCTAGCTTGAATCCAGTGGCACAGTGATTCACCAAAATGCTAAACTCAGGCCCAGAGCATTTGAAAATATACTAAAATGTGGTGATAAACATTGGCTGCGCAAATCATTCAGCTGTACCAGACTTCCTTCAATGACTGCTCCGCGTCAACATACACAAGGACGGGAGAGGGGGTGGGAGGGCATAAAAGTGGTAGACAGAGGCTACAAAGACATGCACTCTTAAGGAATGTGTTGTATCCAGTATGCAGAATTCACTCCAGGAAACGCAGAATATAAACAGAAGGTTTATTGTATGCAGCACAGTACAAGCATCCGCTCTGGACAAATCTTCCGGAGATAGCACCTTAGAATGTAGAACACTACACCATAGCAACAGGGGAATAAAAGGACTTAGAATAGGAATAATTCTCAGATAAATTAAAGGAACAGTCTACAAGGAAGTAAATGAAAGAATATAACACATCCCTTCCCTTAACACAAAAAGCATTAAACATAGTCTTTCATTCTTACAGGAGGTTTTGCACTTCTCTTACTTGCTTTAATTCTGGAAGAGACAGAGTCCAAACCAACAAGTCTGTCACCTGAAATGCGAGTTTTCTTCTCTTGAGAACAATTTCCATCAGTTCCATCAGTCTCTTCAACAAGGTTTCTACAGTTCACATCATTGAATGCAGTGCGAGACTTAACAACTTGCCTTACATTCCACACCCTACCATCCTGGGTCACCACAATATTCTTATTAACTTTCACCACTCTAATGGCAGGACCAAACTTAGAAATTCCTTTTGTGCTAAGACCAGGTTTGCGTATTCTCACCCAATCTCCTACAGCAAAAGTGGGTACTCTCACTTTCCATTTGGCATCATAAATATCTTTCATTTTCTCTTGTTTCTGTTGAACTCTAAGAGAAACATTTTGCACATCATCATCAGTCACAACGTCAAACATTCTCTTTTTTATCCACCACGGACAGAGTTTGGATGCAGGCTCTCTTCCTCTCAACAGCCGGAAAGGGCTGAGTCCAGTAACAGAATGAGGGGTAATGCGATACATCCAGAGGCTCTCCCTCAGCACAACTTTCCACTCTTTACCAGATTTCCTGGCCAACTCTACACCATCTTTAAGGACACGGATGAACCTTTCAACCTGGCCATTCCCTTGCGGTTCATAAAGGGCGGTGGTACAATGTTTAACACCACACAACTTCAAAAACTCTTCCATCTCTCGTGACTTCAACTGCACACCATTATCTGTCATCAGGACTTCAGGACTCACTTCACGAGCAAAGATCTCCCTGAAGAACTCTATAATGGTCTGCGAAGTGGCATGAGCAACAAACTTGACCTCTGGCCATTTAGAGTGGTAATCAATAATCACTAATGCAAAGTGAGCTTTCTGCAGTAAACAATTAAATGGGCCAGAGATGTCAAATGCTATTCTCTGCCATGGACATTTGGGCCAAGGCACAGGTTTCAAAGGGGCAGGAAAAGGCTTCAACATCTTATCACTGTTAACGCACTCAGTACATTCTCTTACAGTCCTGTCGACCATCTTGTCCATACTGGGCCACCAGAAACTGGACCGCACCAACCTTTTCATAGAGGACATTCCTGGTTGTCCCTTATGTGCAGGTTTAAGAATCTCATCTTGCATGGACTCTGGAGGTACACATTTCCCATCTTTGAAAACTAAGTCACCTTCCACTTCCAACTCATTGGAAACCTGCAGAAAGGACTTCACTTCAGCAGGAACCTCTTTACTTTTTGGCCATCCTTTAAGGATAAAATCCTTAAGTAAATTCCATTTGCTATCCACAACCACACTCTTTCTCCACTCCTCTTCGGAAATGGCAGCAAACTCTAACGACACATAAACACTGACAGAGGTGATCATCTCGATATCCTCACTCCTTTCCATCTCCTCCTCACATGGACACGGTAGGCTGGAAAGACAGTCAGCAGTAACATTGTACTTTCCCGGGACGTACTCCACACTGAAATTATACTCCTGTAACCTAGACATAAACCTACTTATACGGGCTGTAGAGTTCCATCCACCACCAGGTGACAGAATAGACACAAGAGATTTGTGATCTGTCCTAAGAACAAACCTGCTTCCCTATAGGAAATTGCGAAAATGCTCAATAACCCAAACGCAACCCAAAAGCTCTCTCTCAATGACAGAATATCTTCTCTCTGTTTCACTGAGGGTGCAGGAGACAGCACTCCTCTTTGCCACACTTCTGAGATAACACACCACCCAGACCACACAGACTAGCATCCACGGTAACAAGACATAACTTGTTCATATAAAATGGTTTCAAGGTGGGAGCTTTTACAATCTCGTCTTTGATTAGCTAGAACGCATCTTGTTGTCTTTGCGTCCAACGAAACTCCTCCTTGTGTCTGGTAAGTTCTCTGAGTGGTTCCATTTTTGTGGCAAAATCCTTGAGGAACTTGCTATAGTATTCGCAAGGCCCAGCAAAGGATACAAGTTTTTCCTTGTTTTATGGAGCCGGGGCCTTCGTAGTGGCTTCTACTAAGGATTTGTTAGGAACTACACCATCCCCTGAGAGGGTATGACCTAGATACTCAACAGATTTGCAAAACATCTTGCACTTGTTCTCTTTGAGGGTTAGACCATCTTGAAGGATATCATCTTGAAAGCATTTGACAAAACTATCTAGATCTATGAAGATGTGATACATTGCCCTCTGAAAAACGGAAGCCGCAGAGGCCAAACCAAAAGGCATCCTCTTATATTGAAACAAACCCTGTGGTGTGAGAAAAGCAGTGAACTGTTTGGAGTCATCAGTTAAGGCAATTTGGTGATAAGCAGAACGCAAATCAAATGTGGAAAATACTTTTGCTCCCTCAAGCATGCAAACAACCTCATTTATGTTAGGTAAGGGGTGGCAGTCCACCACCAAATTGGCATTCAGAGCCCTCAGGTCCACTCAGAGCCTCAAACGTTTATCAGCCTTCCTCGCTAAAACGATGGGAGAAACCCATTCAGATGACTCCACTTCTTCTGTTATATCATTATCAATAAGACTTTGTAATAATGTTTTGAGATCTTCCCTCACGCACACAGGCACACCTCTAAGCTTCTACTTGACTGGAACAGATCCCTTTTTCACCATTATCATGAGGCTGAATTTATTGAGCTTCCCTAGTTTCCCAGAAAACACTTTGGGAAAAGACTTTACAATGACATTGGCAGCACCTCTCTTGTCCTCTTCAACAGCACAACTTTTACCTTCCCCTTCTGACATAAGCAACACAGGATCACAAATCCTAGGGTTGAAAACGATTCCCAAGCTCCATTGGTCCCTCCAACCCAGCACATTCACACCCTTGACGGCAACATATAATTTAATGTGAGCAATGTGTCCCTTGAATTCTATATCAACTTCCTCATACCCCTCCATGTCAATTCTAGAACCATCAAAAGCTTTAGCAACAATGTCTGATTCTTTCAAATCCTTGAGACCTAAAATCCCTCCTAAGCGTTCAAGAAAGAAATCCTTGGTAATAATAGTCCAGGGAGAACCCGAATCAGTCATAAGTTCTATCTCCAAACCTAGAATACGCACCCAGCACTTTGGTGGTCTGAGACAAACAGGGTTGTCTCCATCATCTCCAACATCAGTAACAGACAGCAACATCCCACCATTACATCCAAGCACACTGTCATCTACATCATCTTGTTTGATATAGGAGACTTTACCTCTACCAAAATTCCCAAAAGCAGTACTTTTGGGATCCCTACAAACAACAGCAAATTGTCCACGAAGTCCACATTTCTTACATTCTTTACCCAAAGCAGGACATCTAGGAAAAGATGCCCCATGACTAGCACTACCACACCTAAAACAATGAAATTCCTTGTTAAATTTCTTAAACACTCTTTGTCCACTACGTGAAGACTCAGGGGCCGATTCCGATTCGGGCCGGAGAAAATACCGACCGACTCGGTACGGGAATTTAGTCTGACCGACTCGGACCGGTGCCGTATGACCCAGGTAGTACGATGAAATGCATGTGAAATCCGACCGACTCGGACGGAATACAAAACGACCGACCGAGCCGGACGTAAACAAGCCATCCGGCCGGGAAATCACGCGAAACGAACCGACCGACACGCACCCGGATTGAACCCGAACGAAACGTACCCGCAAACTCCGACCCGCGTAGTACGATGCTGTGCGTGCAAAACATGACCGAATCGCCCGGAGCACAAGCCGTACGACCGACACGTATACAAAACCCAGCCGAAGCAACCCAATACTCTGCGACCGACTCGTACACCGCATATGAAACCTAGCTGACACACAGCGGGAACGAGTCGGACAAGATCGCACCAGACAACTGCAGCGTCCTACTCGGACACAAGAACGACTCCTACATGCACCAAAAACACCAAGGAATTTTTTTTTTTTAAAAAGGGCCAAACAAGCAACCACAAAGCCAATAAGTACAGGGAGGGAAAAAAATGGAACAAGGACACACCTCCAACTCCACCTACATAAAGGCCACAAATCCCTACCATGATCCTTTGCAAATTCCACTGACCTGCCAGCCAGCACAGAACACCATCACACAGCAACCACAGACACACTCACAGCTCATACATCACACAAGCCACACACCATTACCACACCTACAAATAGCACCCTCACACACACCCAGCTAAACCTACACTCACACCCCCCACTTGCACACACACACATCAATCACCACCACCACCCATCACCATGCCCCCAAAGAAGAATCATAAGTTCCTAGACAGTGAATTGGAAGTCATGGTAGATGAGATCCTCAGGGTAGAGCCACAGTTGTTTGGTACATTGGTACAACAGACCCCCATGTCGCAGAAAACCAAGATGTGGGCGAGGATTGTCGACAGGGTGAACGCACAATCACCATGTTTGCGCATAAAGGAAGACATCCAGAACAGGTCGTATGATGTGCGCAGAAGGGTCCGGGACCTACTCAAAAAGGACTACCTCCTCAGCCAGCACACCGGCAGTGGCCCTCCTGCAAAACCAGTATACCTCAGGCCCTGGGAGGAGAAGGTGCGGGCCATCCTACCACCAGTGAGCGTATACGGACTAACAGACATCCCAGAGCCTGGTGAGTACACAACTAATATACACAATATGGTGTGACAACACACACACATCACAGTCAAGGGGATAGGCAAACCATGCACCCTTAGCAAATACACAGCAACCAAAAGAGTCAGACAAACACAATACCTGCCATCTCATAGTGATATGTAACTGTGTCATGACATGTACAAACCTAACAACAAATACAGCAAGGCAGTGGCACAAATAGAACCAACAAACACTCCCAGATATTTACCCACCACTAGAACACCACCTCACAGGGAAGCTCACTGAAAGGAAGTAATTCTGTGTATGCTGGTGAAGTCAGTGTAGCCAATAGCATGATGGGAGTTGTAGGCACAGATATTGGTCAGCCTCACAATTGGCCCATCAACACCACTCTGAACCATGCTCACATCACAGGGAGTGGAAAACAACTGACAAGATGGCTGACACTGGGTACTGCTGGGGGTAGCACAAGGCCCTGATGGGAACTGGGCACCAACAAACAACAGGACCACACTGTCAGCCATCTTGCCATTGCTGTCACACTCACACACAGTGAAGTCCACTCAAAAGGAAGGAAGTATGGGCATGCTGGGAAGGGGGTGTAGGCAATAGCATGATGGGAGTTGTAGGCACAGATATTGGTCAGCCTCACAATTGGCCCATCAACACCACTCTGAACCATGCTCACATCACAGGGAGTGGAAAACAACTGACAAGATGGCTGACACTGGGTACTGCTGGGGGAGCACAAGGCCCTGCTGGGAACTGTGCAACAACCAACAGCAGGACACCACTGACTGACATCCTGAAAGACAACTTGCACTCCCTGCAATGGAAGCACGTTCCATGGTGGGATATCTGGCTGGGTGGGAAGGAGGACTCACAGCACTGACCATAGTTACAAGCACCTCCCCTCACACACCCCCTCAACACTAACTCCACATAACCCACCTGTGAGAATGCAATGCCTCACATCCTAACTGAAGATCCAACAAAGAACCACCACCCTGTGTTATGCTGTGTGAAGCACAGGGACACTCTTGGGACTTGTAGCCAAACAACTGCCAGGACAACACTCCCAGCCATCCTGTCAGCACAGGCACCCCACCCCACAGGGAAGCAGAGTCAAAAGGAAGGAAGGATGGGCATGCTGGGAAGGGGGGTGGAAGCAATAGCATGATGGGAGTGGTAGTCACAGATATTGGTCAGCCTCACAATTGGCCCATCAACACCACCCTGAACCATGCTCACATCACAGGGAGTGGAAAAGGTCTCACAAGATGGCTGACACTGGGTACTGCTGGGGGAGCACAAGGCCCTGCTGGGAACTGTGCAACAACCAACAGCAGGACACCACTGACTGACATCCTGAAAGACAACTTGCACTCCCTGCAATGGAAGCACGCTTCATGGTGGGATAACTGGGCTGGGGGAGAAGGAGGCCCGGATGGCAAGCAAATACCAACAATGCTGGTCATGCACACACCTCAACATTCACATTGACATGCCACAGGTTGGCAGGACAATGTGCTACACCAATATCACTCTCTGACTGTCACAATTTAGGAGAATGCAATGTCCAGGCCCACATCCAGAGGTACAGTCACAACTGTCAGGTGTTTGAACAATTGATGCCAGTAGAAACATAACATACAATCTGTGTCTCTCCCCAAAACAGGTGATGATGGGGACACAGCAGCAGACGAGGAGGAGTCCCTGTCCCAGGCTCCGGTGAACACTGAGCTCACTGGTGTGGATCAGCCTCTGCACTCCTCGGATGGCGAAGAACCAGCTGGACCCTCCGGTGTGAGTCATCATGCAGCACCAGCAGGACCAACATCTGCACCCCCTGCACCCACCTCTCCAACAACTGCCAACACACAGGCCACCCCTGCCAACACGGACAGACCAAGGAACACAGATGACAACAGCGCAGGGACCCAGACCCAAACTGGAGCTGGTGACAACGAGCCCAGGAACAACACCCAAGTGGGCCCACGGTCACCTGTGCGTGCCACCGCAGGTCCTGCACGTGTCGCCAGGGGTGGTGGGAGGGGTGGTAGACATAGGTCGCTCTTTGCAGAGGGGTCTGGACTGCATGATGACCCACAACTGGCACGCATCGCGGATGCGTACCAGACTAGCACCGGAGAGGTCAGCCAGGTAGTGGGGATCCTCAAGGACATACAACAGCAGCAGGCTGCCCATCATGCCCGCTTGGACTCCCACATGTCCCGTGTCGAGACACACATGTCACATGTCGAGACACACATGTCTGGCATGGCGTCCAAGTGGGACACATTGGAACAACTGACAGCGGTGCATAGGGACATACTGACATGCCTCCGCCAGATCAGCACCAACATGGCCTCACCTCCCTGTGTGCCCACAACATCTGCTGCTGAAACAACTGCAAATGCCACAGGGAGGGAGGAGGACTCTGGCAGAGAGTCCCCTGCACCGCCGCAGCCTGCACCTGAGGGTCCCCCCCCAAGAAGAGGGGCCGTCCGAGGAGGCCAAACTGAGAGACCAATGGCCATCTACATCCCCCAGGAAGCCAACACCTGTTCTGGAACTTTTCCTCTGTGTGCAAACTGCACGCCCTGTCGAAGCCAACCCAACTCTCCCACATGACATGGGGAGCTATAGTTGGCCAAATTTATCAGATGACTGTGGACTTTACTCTGGACATTTCAGCTACCAAGACTTCCGAATCACATGGGAACTTTGGATTCCAATTTCTATGTACAGCACCCACCATCCTGTGCACCATCCTCACACCTGTATGTAAATAAACTCACAAATACACCATATCTGCCTCTGTTGTGATTCCAACGTGCTCATGGAGATGGTGATCAGAAAAATGACACTGTGCATGCTAACTGCTACAGCAAGTCCAACACCGTCATGTAAGTCATGGCGACGTGACACATATGAGGGAGACACACCACTAGGGCCACACAACACATACACACCAGGGCCATCAGACTCATCACCTATACTGATGTTGCAACTAAATACAGTGGAATGCACAGACACGCCACCTATTCACAGTCTGTGTCAACTAGACTACAGGTGCAGTAAGCAAATGTCAGTCAGATGTGTGACTACAGACAACGCACATCCCAAAGTGAAGCACAGGTTTATTACACATTTGCAACATGTTGTTTCAACTACAAACGCTAGCTAATCCAACCTGGCTGTGGCCACAAAGTCAAAAAGTGCAGAAGATAGAAAGTCCAGGGGTGTGTGGCACATCACCTGTAGGGAAACGACTGGTTCCACCTTGGAAGTTGAATCATGGATTCGTGGGATCCAAGTTGATCAAACAACTCTGGCAGCACCCTGTGAAGGACAGACATGACACACAGTCAAAAACACTGAAGAACAGCACAGAACGGCAATACTCATGACTAATACATGTCACGAGATAACTACACAAAACCAAGTTAGCATGTCAACACTGTTGGGCAGTACAGACCACCTGCAAGGACACATCGCTGCACGCATCCAGTCAAGTAGCACATGGCCACACTCAAACAGCACCAGAGCACCACACACACATATCATGCAAACTCAAATCATTGACATTACAACCCTCTGGAGACTCACATTCAGCTGAAGAAGTTGGTGATGAGCTGTGTGCGGACATCACCATCATCATCATCATCATCTTCACTGGCATCGTGACCCAGGCCAGGATCTTCCACAGGTGGCGGACGTTGGTCATCGTCATCCAGGATGAGAGGCAACTCCTTCCGCACTGCCAGGTTGTGTAGCATGCAGCAGACGATGACAATCTTGCACACCTTTGCTGGGGCATATGGGAGGGCCCCTCCTGTCTTGTCCAGGCAGCGGAAGCGGCTCTTCAGGAGACCAAAGGTCCGCTCAATCACCCTCCTCGTCCGACCATGTGCCTCATTGTAGCGCATCTGGGCTGGTGTCACAGGGTTCCTGAGGGGTGTCAGCAACCACGGCATGTTGGGGTATCCCGAGTCACCTACAGACAGACAATTGCACATTAGCCGATTTGAAAATGTGTGCGGAAAACAACATAGCAGAACACACACAATGGTACAAAGTCAGTACACACCAACAAGCCAGGCACGCTGGTTTGGCATCTGTGACATCATCCTCGGGATGCGACTAATCACGTAGGCATCGTGTGCCGAACCGGGGAAACGGGCACACACATGTGTGATGGTCATATCTGCAAGACATACCACCAGAGCATTGATCGAATGGTAATGTTTACGGTTCCGGTATGCCTGCTCATGTGCCTGTGGTGGTATCAAAGCCACATGTGTCCCATCAATGGAGCCAATTACATGTGGCATCCTCCCCAGGGCATAGAAGTCACTCTTAACGTCAGTGAGTCGTTGATGTGTTGGGAAATAGATGTACTGGTTCAGGTATCTCAACATTGCCCCCAAAACATTGCGTAGCACACGGCTGAACATAGTCTGTGACATCCCACCGGCAGTCGCCACAGTGTGTTGAAAGGTACCGGTGGCAAAGAAGTGTAGGGCTGCCATCACCTTCACCTTGGGGGTCAGCGCTGTAGGATACGGACGGCCAGGCTGCAAATGTGGGTCCAACCGCACTGCCAAATCCTCAATCAGCTGCCTGGTGAAGCGGTACCGTCGGATGCTGTCACGTTCCACCATCGTTGCCAGGTCTGGGAATGGTCGATGGACAGCAGGAGCCCTGCAGTGCATAGGTGAAGAAAGCAAGATTGTCAGTCACCCCACCTATGTGCCGTTCACCATACTCAATTTCACATGATACATCATTAACAAACACAAGTACTTGATGTGTGTGTCGTTCTGTTTGGACATATATGGCACCTACATGGACATCATCTAACAGCTCTGTTCAACAAGTGTTGACAACAGGTTCCAGGGTGTGCTATGGGAAACCATTAGGCTGTGTCACAGTACCCATTTACTGCTCTCAAGTTCCACACACATACCACAGTGACATGTCTGGACAGATGCTCCACAGGCATCACAGCTCATTGACAGGTAGATTCCCAGGGACCCTGTCTTGCCACATGGACACTGGCATGACATGGCGTATCATGTACACGTCAGAAAAACAAACATGACACCCACAGGTAGTGGCCCCTGTTGCCTCTGCAGGACAGACATGGACATCTGTGACACACACACACACAACATCAAAGTTCATGCACAAACCACGTGGATGTGGAGACTGTCTCCCATTGTGCACATGGAGTCAGAGACATGTGAAACACAACATGCACACAGACTGCGGAGGGACATCACTATTGTGGCAATGGGCCACCCTGTGACGTACATGCCTTCCCACATGTGACCCTGGGGGTATGTGACATGTCTTACACTTACACAACCTGGAAATGCGACCATGACACATGCTCCAAAATGAAAAGTTGCACACCACAGTGGTCAGGTGCACAACACACAAAGGACCCTGTCCCCATGAACACGTGCACAGCCTGGGTGTGTCTGCCCCCAGGTGCCACCGCAAAAACCACATGTTCACCCACATACACAGATAAGGTTATGCTGCCACACATGCCTTAGATACAGTGTGTGGTGTTGTAGGTGTGCCCCTGAGTCCCTGGAAAGTATATGTGGCTGGCATAGGTTCACCAGTGACCAGCATGGTGACATATGCGTGTGACCTGCCCAGGAACGCGTTGTAGAGCAATGGACCGATCGGTGTGCCCGGCCGGCCCATTGCATATGATGTGTGCGGGTACGCGTTGAACAGCAATGGACCGATCGGTGTGCCCGGCCGGCCCATTGCATATGATGTGAGCGGGTACGCGTTGTATCCCGGGTACGCGTTGAACAGCATGGACCGATCGGTGTGCCCGGCCGGCCCATTGCATACGATGTGTGCGGGTACGTGTTGAACAGCAATGGACCGATCGGTGTGCCCGGCCGGCCCATTGCATATGATGTGAGCGGGTACGCGTTGTATCCCGGGTACGCGTTGTACAGCAATGGACCGATCGGTGTGCCCGGCCGGCCCATTGCATTTGTTGTGTGTGGGTACGCGTTGAACAGCAATGGACCGATCGGTGTGCCCGGCCGGCCCATTGCATATGATGTGTGCGGGTATGCGTTGAACAGCAATGGACCGATCGGTGTGCCCGGCTGGCCCATTGCATATGATGTGAGCGGGTACGCGTTGTGTCCCGGGTACGCGTTGTACAGCAATGGACCGATCGGTGTGCCCGGCCGGCCCATTGCATATGATGTGAGCGGGTACGCGTTGTAGAGCAATGGACCGATCAGTGTGCCCGGCCGGCCCATTGCATATGATGTGAGCGGGTACGCATTGTATCCCGGGTACGCGTTGTACAGCAATGGACCGATCGGTGTGCCCGCACGGCCCATTGCATTGGATGTGAGCGGGTACGCATTGTAGAGCAATGGACCGATTGGTGTGCCCGGCCGGCCCATTGCATATGATGTGTGCAGGTACGCGTTGTATCCCGAAATACGCGTTGTACAGGAGTGGACAGAACGGTGCGCACACATTGGCTGGGGCCTGGCATGGCAACGGACGCGTTTTCGAAGCTCCAACGAGTCTGATGCAGTGAATTCAGTTGGCCAGCCACAACAATGTTGCAAAATCATGGGTGTCATGAAGTTGAAGGATGCTGTGGGCGTGTATTAGTGCTGCTATTCCATGGATTGGTCAGATTCAGAAGATGCAAACGACTTGGACCTATCACTTTGGACACATGGGACAGTATCTGCCTCTGCAGCACACATATAACGCTGGCTGTTCCCCTGAGAGCTCACTTGCCTGCACTACATGCTCCAGGACGACATCTGCCACCAACACTGCTGCTGTTTATGCATCCTCTGGCTCCTGCAATGGCACGTACTGTGGAGAGAGCCCCAGCCTTCAGCCTCGAGGAGAACCAGGCCCTGCTGGACAGCCTCCTTCCACAGTACAGCAAGCTGTATGGGAAACCAGGGGAGCAGGTGAGTGTGCTGTCCACTGCCTCACTAATTGTGCATGTTGTCTGACTAGCAGGACTTTCAGTGTGCACACCACTGGCTAGCATGCCCACTGAGTAGTTGTCACACCCCAAAGTGTGTAGTTACATGCACTGAACTGGTACAGTGCAGTAAGAGTGCATTCCAACTAGGTTTACTTCCCATGCAATGATACCATGTAGTGACTGCTGGCAAACTGTTCATAGCCATTGTTGGACTGCCTGTGTACATCATATGCCCCTGTGATTGAGACATGTATATCCAACTGTGTGATGCACGTATATGTTGCATGTGTAGTAATGGCCTTTTCACTTTGTCATCCTCACAGGTTGATGCCCACCAGAAGCAGGAAATCTGGCTGACCATCGCCCGGAAAGTAAGATCCGTGGGGGTCTACAGGCGCAGGATCCGCAACTGCCAGAAGAGGTGACAGGACCTTCGTGGCTGGACCCGGAGGATCGCAAGGGTCCAGCTGAAGCTGTCTCTTCCTCGCAGGAGGGGCGGACACCGGACCCTGACCCCCCACATGCTCCGGATCCTGGCGGTGGTCTTCCCTGACCTGGATGGGCAGCTGAAGGACAGACAGCAGCAAGGAGGGGGTGAGTCCATGACTGCACTGTGCACTTTGTCTGACATGCTATGTGCCCTCCTCTGGCCTGGTTAAACTTCCACAGTACATCAGTCATGTGGTCCAGGACCCATGTCCCTCATTTGTGACATGCCCACTTCTCCTCTGATACGCATATGTGTGGCCCTTATAGTCAGGAAATTGTGTCATTTGGGGACTGTGTCATTGCATTTTGCTTTGCTCAAGGTGGGGGACAGCATTTGTTCCCGTGACTATGTTGTGCGATTCATGGGTGGGTCAATTGCTTACACAATGCCTAAGTTCTGACATGTAATCTGGGTGTAACTTTGATATGTGGTCCGCTTGCTGCTCTGACTCACCACATGTCCCTGGGGAATTTGGCACACACCCATGCTGCTGGTGGGAACAATGTTTGGGCCTCAGGAGTATGTGTATCCAGTGTGTCACACATGCTTAGCCACTTGCCTACTGTCCAGGACTCATCCCTCTTACAGGTGGAGCTGGACAGTCATGCCTACTCCAGGGCATGCAATACACTCTGTACTCCCACTCCCGTGTATCATCTGGCATGTTGTGATCAGTGAAATGTACCCTCAGGTGTCTGCCTCTGTCTCATTGTGCTGTGTCTTCGTTGTCAGGACTACTGGTATGTTTATCGGTTAGGGCTCAGCATGCCATCTGAGATGTGACCATGATAGACGATACTTCTGTGACTTATAGGTGTCTGATCACTTGACTGTGCACACAGGTGTTTGCGACTGTGACTTTCAGGCAGCTGTATTGTCATTCACAGCACACTGTGAGGTGCTCATGTTCAGAGAGTTGTGTTTCATGTCCCCCATATGTCCAGTTGGTATGACGTGGACAAATAGTAGTACAGATGATGTGGTATTTGGGGGATGGACATGTGCACTTGTCAGTCACATAACTTGCATTCCCCATGCCCTCGGATTGTGACACAGTGCAGACTGTTGTTGGCTGGCTGCCATGGCCATGTGACTTGAGACAGTAATGTATGACTTTGCACGCATTCCTGTGTCATGGCATTAAACTTCCTGAGACTGATCCTGCAGGGGAGTGACATGTGCAACATGCACCCCATTGTGGCATTGACTATTCGGACATGGGTGCATCATGGTGTCTGGTGCTGGTATGCATCACATGCATTTCTATTTAGACTCTGGCCATCCCTTTATCCGGACACCTGCACTGACTCAGAGGCAAGAGATGTGATGTGTGCATGTTCACATACTTCACCGTGTTCCCTGCAATGTCCAACAACTGTGTAGGTGGTGCATGTGTCCACACTGGGGTCTTACCATCAGACAGGCACCAGACAGATGGGTGCAAAGGCAGGAGGGGTGTGAGTCCCATGGTTGACCATCAGACTGACAATTGGCTTCCCTGAATCTGTGTGAGGACTTTAGGCAATGTTCAACTAAGGATGCCAGGGCTTGCTCTGTAATGTGCTGTACTTACTGTGGTGTGTGCGGTCAGTGCAGGTGACTGATGTTTGTCTGTTTCCCTAATTGTTTGCAGATACATCCACGGCCACAGGAGGGGACAGCTCCACGGACCAGGAGGAGCAGCGGAGCCAGACTGGGTCAGCATCGGACGAGTGGTCAGAGGGACCCAGTGGCACGGAGGGCGAGGGGAGCCACACCAAGGAGTCCTCAGCACCATCCACCTCAGCTGAGGACCACAGCAGCTCGGAGGATGACTCCCTTGTGGAGGCGGGTCTCAGCAGCCACCAAAGGCCAGCTAGTCTGTCTGGCCCCGCCACCACCACCACCGCCCTCCCATTGGCTCCCATTCCTGAGGTCTGTGGAGGCTCCCGTACTCGGGAGCATGTCTCCTTCGTGCCAGGCATCGCACCCCCTGCCCCTGTGTCCCCTGCTGCCCTGAGTGAGGAGTCTGTGTACCTCCTTCGGCAGCTCCATGTAGGGCAGACAGCAATGCTGAGTGTCCTCCATGCACACACCACTCTGTTGACACAGCTGGTGTCATTCATGGAGGGCATCTCGACGGGTATGTCTGCCCTACAGAGGAGCAATAAGTCCATGGACTCCTCCCTGACGGCAGCAGTGTCCCTCCTCCAACAGTCCCTCACCCCTCCCACCTCTGCCCCATCCACACTTCCTGCCCCCTACCTGTCCAAAGCACATGCACACCTGCACAGTCACCCAAACACACAGACAAGAGCAGCACAGACACACCCAAGAGAAAGGCAAGATGTGCACACAAGCATCCTCAGGGGACTGATACCACAGACACAGGGGATGGGGAACACACACACACACAGGCAACCACAGTCACTCCGCAATCCTCAAGATCCTCTCCCTCCAAGACCCCTTCCCTTGCCTCACCTGCAACCCCACCTGATAAGCAGCTCTTCCTCTGTGACCTCGGCCTCTTCCCTCCAATCCCGCTGATCCAGCATACCGGGGGAAGAGGAAGTCCACCCACACAGAGGGGAGTGCCCCTCGCCCCCGGACACCCTCCCCCAGGTGCAGGCAGAGTGAGCCCCCACCCGCAAGTCCCCCGGTCCCGGAAGAGCAAGACCCCGCCACCGTCCTGCAAGTCAACCACCCAGTCTCTCACCTCCATCCCCCAGGCCACCACTCCACAGGTTCCACTGCCACACCCTGCCCCAGGTTCCCCCACACACCGATACCGCATCCCCAAACTGCTTAGGCCCTCCCCCCCTGCCACTTGCTCTTCCACCCCAAAACAAGACGCTCTGCCTGTTTGTGCCACTGGTGTGGAGACCGTGTCCCCCCTCTGTCCTGCCCAGCTCTTCTGCCCCCCTTCCACTACCTTGGAGTCATGCACTGCGGTGGAGTCCACAACCACCCCGTCTGACTCGGGCACTGCATTGGGGACCCAGTCCACTCCATCTGACCAGCCCACTGCAGTGGTTGCAGCACCAACACCATCTGACTTGAGCCCTGCGGTGGTGCCAGCCCCCCTGAGTCAGACACCTCCACTGCAGTTGCCGGTGACACTCCTGCACCCACCTCCCTTCACTGCCTCCTTCTGGCATCCCCTGATCCTGTCCCTGCGGTGCCTGGCCTGCCCCTCGTATGCCCCTCCAAGGGGGATGTCCCCTGTCCGTACCTGTGCAGGCAAGCAATTGTTGACAAGTTGTCACACATCACCCTGTTGGGACTGTATATTTGGACTGGCCATTGGCCTTAGTTTATTTTGGACTTTTGATTTGAGTTGCACACTTGCTGAATAAAGCCTCTTTTTGTTTACTTGTGGTTAATCTTTGGAGGTACATGATGTAGATGTGTAGAATCATGCATTTGCTGTTGTAATAGTGTTCAGATCAGGTAAATGAAGTTTTGCTGTGATGGGCTCCATGTGGTCCATGGGATATGTGTCCTAATCTAGTCTGGATCTATAGCATCCTTTGCTGCAGTCTGAGGGTGTAATGTTCAGCATTTGACACAGGGATGTACGTTTAGCATTTGTAGATTACCATCTTTGTCCTACACTGATGCACATCTGGTGGGCTTACCACTGTCCAATGTTCCTAGTACCCTGACTGTCTGCCCGTCTCCAATGGACATGCAGTTTAGCACATCAAATTTGGAGGACTCATCTGTGTACACAGTGCAAGTTGCTTGACACGTGTCTTGGGTGTATGCAGTTGACTGACGTGACACTCCCGTGCCCAGGCTGATATGAGCAGAGCCTTCAGTGTGTTGTAGTTGTTGACTCACTGACCGAGTGTTCTGCTGAAATGTTTGAGTCATGCACAGACAAGGTTTGGCACAGCTGACCTTCCACAGGAGTGGAGTGCCCTCATGGCAGTGCGTGATTCCGTGATATAGGCTGTGCCCGTGTTGTGTGTTGTGTAGGCATGTCTGTGCGTGTTCCCTTCTCCTTTTCCTACACAGGCTGTGTCCCTACGGATGTTCCTGTTTGTGATGCTTGCTGAGTTGTTCTGTGTTCATCCAACATCTTGGACCTGGTTTCTCCGGGATGTGGGTGCATGGCAAACTAATGTTCATGAGGTTGTCATCCCTAGTTGTCTTTGTTGTCAGGGCTGGGGATGTGGGCAAACGCAGATGGGACACAGTCAGGATTCCTCTTGGCACTTGTTGGTTACACGAGTAATGTGATTTTCTGTTTGTGTATGCTTTCAGTGATTGTGACACATTGTGTGTGTGACTGCTGCCACTCCTCAGGGTCAGAGCTGCAATGTTGGGAGTTGTCTATGTGTGTCCTTTGTGGGTCAGCTTGGCTTCTTCATTGGTGTGTGACTATGGCCAGGATCCCATTGTTTGGGGTGGATTTCACGTCATGCCCATGTACGGCATACTGTGCAGTGTGTCAGACATTCACAAGTATTGTTGACTGGCCATATGTGACGTGTTTCTGCACCTTATTTCCCCACACCACCCCTGGGATTGTCATGGGTGCATGTGCAATGTCAGCAGTCCATGTGAGCTTCACTGCTGCACATTGGTGGAGTTCAAGGTGTGTGGCGTTGAGTGTGTGCAAATGTGAGTTGTTGCACGGCTGGGGCACTACCTCCATATTTTCCTTGGCTGGCAGGCTATGCTGAGTGCTTTGTGCTTGTATAGGTGTGATGGTAGTTTGTTGCTCAGGACACATGGCTGTGGTTCACAGTGTGGATGACATCTACCTTTGTCATCACAGTGTGATTGTCATGCAGGCTAGTGTCACCACAATGTGGGGTCCCTGGGGGAGTGCTGTGGTGGTTCTGTCTCTTGCTGTGTTTGTTGCTGTTCCTACAAGCTTGTGTGACATGTGTAATTTGGGCTCCCTCTCATCTCACAATGCCTGTTTGCCCACATAGGGAATCCAATCCATGAGTTACTTTTGTATGTGACTGTGTTGACATCTGTGTATTAGTGAATCTGGCCTCCTCATGTGTTGTGTGTTTGCCTGGGGACACTGGCACACAACCTCCCTCACCTGTTGTGTATGATATGCAGTGTGAGTCTGCCTGTTTGTGTTTGTGCATTTGCACCACTGCATTGGCATATCTTTAGTTTGCCATTGGCTGTATGTTGTTTGTTGGCTTTCCCCTGCTGGCCCTGGGACTGCTAGGTCATCAGTCAGCACATTGATCATGGTTAGTATGTCCCATTGCTGCCATGGTATGGTATTTGTTCACCTGACATCTACAGTCTCCACAGGATATCTACATTTGTGTGTCCATTGGTGCAGATATGTGGGTCTGCATTATGATGCTCACTTCTGTCATTGTGTTATTTGTGAATGTAGACAGTGTGGGCCCCCATGGCTGATGTTTGTGTGCACATGGCCAGAACGATGTGTCATTGGCACTGCACTGCTTGCCTCACACAATCTATGTTGCTATGGGACACAAGCACTACAATGCCACTGTAGTGTTTGGTGTTGTGTGGCCAGGAATAATCCCTGCAGTTTTGTTTTTGCAGCTTTTACCAGGACTACACTTACCTTTTGGGCACTGTGGTGATGGGGCTTTGGGCCCCATTGCCACACTGTTCGAAATGTGCTTCAGCTATGGAGCACACACTTACCTTTTGGGCACTGTGGTGATGGGGCTTTGGGCCCCATTGCCACACTGTTCGAAATGTGCTTCAGCTATGGAGCACACACTTACCTTTTGGGCACTGTGGTGATGGGGCTTTGGGCCCCATTGTCACACTGTTCGAAATGTGCTTCAGCTATGGAGCACACACTTACCTTTTGGGCACTGTGGTGATGGGGCTTTGGGCCCCATTGCCACACTGTTCGAAATGTGCTTCAGCTATGGAGCACACACTTACCTGTTGGGCACTGTGGTGATGAGGCTTTGGGCCCCATTGCCACACTGTTCAAAATGTGCTTCAGCTATGGAGCACACACTTACCTTTTGGGCACTGTGGTGATGTGGCTTTGGGCCACATTGCCACAGTGGTCATGGTCTGCTTGCATTGTGTAGGCCACACACGCAATTATGTGTGACACATGTGTTAGGGGGTCACATTGTATGTTCAATGTCATGTTCAGTGATGTATGCATTTGACACAGACCACACACGCTTGTCATGGTGTTGGGGGTGGGATGTAATTTACAGACAGTCCTTATGTGGGAGTATGCTAGTTGTGTCATGCATTACCCGTCCTATGAGTAGGGGTGGTTGTGGTGACAGGCATCCAGCCCCCCATGAGTGGGGATGGTAGTAGTGGTAGGCATCCAGCCCCCATGAGTGGGGATGGTAGTAGTGGTAGGCATCCAGACCCCCATGAGTGGGGATGGTAGTAGTGACAGCCATCCAGCCCCCTATGGGTGGGGATGGTAGTAGTGACAGCCATCCAGCCCCCTATGGGTGGGGATGGCAGTAGTGACAGGCATCCAGCCCACCCTGAGAAGGGGTGGTGTTAGTGGTAGGCATCCATCCCGCTATGGGTGAGGATGGTGGTAGTGGTAGGCATCCAGCCCCCCATGAGTGGGGATGGTAGTAGTGGTAGGCATCCAGACCCCCATGAGTGGGGATGGTAGTAGTGACAGCCATCCAGCCCCCTATGGGTGGGGATGGCAGTAGTGACAGGCATCCAGCCCACCCTGAGTAGGGGTGGTGTTAGTGGTAGGCATCCATCCCCCTATGGGTGGGGATGGCAGTAGTGGCAGGCATCCAGCCCCCCATGAGTGGGGATGGCAGCAGTGGTAGGCATCCAGCCCTCCATGAGTGGGGATGGTAGTAGTGGTAGGCATCCAGCCCCCCATGAGTGGGGATGGTAGTAGTGGTAGGCATCCAGCCCCCCATGAGTGGGGATGGTAGTAGTGACAGCCATCCAGCCCCCATGAGTGGGGATGGTAGTAGTGGTAGGCATCCAGACCCCCATGAGTGGGGATGGTAGTAGTGACAGCCATCCAGCCCCCTATGGGTGGGGGTGGCAGTAGTGACAGGCATCCAGCCCCCCATGAGTGGGGATGGTAGTAGTGGTAGGCATCCAGCCCCCCATGAGTGGGGATGGTAGTAGTGGTAGGCATCCAGACCCCCATGAGTGGGGATGGTAGTAGTGACAGCCATCCAGCCCCCTATGGGTGGGGATGGCAGTAGTGACAGGCATCCAGCCCACCCTGAGTAGGGGTGGTGTTAGTGGTAGGCATCCAGCCCCCTATAGGTGGGGATGGCAGTAGTGACAGGCATCCAGCCCACCCTGAGTGGGGATGGTAGTAGTGACAGCCATCCAGCCCCCTATGGGTGGGGATGGCAGTAGTGGCAGGCATCCAGCCCCCCATGAGTGGGGATGGCAGTAGTGACAGGCATCCAGCCCCCAATGAGTGGGGATGGTAGGAGTGGTAGGCATCCAGCCCCCCATGAGTGGGGATGGTAGTAGTGGTAGGCATACAGCCCCCCATGAGTGGGGATGGTAGTAGTGACAGGCATCCAGCCCACCCTGAGTGGGGATGGTAGTAGTGGCAGGCATCCAGCCCCCCATGAGTGGGGATGGCAGTAGTGACAGGCATCCAGCCCCCCATGAGTGGGGATGGTAGTAGTGATAGGCATCCAGCCCACCCTGAGTGGGGATGGTAGTAGTGGTAGGCATCCAGCCCACCCTGAGTGGGGGTGGTGTTAGTGGTAGGCATCCATCCCCCTATGGGTGGGGATGGTAGTAGTGGCAGGCATCCATCCCCCTATGGGTGTGTATGGCATTGGTGATGGCCATCCCGCCCCTATGGTTCTGCTGTTGCTAGTGTACGTCATTTGTGCATCCCTATGTGTGTGTGACATATTTCGGGTACGTGTCGTTTGTTTGTGTTGTGGGTGTTTGACTTACCGTCTGCGCCGTACGCGTCCGTACCGGTCCCGGTAATAGATGTAGAGTATTGGTAGGACCTGCACGATGGGATTCATGGTTGGGTCGTCTCGTTCAGGTTTCTCGTGGCTTCGACTCGTACTCGTCGCTGGCTTGTTCGTCTCATCGCCGTGGATCGTCTTGTGGCGCGAATCGGAGCTTATGTGCAGCTCTCCCGGATGCTCAAACGTGCCGGACGTAACGACGAGTTTGGCGCGTACGGAACACACATCGTACTAGTCCGGCCGGAAGGTGCTGTGTATTTGGTTCCGTGCGACTCGATTCGGCGTTTACGGATCCGGCTCGGGCGGGGAACAGGAGCTGGAATGGGTAAGTACGGCTCGCTCGGAATCTGGGCTGTTATGCGCATCGTACTTGTTCGTTCGGTAGAGTGTTCGGGTCGGTCGGAAAACATGCGTTTGGCTGGTATTTTTTCCGGACAAATACTGTTAGGTGCGCTTCCGGCTGACATCGGAATCGACCCCTCAAACTTCACAGCAGACACATCCTTCACCACACACACATCCTCATCCACTCCTTTGTTGTCCTTATATAAAAATGTCATCCATTTCTTAGATTGTTCCATAGCTCTGGCAGTACTGACGACGTCCCCCAAGTTAGGATCACCCATGATCCATTGTCGTTCTTGAATCTTTTTACTTTTGACATGGACAATATTCTGATCTCTGATCATCTCATCGGTGATGGGACCAAAGTTACAATTTACAGATAGAGCACGTAGTGCTGTAAGAAAGTCATCAAATGTCTCACTGTCCTCTTGGGCTTTCGTGTAGAACTTGAATTTGTTCAAAGCAACACTAGAAGAAGGTTTAAATCTGATCTTGATGCGAGCCATAGCATCTTCAAATACATTCCTGTCTCCATTACCATCAGTTTTGGAAGGGTTCTGAAAACAACTTGTCCCTCCGAACCCAAGAAATGTAAGAAACTCCAGTTGCAGGTTCCAAACGGTTCTTTACCCTTGAAGACGAATTGCACCTGTGCTGGAAACTTGTAGCAGATAAGTCGTCAACCGTCGCCAAAATTGTTGTAAACAGTATGCAGAATTCACTCCAGGAAACGCAGAATATAAAAAGGAGGTTTATTGTATGCAGCACACTACGCGCAACCGCTCTGGACAAATCCTCCAGAGATAACACCTTAGAATGTCGAACACTACACCATAGCAACAGGGGAACAAAAGCACTTAGAATAGGAATAATTCTAACTCAGATAAATTAAAGGAACAGTCTACAAGGAAGTAAATGAAATAATATAACACAGTGTCTCATTTAAAAGGAAAAAAAGGAACTCTGCAAGCTGCGTTCAGTGGAGGGGCAGTGGCTGCAGAATCCGTAACTGTACTTGGTCAAAGCTCCAGGTACGACCGGACATCAGCATGCACCGAAGAGAAAGTGGAAGCAACAGGAGGTTCTGACCAATCAAAAGCAAGAAGATGAGAGCGATGAGGGAGCCAACCAATGGTAAGTAACGGTAAGTATTCAGCGGGCTGTAAGAACATTTTTGAGATTTTTTTTTAACAAAAGATGTTGCTGACTGTGCATGCGCACTGTACAGGAGAAGCCTAAAATGAATCCAGCTGTTCAATGCTTTTTTATTATGTAATTTGACATCCTCTTTATTGAATTTTCTCTTTGTCTGACAAGGGCAGTACCCTAAATATGTTAATAAATGAGTGCTAGGATCCCCAACATAACATTGTATGGTTGCATAAAGTAAATAAAAACAAGAAGTCTCTCAGCTGCGTCTGTGAAAATGGTAAAAATTCTTTTAAAGCATTGTAAATTTCTATCACAGGTTTGTCCATGAGTTTTCTGGGTTAATCCCAATGACCATAACATTGTCATGGAAATACATATTTGTCTTTTAAACTGAAACGGTTAACATTCCTACACACAGCTCCCAAATCCCCATCCACCTAATCAAGCATTTATAGTACAAGCTAATGTTTCGGTTTGGCAGTGATAGGCATATTGTCCAAAATTGGTACAGCCTCTCATTAATCTCATAATTTGAACTGATAATTGCACACATTCAGTCCTGGTAGTGACATGGACAGCACTATTAACTAATAAAGTGTTTCCTGCATTCAATTAAGCATTTTATGAATTGAGTCACTATAAGACTTATTTAAGTTTAGGAGGATGCTGGACATCTGTCATAATGTGGCGGATGTCCTGTCCACAGTATTAAAAGTGCATTGATGTCGTTGACAGTCTAGTAGAAGCGAATTTCAACCTTTCCCGGGATTTACAAAGCATTCATGCAATAATCCTGAAATTCTTTGCCAGTAGTAGATTCAGATGCACTAAATGTACTCATGCAACTAACCATCAGTTGGAACTTCTATTTGTTAAAATTGGGGATAAATGCACATTTGTCCATTTGTTTTTCCACTTGGAGGAATGTTTTTCCTTTACACATTAATAATGTGGATATTCCACCCTCTAACCCATCTTGAAAAGCTCATTATACCTGTCCATTACAGAAGTGAATTTGCAAACATTTCCAGGTTGGAACAATACTTCCTGAGGTTTTGTGAATGCCAAAAACACATGCACATTTAGCGTTTTCGTCTTACATACACGACCCTACCACTAAATTTGCGAGTGTATACATTTCTCCACAATGGAAGACAGTTTGCATCAACAAGTACATCATCTGATATACTTCAAATTTCACTAGTTCTGATTACCAATATATGTTTGTAAAGTGAGCATTTTGCACACCTAAGTTCAGCTTAGTTGTACAAACTGCTACTCAGTGGATTTGCATGGGCCACAACCTCTTAAGTGGGTTTGTTATACTCACGTCTTGTGTGCAAGTTTGAATTCTTTTAGCTTTGTTATTGGTTTAGCTGCAATCCTTACATAATTAATATACTGCATAATTTGGGGGTGAAATATATATATAGTTATAGCAAATTATGCATATCCATATGGACATTCTGTATTGCTGGGATCCTGACAGACTCAATCGTGATGAAAAGAAAATCTCTTAATCGGTAGTTTAGTCTGGCAAGCTTTACACCCATTATGTAAGCGTCAAATTATAGTATTTTTCAAAAGATTCCTAAGGCCGTTCCGAATGTGAGTGTTATAATCACAATTAAATAGGAAGCGAGGACATGAAAATAGGTAATGTTCAGGACTACTTAAATGAGAAATTGCATGAGTGACTTGTCATGAGTCACAATTTTTGAAAAGCTTACATGAGATAAGACGGTTCTAGCACTTAACCTGTTGATGCTGTTCATTTTAACATAGTCATTAATTTTAAATACATTTCCATGTATCTATTTATATTTACATAACAGGCTGTGCCCATATTGAAAATTTAGGAAAAAACTCACCCAGGTTTCCAATTTTTCTAGGCATCCATGAACAATTAAGGTCCCGATTACGACCACCCTATTATGACTCGGGCAGTGGGACCGCCACAGCAGAGTCGCAGCCGCCAGGGAACCGCCATTCCCTGCCGGTGTTGGTGCGGTCAGGAGGCCGCAATCTGCTTGGCGGGACCGCAGCAGTCCCGCCAAGCATATTACGAGTTTTCTCTCCTCCGTCAGTGTCATGGAGGTTTCTCCTCCATAAATACTGTAGCGGAGAGGAAACGTAGGGGGCCCTGCAGGGCCCCCTTTGCCTCCTCCACATGGAGATGCACAGCTGTGTGCATTCGCCCCAGTTCCTGCATGGCATGGACATTTCAGTCCATGCCGTGCAGGAACTGTTTTTGGCATTCTCATTGCAGTGCCCGTTTTTAGAGGCACCACCTTGGGAACACCAAAAACCAGCCAGCCAAACAGGAGAGAACTCCTAATCTGGCGGGCAGTCTTACCACGGCTTTGTGGTGGCGGGTCTGACCCAGCGCCACATCGCTAAAGTCATAATCGGGCCCTTAGATTTCCTTGGAAACGCTAATTTTGATCATAATACCTTGCAACAATTTAATACACATTACATTATTACTTTCTCATCCCTGTCCATAGAACATGAGGTGTATCCACTGCCACCTCTAGAGGCTGCTACCCTATGCTTCCTTGCTCTAGATAAGAGTTCCAGCTTACCTTTCTAGTCCTGGTTTTGCTAGTTCTCCTTGCTGCTAGCACGGTGCCTCTGCTGTGAATTGTGTTCCTGTTTTTCATGGTTCTCTACTACCCTGAAAAGTCGTCATCTGGGTCTTGCTGACTATGTGTGAACCCACACGTTTCAGTCTGAGTTTGGCTGGGGTTGTATGGTGTTTGGCTCAGTGTTTCCCCTTCCCTTAACTAGCTTCAATAAGGATTAGGGCTAGGATTATGATTTCCTCTTTCATCTCACAGTGGAAAAATCCTTCACTTCTTGACAAATTCCAAGCCACATCCTTGTTTGTGATTTTCACTGTGATACCTGCTGGATTCTGATTTAGTGGAATGTTGCAATATCTCAAGGACTCATTGCCTTTTGTTAGGCATCTGCACCCCTGTGTGTGGTAATTTTATGTAATGTAATGTATATTTGTATCTATGGTATGTATGGATGTAATATAATGTAATGCAGTTGGTATTTGTATAGTACATACCTATCGAAAAGGGCATTGGAGTGCCTTTCGGTGTCTCCATTTTGGGTGTGACATTGGGTCTGTTTCTGGACTTTCCCTTGTGCTCCCCACGGGTCCTTCGCTTTGGGTTTATTTTGAGGCCACAGTATTGTGTCTCAGTTTGCTTCATGTCCTTCTTGCTTGGCATTAACTCTTCTGTCTCTTTCCTCTGGGTGGATGGTGATGCAATGTGATCTCTCCCCTGTATTTCTGTATTTGCTTGCACTGAGATGTTCTTTCTCTGGTGGTAGCCTTTTTGCTGTTGCATCCTGGTCCTGACTGGTGTTCTCTTCTTGTCACTGGATGTGGATTCCCTGCTTGAGGCTGCTCTTGGCATCTTTAGCTATCCTGTTGTATTGTTGGGGTCAGCTATCATTGCCTTTTTTGAGCCCTGCTCCACTAGGTGCACTGCTTATTTCTTTTTTAGCATTCAGTGCTTGTTGGCTTGCTTTGGTATATCTATTTGAAATTTTGTTGGCCTCCTGGGTCCAGTCCTTCCTCCTTTGTGCCTTTCTGGCTGGCTCCCTTGATGAGTGATCACTGCCGGCTGTACCAACTTTGCTAAATTGTCATAATGTAAGGACTGAGACTAAGGCCCTTATTACAAGTTAAGACTGCCACTGCGGCAGTCCCAGGAAGACCGCCAAGCCCCTGGTGAACCTGCTCGCGGATTATGACTTGAATTCAGGGCAGGCGGTCGGGCAGCGGTGTCACGGCGGTGGTGTGTTAGGCTCATAGGGGAGTTGAACAAGCAGACCACCGCCATGAGAGTGCCTACTGTACGTTCCTGCACGGTGTAGCACGCTCCATGTCATTAGTGCCACACTGTACAGGAACAAGGGTGCAGTACCGGGGGTCACAACAAATGCCCCCCTGCACACACCCCATGGCCCAAATTCGTCCGGGGGCCCTGTTAGGGCCCCCTTACCTGCAGGTACCTGCCATGAAAAGGGCGGCGGATATGCAGGTCATATTAAGCTCAGCAGTGCTGGCATCGGCACCAGCATATTTAGGCCATTCGCAGACCGCCACCGCCACACTCATAAAATGGCGGGCAGACCCGCCGTGGTGGTGGTGGTTGTCAGACTGCGAGTACGGTGGTGCCAGGGGCTCCATACTCATAATAAGCCCCTAAGAAGCTACAAGGAGGTAAGGCTATGTTTAGTTACTGCTAATCACATCAATCTGATTCTACACCTCACCTCCCCCTTCCTGTTGCATGCCTAGCTTCAATCATAACCATTAAGGATGCTGTGGTCAATGACTCTGTGGACTTCTGTGCAGAGATGGTTTTTATAGGTTCCCCTGAAGAGGAATGATGTCGATTTCTTTTCAGGGAGATCAGTGGTTCATAACCTGTGGTCCGAGGACCCCAGGGGGCCTGTGAGGCCTACTCAGGAGGTTCGCGACTGTGTTACTAAATTAAATAATATTAAAATGGATACACTAAACGTAATAAAAAAGAAGCAAAACTGAAATTGTGAAAACTATTTCTGTATTGGGTTTTGAATTAAACAAACATTTTTAATATTTCAGCATTTGTTTGGTGTATAGATGTTTAGAATTTTTGTGTATTGGTTTGAAGTTCAAATCATGGAAGTAGCTTAGGCAGGGGCTCCCCAGTTTCCAATAATGACTCAGTGGGGTTCCCTAAATTCCAGTAAACATTCAGCGGGGGTCCACAAAAGTCAAAAAGTTAAGAACCGCTGAGGTAGATAATAAGGTTCCTATTTCTAGGATGTGGTGATGCCCAGGAGCGGCCCGTATTGGGGAAAAGATGCGGGCCGTGGAGGGGCCCTGGGAGATGGAAATGGGGGACGACGGAGACGAACAAAAAAATTGAAAATAAAACTTACCTGCTGCCCTCCAGCATCGCGTCGTGCTCTTCCGCTCCTCTCCACCGCAGCAGGCAGGCACGGGCTCCCAGCCTGCCCTGCGGCCAATCCTGAAGCTACTCTCATGAATGAGAGCAGCTTCAGGATTGGCTTAAGCACTGATGATGTGCGATCCAGGACACCCTCCACCCTCAGCAATGCAGCTGGGGGTGAAGAGAGCTTCACTCTCTCCTGAAACAGCAAGACAAAAACCACATGCGCAGTGTAGGTAGAGCCCACCACTCTCACTCTAGTCTATCATCACTCTGGCCCCGCCCCAAGCCCCGGCACAAGCTAAATAAAACATGTGTTTTATTTTTACATTTTTTAAAGTGCAGGCAGGGTGGGCGACGCTACTCCACCCTAGTGGAGAAGCCGCCGCTGGTGATGCCTCCTTATGTAAATTCTGAGTCAAGGAAATAGAATAGGAGTAAGGTCACTAGTTATTAATCAAAGTATTCAAGTACAATACAAACTGATTTTGGTTACACCTAAAAGCACTTGCTTTGTCACCGATCTGTGTAGGCAAAGAAAATTAGCTAAATAAAAGTACAAATCATGTCCTTTGGCATGTCAAAGGAAACTAGTCTTTCGAATTTATTCTACAAAAATTATTAACACATATCATGATAAATTTAAAATAAAGAAGTCAACGTTTGAGATCATACATGACAGAGGATATTATTAAGCTGAAATAGTTTTAAGATGGCTACCTTTTTAATAATCGGTTTGAATTTGCACCTATTTTTGTCACCAGGGTTTGACAAAGAAGTTGTTCAGTCACAAAAAGCATGGTTTTAAAATGCTGTTAGCCCCGTTGCTCAGATGGTTCATTTGAATCTCTGCAACCTCGGACAACGTTTTTGAAATCCAGGCCTGCAATAGAAAATACACTAGTCAATAGGGACTTTTAGTACACATACATGGCATTTTTCTGAATTGGGTATGTTTTTTATTTGCTTCATTTGCTCTAGATATTTATTGACTACTGCAAATACTGATGACATAAATAAATGATTGGTATTCTAGGTTGAAGAGTTACAGTACATTGTAGGTATAAATTACTATTAAACATTGCTGCAAAGTATTTAACAGGCAGTCTTATTCTTTTGTAGGAAGGAGATGGTGGATGGTGGACTTTACATCCCAACATTACTCCAAATGGAAATCAAGCATGCAGGGATAAAATGTCCGCACAGCATGAAATACTGCTTGACATGTACTTTGCTTTGCCTTCTGGTGAGTTGAATATTTCACTAGTTTTTCACAACTCTGTGCCCTTGTTGATGTAAGAAAGAATTCTTTATGCCGTGGACTAATATACTGTATATTGTCTCACAATAGCAATGAAAATGTTAAATTATATCAACTTCTATTAACAGTTTTTGTCTTGTGCACAGATTGTTTATGAAGATGGCACTCCTTCAGCCTCAAATATTTTTGGAACAGGCTAACTCAATAAAGACCTCTTGTGAATAGCAAGCATTAGCAAAGCCCATAGGTCTGATTTAAATGTGCTGACACATACAAAAAAGTATTTGTGCATTCCTGTGTTAGCATGCTTTAGCACATTAAAAGCCGGCTTATTGTGTTTGCCAAAGCTTTCCATTCAATGCAAGTGATGCTCATACTCACTATCATGGCTCTAAGTCCACCTTCTCTATGTTTTGGAAGTAGCATGTGAAGTCACATAAACATTTATAGGTATAAAAGGACACTGGCACAAAAGATATAGACTCCCCTAGCCAATTGGTTATGTTGGTGCATGGAGAGCGACTTGGATCCAATGGAGGCAGATGAAGTATAGGTGGCAAACCTCCTAGCAGAGTTATTTGAGAAAGGGTTGTCTTACAGAACAGTGAACTGGTATAAGTCAACGGTGACAGCAGGTCATTCATTACAAAAAGGATTGTCGGTAGGTAGAGTGATGAAAGGGATTCCGTTAAAAAGACCACTTAAAGCGAATTATCAAACATTGTGGAATGTGGATTTGGTACTACATTATTTGTGAATTGACTGAGCAATAGATACTTAGAGGTGAAAGAATCAACCTGGAAATTAGCAATGTTATTGTGTTTAATATCTTTCAGAGTGGTTTCAGATGTTAATGCATTAGAAGTGTCAAACAGATTTTTCCAGCCGGATGGAGTAATTTTCAAAATTCGCAAATGAACAAAGACTGTGTCTGGTTCAATATAGTACCCTAGATTTGACTATTCACCAACACTGTTTGCAAGCTTTTACACAGAATTGAAAGGAGATTAAAGCTTATGCGTACCCTCGTTTTGCTATGATCGAGATAGTGTTGATTCAAGTGAGGAGACAGGACTGTCAAATAGTGCCAGTGACTCCATTTTGGACTTCACAAGCATGGTTCCCTTCAGTGATGGAGTTGGTGGTCTGGATTCCATATTTAATAGGAGCTTGCAAAGGGTTGTTAACAAGAAAAGAAGGGCTAGAGCATCCTCTGATAGAGGCAGGTTCACTCAACCTTCTAGACTGGAGAATATTTTGGTGGATGTCTCCCTTGAGCCAAACTCTTGTGCTTGAAGGGTTTTTCACAAAACTACAGCAGTGTAGTACTGCTGGATGTTACTAAATCCCTCTTTATTCAGACACAAGTGTTTGGTGCGCCATGCTTTATGTCTGTGACCAAAGGTCCCAGAGAAACCCACCACTGCCAATTTGGTGTCAGGATACCAGAGAATTATGAACCATGCAGACATCCTTGAATGCGTCCTTGTGTTGGAAGCGGTACAGAAGAATGGCAAAAAATGTGACGTGGTTTTCTTTTGAGCACAGCAGATGGTAGAGTGCAGTTTCAACATATACGTTTGCATGTTCACTTTTGCTAATACAATGATGGGTTCATGTTTTCTTTCAGCGATAAATATGCCAGTGCTGAATTTTAATGGTATAGTCATTTTATGGCTTTGAGTTGCCACTCCATCTATGTCCTTGAAGAAGCAGGTGAAGACATTATAATATTTATAGACATTGAAAAGTGTATCCAATACATGGTGAAATATTTATCAAAACAATTTTCAGAGGCTCATTAGGGGATATCAATTGTGATAAAATATTTAATATGGCTGGAAGCGATGAGTTATACCTTTGTCATGGGATGCCTGGCCCACAGATGGCCATCTGAGTTCTTCAGAAACATCTCTAGTATGTTCTGGAAGGATCAGGTGAAGGCATTCTAATATTTATAGGCATTAAGAAGTATATCTAACATATGATTAAATATTTAGCAATACTATGGCTAGAGGCACACTAAGTCCTATCAATACTGATGAAATATTTAATGATTGTGTGACTGAAGGAGGTGAGTTATGACATGGCACTCCTGAAGCACACAGCGAGGCTTCCATGTTAGGGTTATGCTTGCACCTGAGTCTTGACTAAAGTATTTAAATGCCTTCTGCAGTAAATAAATAACAGGGCCATCAAAAGGGGCTGAGCGAAGGGGGGCATGATGCCCCAGACCGTGCGCTTTCCAGGGCCCTTCACGTTTTCTACAAACCTTAGTTTTAGATCCTTAAAGAAAAGCAATCCTGCTATCTGCATTAATAATGAGGCACATATGTAGTTGTACTACTATATGCCATGTTTTCCCTGTCCCTCAGATCCATGTTTAACTCCCAAACAGATGATTTTGGCACCTGGACTATATTAAATAGATGCCCAGAGCTCATCTATTAAGTACATGCCTGAAGCCCCACAAAAACATCTGATGGCCCACTTATCCTCATTTGAGCACATTTTAATGGAGGCTGTTGGCTCCCTTTCTACTACCTGATCTCTGCTGTTGTTTTCAATCCACCCAAGAAATGCCTACCTACCTTCCAATCTGACTTCATAAATCTTGCCCAACATGCTGTAACGCTGTCCAGCTGTATTTCAAATGCTTTTCTAAAACCTTAATTGATGACATGGATGCCCTTGTTATTTTGCAACTTGTCAGTGTATCAAACCATGATGGAGGCCACACTCTTGGCCTCCTTTTCTCAACATTTCCAGAACATTGGCCCCTCTGCATTGATCAGCTATGTCGGTCAGACCACTTGCTAATCTCAATTTTCTATAGACCTCCTACCAGTTAATGGGCACCCAAAATTGGTCCACATTCCTCTTCTTGAACCATACATAAACTACAGACTAAAGCATTCATTGACACGCTAAAAGATATTACATAACCTTCTCTCAACAATCCAGAAAGATATTTTTAACCAACGGATCTCAAAGGTGAGCAAGGTCGCTGTCTCCTTACTTACCTCCACAGTCAGGAAGCAATATCCCTCAAAATTAAATGACTTGTATGCCAAGAGACTGTACTAAATTAAAAGGCAAGGTAGACCTTTAGAAAGACTGTGGATCAAAACTAAAGTTCGCCCTAATTGTACAGCCTACAGAGTACATACTAGAGGGTACAAATCTGCATGTGCGAGGGCAAGAATACTACCGGCCACACTTCATTGTGTCTTCTAACTCCATCGAGGAACTTTTCTGCATCTTCAAAAAATTTGTATCTTTCAGTTTTCCCAAATTTTGCCAACTCTCTCCCCACATCTCTGTGATAATGTCCTGTTATTCTTCAACAACAAAATCGACTGGCTGATGTCTCAAACTGCTGATTCCATTGAGCAACTTTCAGCACATGGACTTCCATATACCTCCTACTTCAGTAATTGCACTTTACAAGAACTTGTTTCAGCCACTGAAACTGAAGTTTGAATAATATTGACCACCTTCAAGTCGTTGTCTCCTACATGGGACCTTGCCAATGACATCATCTCAGGCTTCCAGAACTCTTGTTGATTATGTCCAAACTTGTAAATCACTCATTAGCCAGTGGAGAAGTCCCCTCAACACTTAAAAATGAATCATTCACCCATCCTAAAGAAAGCCAATATCGGATGCTGAAGCTCTTGCCAATTATAGGTCTATATTGGACCTCATCTGTGCTGCCAATGAAGTGGAAATAGTCATCTATTGCCATCTCTTCTCCTATCTGGAGCTCAGTGGTTTACTTAGTGACTTACACCCTGGATTCAGGCCATGAAGGAGCACTGAAAGCACTGTTAAGCATTAGGAAATAACTCCTTTCTGACTCCTTTCTGCCCATCACCAGGGCTACTCTTGTGCTTTGATACTACTTGATCTCTTACAATTAACACCATTGCCACCCCAGTTCAGACACAGCTATATGCAAATCAGTCTGGACCCTGTGCCTCATGGGAACAGTCTAGACCGAACTGCCAAGCCATGTCTTCCCTGGACCGGAAACAAGCACCCTGGGACCGGTTTCGGGCTAACAGCCCTCATCAGCCAGGCTAGCTTGAATCCAGTGGCAAAGTGAGCAAGGGACCCACGTCTGGGCATACCCTGCCAACTTAGTGCGAACAAAGCAAACACAAGGAGATGATTCCGGTCCAGGGAAGACATGGCAGATCTCAAATTGTGGCACTAGATGAATTTTATTCCAAACCGTTTTCCCTGCCTTGCGGAGTACCTCAGGGATCCTCCCTTAGTCCGACTCTTTTAACGTATATGTCTCTTCCCTGGCTTCTTTAATTGGCTCTTTTGGTTTTGACCTCACTTCTTATGCAGACGACACACAAATTGTGGTGGCTCTGCGACCAGGACAGGAGTAGGAATTGACATTCAGTTCCACGACTGTATGGCGGCAGTCGGGAGGTGGATGTCGCAAAACTGCCTGAAACTTAATTCAGGTAAGACTGAGGTCATCTTATTTGGAAATGATGCCAATTTTTGGACCCCCAATTGGTGGCCGGATACATTGGGTACTCTCCCTACACCCACCAAGAAAGTAAAGAATTTAGGAGTGATAATTGATGACAAGCTTAATTTTGGTGATCAGATAAATGCAGTAACCTCAGCCACTTTTTATACCCTCAAAATGATTAAAAAATACTACATTTCTTACCAGTAGACAGTCGGCGGACAGTAGTCACGGCACTTATCATGTCTAGGCTGGATTACTGCAATGGTCTTTACTTAAACATTCAATAACGGTTCATGAACAAGCTCCAATTGTTGCAAAATGCGGCGGCAAGACTGCTTACTGGTACCCCGAAATTTACTCCTATTGCCAAGGAAATCAAAAAACTTCACTGGCTGCCGGTCAGGAAAAGGGTGCGTTTTAAGGCCCTGTGCACCGTGCATAAAGCACTGCAAGGTACAGGCCCAGACTACCTTAAACAGCGTCTGAAATGGTATCAACCCATAAGAACTCTTCGCTCCCTTGGTGCTAAGTTGGTATCAGTACCACCCATAAAAAAGTCGCATGGGGAGGAGAAGTTTTATTGCCGGTGCTGCTAAGGCCTGGAATGATCTCCCTTTTCATTTGAGAAACACACATAATATCCTAACCTTCAGGAAGGAATTGAAGACATGGCTTTTACTTTGTAAAAATTGTCTTCCACCTCAGTGCCCAGTTTGAGAGCAGCTAGCGCCAGGACACCTTTGGGTAACCGTTCGCGCTGTATAAATGCCTATAACATAACATAACATAACATGGCTTGGCAGTTCGGTCTGGACACAGGGTCAAGACTGATTTGCATCTAGCTGTGTCTCAACTAGGGTGGCAAAGTGAGCTAAAGAATGATGATGGATTCAACCCAGACCTGTGACTGGGGGTGAGTGTTTGAAAAGTTTCAGCACTCCGTCCATCATCTCCTTATGTTTGCTTTGTTCACCCTAATTTGGCAGGGTATGCCCAGACACCCCAATCACGTACTTTGCATTGAAGAAATAATGCAATGCGCACCTCTACAATCATGTACTTTGCAATTAAGGAATAATGCAATGCGTAGCTACAATCATGTACTTTGCAATGAAGAAATAATGCAATGCGGGCCGCTACAATCCTGTACTTTGCAATGGAGAAATAATGCAATGCATAGCGCTACAATTGTGTACTTCATTATGCAGAAATAATGTCAGGCGTCATAAGACAGTCCGGCAGTTCGTTAGCAGCAATATTGGCAATGTGTATTACGACAGTCAGCCTCTTCGATAACAGTTGCCCCCCACACTTATCAACGATGACATAAAGTCCAGCTTCTCACTCTGGCCCCAGTACTGCCACTCCTTTGGTCAGTACGGGCCCCAATCTGAGCCGAAGCAAAGGCTCACGTTGCAAGAAGGACTGAGAGGGCGAGAGAGTGTCCCTCCGAGCCCGCACCCCGCCCAAGCAGTGATCCACGTTACCTGGGGGCATGACCCCACTCTCCTCTCCTCCTTCAGAGAACTGGGCCTTCCGTGCAGAACTTTCTCAATGGACCTCAGCGGCTCGGCCTGGCAGCTCAGCTCCTCCGGGGCTGCCGGTCTGGGCCGGGACTGTTAGGAAGGTCTCAGGCGGCCGCAGGGCACACGTACCCCACGCCTCTGAGATTACGTTACTCCGGGTGCACGTTCACCACAGCACCCTCCGGGTCTCCTCTGGCACGAAGCCACACACACAACGCTGATGGAAGTTCGAGTCGACTCCGAGTGTACGTTCACCAGGCACTCCTTCCTGCGGTCTCAGTTGGCACCAAGACACGCACACTGCGCTGCAGAGACTCACTTTCTTCCGGTGCACACGATGATCAGCCGATCACCTCCACAGTCCCAGGTTGCACCAAAAGCACGCACACTGCTTCACTGAGACTTACTCCAACTCCGGTGCCCCGATATCCAGGCGCTCTTCACCAATGCCTTCGGCCGCACCCCGACACGCTCACCGTGTCCGAGCCTCACTTCTCCTCCGGTGCACTCGTTGACGAGGCGCTCCTCAACAATGCCTCCTGTGCACCGCGACACGCACCCTGCGCGTCCGAGACTCCCTTCACCTCCGATGCACCCGCTGACCAGGCGCTCTTCACCAGCACCTGCGTACCAAACCATATACTAAAATAGTGGTATAAGAACCACGACTGAGCTAGACACAAGGCCTAGAGCCTGTAGAAGTGCTTGGACCCCAAGGAACCACCCAAGGTAGTGACACAGGGGACCCATGGGGGCGCGTGCAGTGTGAGAACACAGCCGCGAATTGCCGTTAACTTCTATGGGGAAAGTCGCGGTTGGATTTTAAAAGAAAAAGGACACTTCGGAGAGGACTTCCAGTTAACCCCTTAAAACTTAAGAGTTTCTAGGGCCCACACCCACGTGAGTACCAAAATACTCGAGTTACCTCACCCAGGGAAGCCGGGTGCATACGTGTCAAAAGGTGTCGGGAATCGCCGTAGTTTTCAATGGCGACCTCTTGGAAAGTGCTGCTGCCGTGAAGAGGAAGAGTGTCCGGTGCGATCCAAGCCTGGATCGAGGAAGAGGAAGACCTGAAAGCAGAGGGGACAGAGTCTGGGTCACTAGCCAGTGATCAGGGGCACGATAGTCGAATGCCCTCAGATGTCAGGTGCTTCAGGTGAGTTGACAGGTGCCTTGACTCTTCAGCCACGAGGTCCAGGAGGCTTCGACGACAACCAGGAGCTGGAATCGAGCTGTCCCACAAAGTCTGTCGAGTGCTACGGTGTTGGCGACCAGATTGGACCAAACAAGCCTTGGCAACGGCAAGTCACGGGGAAACAAAGAAAAGGCTGTGGTGCAGACCAGCAAGGTCTGAAGGACTCACCCAGCAAGGGTAAGTCAGGGCACTTCTGGAGCAACCAGGAAAGCCCAAGCAATTGAAGAGTTGCCTTCGTGGGGACCCACTAGCCAATGGACTAGAGATCGCAAAGGAGCCTCAAGCGGTTGCATTTGGAGCTGGCCCACGGGACACTCATGGAGTGTAGGCCAGTGATCTTTGCTGCAGTAGGTGCTCGGGGCTAGGGCTACTTGGAACCCAAAGCACCGCTTCGAGAGATGTCAGGAAGTTGGTGCACTTGCAAATGTGCTTGGTGTCCAGGGGTCACGGTTTCATGTTACCCCGACAGCTACGGGCCTCAGCTTTGCTGGGGACTCATGGCAGCCTCGGGCAGGTCTGGAAATCCACCTCTGGTGATGCAAAGACTTCGGCGTCTGACGGGAGCTTCAGTGATGCAGACCGGACAGATGCTTCATTGGTGCCTGCCAAGCAGGGGAGTCACTCCTTGACCCCAAGGGAGATTCTTCAGTCCTCTAATCTTGATGTAGAGCGTCGAAGGTCCAGGATTCAGCTACAGAGTTTCGTCCAGGGATATCTAAAGTCCTGTTGCCAGGGTTCCCTTACTTATACTAAGGAAAGGGGTTGGACTAACTCTGAGGACCCACCTATAGGAGGGTTTGGAAAAGGGGTGGCTACACCCATTTCCTTTTGTCCAGTTTCGCGCCAGAGCAGGGGCTGGTAGCCCCTGCAACCGGTTTGAACTGGGGTATGCACGAGGACACCAAATGTGCCCCCAGTGCAGGACTTCAAAGCACTCAGAGAGTGCACCCACCCAGCCCCAATCCACTAAGGCCTGTCTGGGAGGTGGTAACACCTCCCTGTGACAGGAAACCTATTGTCCAGGCCTCCCCTGCCGGAGTTTCGGTCAGCAGCAGGAGGCCAGACTCGTGTCTGTGGCTGCAGCATCCATTTTGTGATGCCAGGCGCTGTTTAGTTGGTACCAGGTATACCGGTGCTGTCATGTCTCTCCCTCTAGAAGGGTGGGATCATACTCCCACACCAGGTACTGGTGTGGGGGTATGATTCCAAGGTGTTTGACACCAAACACGACATGTTTCGGTGCAGCCATCCCAAAGTTAGCATTTACCGTTTAGATATAATGCACTTAAGAGTATATGGTCAGGCTGCACCACAGACAACCCCGGAGAGGAGATTCTGAAGGCTGCAGAGGGGCTCGACTCATGCATGGGCACCCTCTCACATAAAACCAAGCACCCTGCCTTCAGGATTGATAAGGCCTGCCATAGGGGTGACTGATAGGTTTCTATGTGTAGTGATAGGTGAGATATAGTGAACCTATATCTCTGTAAGGGGTGCATGCACCACCTCACTCAGGCTGCAGTAGCAGTCCTGTGGTGTCATTTTGGATGGCTTTCCAGGGGTGGCACAATACATGCTTCAGCCCCTGGTAGGCCTCTGGGGTACCTATGCCCTGGGTACATAGTATACCATATACTAGGGACTTATAAGGGCACTCCAGAATCCAATCTGTGGTGTACCTAAAGTACATGGAATTAATTTATAAGAGAAAGCAGATAGGCTGGGGATCTGAATAGCAGGTTCCCAGCCAAACTAAGTCAAAAACCATCAAAACACCACGGGGGCTGTCACCGTCCGGAAGGGATGACTTCTGGGTACCGGGTGGCATGGACCACCAAGACCAGGATGAACCTGTTGCCCATGGCCGTCTTGGGATCCAGAGGCCCCACAATGTCAATGCCCACCCTCTCAAAGGGTGTGCTGACTACAGGGAAAGGTTGGAGGGGAGCCTGTCACTTCCTTCTACTCTTACCACTCGCCTGACAAGTCTGACAGGTCCTGCAATGAGTATCAGAACTCTTGCGCATCTGGGGCCAGTAGAAGTGGGTGACAAGCGGCTCAAAGGTCTTGTCCTGCCCCAAATGTCCTGCCAAAGGTACATCATGAGCCAACCCCAATAGGAAGGCTCTGAAGTGCTTTGGTACCACCAGCGCCCGGGCTGACCCAGGCTCAGCCACCCTTGGCTCACTACACAGGAGATCGTTCTCCCAGTAAATCAAGTGTGATCCCGACTGATCACCTTCTGCCTGGTTTGCTGCCTGCTGCCGCAAACCTACACGAGAAGGGCACTTCTTCTGTTCCTCACAGAATTCCTCCCTGGAGGGCCCCCCTTCCTGCTGCCATTCGGTCAGCCCGGGTAGGTCCCCCAGTTCAGCCACTTGTTCCCCCGTAGGCTCCAGGGCATCCCCCTCAAAGGGTGCCTCCTCCTGGACTGTGGGAACTGTGGGGCCGGTTTCCCATGCCCCCTGCCTCTTATCTTACTGGCAGGCACCTGGGCCACTGTTTCAGGCCCCAGGTTCTCTTGAATACCTTTACTGGCTACCATAGACCGAGTGGTCACACACGTCCACTCAGGTAGACCCAACATCTCCAAATGTGCCTGGCGCTCCACCTCCTTCCAGGGGGAACTCTCCAGGTCATTCCCTAGCAGACAGTCTACAGGCATGGACGGACTTACAACAACCTTCAAGGAACCTGAGACCCCTCCCCATTCAAAGGGAACCAGCGCCACCTTGCAGAGGCGCACTGAATTGTCTGCTGACATTACAGGGTGAAGCATATCGGGAATTACTTGCTCTTCAGACACCCACTAACACCTGACAGGTGTCAAACTGGCTCCGGTGTCCCTCAGAGCCTCCACCCTCCGTCCATTGATGGTCACCCACTGCCTGTACTTTTTAGTGTTCTCAGGCAGAGAGATTTCCTGGACCATCTCTCGATCTCCTAAGGTGGCCAGGGTCATAACTGCTTGCTCCTCCCCATTCCAAGGACTCAATTGCTCCCCCAATGCTACACTCACTAAACCAGGTGTTGGAGCACCAGTGGGTGCAGATGACTTTTTGGGGCATTTAGGGGAAATATGACCCACTTCTTTACAGAAGTAACACGTAGGAGGGCCTCGGGGCTCCTTCTTGCCCTTGAAGGCCCAGGCCCTCTTGGCCTTGGGGGACTGGGACCCTTTCTTGGGGGAACTACCTTGGGGCCCTTTAGAGGACTGCTTGTGGTTACCCTTGTCCTCCCCCACCTTCGGCGGGGGACCCTGCATACTCTTGGCAGTAGTACTCCCAATCCCCTTGTGGACTCGGGTACTAGTTTAGCGGTCCGCCTCCTCAGCAAGCTTACTGGGATCAGTCAGCTTACTATCCAATAGATGCTGGCGCAGCTCTGGAACACACAGACTACTCGAGTGCTCCCAACTGATTAAATTGCATAAGCCCTTAAAATCATTGACCTTGCTGCCCAGCATCCAACCATCCAGTGCCCGTGTGTACTCATTCACACATTCTACCCAAGTACGGGATTCTAGTTTCTTGGAGATCCTGAACTTCTACCGGTATTGTTCAGGAGTGAGCCCATACCGGAGGCATAAAGCCTCCCTCATGTTGGCGTAGGTCAGGGTTCCCGCCCTCTCTAAAGGTGATAGAACGTCCCTCCCCGAAGCCTCAAAGTGTTTCCATAGGCCCGCCCCCCAATGCTTTTCAGGCACCTCATTCATCCTTAGTGCGATCTCATATGCCGTGAACCACACATAAATGTCATCACCACTCTGGTAATCTTGCACTAAATCCTTGGGAATGTACACCTTCCCTACTGGCACTGGTGGTGCGCTGCCACCATTCGAACTGGATTCTGCTTGTTTACCCTTAATGTCCAGTTCCCTCATGCTTAACTCATGAGCGAAGAGAATCCGTTTCTCTTCCAATGCGAGAGCGTTCCTGCTCTCCTCTGCTTGAGTTTTAAGTTTTAACACCTCCAACTCATGCAGTCTGACCCTTTGGTTTTCCTCCAACTCCTCTGGTGAAAAACCTCTCCCTGAATGGCTACTACCAGCCCCTGTGGCTGGTCCCTCCACTGGCAAATCCTGTGGACCAAATCCATTCCCTGGGTCATCCTCATCCACCTCAACATCACCCGTCTCCTGAGCCTCTTTGGCTTTCCACCAGGCCATCAAGGCCACTTCCAGCTCCTCCTTCTTGGCACTACCCTTCATGGGACATCCCAAAGCTCTGCAGAATTTCCTCAACTGATCAACCTTGTAGGTAAACAATGCCTCAATGTTAAACTCTAATTCTGCAGCTGCAGCCTCACCGGCTATCTGGCTCCTCTCCTGAGACATGATGTGTGGTTTAAAGGTTACTCAACAATAGAACCAACAATTCAAAACAATATGTTGTTGCGTCATGGTCTGCGATCAATTTATGATGTACACCAATTACTGTGAGTGGTTTTGCACACACGCGTTTCAATTACGTTAGGATCGTATCCCACCGCTCTGCCGACAAATGTTGGAAGCCGGAGTCCCAGTCCTGCACCACTGTCACCAAATGCGAGACCCGGGACTCCTCACTCATTGTTAGGCCAAGTAAGGACACCGTTTGAGATAGCCCTGCTCACTCCCTTAGTAGCTTGGCACGAGCAGCCAGGCCTATCTCCAAGGCACGAGTGTACAGTATGTGCAAACACACTCACAGCAACCCACTGGTGACACCACAAATGGACTCCACACGAGTTTGATAAAACGAGTATAAACTTTATATAAAAAGATATACGATCAGACCACACAATACAAAAGCCAACATATAATAAAGGGTAATATTCGTTCCGGCTGGTTGGTAGGTTCAAATCCCAACCACCGCTTTCAAAATGCTATGCTGGTCGCAATGCTAGAATCACACACGTTGCAATGGACAAACAATAGTGCGCTGCGTAACGATACAATCCTGTACTGGGCAAAGGAGAAATAATACAATGCATAACGATACACCCCGGTACCTTGCAATGGGAAAAATAATGCAATGCGTTCCGCTACAATCATGTACTGCGCAATGAAGGAATAATGCAATGCGCTCCGCTACAATCATGTACTGCGCAATGAAGGAATAATGCAATGCGCCACACCCCAATCACGTACTTTGCAATGAAAAAATAATGCAATGCGCACCGCTACAATCATGTACTTTGCAATTAAGGAATAATGCAATGCGTAGCTGCAATCATGTACTTTGCAATGAAGAAATAATGCAATGCGGGCCGCTACAATCCTGTACTTTGCAATGGAGAAATAATGCAATGCGTAGCGCTACAATCGTGTACTTCGTTATGCAGAAATAATGTCAGGCGTCATAAGACAGTCCGGCAGTTCGTTAGCAGCAATATTGGCAATGTGTATTACGACAGTCAGCCTCTTCGAACAGTTGCCCCCCACACGTATCAACGATGACATAAAGTACAGCTTATCACTCTGGCCCCAGTACGGCCACTCCTTTGGTCAGTAAGGGCCCCAATCTGAGCCGAAGCAAAGGCTCACGTTGCCAGAAAGACTGAGAGGCCGAGAGAGTGTCCCTCCGAGCCTGCACCCCGCCCAGGCAGTGATCCACGTTACCTGGGGGCGCGACCCCACTCTCCTCTCCTCCTTCAGCGAACTGGGCCTTCCGTGCAGAACTTTCTCAATGAGCCTCAGCGGCTCGGCCTGGCAGCTCAGCTCCTACGGGGCTGCCGGTCCGGGCCGCGAATGTTAGGAAGGTCTCAGGCGGCCGCAGGGCACACGAACCCCCCGCCTCTGAGATTACGTTACTCCGGGTGCACGTTCACCACAGCACCCTCCGGGTCTCCTCTGGCACAAAGCCACACACACAACGCTGATGGGACATCCCGTCGACTCTGAGTGCACGTTCACCAGGCACTCCTTCCTGCGGTCTCAGTTGGCACCAAGACACGCACACCACGCTGCAGAGACTCACTTTCTTCCGGTGCACACGATGATCAGCCGATCACCTCCACAGTCCCAGGTTGCACCAAAAGCATGCACACTGCTTCACTGAGACTTACTCCAACTCCCGTGCCCCGATATCCAGGCGCTCTTCACCAATGACTTCGGCCGCACCCCGAGACGCTCACCATGTCCGAGCCTCACTTCTCCTCCGGTGCACTCGATGACCAGGCGCTCTTCACCAGCGCCTCTGGTGCACCCTGACATGCACCCTGCGCGTCCGAGACTCACTCCACTTCTGATGCACACGTTGACCAGGCACTCCACACCAACGCCTCCTGTGCACCACGACACGCACCCTGCGCGTCCGAGACTCCCCTCACCTCCGATGCACCAGCTGACCAGGCGCTCTTCACCAGCACCTGCGGTGCACCACGACACGCACCCTGCGCGTCCGAGTCTCACGTCACCTCCGATGCACACACTGACCAGGCGCTCTTCACCAATGCCTGCGGTGCACCACGACACGCACCCAGCGCGTCCGAGACTCACTTCACCTTCGATGCACACATTGACCAGGCGCTCTTCACCAATGCCTCCTGTGCACTACGACACGCACCCAGAGCGTCCGAGTCTCACTTCTCCTCCGTGTGTCAAAGATCACAGGGCACACCTTCCGAGGGTCTCAAGCTGCCACAACACGCACCCACCGCATCGCTTGAAACTTCTCTGGAAACTTTTATGTTCCTGTGTTTCCAAACAGGGAGCCAGCTCACCTCGGGCCCTTGGGGTAACAAGACACAGCACAAAGCACAGTCTTCTTCAAGCAGGGGGACCCAGCGCACAAAGCACAGTCCCAACAGCCTCTTCCTTGGTTAAAACAGCAAACTGCAGACCAGCCCCAGATCACGAAGCAAGGGTCGGTCCTTCCCAGCAGTCTCTTCAGTTGTTCCTTCCTTAGCAGAGGTTCCTCTTGACCACGAAATGGGTCCAAGCCTTTTCAGCCTCAATCCATTTCTATTCCAACGTTCAGGGGTCTCAGCTCTCCTAGTTATACCCCTAAATGTCTTTGAGAGTTCGTTGTGCTCAGGGTCCCTGACCCCTGCCTAAATCAGTTCTGGGTGTCTCCCTCCCAGTGTCACCTTTCTCCCTTTGATACTGGGGGTCTGGATCCTTAATCACTCAGCCGGAGATGGGTCAATTGTTTTATAGCCGCAACCCAGGCCTCTTCACCTCCCGGGGCTTCTCCTCCGCCTACTCTCCAGATGCAGGTCAGCCTGGTGCCATCTCAACCCCTCCCTGGGTCAAGACCTCCCCCAGCTCCTCTCCCCTCTCAGATCCAGACAGTCAATCCACATTCAGCAGAGACACACAGAAATGCTTAAAGCACAAAACTCAGCCACTTTCTAAAAGAGTGGTTTCTGAACACACAGTGACAAAACAACTTTCATAGAAATATGGGTTATGACACTGAGTTCATACATACTAAACTTCACCTCTCCATTTTAAACTTATGGGAAACTAGGCTAACAAACACAATACCCAGCCTCCCCTATTCTGTCCTATGGGCAGGATGGCCTTTCACTAGTGAAAAACGAAATGGAGTGTTTTTCACTGTCAGGACATAACACACACCTCAGTATATATCCTGCCTTTTACTTACACTGCACCCTGCCCAGGGGCTACCCGGGACCTACCACAGGGGTGCCCACTGTGTATGCAAAAGGGAAAGTAAGGCCTGACAAGTGGTTGCACTTGTCAGGACAACATGCTAACTTAGCAAACTGCGCGCAGGCCCTACACTGCAGGCCAGAGTTCCCTTCTCCGCGCACCTTTGCATTACTAGCCCTGGCACACACAGTGCACATCACTAGGGACTTTACTAGTAAGGCAAACATACCAATCATGGCCAACCAATTACCATTACACTTTACACAGGGAACACTTGTACTTTGACACTGATCAGCAGTGGCAAAGTACCCAAAGCATCTAAATTGGCAACTCTATGTCAGGAAAACGGTCTAGGGGGAAAGCAAAAAGTTTAGGGAACTTTAGCCAAAAAGGCCAAGTCCTACCCACACATATACACATTTATATTTGCATTACAATCAAGGTGGAATTCAATACCTTTCTCAAGGCATGATAGTGTGTCAATTTGATTGTATTCACTAGATCTTCCAGTCAAATGTACATTTTACAGCAGTTGAAAGAAATTAGGTAAAGCAGCTGGGCAGGTAACTACAGCTTTATTTTCAGCTCCCACCTTAGCTGATGGAGACCTTCTTTCAGCATTACTTTCCTTGCCATTAAAACTTTCTTTTAACTTTCTATATGGTTCTCTAGTTCAATAATATATGAAAGTCGCTCTGATTAATGGACACATTGAGGAGTGTCTACTCCAATGAGCAGTTGGGAAAATAAGTTACCACAGCACTTGCTGATAATTTTACAGCCTCTGGAAAATGAATGAATGAATACAATTTATAGACCTTACTGATTTTCCAAGGGGCGTTCTGGTGCTAGGTTCAGAGGAGGAAGCCAGAAGAGGGAGACTAGTACCTGGAAGAAGACAAGAGACAGTTTTAGAGAAGCTTTCTAAAAAGGTCGTAGTTTTGCTGATTGTGTAGAGAGAATTGAAGAGAATTCAGATGTTTGTGCACAGGAAAAGAGAAGGGTCAGCCTCCAGTTTGTGACTTCTGGAGTTTCGTAATCATGTAGTGGAGGAAGAATGCTATACTGGGAACATAGATAGAAAATGTCTGTGGACGAGAAATGGGCCCAGTACCCCGATAGGCTCCGTCGAAGATGCACAAACCTCTTTTGGCTACTGGGAGCTGAAGAGCAAGGGCAAGCTGTACTGAGATGAATGAATGGGGAGGAAGACTGAAAAGAAGCCTAGTAGCAGAACTTGTTTTTCTTTTTTTATGTCATAATTTTTTATTATTGCACTAAAGGCATACAACAGGAATTCAAATGTAGGTGGAATACAGCTGTGAACTACAACATTGATTGGCACAATATAAAGGAAACACATGGGAAGGGGGGGAGAGGGTGAAGTGGGCGGGGGGAGGGAAGGGGAGCGGCTGGAATGCAAAGGCATTGGCGCGGATCAGTATCAGTATGAAGATCTGGTATCCGGTTTTTCGGCCTTTTGCCCTGTTACAGTGTGCCGGATCTCTGCTGTTGATCGCGGCGTAGTGGGTTTTGACACTCACCCAGCACAATCGGTGTGGGGGCCCTGTTGAAATATAGTTTCAGGGGGTAGTGGGAAGAGGAGAGGAAGGGGCTGAATGCCGGGTGTGTGAGCACGGAGCAAGTGCGGGGGCGAAAAGGATAAACCTAGATGAGGGGGGAGACTGTCAGCTGTATCGCAAGGTGGGGTAGGCCGTGGGTCTCTGGCTATGGGGGAATATGCCGCGACTAGGAGGGAGCGGGGAGAGAGGGGGGAAGGAGGGGCAGGGTGGAAGACTGGAGGGGTGTGGAGAGGAAGTGCTGCGTTCTGTGACCCCAGGGTGGAGACACGCCCAATGTTCAGAAATGTGGCATTTGGGGGCTCTATCAGCGGGAGTGGGATTCAGAAGTCTGCGAGTAGCAGAACTTTGGGTAGATAAGAGGTGCTGGGAACATGTTATGGGAGGCCTAGCTACAGAAAGTTGCAGTCGTCAATTATGGACACTAGGAGTGATCTGGTTATGTCTGTGTGGCCAAGTGTTCTAGAGTAAAAGGAAATCGCAGCCATGTGGCGTCACACGCAAGCTACAGAGCGCCCTTGATCCCTAAGGGTTCCCAAGATTGACAGGACAGAAGGCCACACGCTCTCCCCCCAGTTCCCAAGAAACTACAGTAAGCACTGAATGCCCCTCCTCAAAGGCATGCCTCATCCTAGGTGCTAAGCTAGCTGCCACGAGGTCCGGTAGGCTTGGGCACCAAGCCACAACAGATGGCCCAGAAAAGGTGTAGGGACTACCGCTGCTCCTGGGTGATAGGACCTGAAAACCTGGATCTTGAAACGAGCATCAGCAGTGTTGTTCAACACACCCTGGACATGCTTGGCCCTGACCAAAACATTAAGTTTCAAGCATTGTAGCACAATCTCCTTCAATAACCTGAGTATGAACTTACATTTGGCTGCCTGTTGATTAATGCACTCATGTTGTCTGACAAAAATCACTGCTATTCAGTGTTAAAGTGCATGTGCTCTCTATGGTAAACTTGGTAAGATTGGTCTACACCTGTTTGGCGTATTTAATTTACCTATCAGTCCCTTGTAAAGTGGTATCTCATATACCCGGAGCCAGTAAAATACAATCCTACTGATGGGCTTGCAGCGCTGCTTGCGCCACCCACCAAAGTAGCCTTTCAAACCTGTCTCAGGCCTCTGCCATTGCAGGGCCTGCGCGCGCAATTTACTGCCGCTGTGATGTGGCACATAAAGTGGTTGCCACGTCTGTGACTCCCCTTTTGCTACATATCAGTCACCCCTAAGGTAGGCCCTAGCTAGCCCTATGGGCAGGGTGCGCTTTAGGTAAAAGGTAGGACATGTGCCTTAACTGTGTGGCATGTCCTTGTAGTGACAAACAGCCTACTTGATTTCTCACTACTGTGAGGCTGCCCTCTCATAGGAATGCATTGGGGATTCCCTGATATGTGTTTCAGTGGTAATTCCTGATATGAGAGGGGTGGCGTGATCAAGTTTGGTATGTTTGGAATAGTGGTGATAAATGCTGCGTACTGGTGTTCGCAGATTTATTATCACTATTTTCCTTTGCAGTAGTCAAGAACCAAATCATCGGTGATGTTAATCAAAACTGTGGATGGCACTGCAGGTAAACGCATCACCCTCCCCATGAGGATTTCATGAGGGGATAGTCCAGTCCTCCTGTCTGGAATGCTGTGCAGACTCATCAAATCTGAAGGCAACTCATCAGGCCAGTTCAGAGATGTCGAGGCACACACTTTTGCTAGTCTCATTTTTAAAGTCCCATTAATCTGCTCCACCATTCCTGATGCCTCTGGCCTGTAGCTACATTGCAATCTCTGATCACCGTTTAAGGCAGCGCACAACAGCTTCATGATCTCACTATGGAAGTGAGTCCCTGTATTGACTACAATGTAGCTGGAAACCTGAAGCGTGGGATAGGTTCCCTTAACAGTAATTTTGCTACTGTGACGCTATCACACCTTCTAGTTGGATACGCTTCCACCCACTATGAAAAGATGCACACAACAACCAGAATGAATCTCAGTCCATTAAATCTAGGCATCTTGACAAAATCCAACTGTATTCGGTTGAAAGGACCTCCTGACCTTTCAATGTGACTCAAAGCAACCACAGTTTTCTTTCCAGCATACATCTGTTGGCACGTGACACATCGATGGCACACTACATCAGCAATCACACAGAATCTTGTGTTGAACCATGTTTGCCTGAACAATCTCACCATTGCATCTCTCCCAATATGAATTGCTCCATGAATCTGTCTCGCCAAAGGATTCAGCGTACAATCTGATAACACTGCTCTGCCATCTGTTGAAACCCAAATGCCATCTTCCCCCTTTTTGCATCCTGCTCTGATCCGACCAGCCTGTTCCTGATCTGACACTTCTCCCTGCATACACCTGACCTCATCCCAGGTATCTGCTATGGCTAGCATCACGCTGAGGTCGGTTCTCTCTGTGCTCTCGCCAGAATATTCCCCATTAATAAAACATGCATGGGTTGCACAAAAGCGGGGGACTTCATCCGCGTATCGATTGCCCACAGTCACAAAATCTTCCCCTTTCCCATGTGCAGTGCGCTTTACGACAGCCAATTCCTTTGGTTGCTGCAAGGCTTCCAACAGGTGTCTCACATATTCCCCATTCCTAATGGGAGATCCTGATGACATTAGGAACCCCCTCTATGACAATAGCTGTCCAAAGTAATGAACTACACTGAAACCGTACTGGCTGTCAGTATAGGTGGTAACTCGGATTGGATCAGAAGCAAGACATGCACGGGTCAAGGCAATGATTTCAGCCACCTGTGTGGAGTATACTCCCTGTAAACAAGCAGCCACCACAACTCCAGAAATGGTACAGACAGCAAAAGCTGCTCTCAGGTAACCTTCATTGTCTCTTAAGCATGAAGCATCAACAAAGAGGATCTGATCAGAATCAGGCAGTGGTTCATTGACAATGTCGGATCTCAGTTTAGTGCAAAGTTCAGTTACATCCAGACAGTCATGATCCTCACAATCGTCCCCATCAACATTTGGAATAGGCAACAAGGTAGCAAGATTTAACACAGAACACCACTTCAGGGTTACGTTCTTAGCAGCTAATAAGATCTGCTCCTACCTTGTCAGCCTATTATTCATCTCATGTTGTGTTTTGGTTCTCGTCATCAGAATCTCAACTGAGTGTGGAACATATACAGTAAGTGGATGACCCATCACAATGCTTTCACATCTTTCATTGCTGACACCTGTTGTAGCAATGGATCTGAGACATCCGAGCAACGCTGAAGCTACAGGATCTAATGTAGCTGAGAAGTAGGCCAGTGGTCCACAGACACCCCCATGTGTCTGGGTGAGTACAAATAGAGCACAACCCACCCTCTTGCAGCCGAATAGTGAAAATGGTTTGTTGTAATCAGGCATTCCCAAAGCTGGAGCTCTACAAAAGCACTCTCTCAGCTCTAAGAAGGCAACCAAGCTATCGTTATCCCAGGGTACCAGATCGCTCACATCTTTGTGTGTCAGCCTCTGTAAGGGCTGCGTCTTCAAGGAAAAAATTGGGATCCATTTTCGGCAGTAGTCAACCATTCCCAAAAACATCCTGACTTCCTTTTGAGTGGTAGGCACATTCATTTTCATGATCGCCTCAATGCGGTCTGGTGACACCCCTTGCCTTTCTCAATGTGATAACCCAAGTATTGGACTTCTGTTAAGCAGTACTGAAGCTTGTTCGACGACACCTTGTGTCCATTTTCAGATAAATAGTTCAGTAAGGCAATGGTATAGTCCCTGTAAGCCTCTTCTGTCTCCGATGCAATTAGGAGATCATCTATCTACTGCACGAGCACTGAATTCTGGGGAAGTACCAAGCTCTCAAGGTTCTTTTTCAGAATTTGGTTAAAGATAGATGGACTATCATTATACCCTTGTGGGATATGACACCATTCTCCAGCTGGAAAGCGGATAAAAATTGGCTTTCCTTGTGCAACGGGATGGAGATAAATGCTTGGCACAGATTCATCACCGTAAACCAAACAGCTTCGCAAGGGATCTGAAACAGGATCACAGATGGATTCGGTACTACGGGACAACATGGAATCACAATTGCATTAACCTTTCTAAGGTCCTGAACTGTGCAATATTTGCCGCTCCGCTTCTGTAACCCCATGATAGGTGAATTGCATGGACTCTGCATGTGGCTTTCTTTGTATACGGTCTTGCTCAACTCCTCTAATCAGCAATATCTCTTCTCCTGTGTCCACACCACTGGAGAAACAGTGCCTCTCAAATCCAGCGGCATGTCTTCCACTGTCAGTATGGGAAACATGTCTGCACAGTGGTTCTCATTTGTCTTTGGACAGGGGTCCCCTGACACTCCCTATCTGCATTGGTTCTGTAATATCTAAGGCAGGGTTGGACAATTCCTTCTTTTCCTGTTTAATCACAACTATTCTAGTTGTGTCTCCACTACTTTTTTCTCTTTTCCGTTCACCCAAACGGTGATCTAAACGAACTACTAAATCAATAAATTCCGAACAGCTAGTGGTTGGATCAACAATTTGAGCAAGTACATCCTTAAGATCGTCTCGAAGTCCCCGATAAAAGAGCGATGTTCTCTTTTCGTCTGGCCATTCTGTTTCAGCAATCAGACGATTGAAAGAGGTAATATATGTTAGTAAATCCTTACTACCCTGACGTAAATTCAATAGTTCATTATCACTAGCCTGAATGAACTGGTGTTCTGCATTGCTTCTTTAAAGCGAGCAAAGTCATGAAGTAACGGATCATCTCGTTCGACGAACGTGATGGACCACGTTGCGGCTGTTCCTCCTAGATAGGACAAGATAAAGGCTACCTTCGTTGTATCATTGGGAAATGCAGACGGCTGACAAAGGAAATGCAACTGGCATTGATTCATAAAGATGTTATATTTTGCATGATCTCAAAAGAATCGTTCTGGAGGGGATAATGGGATAGGTGTTGGGGTGGTAACAGAGACGTTCACAGGTTGCACTCCAGAGACCTCAGAAGAAGTTGGAGTAAAGTGAAAGCGGGGGGGCTGAACGACTAGTTTGTTTTTGAAAGTATCTTCCCAGGGATTACCACGTGGCTTATAACGCTGCAAAGCATTATTCTCTTGTTTTAATGATGTTACCTCTTGTTGTAGTTCCAAAAGAACTCTTGTCAAGTCCTGCATCGTTGGAGGATCTGTGGCCTGATCTGAACCTAATAAAATATCAGCGGGGGAATCCGTCACCCAGGCAGACCTTAATTTTTGTGGCTTGACTTTCTGTTGAGGTCCAACCACTCACCTGAAAACCAGGTAGTCCACAGGGGCGATGGACAGTGCCCCAACCCTCTCTGAATATTTCTTAGTGCTCCTCAGGGAAACAGAACCCCTGGCAGATATCCCAAGAGGGAATGGGGTTGGGATGAAAGACAAAGACACAGAGAAAAAGACACAGCTTCGTTCTGCCACCTGGACCAGCCGGGATCCTTGTTCTTACTTGCAGAGCTGCCTTTCGTCTATCTACCTAATGAAGGAAATCAGTGTATGAGCTAAGTAATGATGGCAGACAAAGAACTACAATACAAACACTCATTCTTTACAGCGTGCAATAATCTCCTGTTATGATTGTAAGGAGTAGCGCATGTAATGTGGCAGATAATCTATATCTGAGGTAGGAGTCTCACATCTCTTGGGGACTTTAACTAATATATGCTTAGTTGTTACTCAACGAGCTACATATGCGACAGGAAGAAAAGAATAAACACGTCATGCATTCGAAAGGTAGTTTTGCTTTTAACAATTATTCATATTTGGTACTATTCAACTGTCTCACTTTCGTTTGACTTTAAATGCTGCAATCTAACTTAATTTAAAGATTTGGCCAGAAAACAATAATTGCGCTGATCCTTCTCAAGCGCATGTCCCAAAATGAATGCCAACCTCAAGATTATCAAACATGTTTTAGTCTAGACAGATGCGCACTTATCAACCTCTTAGAGCGCGTTAAATACACATGTGCGCCTTTATATTGTTCTTCACCAAATTCGTGTACCGGGTTCATGCAAACAATGTCCTAAAAATAAACAACAAGCAATGTCCGGAAATCAGTCAACAAAATAAATGCACACTGCCATGCAAATCATTAGACTTAGCTGGCAAGGATCAGATGAAGCTCCCGTTGCTCTTCGTTGGAGCCGGCTCTTGTTGACTTTTCCGATGCTTGAGAGATCCTTGACGCGAGCGGTCCTCCACAAAGAGAAAAGAAGTCAAGCACGGAATGAAGAGGGCGTGGTATTTATAGCCAGTCATAGGGCGTTGCCGGGCGCGTTGCTACACGTGTGTCGGAAGCGTGCCGCATTTTCAAAATAATACGTGGTCAGTTCTTTTCAAGAAGTCTGGTTTCCCTGACAACAATAAACAAAAGCCAGTGAGTGTCTTTTTCAGCGCGTTGGTACCCTTAAAATAAACAGTTTTTGTTAAATGCAAACGCACAGTGAGACACCTGGCCTCCTATACTATACATACAATAACTCCTCCTGTAACATGAATGAATAAGCAGTTTGTACAATAGCTAAGTTACTTGCATACGGCAATGTGAGTCAGTTGAAGTCCCTGGGGATGTTGGCAAATTACGCAGGATGCAATACTTGGTGTAACATGCCAGTTCCTGACACTTGTTCTTAATTCTCCTGTGTTTGGAATCAACCTCATCACTGCAATACCTGGCATACCGTAAAAGTTCATCCACTGACTTGTTTTGCCAACAGATCAAATGTTGCTGAATCATAACGCTGATTTCTGGTCTTAACCCTAGCACAAATTTGGAAACAACTGTCCCATATCTTTCGGATCTAACCCACTGTATTGCTTGAAGGCTTGCAATGAGCATGTACTGATTCTTTAGGCTCCTGTGTTGTTCGCCCTATTTTAACCCAATCGATATCTTGTGGGGCTATTTTGGACTGCAACCATGTAATCACCTGTTCCAACTTTTTCATAACCAAAGGTGAAGGACCGTGAATTATAGGATCTCTGTCTGGTTCAGCAGAAGGCCAATCAATAGCAATTTTACAAGCAAACCATAAATCACTTAGAACCACAATGTAAAACAACATGTTCAGATCAAGCCACAACACCTTTAAAAAAATTTACAACACGATCAACTTGCTTGTACCATTCAGCAGGCTTCTCCCTTAGCTAAGGAAAATCATTTGTGAACACAGCAAGATCACCCCTACTCCATGGAACATGCACATACCCTCCATTAGGCCCTTCCCGCGGTAGATATGCCTTAACTCCTGCTGTTCCCCCTCCTGGAGGCGGCGTTTCCCCCATCACCTTCCTAATGCTCTTTTTCTTTGACCACTTCTTCTCCCATTTGTCAAGCATGCTCCAGGCTCGAATCCCTGTGATCAACTCTCAAATGTGTGTTTTCAAGCCTGTTACTCTTTTCTCTTCCAGTTCTTGATCACTGTCTTGATCACTATTTCGATTTCTCAGCCAGTTCTCTAAATGTATGGTCTCTAGGACATGCTGATTTCAAGAGGCTTCCTGACCTGCACTTGCTTCTGGTGTTTTTCCCATGGGTCCACTGACTGTAGCTTCCCACATCCTCAAATCTGAATTCGAGTTCACTAAGGACACAGATCCTATGGTACTAGACCCAATGCATATTCTCGAAGGATCTGCAGTCGCCGGCAAAGGGGTACTAGATTCTACAGCCACCAGAGACAGACTGTTTCCCTTCATGGTCTCATTCCCTCCTTAGCCTATTCTCTCCTCCAACCCTGACTGTTGTGATTAGAGTTTCCAACTAAGTACGGGTCATACACAGAGACTACAAGTCCAATGGTGACTGGTACCGTAAGGGCTTCTGGTAACCACAAAGCAGCAATGACTCCACTTGACTCTGCACTTCCTAAAGCAGGTATCCCTGTTCCTTCTACTCCCGTTGAAATCCTTCCCACAATCCCTGCACTAGGGCCTCTCTGTGATGTTGTCTGTGATGGTGTCTACTCTCCATGTTTTAAGTTATGCATCCCATCTTGCATCCTGATATGCCTTTATTGCCTTTTCTATCTTCCCGTGAAATCGCTCCCTGGTCTTTGCATGTGATGCTCGCATCCATGCATCTAATGCCTCAAACTATGTTGGTCTAGGCAAAGGCCGTAGCAAAGACATCACTCACCTCAACTGATACAACACCTCTGATCGCAATGAACCATAACGTGGAAATGCCAAAGCTCCCTCTTTTTCAGTGATATTATGCCAATTTTGAAGCCAAACTATACTATGAAGTCCTACATTTGTCGCCATATAATGTGCTGGAGTATCCTCAGGAGGTGCTTCCTCACTCACTCGAGTGACAACTCCCTGATCTCCCCTGAACAAATCTCGCAACATCCTAAAACAACACATAGTTAGATAAAAATATCCCCTTGATAGACAATTTTCTCGATCACAGCTTCCTGTTGACTACCACCCAATCCCAGCGCGGCGTTACACTAACCGACCTATCGCAACTCGCCACACTCTGATGTCACCTTTTTCCTCCTCGCAGCAGTTCAGCCTCCTTCACAATTTCTCCGTCCACGTTCACTCACGAAATCTCAACTCCGTAATTGTCTGTCTTCTAAAAGAGCGATAGAATTCAATCCTCCAACAACATTCACACACAGCGAACCTCGACCTGCGCTGGTCACCTGATTCGATATAGTCCACCCCCGTACACAAGGTTTAGTACACGATTCTTACACGTCCCATTCACACAAGTTACCTGTCTTAAGTGGAACTGCCGTTGATGTCTCACGACAACTCCTCAAAGCTGCGGTCGGACAATCACAATAACTCGGTTTCTTCTACACCATTCAATATATCTCGGGATCTTAGGCCACTTCGGAACCTGAAACTCAAATCTCAATCCTTGGACCACGTCCGGCCTGAAACCACATTCACTCTACTTTCACACAAACTCCGCCAGACATCACACAATCATCACTTCCACAATCTAACACATGACACATCCCTATTGATACTCACTCCTCCGATCGCCACTGTTCTCGCCCCATCATTAAACTACGTCGGTCTCCGCCAAAGTCCGTCGCTCTCGATCATTGGGCTCTATTTTGGAGCTCTAGGGGTCTAGGTCTTTTCTAGACTTTTCTGGATTCTCCCCCGCTTCATGTGATAACCCTCCTACTCTGCAACCAACTGCAGGAGCTGGGTTCCATGTTCTAGATCTGCTCTGGGACTTCGGGTCGATGGTTATTTTTATCAGCATGAAAGCATAAGGGGGAGAGAAATCGTTAGCAGATCAATCATTTCAGTTCCAATTAACTATGACTCTTAAGAATCACAGACCCCAACTGGACATACAGGCACCTCAAAGTGAGGGTGTAGAAATACATTGGAACTAATACAAAGCCAAATCTACAGATGAAGTTAAGGCGGTGCAACATGCACAAGATGATTAGTTCGAGAATCAGGTTACAGAAGATTATTGAGCAGACATCGAGATCCCCCTTCATCGGACATTTGTGGGTATAAAGCATTGGTCTGTCCCTACACCAGCACTAATGTGACATCCCTACATAGCATTCCCCAAGGCAAGATCAGTTAAAGTGTCAGCTTGTGAAGTATTCCTAAGATGTCTCTTCACATCAGTTGGGTCAAGTAGCATAAAGCTACCGAGCTTGTTCTAAGATGCTCTCTCTGTCTCTGCAAGGCAGAAGTCCTCGGACACTTTCCCTAGTTACTATACATCAATACCCCGGTGGGCAGTCAAAATATCGAAAATAAAATTTCGATATACCATAATATCGAAGTTTAAATATCGAAGGGACAGAATATCGATAGGACAGAATATCGACCCTAAGGTAAGTAATATCGAATTACTTAATATCGATGTCAATAATATCGAAGTTAGTAATATCGAAATCAAATATATCGATGTTACTAATATCGATGTTACTAATATCGATATTTGTATTATTGTTATGTATTTTGTTATGTTTTTAATATGTATGTGTTATATGTGTTTTTGTTACGTGTTTTAATTGTTTAAAAATATATGTATACAATTTTTATATGTTAATAAATTTATTTTTTTAAGTTATTTTTTTTTTTTGTACTGTAGCGGGTTGTGGGTTTATAGGGGAATAGGGTGGGAAGTAATTTAATTATACTAAATTAATTATTAATTTTTAGGAATTATAAATTAATTTTAATTATTTTTTGCGTTTAAGTTCTGTAGCGGGTTGTGGGTTTATAGGGGAATAGGGTGGGAAGTAATTTAATTGTAATTAAGTTATAATTTATTTTAATTAATTGGTATTGATAATTATATTATTGTTAATTAATTAATAATTGGTAATTAATTTTAATTAATTGGTTATTAATTTTTATTAATTGATTAATTGATTATCATGTAATTTAAATGTAATTAAGTTATAATTTATTTTAATTAATTGTTATTGATAATTATATAATTGTTAATTAATCAATAATTGGTAATTAATTTTAATTAATTGGTGATTGATTTTTATTAATTGATTAATTAATCATCATGTAATTTAAATGTAATTAATTTATAATTTATTTTAATTAATTGGTATTGATAATTATATTATTGTTAATTAATTGATAATTGGTAATCAATTATTAATTGGTAATTAATTTTTATTAATTAGTTATTAATTTTTATTAATTGATTAAGTGTGTTGTGCGTTTATAGGGGAATACTTTTGGAAGTAATTGAAATCTAATTAAGTAATTATTAAATTTATTTTTGGGTATTGATAATTAATTTATTGGATATTAATTATTAATAGGTAATTTTTTTAAATTACAAATTTTTGGTTCTAAAAATTAATTTATTGTTGTTTTATCATTAATTGGTAATTAAATATTATTAAATATTTATTGATAAATGTAATTAATATATTAAGAATTATTTATTAGTTGATAATTAATGTTTAATTATTATTATTATTGGTATAAAAAAGCATTTAATTGTTCAATATTAGTTAATTGGTAATTAAGTTTTAATAAGTTATGTTTTTTGTTATTAAAAATATTTTATTGTTCAATATTTCATATTTAGTCATTAATATTGATTAATTATTATTTCTTGGTTTTTATTATTAATTTATTGTTAATACATTTTCTATTGGTAATTATGTTTTTAATAAATATTTATTGGTATTGGTAAATAGTTTAGAGTTATTTAATAATTCATTAATTATTTAAAAAAAAAAATGTATTTATAAGTATGTTATTTGTCACTTCTACGCTATCCAACACTTTCCCTACTGTTGCACTCTCTGGAGTGGGAATAGTAATTTTTACCCCTACGCTATCCAACACTTTCCCTACTGTTGCACTCCTGGAGTGGGAATAGTAATTTCTACCCCTACGCTATCCAACACTTTCCCTACTGTTGCACTCTCTGGAGTTGGAATAGTAATTTTTACCCCTACGCTATCCAACACTTTCCCTACTGTTGCACTCCCTGGAGTGGGAATAGTAATTTTTACCCCTACGCTATCCAACACTTTCCCTACTGTTGCACTCCCTGGAGTGGGAATAGTAATTTCTACCCCTACGCTATCCAACACTTTCCCTACTGTTGCACTCTCTGGAGTGGGAATAGTAATTTTTACCCCTACGCTATCCAACACTTTCCCTACTGTTGCACTCCCTGGAGTGGGAATAGTAATTTTACCCCTACGCTATCCAACACTTTCCCTACTGTTGCACTCTCTGGAGTGGGAATAGTAATTTTTACCCTTACGCTATCCAACACTTTCCCTACTGTTGCACTCACTGGAGTTAGAATAGTAATTTTTACCCCTACGCTATCGAACACTTTCCCTACTGTTGCACTCTCTGGAGTGGGAATAGTAATTTTTACCCTTACGCTATCCAACACTTTCCCTACTGTTGCACTCACTGGAGTTAGAATAGTAATTTTTACCCCTACGCTATCCAACACTTTCCCTACTGTTACACTCGCTGGAGTGGGAATAGTAATTTTTACCCCTACGCTATCCAACATTTTTCTTAGTGTTGTTTTTTGGGAGTTGTAATAGTAGTTTTATTCCCTACGCTATTTAATATTTTTGTATTATTTTAGTTAATATAGTATATAATTAATTTTAAAAATATTAAAAGTAAATTTAATTTTTTAATTTGTTATACATAATTATTTAATTTTTATTTATGTTATTGTTTTATGTGTATAGATGTATTTGTAATTTATAATATTTTTTAATAATTTAAAATTTATTACAATAATTATTCAAAATTATTATTAAGGGGCCCATTACGATGGCGGGCGGAAGCACAACCGCCGTGCTGGCGGATGCAAAAACCACCAGTTACCGCCGGCACGCAGCAGTCCACACGCCCGCCCAATTACGATGCGAAAAGCAGGCCAAACACCGCCGGCAAGCCAGCAACACCGTCCGCCATCAAAGTGCGCCCGTACACGTAGCGGCGCAGCTCAACTGACACACACCGTCCGACGAAACACGTCCCGCCCGGCGCATAAATTACGATGCCGCAAACAAACGGCTCCCACGGCTAAGAGACACCGCACGTGAAAGAGAGGCGGTAACACGGACGCAGAGCACGGACAATGAAGAAGCGGCACCCCGGGCATGAATCCAGCACTGCAGGCCTTCCCATGCTTCTGCTGATGCACCACCAAGGATGCAACGTACCGCGGAGACGCAGGTAGGCACACACACAACAAGTGCACGCAAACAGCGCACACAGTGCAAGGGCGGAAAGCGGACAACCCCCACCAGCGCGTGTACACTACACATCCACCATTGCATCCACATATGACACACAGGCCAAATCCTAACATCGCGGAACACATGTGTACACACCACCTGGGACTAGGAACCAACCACCCCGTCACGGCCCCAAAGCGCCGATGACGCCGCCACACATGCGCACAACGCAGAGGCCAACCGCAGCGCCATGCATGCGTCGCACACAGACACAGGGACACAACCAAGCAGCACACACATCAGCCCCACCCCGAACGCACATGACACGTGACAGGCCTGCCACAGACATGTCCCCAACGCCCAATTCACGGACAACACCCAACGCCACACAACCGACGCACACATGTCAGTGAAGACACGCAACAGCAGGACACACCCCAGTGTAACAAACATGGCGTAGCACACAGCGGCGGCAACACCAACTAGGAGAAGCAGGGCCCCTTCGGGAAGAGGAACGCCAGTACCACACTGAAAAACCCATACCACCCTGCACATATGAACAAGACATATGAAACGGAACACCAAAGAGCCCGGGGACCGACAACAGGTGGCCCAAGAATAACATCCACACACAAGGCCCAACGCAGAGCGGAAAGGCAGGCTGCCACCCACACAAGGGAGAGCAGACAGCACTGAATGACCTTCCATTCCAACTCCGAAACCACAGCCCTACGACAGAAGCCGGTGAATACAGCCATTGTCCAAGAATAGACCAACACAGGCATGCCGAGGAGACCGACCACAGGGCAGATAGCGCATATCACAGAAGCACACAACGGACGGGGAAGAAAGAAGAAAACACTCCCCATGTCGGCCACATGCAAGTTAATTGGAAGGAGTCACACAGCACTGACCTTGAACTGTCTGAGAAGCATGTGGGAAGAGGGCCCGTGTCCTCCAAACAAGCCAACAGAACACAAGTCCTGTCTCCCTACGACTACACAGAGCTCACAGCAACCCCGGAGCGTGCACATTGCAGACTGCACACACAGCCGGAGCACGCCATCTCAACGAACCGCTGCGAAATGGCAACCGCAACACACCTACCCAACTACGCCGAACAGCTCAAGCTGTACAAAACCAACACGATACATACATTGGGATGCGATCTCCTGTCCCTGCTGAACGTAAGTTACCGACTGACTTACCGCATCACATTGTTCAGCTGCGTCATGCCCGTCTTCTACTGTCGGAGGTGTCCCTACCAGCATCCCGTCGAGATATGCCTCTCCAACCCGGCATGTCTGAAGGCGGACCTGCTACCACTACTCCTCCCTCTGGACGCACACGACAGGGCCTGCTCTGCCTATGGGGGCATGGCGTATGTGGCCAACATTGCACCCGCACTGAAATGGGACCACTGTGCCTCCACACGACGGATCATCGAGAACAGCTACATCGAATGTCACCCAGCATGCCCCATCATGGTCCTCCAAGGGACAACTTACGAACAACACCTTGAGAGCCACCATCCGCTTCATTGGCTGGCAAACATGTACACCACCAATGACATGGAAGCCCTGCTGGACGGCATCGCATACCTGACAACCTGTAAATACGCTCGGACCACAACGCAGGTTCCCCGAGTGACCTATGAAGTCCAACCCCGCACCCATGCTCAGCTTCCGCACGGACTGGCCAGTCACCACCACAACAGCCATACCAAACGACCGGCAACTGTAACCACACCATCAACGACATCGCCATGACATCGGATATGACCGGGACATGCACACTGTTCCCCATCACATCCAGGAACACCGCATGCATCGTGGGAGGCAGTGGCATGGGCTCTGTGTATCGCACCCACATGGACGGAACTGCACGAACAACCAGGACACGACATGGATCCAGCGCACATGGACACACACACCGCTCAGTGGACATGAATAGGTCGCCTGGAGTCTGTGGGTGCTGCACCCCTCCCACCCCCGCCCGGGAATCCCATACCAGGACCTTTGCATGGACGACAAGTGCATACAACAACAACACGACCCCAGTGACTGTGACATGTCCAGTAACCACCACAGTGCAACAACAAGTGGCACGCCGCTGCATGCACGCAAGCACATGCCCTGATGTCATCTCACATGCACGCGTGCATGAGGAACAACCGCAGCAAACCTGTCACATGGAACTGAGATGGACTGTGCCCATGATGCCGAGCGGTCTGGTAGGCTACATGTATACCGTCTGTGTCAAAGTCCGCAGCTCCGCAGCTATACGTAAATGTACATTAGCACAGCCTTGGCCAAGCAGATGTAACTCTGAAGCCCACATCCCACATGCAACAGCCAATCACATGTAACCCCACACCCTATCCAATTTGTAATCATGCTCAGTATATCCTCAACATGTATTCCGCTGCCAGTAGTGTCCACTATACTGCATCACAGAGGACAGAAGACTCAATATAATGTTTGAAACCAAAACTGTCTCCGCTGACTCATTTCCACAAGTACGAATGAGAGAGGATGAGAGTATGTGAAGTACACGGCAGTTGTGACATGACCATGTAGTCCACTGGTATTGGATGTCAACGCAAATGAGTAGCACTACTGTGGAAGACACACGTGTCGTGTGAAGTCGTATGGACGCAGTGCTCAGGTGGGTGGGTGCGATGGGTAGATGCGCACATGCCAAGTTGGAGCACGCCGTGTTGGGAGGGGTCATGAACAGTACATCACCGCTTCCCTGGGCACTGTGAGAGGACACCTGTCGGGGGGGGAGTGAACACGTGTGTGCACAGCAGCCGGGCACACGTACAAAGCGGTACCAGGCGCACCTCAGCCCACCCTCTGTGGACAAGCTGGATCCTGTTGTGCACCCGCCATGCCCCTTGACAAGGCACACACAGCCCCAGTCGACCAGGTGTAACCCCAACATAGTCAATCCGCACAGGCGATACAGGGCACGGGATGGCAGTGGAGCATGGTGTGTGAGAGGTCTCCTCGCGCTCCTCCTGGTCATATCACGCAGGCAATAGAACCTCAACGTCTAGCATGGCACAAGTCACATGGAAGTGTAGGGGACGCACCACAGCACGAGCAGCACTGACGTCACGGGAGGTGGCTCGCACCATCCCATCCATTGCCCATCATACCAACCACGCCACATGCCATTGCGACTAAGTGCAAGCGCGTGCGCCACCACCCCCGAGCCCTCCCCAGAGAGGCCAAAGAGTGAATGTGTGGGCCATCAGCCACAGACGGACGCGGCCTGGCCGCAAGGGCAGCCACAGCCACTGGGTGTCGCAGGTGGCGGATCCGGAAGGCGAAGACTGTGATGCATAGTCCATGCAGGCCGGGTCTCCATTTGGGGCACCACGCAGGTGGACGGCGTCCCGCCACACATCATACCCTGAGACAGCCCACTCGTGCAACTGGACCCACACATACACTCCTTGCCCTCTCTGGTGCGAGCTTGGGGCTGCGTGTGCAAGCGCTAGCCTCGCAGGTGAGCATGCATATTGGGGGCGAGGGGAGGACATGAGGGCTGGGGCGAAGATGACTGTATCACTGTCAGTTAGTACAAGGGATGACCCAGATGTGGAAAGGAAGAGACGTGTCCCGTGTGTACTGCAACTAGTCGCCAATCCAACTACCCCCATGTCCGGAATGTAAGCCCGCACCTAGGCCCGCCCATCCGCCACATCGAACATACCACCAGCACGACAACCTTCCCATTCGAAACACTGACTGGGGGTGGCGACCAGTGAACAATCATGTGTAGCCTACCCACGCGTACATGTGGGCCCTCCATGATCCATGTCACCTGCGGCAAAGACATGACATGCGCAATGAGGGAAGTGAGGAGAGCTGTCCGCCCCACGCGCAGAAGGTGCATCAGCTCCACAGACCCAGCAGCGAGTCCAGCAGGGGTCACATGTGCAGGGGCAGCTGTGCCTGGTGTGAAGGCACATGCATATAGACAGCACATCGACCAATGTGTAGTCTGCCCACATCCACAGTCCATCATCATGCGGACATAGGAATTGAACACAGGGCAACACATCTTAGTTGGTGCACCCACCGTGACCAACAATGCGCAATCATCGACGTACCCGCCCTGTGCATGGCCCCCACCCAACGGAGGCACATCCAGTGCCACCATCCCACACACACAAGCCTTCCACGGAACATGCTGTGTCCAATGGTCAGTACAGAGTCAGCGCCCATCTGGTGGATCCTGAACAGGAGACACATGCACACACATGCCAGCTCCCACTATGTACGTCTGCCACCTGGCACGTGCAATGTAACCTCTCACCTGTGACGTGTGACTGCAAGCACACAGCCGTCTTGGCATGGGGCTGTCAATGTGGACACCAGTCAATGTTTCGGGAGCTGTGATCCGTACAGTGCTGTACATAGGGTGCAGTGCTGACACCTACTACTGTCTCATATCCCCTCGTGCCACAGGTCCCACTTGTATTGGCCGCTCAGCCCGTGCCCACATCGTCGTCAGTCGTGTGCCATACTCATCCAGCCTCGGAAGCAGTTCCATGCTCAGCAGACACTCATGTTGCCGTGGCGTTGCCGCTTGACGAATATGCAGTCAGTCCCCATCAGCACGCCCCGCAAGTCATTGGGGCCTAGATCCCCATGTGCATGCACATGGCAGTGGTATGTCTCACTTGCCATTGCCATTGTTGGGAGACCTGTGTAAGTGTATTGTGGCCGTGCCGTCCCAGCTTGACAGCTGGGCTGTGGCTCATGTGCTTGCTCAGTCATGTCAGTGATGTGTATGCGAAATTGCTATGTGCCGTGTTGCTTTGACATGTGTCCTCTGCCATTTAACCCAGGCGGAGACCGAACATTGACCGCCCATACCAATTGCTGGCGGACATGGACGATACAGAGGTAATCAGGAAGTTTCGGCTGGACAGGCCAACCCTGCATCGACTGTGTGCCATGTTAGAGCCCCATCTCCGTCCCCGCAGGGTGTATCCGACTGCTGTCACCCCCACGGCTAAGGTGATGGCCGCCATGCATTTCTTCGCCACTGGGTCATTCCAGCACACAGTGGGCAGTGGAGGAGGGATGTCCCAGCCCATGTTCAGCAAGGTGCTGAGGGATGTACTGGCAGCCATGATGCTGTACCGAAACAGGTACATCAGATTCCCCAGGGCTCGTGAATTGGCGGCAGTGAAGGGTGCATTCTATGCCCTTGGCAGAATCCCACACGTCGTGGGAGCCATTGACTGCACACATGTTGGCCTTGTTCCACCACAGGCCACTGAGCACCTGTACCGCAACAGGAAGCACACGCACTCCCTGAATGTGCAAGTGGTGTGCCTTGCGGACATGGTGATCACCCACGTGTGTGCCAAGTTTCCAGGCTCGGCCCATGACGCACACATAATGCGCAACAGCATCTTGCC